>JBBGZY010001350.1:3117500-3717500 GCA_037952925.1 Lithobates clamitans
GGATAGTGTCTATCCTGGAGAGCGTCTTATGCGTTTCCGAATAACAGGAGTACTCCATTATACCCAGATAATGAAAACGCCAGACATTTCTAAAACCATGAGTAGACAGCCATCCCGCAAGAAGGGTCGTCGTGCCAGATGCCACTCCCAATCTATCCAAAGCTGGATCTGATACATAGTTAAAATCCCCTAATATGAATATTCTGCCCTCCGCCATCTCATAGGTAGTCTGTAGCATATCATCCAGATGAGCAAGCGAAAAGGGAGGAGGTACATACAGATTTACAATTGTTAGAAATCTATTCATCACCTGCACCACCAATACCACAAACCTCCCCTTAGTGTCAGTCCGAACTGCATGTATCGATATGGGCATAGCCTTGGTGACCTAGGTAGAGAAACCCCTCACGTACGAGGAGTAGGTGGCATGGTATGCCTCGGCAATATGTGCCTACTTTAGGGAGAGAACCCTGGAGACGTGTCTCCTGAAGTATTATATGTGGTTTATGTTTTTTTACATAATCAAATATCAATGAGCGTTTGAATTTTGAGTTGAGACCCATTACATTCCAGGTCAAAACTCTAAGACAAATCTCCATGACAGATAATTTTGGTATAAGGGGTTCCCTCCCCCTCTTGTGAGGTAACCAGCCAGAGAAAAGGGCTCCAGACTTCCCCCATCATCTGCAGAGTGCAATGACAGAATGCTGGGAGTGATCCCTTGCTAACACACCGAATGTGGATATTCCCTACCAAAAACAGACATAAAATCCCCAACAAAGAGAACCCCCTTCTTCCCCCGACCCCCCTCCCGGCACCCAGCCCCAACATGCCAGGCACTTTATTCCCATAACCTTAGTTCAAACTGGCAGCAGAGATGCGACTAAACCTGTCACATAGGGCAGGTTACCCTAGAGCACTCATGCCTCTCCGTATTCAAAAACCAAAAAAATATCTAGAGATACAAAAATAAAGAACTTTTTTGTAGTTCAAAAAAACCTGGGAAAAAAATGCAGCATTAAGAGCAGTCTGCAGAGTATGCACATCTCACTGGTACAGGTCAGCGGCAGTGACAATAGTACCACGGACCTCCCATGTCAGCACCCTCAGGCAAAGGTTGCCGTCCCCACAAGAAAACTTAAACATATGTTCCAGGAACATGTCTTCCAAAGGTGAGATACCAACAGTGTCAGTTCTCTTTTTAAACAAATTCCCATTATTATTCTCTCACCCATTACTTGCTCCACACTTTTTCATCAGGGAGGACAAGAAGAGGCTCTATCTCTCTGGCGACCACGGGTATCCAGCCACTCTGAGGCCTCAGTAGGATTGGTGAAGAAATAAGTTTTCCAATTTTCCACTACACGGAGCTTGGCCGGATAACAGCATACTATGGATCAGGTTGAGGTCCCTCAATCTGTTCTTTACAGGCTGAAAGGAAGCCCCCTGTTTCTAGGTGACAGCAGAAAAATCAGGGTATATCGATATTCGATTGCCATCCGACGTCAACTCAGGGCCCGTTCTGGCTCCTCGCAGGATGTTCTCCCGGTCCCAGGAGTGAAGCACTTTCGCTATTATAGATCTGGGGGGGCTCCCTTCGGGGGGGCCCAACCTGGGATACGGTGCGCCCCTTTCAATGGCAAACATTTTTGTGAAGGTATCAGGTGCCATGTTATCTATCAGCTATTTCACTAGAAGTTCTTCTGGGTGCCTCCCCTCCACTCCCTCCGGGAACCCCACCAGCCTGATGTTGTTCCTTCTCATGCGGTCTTCCATGTCGGCCATCTTTAAAGTGTGTTCAGACAAAATCTTTTTAGTCACCTGTGCAGCAGTATCTAAGGGCCTGACAGTATCTTCCAGAGAGGCAACACGGCGGTCAGTGTCCTGTGCCTTCTACCTTAATTTCTGTATGTCATGTTTCATGAAGGAGAACTCCATCCTGAGCATCAATCATTTTATTCTGGCATCCCTGTATGGCCGCCATGATCTGGGTCAGGTATGGCTCATCCTCCCCCTCCACCTCCCTGTTAGCACTGACCCAGTGATCTCTCAGTCTATCCAGCGATCTCCCCCTTCTCAGCACTGCTGCCCTCTGGGGCTTAGGACTCATCCTGTCCTGTGGAGACGCCTGTAGCGGTGCCTCTACGGATCCCTGAAACAGCGGCCATTCCTCCTCCCCCTGTGTTCCGGCGCCATTTTGCGAGCCCCAAGTGAATTGTGTCAGCCGTTCTCCGGTCGTTTTTGGCCACGGAGGGCCGTATTTAACCATCCTCGGAGGTGCCTGAGGGGTCCCTGCACTCCCCAGCAGTGCAGCTCAAAATTCGGGTGCCGCTGTCCCAGGATCACTGCAGGATAGGCAGTCTGCAGACGGAGCTCCGGTCTCACACTCCTCACATGCCGCATGCTTGCTCTGCCCCTGCTTTCAAATTTTTTATCACAAGGAATGTAAACATCCTTGTGATGACAATAGGCATGTGACAGGTACTCTTTATGGAGAGAGCTGGAGTCTATAAAGACCCCAAATCCCTCCTCTGCCCTTCAAAGCATTTAAAACACCAAGATCTGTTTTTTTTTTTAATGCTTTTGAGTTTTTAAAAATGGTGTCTTTGACATCCAGGTAAACTGGAAGAGATATCATGTTATCGCTTCCGGGTCACCAAAGCAGAGAGCCAATCAAAGCGAATACCGGCTTTGTTCAGCTGTCTGACCAGGCGACGCACGTGCCGGTTGGTCGCTTTGTGTCTCCTGGTGGGATGGGAGAGCCTTGAACAAGCCGCACAAGGTGGCGGAGGGAGGACGTCCCCTCCTGCTGCTTGAAAAAGAAATCCAGTGGCTAGTTGGCCGCTAAGATTGCTTTTAAAAGAGAGCCGACCACCGACTCTAAAAAACAGTATTGGGGTGGTTTCTGCAGCTGCAGGCATCATGCCAGTATAACCGCTGGTCAGCCAGTGGTTAAAATATGAAATGTGTTACACTTACCTGGTTTTGCACAGAGCAGCCCTGATCATTCTCTGGGGTCCCCCAATGGTGCTCCTGCTCTTCGGCGAGAGCCCCCATAAGCAGCCACTTGCTATGGGGGGCACTTGTTGCAGGCTCAATACCAAGCCATCCCTGTCTGCTTTTAATGACACAGACAGTACGGCTCGTCCCTGCCCCTTGGTGACAAAATTTGAACGACAGCACCAGGAGCCAATGGTTCTCCCTGTGAGAAGAGAGCGAGCCATTTCTCTCAGGCACAGCGCTGGATCGAGATCGGGCTCAGGTAAGTATAAGGGGGGTGAGGGGATGATTCTGTAGCACAGAAGGTTTTAGAACCACTTTAATTTTTACCTAGTAACAAGGACCGATTCACACCTTTGTGTGCATATACACATACTGCATTAAAGAAGAATTCCAGGCCTGGTATATTTTTACATAGTTACATTGGTCCAGTTTGGATCCATTTACTTATGTATATACCATACCTTTAGTTCTACTTCAAGATAAAATAGAAATGCACTGCAATGCACATACACAGCGCATTATAGTAGGACAGCTAAAATGCATGTTGTAACACACATTATCGCAAAAAAAGGGTGTATTTGTATGTAAAAACATATTACCCGATGTACAGTAGTTTTTTCTTCCTGGTTAAGAAAAAAGAAAAGCTACAAGACATTCCAGTGATCAAAAACAATCTTAGTAATATTTATGTGAGCGAAAAATATATTTCAAGCCTATTTATACTGTTAGCCAAACCATCTTAATTAATATGATGGGGATTATTATGTATGTAATGTGTGATTCAAGTCAAAATGAAAATGTTATGATCCAATTATATTATCTCGACTTTTTAAGACACTTAGTACCTGCTAACTGGGGGGTACTGCCAGGATGTAAGGGCGTGTGTAATGAAATAAAATATAGATTACAGTTTGTTTTAGAGCGGAAAATAAATGTAGATATATAATATCAAGAAAGCTGAAATACTAAAGAAACACTCCAAAACATAGTAGCCCACAGGGTGCCTGAACATGAGGAATCATATAGACAGTCCTTACCTTGAGCATAAACAGCTAACCCTCTGGGTAGGATCCACAAAATCCCAAGGTGTTCTATTCACTGATGCCTCTTCTTCCTGCTGGTTTGCACCAGATACCCTTTAGTAACAGGGGACAAAAGGGAGAAACTTTCAAACTCCTTGTGAACAAAAGCAATTGTAGGTTACAAATTACATTGCTTCCATTATAAGCATCAGAACGTTGACTTTAATCTAAATTATATGTAATCGTATGCAATTAGATTTTACAATACTACTCACTTGCAAGGTGGGAGAGTCCCCAAACATGTGCAACATTTCTGTCTTTCTGCCTTATGCATCACCGATCATATTCAAAAATCAAAGATCACTGGCTGTGAAAAGTAACACCACTAAATCTCTTTCAGGCATTGTGTTTCTCAGAGAAATCAAGGGGCCTACAGTGGTAGCAGCTAGGAATAGATCCTTTGATAACAAATAGTTAAGTAGAAAGTGACCCTAGGTTATTGACAAGCAGAAGTGTTCTGGACTGGCCCAATACAACAATGTCTGGATGAAAAGCTGAAGCTCTGAGAGGTAGCTGGTGTTGCCTGTAAAATCTCAGGGTTTATTTTTTCAATCATAATTAGTGTACACTTTTAAACATTTTCAAACTGAAAACAGGCATACCTTGATGGGTTTCTGTTCACAATGCATTCCCTCCATACTCTCTGTGTCATGTGACTTCGCAACTTTAAATAGCTCCTTCCAGCACGCTTTGGACTGTGCCTTGTATGGCTGGCAATGTCTGCTGTTGCCTGGCTGTTCCCATTTGCTGACAATGGCCTAAAATCTCCTGGAAAGAATGTGACATTTAAAGTTGCTATACACGACAGGAAAAAGATCAATGTTATAGGACACTTTTAGAACGTGCAAATCTGCCCTTCCTTGTAAATGACTGTACACCTTTTCCATTGTTTTCACAAAGAAAAATATCTTACATTTAAAAAAATGGCCAGCAGAGGGAGCCAAAGAATGTAAAAATGTACATTCCTAAAATTTACATCAATAAAAATAAATGTAGTTTTCCCTCAACAATCACTGGTTTCTGAATGAACAAGGAAGTCATATACAGTTTTAAATTACAATTTAGTGCAGTTTTAAATATTCATGACTACCATCACAAAGGATGGTCCCAAATTGCATTTCCACACTACAAATTAGTTATGAGAGTGCAAGGTATACATGAAGGATTTGCTAAAGCATTTCCTATACATTCACATCATGAACAGAGAAGGAAACACCCATTTATCAAAATCATGATTTTTTTTTAAACCTAGCTAGAAATCCCAGATGTGAAGCTGAAAGAGAACAATCTGCTTAACATGCTGCTTAGCTTAAAGCGTATCGAAACCTAAAAACCTAAATATGCAATATATTGCAGCTTAAACCAGTCCTTCGGTGTAGTGGCTGAACTTGTGTCCTTTTAGGGTCCTTTCGCACTGGGGCGTTGTCAGCAGTAAAGCGCCGCTATTGTAAGCGGTGCTTTACCATCGGTATTCGGCCACTAGCGGGGCGGTTTTACCCCCCTGCTAGCGGGGAAGAAAGGGTTAAAACCACCGCAAAGCGCATCTGCAGAGGCGCTTTGCCGGCGGTATAGCTGCGCTGTCCCACTGATTTCAATGGGCAGGAGCGGTGAAGGAGCGGTATACACTCCGCTCCTTCACCGCTCCGAAGATGCTGCTGGCAGAACTTTTTTTCCTGTCCTGCCAGCGCATCGCTCCAGTGTGCAAGCCCTCGGGGCTTTCACACTGGAAATAAAGCAGCGGCACTTTCGGGTCGGTTTGCAGGCGCTATTATTAGCGCAATAGCGCCTGCAAACCGCCCCAGTGTGAAAGGACCCTTAGGGTTGGTTTCTCTTTATTTTCACCCGGTGATCTTGCAAGTGGCACACTTCCTGTCTTAAGCTAGATTCATACCTGTTGCGTTTTTTTGTGCATTTCCAGAAGGGCAGGAACTCATGATAAAACATTTTTTACAAGGTTTCCAATGAGTTCTGTTCACATCTATTCAGTTTCCCGCAATGCATTTTTGGAAGAAGTGCAGGGACTTTTTTTTTATGCTGGAAGGTGTGTTTTGGGGTCCATACCATTCAATGGAACTGTGTCAAAAACGCATGTACATGCCTTTTTGGTGCATTTTAAGACTGTGTTTAACAACCAGTCTCCCCCTACAAAAAACTAAAAAAAATGAATCTAAAATGCGCTGAAAAAAATGTCACCCACGCTGGACTGGTGTGGGGGGATTATAAGTTTACAGAAGAGAACATTGCTTGTGCTTTCAGTTCAGCTCACAATAAGTAAAAGGAGACTGCATTTCTGGCAAGAGCAACAGGTAATTTATCTACAAACTGTAAATATTCTTAGCCTGAAAAATGAAAACTAATGCAATCTAAGGACTGAGAAGATGCAAAATAATAGTTTTTTGTTCTAGAGTTTAAATAACTGCATTTCATCTTTATAAGCAATATGTGGGTTTCTGGATTATCCAAGTTTCACTTTTCACCCATTTTTATATACAAGGTCATGTAACATTTTTCACATTCTCATTCTTACCAGGTGCAGCCTGATCTGGTGAAGTGGGTGGAGTTAGGGGCATTCTACATGGGCTGGGGTCTTTAGTAGCAGCTGTGTTTTGCTGTATACTTGTGGTATTCTGCACAGAGGCTCCAGTGCTAGGTGGAACAGGCAGATCACTGTGAGCTATAAGAACAAACGCTGATGGGTACACCATCCGAACACCACCTAACAAACGGAGAAACAAAAAAGTTAAATTTCATTGCTTGTTTACATTAGTTTGCCATTAGGAGTTATTTTTAAGGCTGGATTCGCACGTCTCCATTCTTGTGCACTGTGTTCTCACACATTAACATGTTGCATTAAGGCAGCCCATTCATTTTGAATGGAATGGACCAAAAAATGAACATACAGCAATTTTTTTAGATGCACTACACCTCAACACACAGTAGTGCATTACTGTGCATTATAAGGCTGGCCATACACTAGTCCTTTTTTTATTTTTCTTTCAACCAGCGGGTTGAACAAAAGAAAATGACTTCATTCCCCCATCCATACACTCAATGTGGATGGGGAAATTCTCCCACTGCGCTACTGTATTCTGACAAAAGAGATGAGAAAGGCAGGTGGCCTGACGCGCTCCTAACACCATACGAGTATTTATAGGGATCAGGTCATCCATTTGTCTTGCAATCCTTCCCAGTGGGGTGTTGATGTTGTGATCTCTCAAACAAGCACTGATCCAATGCTGGATGTGCAGGTAGGGACAAGCTCTCTCACCAATAAACCTTTGGTGGGGCTATGCAGATTCCCCTGCGCCACTGTACAGCGTTGCTGCTCTCAGTATGTGTGCTTCGGGGGGGTGGAGAGATGTGGCTGTGTGCTCACACAGCCACATCTGTGATACATCATCCACCTGGCCCCTACTATTCTAACATACAGACCAGACCTGGTCTTCTAAGGCTCGGAGGAAGAGGATTATCCTCGAAACAAGTTAGCCAAAAAAGCCGATTATTCACCTTTTATCCCTTATATGGGCATCGTTTTACATGTAATACTATTTGTTTTGGTGCTATTTTTCTTGTAACCTAGTTACCTATAAAATACGTGATATTTTCTGTACATACCCATTTTGTTGGATATAAACGCTTTAAAAGGGACTCGTGAATCAGGCCACGCGCCTTTCTCATCTCTTTTGCATATAGTATTTTGAACTTCCCCAATCGGCCAAGGCAGCTGGGCATGCATGAACAACTATATATTAACACCATCACGAAAATACCACCAACTTCATTTTAGGTCCCCCGCACTAGCGCAGGAGACTATCTATTTTGTCTAATTGTATTCTGACAGCAGCAGGGCTGTTGAAAGAAAATTTTAAAAAAGGCTGCTTGTAAACAAGTCAATCGATTGATGAACTTGTGTAGAGCCAACCTGCCCATGCATGCATCAAAATTCAACTGGTCCCTGCTGTATCAGCACCGAATTTCAATCCATGTACGATATGGCCAGGTTAAGTCAGAGCTGTGTGGTCTTTGTGCATTAGGGTGTGATTCAAAATGAATGGCACCACAATGTGCTAGCGCACATAAGGTGCATTAACATGCAGTAAAGCACTATAATGCATTGATTCTTCTTTGCATGTTTTAACATGAACTTTAACATATCTTAAATTGCATACAAAAAAAATTATTATTACACACGTGATTTATACCAGAATTAAAACCATATAACAAAATCTTCAACTTTAGTATCTATAAATCTGTAGTCTCAACAATGGCTCCTTACCCACAATTACTTCCACTGCTGCAGGAAAGTCATCATCATAAAGCATTTCCTGATCTTCCTGTTCCTTTCTGGCAGACAACACAGTAGGGTAGAAAGGTCGCCATTCCTCCAGCAGTTTGCGGGTGGTGGGGTCAGAGGTTTTATAAGCATGCCCAGTTAGGGTACCACTCAACCCGTAAGGGCTCAGGATAACTGATAAAAACAAAAGATGATTTATTAAAGCCACCTTCTATGTATTCCGTAATTAAGTAGACACATATAGATCAGAGCTGGGCGATTGTCTCAAAAAAGAAAAAAAATTTGCAATTTTTTTAAAAAAAAACTCGATTCATGATTCAAATTATTTTTTTTGGACACTGCGCCGGTCCTGAGGAGCTGCGGGCAGGAGTTTTTAGGCGAGGCCGGCGGCTTCGAGGCCGGACGACGCGGACTAGACCAAGGCCGCGGCCCCACCTAAAAACTCCTGCCCGCAGCTCCTCAGGACCGGCGCAGTGTCAGCACCGGTCCTGGAGAAAAAAAAAAACAATTTGCTGAAATTTTGAATCGATTTGACCTCTCAACTCGATTCAAGATTGAAATCCATTTTTTCCCCAGCCCTAATATAGATTCATAAAATTAGTAATACATTCAACCTTTTCTTGGCTGGACAGTGTTACCATTCCATTTAAGGAAACTGGAGCAAAGGTTATTCCTGTGTTACAGGTTTCCAAGACTCTGGTGGGAGATCCCTCCTACCACCTGTACAAACATAAAAGGCTTCACCGGGTTATATACTAAGGAGCAGTGTTGCCCCACCTGAAGTATGCTCTCCACCTTGAAGGCCCAAAAGAGGATCAAATTCTGGCACTTTGTTTTATATGGAGCTCTTCTTTAAAGTGGTTGTAAAGGCAGAAAGTTTATTATCCTAATGCATTCTATGCATTAAGATAAAAAGCCTTCTGTGTTCAGCAGCCCCCCTAATACTTACCTGAGCCCATCTCTATCCACCAATGTCCACGAGTCGCTCAGCTGTCTGGGACTCTCTCTCCTGATTGGCTGAGACACAGCAGAAGTGCCATTGGCTCCCACTGCTATCAAACTCAGCCAATCAGGAGAGAGAGAGGGTGGGGCCGCAGCTCTGTGTCTGAATGGATACACAGAGCTGCAGCTCGGCTGCCCCCATAGCAAGCTGCTTGCTGTGGGAGCACACTCAACAGGAAAGAGGGGCCAGGAGCTCTAACCAGAAAAAAAAAAAAGAAAAACTAGACTTTAAAATCATTTTAAGACTAGACAGCTTTGTCTTCCATCCTATGCAACAATACACAAAGAGATTACTTTACAAAATAGTAATTTGGGTGAAAGTGACACAACCTCAGCTGGGCTTACCTTGGCATGGTGTGTGGGACGTCTGAGCCAGGTGGAGATGATGTTGGTTGATGAGATACACTGGCTGGTGTTGAGCAATCTCCACACTTGTGCAAACACTGCTTTCTCCGTGGAGAAAAAAGGTAAAGGAGCAGGAGAGGTTCTCGCTGAGGACAAAAAGGCAAGGCCCATAGTTATTGAAAAACTCACTACCGCTTAGTACCTGTCCTCAACTCATCCCTCTTAGGTGGTTTCTATTGTTTAATCACCTGAAGTAAAAATAAATGGCAGATAAGACAGCTGTCTGGGGAAATAATGATACCTTCCAACAACAGTCACACAGTCAGACTAATATTATATCTATGCAGAACACAATATCCACATATAAAGAAGTACAAGGCACAGTAGCCATGGACAGCTTTTCAATAGTACTATATTCACTGAACAGAGAAAAGGGAGGCTATGAATAATGCTGACACAGTAGTCTGTCCAGATACAGCGAGGTCTTATGTATTTTCACCAATGTATTGTTGAAGAATTTACACGAGGCTGAATTTCTCTCTATGAAATGAAATCCTGAAATTATGTTAAGCTTTAACAGCCTAAAGACAAAAGTGGGCTTGTCTGGTTACATGTTCTCAAAGGTGCTTCATGTAGCCCCGGGGAAATCTGCTATTCCAGCAAGGGCACGTGAACAGACATACTGTAGTTGGGGGTTAGATTGGCTGGAATAATCAGAATCACTCTCTGCATGCAGGGAGATAGATGGGAGGGGGATGCTGTCCTAATGACATCATGCCAGGAACTTGTCGACTTAAACCAGGTTGCCATAGCAACAGCTAATGTCTCCATGTCAGCCTATGCATAATTACAACACTGAGGAGGAAAACACATGTATGCGCACTGATACACACAAAGTAGCAGACTGCAAAATGAGAACATACTCCGATTCTTACACCAATCAGAGGACAGAAAAGAGAAAGGGAGGGAAATGTAGGTTTTCCTCAAAATTTATGGAGCTCCACACAACTCTGCATTGCACACAGGCAGGAAGACAAACGCTACAAGCGCCACTCAACACAACAGTGTCTCTATCACAGCAACTCTTATAAAAATGTCATACTAATATATGCAAGGGAAGGTGGTGCAACATTTATCACCATGTTTAGATGTGCTGACCCCTTCACAACCAAAACACTTCACACCAATAACATTTAATCAACAAAATATTTGACATCTGAATGCTTGCTGGGGAAATAGAGCCTATCAGTGGACAAACTTAAATCTATGTATTTTATCTTCATTTGATTCATGCATGCAGCAAGCAAGAAAAAAGCCAAACGTTTCCCAAGAATTAAAGCAGCTTTGGATATGTATTTTTCTTTACCAATATCTAACAAGACAGAACTGAACATTATAATGACTTATCTCATTAAGCATGGCATTTATACTAAAATTTAAGGAGAAAGAACATGAAAAACTCAAGCATCAACAGCCACGACTGCTAGTGTGCTTCTTGGGAACCTCTGCAGAGCAGGCTGGGTGACAACCGTGTATGCTGACAGAGGGTATATAACAGACATCTTCTACATGGGCAAGTTTACAGAGCGTTCTTTCTATTTACCTTTTCGATAGGTTTTTTTCCTCCCTCTCACAAGGCTTCACAAACCATTTTCCAATTCGCACAAAACTTTTATCCAGCAAACACCTAGAAAGGAAAAAGTATAATAATGTCATATTTCCAAAGAACTTTTATCAGAGAAAAATGACTAGCTACAATGAATCCCATCGCAAACACAATAAGTAGTCTTTTTTTCTAGCTACGCTCTAATTATAGAGTGCTCAGATTGCAGAGATAATTACTTCACTGAACTTTAACACTCCATGCACACTAGATTAAAAAAAAAAAAAAAGCTCCTAGCAGCAGTTTTTGAGCATTTTTTTTCTGCCTCTAGAAGCAAAATAGTGTTATACTATGTGTCCATACACACTATTTTAATCTAGAAGCTTTTTTGAAGCTTCAGTATTTAGCCCTGGTTCATATCAGACCTGCTTTGAAATCAAGCTACTTCAGCTTCATTTTAAAGCCGCAGAACAGTGCGATTTGGACCTTCGATTTCATTGCGGCTTGCGACTTAACAGAAGTCTATGAAATCCCAAAAAAGTAGTGCAGAAACAGTTTTTAAAGTTGCTGCGACTTGAGTTGCCACTATTTCAATATATATATAATAATAATAATTTCAATAGTTTTGTTGCTGGCAATGGGGTGTGACTTGTCATTAGATTTAAATTGTCAGATTGCATGACAAATCGCACCAGTGTGAACCAGGGCTTAGGAGCAGGAACATTTTTTTTTGCGCTTGTGGGAGCGATTTGCCAGCAGGAAAAACGCTGAACACTCCTAAATTCTGTCGCCAGCATCCTTAACAACCAGTGATTAGCTGCGTCCTTAACAGATGGCACATCAGCTGTCAGCGGGGTTCCCTGCTGACAGCTGAATGTAAACAAAAGATGCCGGCAATTAAAACTTGAGAAAAACAAACAGCATAGGGGCCCATACCAGGCCAAAGAGCGAGCGCCCCAACACCCCTCCCTCCTCCTTCTGAACCATACAAGGCCATATGCCCTCAACATGGGGGGCCTCTTCCCCACAACCCTGGCCAGTGGTTGTGGGGGTTTGCAGGCGGGGGAGGTTATCGGAATCTGGAAGCCCCCTTTAACCACTTGCCGCCCGGCATATAGCAATGTGACAGTGGCAAAGTGGTTTAGTTATCCTGATCGGACGTCATATGACGTGATCAGGATAACAAGCCAGTGCACAGCGCAGCAATCGGGGGGTGCTGTGCATCAATCTGACATACCACAACTCCGACTGTGGTATGCTATGACCAATCACAGCTGATGATCACGTGAATCAGGAAATGCAGGTAAACGGCCTTCCTCAGTTCACGCTGACAGGGAGTGCCGATCAGCGGCTCTCCCTGTCGGGGAGGGGGGGGGGGGGGTTGGGGCTGCGCTGACAATCAGCACATTGATTATCAGTGCAGCTCACCATCATCAGATGTGCCCATCAGCTGCCAGCCTGTGCCCCAGAAAGAAATCCTGCCAGTGCCCATAAGTGGCAATTGGTGCCCACAACAGTGCCCCATCAGTATTGCCTGTCAGGGCCCTTCAGATGCCACTCATTTATGCCTGTCAGTAGTTCCTCATCAGTGCTGCCCATAAGTGCCATCCATGACGCCCATCAGTGCTGCCTATCAGTGCCCATAAGTTTTCTGGGGGTCTTTTTGTTTATAGCGCAAAAAAAATTAGAACCGCAGAGGTGATCAAATACCATCAAAAGAAAGCTCTATTTGTCGGAAGAAAATGATAAAAATTTTGTTTGGGTACAGTGTTGCATGACCGCGCAATTGTCATTCAAAGTGCGACAGCGCTGGAAGCTGAAAATTGTCCTGGGCAGGAAGGTGGTAAAGTGCCTGGTATTGAAGTGGTTAATAAGGTGGCCCCCAGATCCCACCCCCCATGTGAATGAGTAGAGACCCCCACGCAGTTTTTATTTTTTAATGCTGGCATTCTTTTGTTTGCCATGAGTCATCGGTTGTTGAGGAGCGGGCGGCCGCCCACATCCTTAACAACCCGCTATACATGCCAGTCAGCACAAAAACTGAAACTCTCCAGCAAGAAATGCTGATACTCTGCGTTATTTATTCAGCGTTTTTCAGTCATTTTTTCAGCCTAAGAGCTTTTCATATCTATGCATTGCAGTAGCACACAGAATTGCACCATACACATGTTAATGTGTTGGGGAGTCATTGAAAATGAATAGTTCCACAATGCACAAAGGTAATATACCTGTTATGCATTGCATAGCAACACACAGTAATGCACTACAGCAAATTGTAGTACACTACATTAACAAAAATTGTGCAGGTCTCATTTCTAGTCAGTTGTGCGCTAGCAGTCCCTGTACATTAAAATGCGGCACGAGCCCATTAACATCTGTGCGCTGAACACAATGCATCAGATTGTCTTGATGTAAATGAGACCTAAGACATGTGAAGAAGGACATTGAAGCACAAATCAGGTGAAGTTACTAGAGCACGAGGTACAGACATACAACAGCCATGTATGAAAAGCGTGTCCTTGAAAAAAAAAAATAACTCGTTATATATTTTTCCTGATGTCTTTAGGGGACCTACAGGTAAATGATTACTGGGATTTTATAAAAAATCGTAATATTCACAATTCTTCATGTCTATGGAATTATGGAAAACATGACCTCTATAAAGGGGGTCCTAGGGTTAGGCTTGAGAAAAACAAAACAATGAATGAGATGTGGGCCCCCTAATGGAGAACACTAGAATATGACGTGAGGAGTGACCCCTGTTGAGGTCACTAGAGTAGGATACAAGGGGTGACACAAGGTCATTTGAGTGTTTTAAGAGGGGTGACCCCTAACAAAGTTACAGGTGTTTGATGTGAGATTTAACCCCAAATGAAATCACTAGTGGGTGATGTTGGGTGAATCCACTAGAATGTCACTTGAGTGTGAGGTGACATCTAAAAGTCCCAAAACTTGATGTGTGTGAGATATGCAAATAGAAGCTACAGCTACCCAAACGTAAGCTGCAACTGAGTTGATTGTAATAAGGTAGATTGTAAGCCCACGTCAAACATCAGGCCATAAGAGCCTTGTTCTATTTTGTGCATTTAAAGGAATTCTGTGCAGAGGCAATGCAGAAGCTGCCATTAAGGACTACCTTATGAAAATTCTGGTTGGCTGACTGTCATATTTATTCTCCGGCTTCAGTAATTACTTAGTTACTAACCATGAAAAGGATGCATCCACTAAAATCTATGTTAAGTTAGAACACTTTTCCTGATCAATAACTAAATATTGGAGTCAATGGTTGGTTCAGCCAGAGAAATTGCATTTTCGGAAGTAATGTATGCATATTTCTCTTATGACAGGTTATATTGAATTAGAAGGAAAGGCTTATATGCGCTGAGGCTCTGCCGGTTTAAAATTTTGATGTCATTTTTACAATAAAACAGCAGAAGACTGGCTTTGGCATTCTTCTGCATATTGCTGTGGAGAAAATGAGATCAGAGACACGTGTCTGCCACTTGTGCACTACCGGTATGCCTAGTGGAAGGGGCGCCCTTATCTTTGCAGGATATGATGTGAGAAATGTACCCCCTTACTAAGGTCGCTAGAATGTAAGACGTGGCCCACAGTAAAGATCACTAGGGTAAGAGATGTGGATTCCAGTGAGGTCAATGGATAAATGGGGCCCTATATCTCAGCAAGGTCACCTTCTACTTACTGACCAGATTTTAAAAATGGCTGCCCATAGAATGTATGAGGGATCAAAAAGGTTAAAATTAGATGCTGCATGTCGATACAAAGGTCTGTTCGAACTAACACAACAATGCATTTATATGCTCATATAAACAATACTAAAGGAGAAAAAAAGAAGAAGAAAGAAATCAAAGTGCACCTGGAAAGAACTATTAACGTGGCAACAGATCAAACATTGCAAACCTAAATAATTTACCCCTTATTTAAATCCATGGTGGTAATATAGTGCTATAAGCCACTGTGAGGAGTATTAAGTAGCAGGTTGTGGTACAGAAAACCTTAAAAAAAGAATTCCAGCTATGGTATATTTTTTAAAGACTGGACTAATATAAATATGTATATACCATACCCAGCTGATGTCACTGGAAGCTGAAAATCACTAAAGCAGTCACGGCTACTCCAGTGATCTCCACTTGCTTCTGGGCCCTGTGCTGAGCGCCCGGCTTGATGTATTCTGAACACGGGCATGAGTGCCATTCAGAGAATAATTTGCAAAGCATTCTCTGATTGGACGAGGTGGAGTGCATGACATCATTGTCCTTCCAATCACAGAAAGCTTTGCAGTTATTCAGAAATTGCATAATATTCTCTGAATCGCACGTGTGCTGGGCGGCCGACATCCTGTGTTCACAATGCATCAGGCCAGCCGATCAGCATAGGATCCGGAAACAAATGAAGATCGCTGAAGTAGTGGTGTCTACTTCAGTGATTAGCAGATGGACCAATGTATTTATGTGAAAAAAATATACCATACCTGGAATTGATCTTTAACCACTTCCCGCCAAAAGGTACGTCATATGATGTTCTGGATTTTGAGTGGGGATATCTGAATGATGCCTGTAGCTACAAGCATCATCTAGATATCATCTTTTTCGGCTGGCGATTCCCTGCACTGTAAGAACAATCATAGTGGCAGCTCGGCCACTTGAAGAAGCACCGGAGGGCGGTGGAAGGGTGAGCCGGTAGATGGAATCCACCGGCACTGGAAGTTGATTTCCAAGAGACAGATGGTCCCAGAATACAATCTCTATGACCTTCGGAGGCCGGGGCGCGATGTTATGACCGGCCGGGCAGAAGCAAACATTGCTGGGGGACTCGGCTGGAAAGGCCGAGATCGTTTATTTTTTCTTTTGATCTCGGTCTTACCTGCCTGAAGGAGAGATGTGGGGATTAGAAGACCCCACATCTCTCCATAAAGGGGACCTGTCACGCACTATTCCCATTACAAGGGATGTTTACATTCCTTGTAAAAGGAATAAAAGTGATCAAAAAAAAAAAAAATTCTAATAAAATAAACAATATTTTTTATTTTTTTTTAAAGTGTCCTCCACATGCTGGCATATGTACATTGCGCCCACATATGTAAACGGCGTTCAAACCACACATGTGAGGTATTTCCGTGAACATTAGAGCGGGAGTAACAATTCTAGCCCAAGACCTCCTCTGTAACTCTAAACAGGTAACCTGTAAAAAAAAATGTAAAGCGTCGCCTATGGAGATTTTTAACCGCTTGCTGACCGCCTCACGCCGATATACGCTGACAGAAGGGCACGTACAGGCATATTAACGTACCTGTACGTTGCTCTTTAAGATGCGCCACGAGCTCCATGAGTGTGATCGCAGGCCCCGCGGACTCGATGTCAGTGGGGATACCCGTGTTCGTCTCATGGAGAGGAAGAACTGGGAAATGCTGATGTAAACAAGCATTTCCCAGTTCTGCCTGCTGACACTGACCACCGCTCCCTGTAATCGGGAGTGGTGGTCAGTGTCGTGTCACACATAGCCCATCCCCCCCACAGTTAGAACACATCCCTAGGACACACTTAACCCCTACAGCGCCCCCTCCTGGTTAACCCCTTCACTGCCAGTCACATTTACACAGTAATCAATGCATTTTTAATCACACTGATCGCTGTATAAATGTGTATGGTCCCAAAGTAGCGTCAAAAGTGTCCGATCTGTCCGCAATAATGTCGCAGTCATGATAAAAATCGCTGATCACCGCTATTACTAGTAAAAAAAAAATTATTAATAAAAATGCCATAAAACTATCCCCTATTTTGTAGACACTATAACTTTTGCGCAAACCAAACGCTTAATGCGATTTTTTTTTACCAAAAATATGTAGAAGAATACGTATCGGCCTAAACTGAGGGGGGAAAAAAATTTTTTTATATATTTTTTGGGGATAAGTAAAAAAAAAATTACTTTTTTTCAAAATTGTCGCTCTTTTTTTGTTTATAGCGCAAAAAAAAAACAAAAATGCAGAGGTGATCAAATACCACCAAAAGAAAGCTCTATTTGTGGGGAAAAAAAGGACGTCAGTTTTGTTTGGGAGCTACGTGGCACGACTGCGCAATTGTCAGTTAAAGCGACGCAGTGCCGAATCGCAAAAAGTGCTCTGGTCTTTTGCCAGCCAAATGGTCCTGGGCTGAAGTGGTTAAGTACCAAAGTTTGGCACCATTCCACAAGTGTGCGCAACTTTAAAGTGTGAAATTTTAGGTATCTATTTACTCGGCGTAACATTATCTTTGACATTATACAAAAAATTGGGCTAACTTTACTGGGTTTTTTTTTCACAGGATTAAATTAATGAAACTTATTTTTTTTCCACAAAAAAAAAAAAACGCTGCGCAAATACCGTGTGACATAAAAAGTTGTAACCCCTAGGGTCTCTGCAAAAAAAAAAAAATAAAAATGTTTGGGGGTTCCAAGTAATTTTTTAGAAAAATAAATTATGATTTTTACATGTAGGAGCAAAGTGCCAGAAATGGCCCGGATGGCAAGTGGTTAAAGACCAATATGTCACAGATTTAAATTTACATAATAAACTTAAAGCGGAGTTCCACACAAAAATGGAACTTCCGCTTTTTGGAACCCTTCCCCCCTCCTGTGTCACATTTGGCACCTTTCAGGGGGGAGGGGGGTGCAGATACCTGTCTAAGACAGGTATTTGCACCCACTTCCGGCATAGACTCCCATGGGAGTCTATGCCTCTTCTTGTCCTGACCGCGCTGTCTCCTGGGAAACACACAGGTCCAGGACATAGCGGGGACCAGTTACGATGCGCAGAACGACTCGCGCAGTAGGGAACCGGGAAGTAAAGCCGCAACGCTTCACTTCCTGATTCCCTCACCTAGGATGGCGGCGGCAGCTGCCGAGAATCGAGCGGGTTCTCAAGGTCGGCTGCCGACATCGCTGGACCCTGGGACAGGTAAGTGGCCGTTTATTTAAAGTCAGCAGCTGCAGTATTTGTAGCTGCTGGCTTTTAATATTTTTTTTTTTTAGGCGGTTTAGGTGGACTCCCTCTTTAACAGGAAAGTGATCTACTATACCTTTTTCTTTATAGTATTGCTAATCTGTGAAGTTTCCACTGTTACCTTTGATTTTATACCTGTCTGGCAGTATCTATCCAGCTATTCATATGCTGTGTGATCACTGATCCCATATATTCCTATGTAAGCAAATATCTTACCTTTCCAGAAGATTGTGAATGGCCTTGAAGAGTAGAGTCCGACACTCATAGGAAAGCCCATTTTCCCACAGTCCCTCTTCCTGCACTGCAAAAGAAATGTAGACTAGCATCAATTCAAACATGAACTTCTTTATGAACTTGTTGGGCTTACTTATAACAACAGGACAAAGGTGACATGTAGTGAAAACCAAAAGCATCTAAACAGAAATTAACTTCTTGGAACATTGCATTTTTATTGTAATAACACCAATTAAAATTCATGTCATCTGATATGGGGGGAGAGGGGGCAGGAGATGAAACATGTTACACGACACATTCAAAAGACAAAACGTATCCATTAACACCACACAGTGCAGGCAGTAAAAAGAACAACCAATTAAAATCTATCTTGTGCTGGTCTAACTTCAGCCAGGTGAATTCTGGCTGATACCGGAGTTACTGCATTTGGTGTAATGGCTACGGTTTTACAGCAAAACTTGAATAATCAATAACCACATTTTTAAGTGATTCTCTGTACATTACAATGAGACCAAAGAAAATACATTTCTTACAAATATCACTGCACATATCATGCCCATAGACAAACACAAAAGCAAAAGGTACCCATCAGGCTCTAGAAGTAGGCTTGTCTGTCAGGAGTGTGGAAAAGTCAGCCCAGCCAGACATAATCGAAATATATACAAGGTACACACACACACACACGCAAAGATGCATGAAAAAGATTAAAGTACTAACAATTTATGTTCTTGACAATTGCTTTAATTGTTTGGTTCATATTATATACATAAAAATACACACACACACTTTTTTTGGTTTGTTTGCACAAATCACTGCTGACCCAAACCTCACACTGTACTGTTCCATTGAAAAACTTCTTAGTCAAATGTATTCTGCAGAGTGGGACCCTTCCTCGCTGTGTGAAAGCAGTGATGTGTCCAACATCCCCTCCACCCTACTGAGTCAGAGCCAGAGCTATCCAATCAGAAGGGAGCATGCGATTTGCTGATTGTAGAGCTATAGGCAGGGGGGATGTTTGACCTCTGCAGTGATACTACTGCTTCCCCCAAATGGCAAGGGTCCCATTCTGCAGCATGCTAGCAAGGGGCAGGCTTTTCTGCTGAGTTTGTGGATTTTAGGAAGAAAACAAAACCTTGCACACCTTTTGCTTTGATGCAATTGATGGAGGAAAATGTCATTAACAAGCTGAACTCACAGAGAGAACGCAAGCATCATTCTGTCTGAAGATGACAGGCAGTGCTGAACTGAAGATAATATTGATTGCTATGGGTTAATGTACTGCACAGCATTATTAAGTAAGATCTGTCTACTCCCTCTTTGGCCTTATTGGGCATCCCCGATGATGACCAGCGCTCTCATCACTCTAAGCTTCTTATAGCCTATCTACTCTACTATGCCAAAAAAGGGATTTTACTGAAATGGTCGTCTTCAGACCAACCCGCGGTATCCACTTGGGAGTCCATGGTAAACGCAGCCCTACCCTTATATAAAATGACCTACTCAAATAGTGTTGGAAATTTGAAAAAGTGTGGTTCCCCCTGGACATTGACCTGAACTCCCACTAGTGGGAGGGTTGGGTCCGGATGTCGGATATACTCTATTTTATGCTACCACTGCATCCGCTTGGAGATAGAATAACATGGAAGGTTTATTTGACATGTGAACGCTTATTTGTCTGCAGAATTCTAAGTAATGATTGCCAACTCTCTATATTGCAGTTTTGCTGTACCATGTATGATCATCTTGTTTATGATACTAAGCTGTTTCTTTACATATGCTGTAAAAAGTAATCTTCTCAATAAAGCACATCTGTTTGTTTCAAAAAAAAAGTAAGACCTGTCTTTGAGACTGCACATAAGCTGTAAATGTTTAGCTCAATGACACTCCCATAGCTTTCAATAATTTTAGCTGGAACTGTATGCAGCTTTTAGCCACCTGCAGACACAATGACAGTAGCCTAACCTGTCAACTATTACATGCCTATTAGCCCTGTGCAAAACTGCTCCCAGGGAAAGTAATTAATAAGGAGGGTAAGAGAACAATCTTGCTTGTTTCTTACCAGAAGCGCTCCCTGCCTTTCCATACACAGGATCAAAACCGTTTGAGTGCTGCTAAATCCTGGTCCTTAAGGCCAGTTGGAGTGTGAGTGCAGATCTGGCCATCCATCTAGCACCTTTTACTGATATAGGGTACTCAAGAAAATACTTGTACACTAAAAACACCATGCATATGTATTTACCAACAATAGCTCCTTTAGCTACAAATATATAGCATTCAAAAGCCAGACAATTAAAAGAGTCATTTGGGAATACAAAAAAACAAAATCATTCTCCCTTAGATGGCTGCAGTGCTGATCCCAGCTGCAGATGTCCCCCCATCGGCTCTACACAAATACAGATCGCTCAGTTCTCAGTCTTCACTGAGCAGAGAGGAAGTTACTGTCAGTCACCAACTCTTCGCTCTGCCTCTCCAATGCTCACTGGAGTTCTGCGCTGTGGAGGGGGTGGGAGTGGTGGGCTCAGGCTCTCAGTGGCTTGATGCGAGGCTGAGCCAGCTGCTGATCCAGGCACCTGGGTGGATCCGGACTGTAAAGTCAGGATCTCTTCAAAGCCTGGACTGGATGAGTGACTTCAGCAGGTCATAGGAGTGAAGAACGAAGTGCACTCCTGTGATCCATAGAAGTAGGGCCAAAATAGTATTGGCCATACTTCTCCTTTAAATGTAGAAGTAGAAATAAGGTTTTTAAAACATGTGCTGCCAACAGTAAACACCACTAGTGCCACTACAAAAGGCAGCTCATATGTGCACATATTCCAAATATACAAATAATATAAGAGCAATGACCACCAAGGTATCAAGCAAGTAGTTACAAAGTAGTACAAATATCACATTGTAGGTTAACAGCAAATTGACAGTGTTCAAGCAACAGGAGAAGAGATGAAACTGCACTGTAGATAAATATACAACATAGCATTCAATGTGACAAACACTGTGTAGGACACAGAAAAAGGCGGGAGGGGGATTTGCTAACCGATGAATAGAAGGGAGGAGGGAGGGTGTCAGATCCCAGAGAACTTGGAAGGTGGTTAGCATATGCTGCAGTGAGTCAGTGCTGGCAGCTGGAGGGGGAGCTGTCTTGGAAGTCGAAGCTTCAGACCTGCAGTTGCAAAGGACATTCCTTCCCACTAACCATACCTTCGTTCCAGTAAACATTTGTTTTGTATTCCCTTAAAGCGTTACCAAACACAGGAAACTGCATTCACTAAATCTGGTCTCCCACAGAACTTGGAAATGCAATTATTTTAGTAAATATAAACTGCTAAATACCTTTTCTTATCAGCAGCACAAAGCAGTCTTGTAACGTCTATCAGTGTCTGGTAAAGCTTG
Source organism: Lithobates clamitans (assembly GCA_037952925.1). Lineage (NCBI taxonomy): Eukaryota > Metazoa > Chordata > Amphibia > Anura > Ranidae > Lithobates > Lithobates clamitans. The sequence goes on from JBBGZY010001350.1 coordinate 3,139,448, forward strand.
TAGGAGGAGTTTTCATTCTACTCTGACTATCCCATGAGGCTGCAGGACCCCTGACCCTCTGTCTGGACAGTGCTGATTGCATGTGATCATCACAGGGCCACTCTCCCAAGCGGCAACACCCAAACTGAGCACGTGCAGAGTGACTCCAATGCTCTATTCTATCAGGATATGGATTGGGGTCAGTAAGAGAAGTTGAGGATAAAAGAAGACAGAATCAAATAGCCTTTTTTACACAATGCAGAGTATTAACTCCTTAGGTTAATCTTAAAAAAATTAAAAGGTTGGCTTAAAAAAAAAGAAAAACGCCATTCCAATATGTATTCTCAACTTTTAAAAAAAGTACCTTTTATCGCAAAGGTTTTTGCAATAGAGATGGAGCCGTAGCCAAGCTTTTTTTATTCAGTTTTCTTGGGGATACCTTCTATTGCTCTCAATCTCTTTTTTTCTATGGTGATCTGTTAGAAGGTGACTATGCTCCCTCTCCATGGTCTCGCTGTATGTAGAACATAGCCTCTTGCTCACGCTTGATATGGACTGAGATTTGTAGTGTGCATAGAGCAGTGCAGATTACAAATAATGAAAACTGCTTGCTCCAAACAAATTTTTCAGGGCAGTTGAGTAAAGGGTGTGCATAGATTATATTTGGAGAAAAAGGATAGTGGGTTGATTTACTAAAACTGGATAGTGCAAAATCTGGTGCGGCTCTTCATAGAAACAATCAGCTTCCATTTGTTTTTGTCAAAGCTTAAAGGATAAGTTCACCTTTTGTAACATGTTACACCTATAGTCAGGGTGTAACATGTTACAAATTCACCTGCCCCCGCACCTCCCTGATGTCACAGGCGGCGGGGGATCTTCTCCCCCTGCTTTCTGCCAGAATCTGCACAAAACGCTGACGCGCAGGGCTCTGCCCGCCTGGCCGCGTCACTCATTCACAGAGTTCTACAAGATCTGGAAGCCTTTACAGCTGTAGGCTTAAAGTTCTCAATGAACTACCATGGCGCTGTTGAACGCTGTGGTAGTTCATTGATGCTTCCTGTTAATGTGCAACTCCTTGGCCGTACAACAGCTTACACACACAGCCTGCAAGAGCCCTGCATAGCATCTACGATCTGCTGATTGGGGGTGCAATGCTTTCCAGGCTCACAATTAAAAAAATAATAAATGCACATTTTGTTACCTGCAAAAATGTATTTTTATTTTTTTTTTAAAGGTGAACTTCTCCTTTAACTGAACAAACTGAAGTTATCAGCTGATTGGCTACCATGCACAGCTGCACCAGATTTTGCACTCTCCAGTTTCAGTAAATCATCCCCATTGTGTCATGTTAAAAGTGAACAAAAATAGTTCATGATTAATTATTATTTGAGTAAAAAACGGTTTCGATAAACTGTCTTAGGTTTGGTCATAAAAGTAAACAAAAACGGTCACATAGAATATTCATTTTGTAGGATTGCTGTGCGGGAAAAGTTCAAATATTTGCAGTTATCCAAAGCTGAATAGAATGTCCAGACACTCCAAGGTTGCATTCTAGAACGTTGAGCAGAATTGGTGCTGCTGCCCACAGTTCGGGCTCATGCACACTGCAGCTCAAAGGAGCTCAAAGAAGCGGCTCCCACAGACCTTTGAGCTCTTATTTTTTCTGCCTTGAAACTCCCCCCTCCATGTTAGCTAATGTGTCCATGCACACTAGGGCTTTTTCAGGCATATGCTCCTACAGGCAGAAAAAACCCCCACCATACTCAAGTTTTTGAGAGGAGCTAGTGCCCCAAAGAGCTCAAAAACGCACAAAAACGCACAAAAACGTTTGTTCCAGCTTTATGTTCTGTTGATACAGCAGTTAAGAAAATACAATCTAGGAGGGTTTGTGAAAAAAAACGCTTATGTTAAAAAAAGCTTGAAAGAGCTTGGAAACGTGAGAGCACAAAACAAAAAAAAAGAAAAAACAACAAGCTTCTTCAAGCTTTTATTGGCAGAAATAAAAGCTCAAACGCCTGTAAAAAGCAGCTTTTTTTGAGCTGCAGTGTGCATGAGCCCTAACCCTTACTTTTATTACAATTGCTCTTTAGATAGTGTTAAAAATGTTATATACTGCAGCTTACCAGAATGTAGATATAATGGTTACAATCGTTTTTGTTTTCTCCTTTATTTTACCCTGGTAAATTATGTAATTGCAGCTACATGGGCGACTAGCGCTGGCAAATAACAGCGGCGGTGATCTGCTGATTCTTGCTGCTGTTTCAGCCACCTGTGAGTGGATAGCTGCAGCCTCCAAGCCCTGTACACATCAATGACAGGTCGGCTGCAGCTATCCATGGCTGTCCACCCAGCCAGCAATTACCTGCCAGGCGATCACTGCTGGAAGCACACAAAGTGCATCATTGAAATTTACAGGGCTCAGCAGCTGTAGCTGGCCACTCAGAGGTAGCTGAAACCACTATAGGAATTACCAGATTCCTGCCAATGTCAATCACACAGGCCCTAGTCACCCACGCAAATGTAGCCTCATAGATTTAGTGCCTTGTGTTAAACAGCTTTCGTTAGCTTCAAATGGGTTTTGCAATACTATTCAAGTCTATTGGAATGCAAAACACACTTGAAGGAAGCCAAGTGCAGGTAAGGAGGTCAAGCGCAGGTCACATGCACCTTCCAAAAAATTCTGAATACTCTCAAACTGGTGCCATCAATCCATGCACAAAGCCCATGGAAAAAGCCCTTCACTGTTCCAGGGTGACAACACTCCCCCCCACCGCACTGTAACGGTGGCACTAGAGTCATCACCTTAAGACAGGAGGAACATTCGAATTACAGAACACCTCTACCTCCCATCATATGGGGGTGTTCTGTAGTCCACAGAGAGAACTGGACAGGACTTATAACTGCTTGAGATAAAAGTGCAGAGTTCATCTGACACAGGATGGCACTGGATTTCTGACAGGACAACAGGTTTTACTTGAACTGTGTAGGGTGTCTCTCCTTTTGAGAAGATTAGATCCCTAGCTGTAGTCATGCTGATGTTTTGGTATCAGCGCTTTCTAAATCACTGACCTAAGATGAGTACAGGAGTTCAGGATTTCCGATACTCATTTTCAGCAACACTGTTCTGGTTATACAACTCAAGTACTAAAACCAGACAACTAGCATTTTCAGAAGGATGCCAGCAATAGCTGCTCCATGAGGCTTTTCTGACAGGTTTACTTTAAACCACACAGAAATCATCCAATTTATTTTCTGATTTGCTACTTTCATGTGCGCTATTTTATCCATGTATTTATTGGTGTCAGTCAATCAAAGGCACATCCAAGGGAGTGATATATCATTGATGAAAAGAAAATAAAAAAGTCGACAATTCAATTTGTAAATTGACAGCAGTGTCCAACTTCTAAAATTATATCCGCACCACAGCAGAATTTAAAACAATGGATGATATAAACAAATGTTTATATAGTAAATAAAAATTACGGCTCCATGCACATTAGCATTTTTTATAAGCTCCAAAAACTCTAGATAAAAACAATAATAGCGTTGTTTTGCCAGCTTTTAGTATCTTTTAGAAGCGTTAGTGTTTTAATAGTGTTTTTGGGGTGCATAGAGAAGGAAAAAGAAACACTCGAAGAAAGCTGTTAGTAGCATTTTTTTCTGCCAGGAAAACGCTCCCAAAAACTCTACAAAAACAATATTTTTATTGCTCCAAATGCTGAAGCTCAAAAACTGCTAATAGCCTAAAGTAGACCCATAGAATAACAGTATTAAGCTTCTAAGAGCAGAACAAAATGCTAATATCTCTAAAACAGACTCCTAGAGACGCAGTGAATGTAACTTTCACCAAACATTCATCACAGGTACATTTTCCTGTTGCATGCATTTTACATCAAAGAGATTGACTCACCTGCAGTGAATGTCACATTCGCTGCTTTATAAATATGTCCCTCCCATGAAAATCAGACAAATTATTTGGTTAAATTGTTTCTCTCTCTTCAAGTCCAGGAAAAAAAAATAATTACAACAAATTGTTGTACTAAATCTGGCCATGGATGAAAATTCTTTTCAGAAGGGACCGGCCAAACTTTAATCCCTGTGTGGTCATCCATGTTCAACAGAAGTCGACTGTTAACAGGAATGTTTGAAATCTTTTCTCAATCATTTTTGATCAGCAAAAAAAAAAAAAACAATCAAAGTCATCTATCACTACCTTTACACTGGCAAACACTGTCGTTGAAGATTACTGAAGAAAACCTATACTATACCTAAGCTTGGAGGCTACCATTGCTGACCACTCTTGAAAATAATAGTTTCCTTGCTGTCACGCTGATCCCATGACTTTGTACTCAAGTTCCCAGCTGCTATAGTCGCGAGTTTGCTCAAATCTTCTCACCTGATGGCCTTCTCATGGAACTGAAGCTTGTCAGCCCCTTGTGACAGCAATAAAGTTTAAAAAATATATAAAAAAACAAGTATAATAACCCCATCCCTAAAAAAAAAAAAAAAAAAAAAAAAAAAAAAAAAACGAAATATTGTTAAAAGCCCCCACCCTCCACATGTACGCATCGAGTGCATGAAAATGATGATTGCAGGACATATATTGGGTATCATCAAGCACACAGGAGAGCAGCAAGGATGCATCATTCACACTCACCTCTAAATTTAATAAATTGTAAAGGCTTTTTAAAGTGTCACCTATGAACAATTTTGGGTACGATATATTTGGCTGAAGGCTCTCACAACTAACTGCAGTCACTCGCATGCATTTGCTATGCGATTACCTGTCAGTGATCAGCCCCGGACAGACTGTCTGCGATTACCTGCGAGTGGCTGAAATTAGCTGCGGTAGCCAGCAGCCTCCCGTTGCTTTGAATGGACCTGCATCCCACAGCGAATCGCTGGGACCGCCGCTGATTCTCTCAAGCAGAAATGCAGGTGTGAATGTTGCCTAACCCAAAACCAAAAAATATTATATTCTGTAGCCTACTAGTCCTTGGTGTTGTGGCTGCATTTTCTCTTTCTCCAGCTTCCTTTGCATTATTTTTACTTGGTAATCTTGCAAATAACACACGTCCTGTCCCTGGGTGGCTACATAGCTCTATGGAGGGAGCTATGGTTGTCACCTCGTGTTTCTGATATGGACTACAAACACATCCATCTGCATTACAGGAAGGGCAGGGCAATTGGAGTTTACAGCAGATAGCTAGGAAGTAAGATAATTTTCTGTGCAGCTCACAGGAAGTGACAAGGACACTGCATTTTTGGCAAGATCAACAGGTATTTTCTAAAAATGTTCCTAACTTGCAAAAAAACAGCCATCACATCTAAGGTCAGTATGCTGCTATATATTGCATTTTGCATTGGGTTCAGCTATCTTTAAAAAAAAAAAAAAAAAAAAAAAAAAAAACACTCTGCTTGAGGTCGACTGGATGCAAAATATAAATAGTATTTCTCCACTGGTTCCTTAGACTGGTAAGCCAGTTCTATCATCAAAGAGCCCACAAAAAGTTTGACCCTATAAGGGGTCACAGACATATGGGTTTCTTTGTTATATATCATGAAATAAAAAAGGGCTGGTATCCACTGTCCTATGTAACATAAATCAAAGGTTGTGACATTTGTGTAACAAAAAGCTATGAATAAACTAATACCACAAACTGGGTTCATTCCCAGAGAGCTTAAAAAGCACTGCTTATACAGACATTGGGCATTCTTTTTTGTTTTGTTTTTCAGCCTATAAAAGCACCTCCATGTAAGCCTAGGTGTCATGCATGCATAGGCGATTACAGACATATTAGAGAAAGGAGCGTTTACAGGCTGAAAAAAAAAAACCCCACAAAAAAGGGTCATTCTTAAGAGGAGCAGTTTAGAAAAAAAAAAAAAAAAAAAAAAAGCGCAAACACATTGAAGGGAAAAATTATTCTGGTCCAATAGAATGCATTTATGTTCGCACTCAAAAACACGCCTATACGTGTGCATGATACACAGCTTTTAGTGCTTTTTTTTTATGGTTAATTTTCCCGCCAGCAGTTCTGCCTTTTACAGGGGCTTTTTCAGATACTCCATGTGCATGGCCATAAGCTCAACATGACATTTTGTTTGCATGTTTTCAAATGCCCAAGCTTGCATGTAAAGTCACCATTAGAACATTCAGCAGACGCAAGTAACAAAACAGTTAAAATTGCGAAGGCAGCGCTCCTCTCCTCTACAGTACTCTGTTTTATGTGTCTCTCTCCAACCAATTGGCAAAAAGCTGCAGCAGCACATGTTACATCCACAACAGAGCAAGGAGCTGCTAATGGGGGACTTGGATCTATGCCTGGTCTCATCACTCACAGACACAAGGGGGAGGGAAGTGCAGGGTGAAAGAAATGACGAGAGCAGAGTACAAAAGACACACTGCTAGCAAGAATAAGGGGAAATAAGGAGGAAACGATAAGGCGTACAAAGGAATGTGAACAAGATACAGACTGAGCCAGGCTATTTACAGGTGAAGGTGTGAGACACGGCAGGAATGACACAACTGTTCACTGCCATTTTCACCAATTAAATGTTCAGAACCGGGAATATACAATCCCCATTTCATACCATGTTTTACCACATGCTATATTTCAAAAGAATAAGATTTCTGAAAGTTTAGTAAATCGTAGCCAGTTTACCCATTTTCATGGAATACAGAAAGCTGGTATAAACATGCAAATATTACAGTTCTTAAAAGGATAAGTCCTACTTTAACAAAAATAAATATATATATATATATATATATATATATATATATATATATATATATATATATATATATATATATATATACACACACACACACATATATACATGCACGTTTCTTTCAGGTAAAAAAAAGTGCATTTGTTATTTTTTTCTACAGGAGCCTGCAAAGTATTGCATGCACATCAGTGGATCACGGGTGCAAAATCAGACTCCTGCAGACATTTCCTCTAGGTTTCTTCCTGTACTTTTGTACGGGCTTTCTGTTTAAAAGCTGGAGGAAGTGTCAGTGGACTACAAGGGAAATTATAAGTGCTAAATACGGATGTAACATATTCAGAAGGTAAACTTCGTTTAACTAGCCATAAATGAGCTGTTCATCAAGCCATCACGGACCTTTGTCAGCAAGCATTGTTTTTCATAACAATACAGTTTTCCTTTTTTGTATCCCAGTGCTGCAAATTTACTCCAGTGTTTTCAGACTTTTGGGTTAATTTACTTAAACTGGAGAGTGCAAAATCTGGTGCAACTGTGCATGGTAGCCAATCAGCTTCTAACTTCAGCCTGTTCAATTAAGCTTTGGCAGAACAAAAAAAAAATCCTGGAAGCTGATTGGTTTGAGCTGCACCAGGTTTTGCACTATTCAGTTTTAGTAAATCAACCCCACAGTCTACATGCAATTACTCTAGCTTTAGCTGCAAAACATTGTTTTGGACGCCTTTCTGATAGTGACAATGGTGGATCATAAGTGTGCAATGGGTGTTAGCACAGTGATGGGGTGGGAAGGAAGAAGCACAACTGGGAGACAGATGTCACCCCATAACATGGAGTGCCTGAAAAAGGCAAGCATTGAAGGATTAACAGGTATTCTTTTAATGAAATCTACAGATTTAGGCTACTTTCACACGCTTTACAGGCATTTTAGCGCTAAAAATAGCGCCTGTAAACCGCCTCTCCTATCACTCCAGTGTGAATGCCCAAGTGCTTTCACACTGGCAGCGGTGCGCTTGCAATTGAAATGAATGGGCACCGCTGCTGAAGCACTTACAAAGCACTTCAGTAGCGGCTTTTAGCCCCTTTTTCGGCTGCTAGTGGGGGTTGAAAGCGCCCAAAAAGCACTGCTAAAACAATGGTAAAGCGCCACTACAACTAGCGGCTCTTTACTGCCAATGTTCTCATCACCCCAGTGTGAAAGTGCCCTTAAAGTTTAACTACACATCTGGAGATGACGTATAGAACTGAAGATAGGGGAATGTACTGACAAAGTCAAGCAGAGAAGAACCCAGGCAGGGCTGACAGTGCTACTTGGGACTGAGTGCAGCCATCTACATTTGTCAGGATCATCAAGGTTTTTGCAGTACTTCCTTTTTGCCACATAGGTTTAATCACAAACATGTGAATGGGTCTTAACCAGCATTATTATTCCATGCGCTTCTGAGGTTTTTTTTTAAATGTGGCCCTCCAGCTGTTGCGTAACTACAACGCCCATTATGCTGTTGCCTTTGGGAGGCATGCTTGTAACTGTCAGTGGCTTGCAATGCCTCATGGGACTTGTAGTTCTACAACAGCTGGAGGGCCACAGGTTGAGCATCCATGCCCTAAAGCATGTTATACAGCACAGTGCTTGTGCTGTGTAATTTGGCCCCCCATATCACCTGAAATACCTGGCTGATCCTGCCTGGTTCTGCCCCCCCCCCCCCTGTAAACTGACCACGTTTATCATGGCTGCATAGCCCTGACACCCTGTGGTCAGTTTACATGCCTCCATCATCGGCTGTCTCTCCTTGCTCCCTCTCTCCCCCCTCCCTGCCAGCTGTGTCATGGTCGATCGCTTCCCTCCTGCTGCAAAAATTGTTTTCTTGCTATAATCCCTGTTGCATGTTATTTATCAAAAATATGCCGCTTCCTACCTAAATTTCAGAGCACTGCTTGGCCCTCACAACCACCCATAACTCTCCTCCCGGATGTCAGACTGTATTCTCAGCCCCACATGCTGTAGCTGTCGGATCAGGAAAGACAGCAGCGGGTGGTCACGGCCGAGGGGCGTGCTCTGAAATTAGGTATGAAGCTGCATTTTATATATATATATATATATATATATATATATATATATATATATATATATATATATATAAAAAAAACATGCACTGGGGCACATACTGTAATATAGCACAGAGGATTGTAAGAAGGAGGAAAGTGGCTTTACAACCACTTTAACTCACATTTTGCAACAGGTTAAAATGCTATGCTGTGTTAAGGTGTCATGTCACATTCGGCTACCCATCACATTTTGCTACCCACTGGAGTGCGCATGCGTGCCGCCGCCATATGCGTTCCAACACCGTTGTAAAACCACTTTGCCACAGGGCCCCTCGTGGGCACGGCCTCACTTCGCTCAGCATGATTATAATCTAACTCTATGTCCACTTGGATGGTGGGGCTTGAACCTGGACTCAGGGGTGTGGCCACAAAATTCTGCGCAATCGCAGATCACCACAGTGTTGGAACGCATATGGCGGCGTCGCGCATGTGCAGTCCAGCGGGTAGCCAGATGTGATGGTTCACCATATGTGGCGCTACACCGGCAGCCCATTTATTTTAAAAGGCCTGCCAATGCACCAGAATGGACAAAAAGAAAAACAGGCATGCAGTACCTTTTCAAATAAATGCATGGAAATGCAGTGCACTGCATCACCATATTGCGTTAAGTGGCATTCCAAAACAATGGCACAGCAACATGATAAAGCATGTAATGCACACACATTGGAGAAGTGTAATTGGCCCTTAAGCAAAAGAGGGGGGAAATAATATATAGGTCAGGTTTTTATTGTCTGTTCCTGCTAGGGAAATACACGACAATATTTGTCCAGTTGACCACTATCACCAAGCAAGAAAGCAGGGCAGGATCCAACATTTTAATTTCAGGGTTGTCACCAGAACAAGAAGAGAGGTGAAATCTTCCAATAGGTAAAAATGTGTTGGTGACAACCAAGATGGGAATTTCTCTGCTGCCTAGCCAGAATAAGGATGGTTTTCCCCCTTCCCCACTCTATCCAAAGCTTAAAAAAAAACTCATCCAGACCAGTTATTGGAACGGAATCCCAGACAAATCAAACAGGTTTCTTATGTATGATTTTTCTGAAAGAAAACTATATTCAGTTAGAATTTTATTGGTGCAAGATACATTTTCCATCCTGCTCCTTCAAATATTTTTTGTTACAAAGGTCAAACACCCAACATCGATCTAACACCACTAACCATTATAAAATCGAACAAAGGTTCAAAAGCCAAACATTTTTGAACGAAATTCTACTGGTGTATGATCTGCTTAAACCATATCAGCAAGTGTGATCTGTGCTTGATTGCTTCTGCCTCTTAATTTTACCACACACATTGCAATCTGATTGTATAATTTCCTTAGATCTACAAAAACAACAATATAGTGCAAGGGCCTGCCCAATTGCATAAAAGTTGATTGATTTAGGAAGGCCCTTATATTCCATAGATTTTGGAAATCTAAAGTTGACTGTACAGAGATTGTATGGTCAGATTGTAACGTGTACTGTGACTCTTAGAGGAGGAGCTAATTTCACTATGACCAATGGATAGTGAAAACTGCTGGAGTAAGGAGGAGCATTGTTAAGATGCTGGGACAAGATTTAAAGTGTAACTAAACAAAACAAAAAAAAGGAACCCTTCCTAATAATTACTGTTTTTGTGCCCCTTGTTTATGGCTAAAATGTTTTATTATAAACTGCCTGTATAACCTGCCAGTCACCTATATAGTTCCTTGTTGGTGGTGGCAACGATCACTATTGTCACCACATTGCGCCTGTTCCTCTTCTTCTGTGTAGGTAAGCCGTGTGTACACACAGATCACTGTGGAGGAAATCTAACTAATCTCACTGTGGCCCCCGATTGCCAGCAAGGCTAAACTGAAGCAGGTCGAAGGTCCTGTGACGTCACCTCAGCCTTTTCAGGTCCTGCCCCCAGGGCAAGTAAAGCAGACTGGAACTGTCAGCTAAGGATCTGGCCTGTCCAAGGCATTGGTGGGAGGATCAGATCCTTGACGGACAACTCTACTCTGCTTTGCACGGACTGGGGGAAGAGGCCTCAAAAAATTGAGGCAAGGTCAGAGGACACGTGATCTACACGGTTTTATGTGTAATGTGACCCCCTTTATACAAAAAGCTAAAAAGGCATTATGCAATTCCTAAAGTGCTTCCAATGTGAATCAATGGCTGCTGGTGTGCCCCAAAATTCAGGTCTGGCAGTAACATAAGCGCTTAGGGAATCGCTTTAAGATTTCTTAGGCAAACGCTCCTTCAGCATTGTAGCAAACCGAAATTGGTGCACGCAATGCCAGAATATACACACGATGAAAAAATACGCATTCAGAGCGACTGTTTGATAATCTAATAGTACACAGCTTTCAAAACAGTTCACACAAAAGTTTCCAAAGAAACATGAATGAAAATTTTTTTTCGTTTGATAACTGGATGAACGATTTTCGTGTAATTTATTACACTTTTCGTATCAAAAAAAAATCTAGTGACCAAATGACACATGATCAGAAATTAAAGAATGTCCCGGAAGAGAAAAAAAGAGCAATGAAAACAATTATTGTGTAAAATGAAAAATGTTCTTTAACATGAAAAAGAAAATCATAGTTTGCATATCAATTGACCTTCTAAGATTTGAGACTCCTTTTTTGTGAATATTTTCTTATACGAGACTAGCATGCATAAAAAAAGCTCATTGTGTGTGCTTAAGAAATTGACGTTTATATTCTGCACTTGCTAAAAACTGCCAGCAGAGCACGCCAAATAATTCATCACCAAAAATAGTTACCTGCTTTCTAAGCTTTAACTCATCACAATGCAATAATGACTGCGAAACATATACTCCTATACCATCCACTGAGACAAAGGAATGCTGCAGCAAGTATTTTATCGTGGGTAAAGGTCACAACCTCTCCGGTTTTTATTGGCAAGTATATCCAAAGCATATATTTACTTTTCACTTCCTTTAGTTTTGCTGCAAACAGAAGTGGTGGAGGCTTCTCTTAAACCCCTAAAGAGAGCAAAGATGGCAAAATGAAACAAAAAAAAAGGAGAAATTCAGAATGAGGGGAAGTTTTGAAACCCTATCCTGTTACACGGAGAGGGGATTAAAAAAAAAAAAAAAAAACAATAAAACACTGAAGTACAGCAGTAATGTCTTCTTAAGATTCCCGTTCCTCAGTGGTTGCAGCTGTACAAATCATTTCAATATGACCCTGTGTGTATCCAGATTTACCAATGTATAGCATGGACACCACAACATTTTAGAATTCAGGGCTCCATATTTGCTAACCATCAATTCATCAAGGCTCGGAGCACTGAGAAATGGTAGTCATTTTTGCTATGGTAAAGGGCCAAAAAGAGAAACCTTCCACTAACAAATGCTTAGACACATTCCTTTTTTTCCAGTGTCTATTATCTATTGGAAACCAGAGGCTTACAGCTCACAAACTCAAATACACAGGTGAGTTGGATGGGAAGTAATGTAAAGATTTAGGAGACTTTTAAAGCAGTTTTTGTTACATTTCTTCATTTGCTTCCTGGCCATGGCCACACTGATCTCATACATCCCAGGAGTCTTTTTTTCCTTTCATCTGGGAGGAGGGGCTATCTCAGCTAAGCACACCTGACATAAAGCAGCCCATGAATGAATCTTTTCGATCAAGCAGTGGGTTGAGCCGCTACAGCGCTGGATCGAGTGAGGACTCGGGTAAGTATTTAGGGAAGTGAAGGGACAATACTGCTACTGGGACATTTTCCACCTTAATGCAGGGACTGCTTCAAGGTAAAGAATGTCCTGGCTTTAGCACCAATTTAGGTTCTGCTTTTAATACACTAATTCCTGAGTAAGGCCTCACGAACATGGATGTATAAGCAGCGTCTGTGTGCTAAAATGTAAAATCCCGAGCGCCATACATGCCACGTACAGCCACCAATACTAGAGAATGGCTTACGTAGCTGTGCTCGGGTAAATGTGGATTGCTTCTGCATTTATCCATGCATGAGCACACAACCTTTCTTCCCAAATTCATACCTTTCACATTTGGAGAGAATGGACGTAGAAGCACGCGCGGGTAAACGCTGTGTACTGCTATTCACTTCTATTGGTGACTGTACATGGAATCCATTCTGGTAATTATAGGTCCACATGCAGCAACTTTGCAACTGTTTAGATTGGATGGGGCAAGGGAAATTAATCTTCCTTTTCGTTGGTGTCCATGAATGACAGTGTTGGCAATAATCCTCTTTTATTGGTGTCTGTGAAAGTGTCAGCAAAAAAACAACCACTGCAAGTAACACAATCTGTGAATGGGAGAGAGAATTCTGTGATTGTTTTACTCTCCCATTCAGAGATTGTGTTATACATTATGAAAAAACTTTTCTCAATGTTAGGGGGAGGAAGGAGGGTGCAAGTCCTCATCCGAAAGCAATCACTGCAGCTTCACAGAAGATTTGGAGCTATTAACCCCCACAGAACTGGAAGGTTAGCGGCAGGAAGAGGACAAGGCATCCCTGCACAGAAGATTTCTACAGGATCCAGTTGCCTGCATTACATGTGACATACTTCGTTACAGGTAAGTTAGGCCATTAAAGCTATAGTTTTATTTTTTTTTATTCTAAACTTCAGCTTTAATCAATACATACAACATGATGTAATGGATGATGTAGAGGTTGGGAAAAAAGGTAAACAAGTTTAACAGGCAGGTGGCATATACTGTGGTATAAGTCATATAAGTAGTTGTAAAGGCACAAGGTTTTTTACCTTCATGCATTCTATGCATGAAGGTAAAAAACAGTCTGTGTGCAGCAGCACCCCCAGCCCCCCTAATATTTACCTGAGCCCATCTCGATGCGATGCCCATGACAGCCTTGCATTTCTAGGGAGCCATTGGCTCCCACTGCTGTCAAACACAGCCAGTGAGCCAATCCGTGGCTCCATGTATGAATGGAAACACAGACCAGCGACTCGGCTTGGGTGCTCCCATGGGTGCTGTGGGGGCACCCAGCAAGAGGGAGGAGCCAGACCCGAGAAGAGGAGAATCCAGGATGCTCTGTGCAAAACCACTGCACAGAGCAGGTAAGTATGACATGTTTGTTATACTTTTTTTTATTGTTATAAAAAACAAAGGCTTTAACATCACTTTAATATCTTCAAGAGAATAATTTTTTTGAATTAAAGTTTGTACAGTTGTGGCATTAGAGGACTATCCGTTAAAGGCTTAAAGGACAAAACGGTTACCATAGCCATTTGAAAAAAAAAAAAGGAAATCTAAAGCTTGCATAAAACAATCTTACGTTTGTTTTGTTTTTTATTCTATCAAGAGATAAATTCCAGTGACAAATAGGCGGCACAAAAAGTGCCTAGTTATACCATATTATTATTATAGTTTTATTTACGCAAAATATTTTTTTTTCCCACGGTTGTTATCTTGTGCGACAGTCCCCATGTAGTCCCAGGTTCAGCCATCCTGGCAATAATCTTATTCTTTGGCTGCAGAGGAGCATGGGTATTCTTATACACACACCGCCTGCTCGCTTGAGCTCAGCCAGCTTTGCATATAATTTATTACTTTGTCGTACACCTCCCTCCCTTGAGATGTCTGCATTTTTCTGTCACTTCCCCCATCTCTCCCTTTCATTCCTTTGATCTTTCCCTGTCCTTGCTTTTTTTTTTTTTTTTTTTTTCATTTTCTACAACAGCTTACCCTGCTTCTATTTACAGCTTTCAGCCTTTGTTAACCTTGTTCTCCGTCCCCTCTTTGCTATGCACGCCCATTTTATATATGCACTTAAATAACTCTGAAATCACTTTACAAAATTAAAATAAAAACACAACTTAGGATACCACCAAAGACCGAGACCCACACAAAGAAGCAGATGCATCACAAGCCGAATAGTAAAAAAAAAATGAAATAAAATTACATCAGATAAAAATCACTGAACAAAAGACTGGAATGTAAATGGCCTGCCTACAGTCTGTTTACATCTAATGAAAAATGTTCCAGTGTATTCAATCACGGTTTCAAATAACCTCATCCTCAGTATGCACTGAATTTCCTGTGCCTCAAATCATCAATTCATTAGTATCTGCCACCATCACAGGGGTGTATTATGTTTTCAGCAGAGCAGTTTAGCGAGCACTGTTTTTTTTGTATGTATACGCAGCCTTTCCAGAAGTAAACAGTAGTGGTTCAGAAAAGCATTATACACTATATGAGCTATAGTGATTTTGGGTCAGTTGTATTTTTTTTATATATTTCTACATTATATCCTTTGTATGATTTATGTAAACTCTAAGCCCCGGTTCACACAGGGGTGACTTGTCAGGCGACTTAGCCGCCTGACAAGTCGCATCCCGTTCTGTACTACGGAACCGTTCTAATAGGAGCGACGCAAGTCGCTCCGACTTATGCCGCGTACACACGGTCGGACTTTTCGTCTACAAAGGTCCGACGGACGCCGACAGACTAAAGCTGGCTGACAATCCGATCATGTGTGGGTTTCCCCGGACTTTCATCTGACTTTTCCAGCCTCAAATCTGACGGACTTTAGATTTGAAACATGCTTCAAATCTTTACGTCGTAACTACGCCGGACCCAGAAATCCGCTCGTCTGTGTGCTAGTCCGACGGACAAAAACCCACGCTAAGGCAGCTATTGGCTACTGGCTATCAACTTCCTTATTTTAGTCCGGTGTAGGTCATCACGTACGAATCCGTCGGACTTTTGTGTGATCGTATGTAGGCAAGTCCGTTCGTAAGAAAGTCTGCCGCAAGTCCGCCAAAAGTCCGTCGAAAGTCTGTCGGACAGGCTGTCGGACTTTTGTAGATGAAAAGTCCGACCGTGTGTACGCGGCATTAGAAAATGGTTCCTGTACTATTTTTGGGGCAACTTCAGGCGACTTGCATTGACTTCTATACAGAAGTCGGTTTGCAAGTAGCCGCTCCTGTCGTGTCCAGGTCGCCTGAGGCAGTCGCGCTGCAAGTCGAGCTGCCTCAGTGTGAACCGACACTAATATACAGGGTGTCAAATGTCACTGTGGGATTTCTAAAAGCGAAAGACCATATTCTACTGTTCCCTATGTGACCTCCGCTCTCAAATTTAAACTCTGAGGGGCGTGGTCCGGACATGGCTGCGTAAGGAAGTGTATCTGCAGAGCTCCCAGCCCTTCTTAGCCTAAACCAGCCTAATTCAGCCTATATCCTGCGGAATTTCCCGGCATGTACTCTGCTGAGAATCAGAAGGAAAAGAGTAAGAAGACATCCCCAAGACGCAAACGAGTGGAGAAATCCAGCGATATTTCTCACATACACAGGGGGCCTCTCCGGCTACCAAGATGGTGGATCCCGCGCTGCTCAGCCACCACGAAGGCCTGCCATCTCAGGACCCCTCTACTTCCCCAGCAGCCTTGATTGCCTCGGAGGCAAGCTTTGACAACCTGGCAGTGTTCCACTTGGAACCCCAGGGTTCACAACACACACTGCTCACTCTAAGACCCCACGCTAAATTGAGGGCGCTACTGCAGGCCTTGCCCACAAGGTCAGACATTGAGGCCCTCGTTGGCAGGCTTGAGGCATCCCACCGCAAAGAATTAACATCGGTTCGGAGGGATGTGAAAACGCTCTTGAATCGAATGGGGCGGATGAGTTCTTGATGGAAGCGCTGGAGAGACGGATGCTAGAGGTGGAGACCCAACAGACATCTCAGGCGATTTACGATACTCACCCAGCAACTCCAGCTTGAAGAAATCGAGACCAGCAGCCAGAGAAACAATCTATGGCTAAGAGGCCTACAGGAGGGTACAGGGACTGAAGACTTGGCGGTATCCACCCTGGCCATCTTCCGTGACATAGCGGGGGATGTCTTCCCTCCCAATATGACTTTTGACTGGATCCACAGGGTTCTGGGCCCCAATCCCCAAACAGGGCGCGAGCATCATTACTCCCACAAAGAGCTCATCCTACGGAAGGCCTGGAAGAAGGGAGACATAGAATTTGATGGCGCCTCCCTCTGGATCCTGCCTGATCTGTCCAGAGCGACCCTGCAGCGGCTAGCACTGCTGAAGCCCATGCTGGAGGTGGCCCGGCAGTCAGGAATTACCTACAGGTGGGGTTTCCCCATCTCGGTTACCTTCAAGAAAGCCCAGTGGTTCTTCACTCTCCGTACCCCTGAAGAACCCGCCTTGCTTGCCTTTATGGAGGTCGACCCCATAGATTCTTGACTGGCTCCAGTTGTTCCAACGCTTTACCCCCCGTCCTGCCATGTCAGCATTGAGCCCATTTGCCCAGACCACAGAGGAGCCAGCGCCGATCCCACATCGCCTCATCCGAGGAGGCACCGAGATCTTACTGCTGCTGATGGTATAGTGAGCTGCCGTATTTACGTTTCAGCTGTTGCCCATCTCCCTTGCCGCCGGATGGGCTGCTGGTTTTCTACTCAGACCCCACAGTTTGCCATTTGCAGAGCTAAGTGGAGGCCCAGTGAGGGAGGAGATTTACCCGTTCCCAAGCTGAGCTTCTTTTCCCCAGGTTCCACTCTGCTAAGAAATTTCCCCGGAACAATTATGGGAGTGATTCCCTCCCCTCCGTGTAATCTAGATGCCTCTATTGACCCTTATGCTTAGCGACTTGACACGCACCTTTGAACTTAATTTTCCACCTCTGCTGACCAAGACCCGTTTGCTGCTAGAGGAGTGGAACAAAGGATTACACTCTTGGTTCGGCAGGTGTAACCTCCTTAAGATGTGTGTACTCCCAAAGTTTCTATTCTTATTTCAAGCACTGCCGGTCAAGATCACACCACAATACTTCAAACAAGTGCACTCACTTTTTATTACATTCATCTGGGCACACTCAAAACCTTGTTTACGCAGACGTTACCTTACACTGCCTAAACACTATGGGAGGTTTAGCTCTGCCAGACTTACGAAATTACTATTTGGCGGTCCACCTTGGGAGAATTATTGACTGGAATCGACACGGTAAGACCAAACTTTGGACGCAACTAGAACAAGCCCAGACAATTGTTCCGTTGAAAGGGGCTGTGTGGTGTTTTGATCAGTTACCTCCTTCTCTGAAATCCCATCCCATAATGGGCACCACTCTCCGTGTAGGCTCGACGACTATATTGACAACTTCCCTTTCCACTAGAGACTCTCCTCTTTTCTCAATACTGGGTAACCCTGCGTTCCCCCCTGGACTTGAACAATCAGAGTATGAGAGACGCTTTTATCCGTGGACCGGGATCATGCCTCACATTTTTTAGATGGAAATCGGTGGCCTTCCATCCAATCATTGATAAGTGACACCAGTCACTTTCAACTCCTGTTCTGGAAAGCAATACGAATACACCATTTCCTGCATTTGCTCGCCAATCCGGCTCAATTTAAACGGTACCCTGACAACCTTTGAGGATTACTGTAGGGACGAGGAGGCTTTACCTCAAGTGCTATCTAAACCTATGCTTTGCTTAACTCCCCATCGGAACAACCTGACCTGACTTTCTTACAGAAATGAGAGACTTACAACGCCCTTTTACAGACACCCAAAAACAAACTATAATCAGGTTCTCCTTAAAAACATCTATTTGTACGAAAATGCAAGAATCTAATTATAAGATTTTGATCAGGTGGTATTATACGCCTCAGTTATTACACAAGTACTTCCCAACCACCACTGACAACTGCTGGAGATGCCAGGCGGACAGAGGAACGCTACTCCAAATCTTATGGTCCTGCCCTCTGCTGAAACATTACTGGACGACGGTTACTCAGAAATATACGGATCATACGATTCCTGACGATCCAGCTTTCTTTCTACTCCACATTACCACAATACCTTCCCCCTAACTACTCCCATGTCTTTTATCCTTCATTTATTTAGCTACTGTTTCTCTTTTCTTTCTACTTTCTTTGGAACCGTTGTGTTTCCCCCTTTCCCTTTTTTGTATTTTTCCGATTTTACACTGTTCGGGGATCAGGCAGTTCAACAGGGTTTTTATTTATGGGGACATTTGGCATTTCTCATTCAATAACCTATGATACCAGCGTTGTGTGTCAAACAATGTCGTTGAAAGTGTTATTACGGGTATCATTGCTATTACAGATATGTGTTTCAAATGCTGGACATATAGCCTGCTGTTATTGAAGTAATTACCATTAACGTTTTCTGTTATGGTTATCATTGAGCTGTACCTTCCCTGAAATTCTTCTAAAAACAATAAAACTTTATATTTGAAAAAAAAATTTCTAAACATTAGTAGAGAAATCGATCATAAATAGTTAAAAAAAAAAAAAACCTGCACAGCTCATGTGCATTGGTTGACAAAAAATGTACCATTTATGTTGTTAACGATTGATAATGTGTGGAAAACAATTCGATACAATGATGGCATTAACACACAGTAGTTCGACGGGTCTTTATCAAAAACTAAAGTTTTTTCGAACGATTACGTATCATTAATGGCCTACGTGACTTATTCAGCTCTGTGATTAGTTTAAGCTTCAGCTAATCAACCCTATAAAAACAAGACTTTCAGCAAAGCAGATGAGATATACCTGGTGAATAGAAGAAAAAAGTCCAATGCTACTGTCTAAAAATGTTAGAACTGAAACATCAATATTTATTATTTACCAGGCTAAAAAATGTGAAAAAAAAAGGAAACTTTAAAACGTGAAGAAATATACATATAAAAACATTCCATTTAAGGACCATTCACAACCGTGTATTTCTGCGCCCAGGAAATACAGGTGTGTGCATACCTGGATAACAGCCTGTACAATCAATAATAAGCTGGCAGGTGCTGTGGCTCTATGAATGTAATTGCACATTCGAGCCGTTACATGCATACAAAGAAGGAGCAGCGCCTCTGGACACCCTGTAATCTGCTGCCCTGTTATCAGAGTTGAGACCAGGCCACACAAGACCTTCCAGCTGTGTTCCTCCTCCTGCAATGCTCCTACTTGTGCAGCCAGAACCTGTACTCCTGTGACTGCTGCCCTATCAATACAGTTCTGTGTGATTCCTGTTCTTCAACCTGCGTGGATTCAAAGTTGAGGCCAGACCACACAACACATTTCTCCTGTGTTTCCCCTGTGGCAATGTGCTATCTGAATGGAACTGAGTTGCGGCCAGGACAAAAAAGTATGTCCTGCTGTGGTTCCCCCTCATGTGACCTAGAAGCCTCCAGTACCATCCTTGCTGTGCCCAGGATCACTGCCCAGTGACCTTGAATTCTATCCTTGCTGGCCCCTATAGTGCCCAGATTTCTGACATGTATCCCCCTGCACTTATCTCCTTCATGTTCCATAACTATCGCCTTTAACTCAACTGGATCAACCCTAGCTGCACCTCATACTGCTATCACTGTAGCTCTGCCATTTGTCAATGCCATTCCACAGTGCTTATTTGGGCCTATGAGCTTGCTACTGTGTTACCACCCTGGACCTAACTTAGTAACTTTATGTATAACTCTATGGATGACCATTGTTGTGCCCTGTTACCAACCATTACTGTCCTTCCTGGACCCATGATTGCTGCCCTGTAGAATTACCACTTTACCAAGACACCTGACTGTAAAACTACCCAAATAAAAAGAACCCCATAGCAAAGGGACTCAAAACTACTTGGTCTCCTCGTGTATTCTGTTCAATCCACTTCTCTAGCAGGAAAAAAAAAAAGTTGGGCCTCTCCGCAAAGTAAATGTTAGTTAAGTCTAATGGTAGAGGAATGAACTGTAAGACTTGCCTCATTCCCTTGCAAGCTTCCACTACACTGTGTGACCAGTCCCCAAAACCTATTTGGGTGATCAGTCCCCCAAAGCCTCTTCTATTTAGTGCTCTGTCCAGCAGTCACATGTTGATGTCATCACATACAATGAAGGACCAGCATTCCTGCAACACTTGGAAGGACCGAAAAGACCCACCAACAACCCTGAGCATAGGAGAGGAGAGCTCTGGAGGCTGCCGATATGAGGAATAAGGTAAGTATTACAGCTTATTTTCTCTATCACTAGACCCACCGAGCATTTACCCTTGCTGTGCAAGGGGGGTCAATATAAGGGATTTTTACATTTTTTTATTAATTCCAGAGTTCAGCTTTAGGTACACAATGCCACTAATCAACGTTATATACCATTGGCAGAAATATAATAATCATATAGTGCAAATGCTCACATACACGTACACTCACTGTTTCTACCATCCTATGTACTAGACTGCAGCTACAAAAGATTGCTAGCTTTTATTACTGTATACAACATTTCACTTTGTGAAATCAGTAAAATTCTGAAGGCTTCAATAATTTCTACATATTAATTGAAAAATACGTATTTGTTTTCAGTTAAGTCCTCAGAGAGAAGGAGGAGGGTGTGGATGTTTCAGAGGTTTCCAAAACCTGCCAAGACTGTGGCATGTTCCAAGCACAACATTCGTTCTTTCAGCCAGGTTTCACAGGAATCCAACAACTGGCTATTTTCCGGAGCACTGTTAAGCCTCCGTAGGGATCAGAATTTCAGAGATACTTTGGCCATTTACTGTAACATGCTTCTCGGGAAAAATTCTCTCTCTAGGTCATTCAAAGGAAGTTTCTATTCTTGAAGAATCTATATTACACAAACAGTTCTCATTTACCAAGGGCACATAAAAAGCTGTGCTGTATTTTTCCTGAGTGTACATTTGAGTTATTTTTGTAAATTTTCTTTTTATAGACCTTTTCTTTTCCTGGCTTTTCTATATTTCCACAATTGTATTTTTAAAGTGATACTAAAGTCTCGTGGGTTTTTTTTTTTGGTAAAAATAACAAACATGTTATACTTACCTGCTCTGTGCAGTGGATTTGCACAGCACAACCTGGATCCTCCTCTTCTCCTCTGTGCTCCTGGGCCCCTCCCTCCTGTTTAGTGTCCCCACAACAAGCAGCTTGCTATGGGGGCACCCGAGCTGAGTCACAGCTCCCTGTGTCCACTCGGACACGAAGCCGCATCCCAGGCCCCTTTCCTCATTGGCTGATTGACTTTGATTGAAAGCAGTCTTAGCCAATGGTGCCGCGCTGCTGTTTTAGCCAATGCGGGGAGTCCCAGGCAGCCAAGACATGCCTATAACATCGCTGGATCTAGATGGGGCTCAGCTAAGTATTAGGGGGCTAAGGGGGGAGCTGCACACAGAAGGCTTTTTATCTTAACACATAGAATTCATTAAGTTAAAAAAAACCTTCTGACTTTACAAATCACTTTAAGGCCCCTTTCACACTTGTGCGACTTCAAAGTCGTGCGCTTTTACCGCGATTTTGTGGCCGCGATTTGGGAGCAGTACTACTTTGTACGACTTTGCCACAACTTTGGCATTAACCATTCTCAGCTTGTGCTTACAAAGTCGTACTGAAATCGTGTCTATATTATTCTTCAGGTACGATTTGCATGCTACTTGAGGGTTAAACATTGAGGTCTATGGACATCAACTCGCATGGAAGTTGGACCAAAGTAGTGCAGGGACTACTTTTGAAGTCGGCACGACTTAAAGTCGTGCCAATATGAATGGTAGTTATTGAAAATCATGGAGAATGACTTGTCATACGATTTTGCAGTACAAAATCGTGGGACAAGTCGTATAAGCGTGAAAGGGGCCTAATAGAGACTTGTACATTCTGCCTCCCTCCAAAGGCTATATGACGTGTCAGCAATAAAGGAGGTGTGTCAATTAACATCTTAATTAGTATATTTTCAAAGCAGCAAAAAACAACCAAAAAAAAAGAAAAAAAAAGAAAAAAGAAATCTCACCGACAAAGAAATAAAAGTAATATTAATAAAAGAATAATATGAAAAAATAATAAAAAAAATAAAAAATAAAATAAAAAATAATAATAATAATTAATAAAAGAAAGCTGCTAAATATCATAAAAATAAAGCCTCTAATAACACCTCAGAATTAAGGTGGAACTTCATCCAAAAACTTTCTAACACTAAATCTACTATCAGCCACATTTTAAACAAATCTAACCATGTAAAGAAAAAAAAAAAAAAATCGCTATACACACACACCTTTTCTAAAGCCAATTCAGGTCCAGTGGCTGCTGTGCGTAGGAGATAACTGACAATGGCTGGGAAAGGACTAGGAAGTCATCTATAGAGTTATACATAAAGTTACTATGGGGCTTCCATAGTAGGCTGCCTCTCCTGCACACTCCCACAACACTTACATACTGTGGCCAAAATATATATAACAGACTAGGCCCGCCCATAGATAGATTAAAATTTGGAGGATTTAGCAGGAACCAGCTGAATTTCGATCCATCAATGGGCAGACTGGTTGTACTGAAGTCGATCATTGCCAGGGGCCTTAGCTGCCAGCAGTGATCATATTCCAACGACCTAGAAACTTCCCACTGTCAGAATATAATAGCGCAGCGGGAGTGATTGGGAATCAAGCTATTTCCTTTCCTTCAACCCAATATGGTTGAATGGGAAAAAAAGTATAATCTATGGCTTTTTTAATACCTCAAGATTTTGTTTTTGTCTTTTGGGAAGTATGTTAAAGGATGTGTTTTAAATGCATACCAGCAGAGGCTGGTTTACAAGATCAAGGCATTCACAATTACATTTTTGTATTTTATCATGCTGTCAGCAATCAAACAGGCTTGTATGGGACTGGGTTCATATAAAAAGCGTCAAGTTTATACTTGGTAGAGATTAGAAGTGATCCACCAGTGGGCAACTGTAAGAATAGAATTTAAAACATTCAAAGCAGAAACATTAAAGGATAAGTTCACCTTTCTAAAAAAAATAAAAAATAAAGCAAGCATTTTCTTTTGCAGCAGCAGCAATTTTTTTTTTTTTTTTTTGAGCCTGTAAAGCATTGCACCCCCGATCAGGTTCCAGCAGACTTTCAGTGTATGTTTGTTCGTTCCTCGTACCGGTAGGCAGTTACACAATGACAGGAACCATCAATAAACTACCTAGAGCACTCACAAGCACCCTGGTAGTGAATTGAGAACTACAAGCTATTAGCTGCAAAGACTGTCGGTACTTGTAGTTCACTCATTCATAGATATATCTGAATGAATGTCTATGCTGTGTGGGCGCAGCTGCGTTCTTTTCAAACTATGACAGCAGGTGCGGGGAAAAGATCCCTGGCCCGCTGCCACAATGTGGGGGGGAATTGGTGAGAGGTTGCAGGAGTGGGAACACGTTCCTCCCTAAAAACAGATGGAACATGTAACATGTTCCCAAAGGTGAACTTGGAGGCGGCCATAGGCGGTTCGAATTTCGGCCGCTTCAGCTAGCAATATCCACTGTGTTCTCCTGGCGGGGATGGTTCCCCCCCGCTGGGACAATACAATGGCTCCATGGGAAGGATTCCCCCATCAACACTGACTGTGTTGATGGGGGAATCAATGATTTTCCTTCCAGCAACCTGTAGTTGCAGGAAAGAAAATTGCTCAATCTATGGCTGGCTTTATCCTCTAAGCAGGTATGCTTTGACTTCTTGTAAACATTTCACATGGCATCTACCATTTGAACTGTCTGTAACACTTGGGATGTTCGTTCATTAAATACGAATTTTGATGGATTTTGGAGTGCAGCCATTTCTTCAGTGTTAAACATTTCACATTTTGAATAAAGTATGTTTTGAATAGAAGCCTTAAGCTGGGTAACAAAGGGGCCGAATGTCAACAGCCGACATTCGGCCCCTGTGTATGTCAGTCGGTCTGTCTGACAAAAGCTGGCCATTTGGCTGTGTGTATGTCAGACGAGCATGTGGGAAAACCAGAAGCCGACTGACTCCCAACCAGCGGGATCAGTGTTCTGGTGGGGAAGGGGCATCCCCTTGTCAGAACACAACAGCTCAGCGCGGGAGATAGCTGTACTAACCTTACATGGTTAGTACAGCGACTCCGACCGTAGCTATCAGTTCTGTTTCGTGCAACCCAGTGAGTGTGTATCAGGCTTTAGTGTTCTATTATAGTGCTGGCAACTACCAGTCCCTGAATGCCATGTTACCTGCTGCATTAAGCGACCGTCTTATCTAACAAACCAGCAGACGTATTCAAAGTATCCAGGTTTCCTCCTATTTACTGTGTAGTTCCCCCTTCCCGCTCTCCTTGCCTCTCTACTGGCTACATCACACTCTGTCACCAACTGGTATGAATTTGCTGTCACTTTCCAAAACACAAAAACATGTATATGAAAAAAAAGTATGGTTTTAAATAAGCCCTTTAACCGAAAATTGTGCTACACTGCACCACTGTACCCTGGAAAAAAACATCTGCATACTACAGAATCCCATTATACACATTTCACGACTTGTAGAAGGACCGAATCGGTTTAGAAGGCAAACACGCCCCTTACAGTTTCGTATAAATATACGTGGTTCAGTTAATTTATTCAAGTTTATTTTTGTCGGGGTGCCCTCCGAGTCAAATTATACACCATTGTAAAGATGTTAGAAAGCATTATTACTGATTTTTAACTTTACCATGTAGGTAACGGGACAGGCTATTATAAATTGTGCTAAGTGGGAAGATCCCAGTGCTATATTATATATTATATTATAATACAGGCAGTCCCCGAGTTACTAACGACTCCTACTTACGAACAGCCTCAAATGCCGGCCACTTGTGCTCCGCGCTGGTCCTGGATACCTCCGGACACATCCCATACTGCAGTACTACATGTGCTGCATGGCCAGAAGCCCAGATAACATAACAAGCGCCCGGAACATCCCACATCTATGCACAGGCGGACGTTCCACTCACAAATGCAGTGTTCAGACCGGACGTTACACTTACAAATGCAGTGTTCAGACCGGACGTTCCACTTACAAATGGAGTGTTCAGACCGGAACTTACACTTACAAATGCAGTGTTCAGACCGGACGTTCCACTCACAAATGCAGTGTTCAGACCGGACGTTACACTTACAAATGCAGTGTTCAGACCGGACGTTCCACTTACAAATGGAGTGTTCAGACCGGAAGTTCCACTTACAAACGCAGTGTTCAGACCGGAAGTTCCACTTACAAATGCAGTGTTCAGACCGGAAGTTCCACTTACAAATGCAGTGTTCAGACCGGAAGTTCCACTTACAAATGCAGTGTTCAGACCGGAAGTTCCACTTACAAATGCAGTGTTCAGACCGGACGTTCCACTTACAAATGCAGTGTTCAGACCGGAAGTTCCACTTACAAATGCAGTGTTCAGACCGGAAGTTCCACTTACAAATGCAGTGTTCAGACCGGACGTTACACTTACAAATGCAGTGTTCAGACCGGAAGTTCCACTTACAAATGCAGTGTTCAGACCGGAAGTTCCACTTACAAATGCAGTGTTCAGACCGGACGTTACACTTACAAATGCAGTGTTCAGACCGGAAGTTCCACTTACAAATGCAGTGTTCAGATGGGAAGTTCCACTTACAAATGCAGTGTTCAGACCGGAAGTTCCACTTACAAATGCAGCGTTCAGACCGGAAGTTACACTTACAAATGCAGTGTTCAGACCGGACGTTCCACTTACAAATGCAGCGTTCAGACCGGAAGTTACACTTACAAATGCAGTGTTCAGACCGGAAGTTCCACTTACAAATGCAGTGTTCAGACCGGAAGTTCCACTTACAAATGCAGTGTTCAGACCGGACGTTCCACTTACAAACGCAGCGTTCAGACCGGAAGTTCCACTTACAAATGCAGTGTTCAGACCGGACGTTCCACTTACAAATGCAGTGTTCAGACCGGACGTTCCACTTACAAATGCAGCGTTCAGACCGGAAGTTACACTTACAAATGCAGTGTTCAGACCGGAAGTTCCACTTACAAATGCAGTGTTCAGACCGGAAGTTCCACTTACAAATGCAGTGTTCAGACCGGACGTTCCACTTACAAACGCAGTGTTCAGACCGGAAGTTACACTTACAAATGCAGTGTTCAGACCGGAAGTTCCACTTACAAATGCAGTGTTCAGACCGGACGTTCCACTTACAAACGCAGTGTTCAGACCGGACGTTACACTTACAAATGCAGTGTTCAGACCGGACGTTCCACTTACAAATGCAGTGTTCAGACCGGAAGTTACACTTACAAATGCAGTGTTCAGACCGGAAGTTCCACTTACAAATGCAGTGTTCAGACCGGACGTTCCACTTACAAATGCAGTGTTCAGACCGGACGTTCCACTTACAAACGCAGTGTTCAGACCGGAAGTTCCACTTACAAATGCAGTGTTCAGACCGGACGTTACACTTACAAATGCAGTGTTCAGACCGGACGTTCCACTTACAAACGCAGTGTTCAGACCGGAAGTTCCACTCACAAATGCAGTGTTCAGACCGGACGTTACACTTACAAATGCAGTGTTCAGACCGGACGTTCCACTTACAAATGGAGTGTTCAGACCGGAAGTTCCACTTACAAACGCAGTGTTCAGACCGGAAGTTCCACTTACAAATGCAGTGTTCAGACCGGAAGTTCCACTTACAAATGCAGTGTTCAGACCGGAAGTTCCACTTACAAATGCAGTGTTCAGACCGGAAGTTCCACTTACAAATGCAGTGTTCAGACCGGACGTTCCACTTACAAATGCAGTGTTCAGACCGGAAGTTCCACTTACAAATGCAGTGTTCAGACCGGAAGTTCCACTTACAAATGCAGTGTTCAGACCGGACGTTACACTTACAAATGCAGTGTTCAGACCGGAAGTTCCACTTACAAATGCAGTGTTCAGACCGGAAGTTCCACTTACAAATGCAGTGTTCAGACCGGAAGTTCCACTTACAAATGCAGTGTTCAGACCGGACGTTACACTTACAAATGCAGTGTTCAGACCGGAAGTTCCACTTACAAATGCAGTGTTCAGATGGGAAGTTCCACTTACAAATGCAGTGTTCAGACCGGAAGTTCCACTTACAAATGCAGCGTTCAGACCGGAAGTTACACTTACAAATGCAGTGTTCAGACCGGACGTTCCACTTACAAATGCAGCGTTCAGACCGGAAGTTACACTTACAAATGCAGTGTTCAGACCGGAAGTTCCACTTACAAATGCAGTGTTCAGACCGGAAGTTCCACTTACAAATGCAGTGTTCAGACCGGACGTTCCACTTACAAATGCAGCGTTCAGACCGGAAGTTACACTTACAAATGCAGTGTTCAGACCGGAAGTTCCACTTACAAATGCAGTGTTCAGACCGGAAGTTCCACTTACAAATGCAGTGTTCAGACCGGACGTTCCACTTACAAATGCAGTGTTCAGACCGGAAGTTCCACTTACAAATGCAGTGTTCAGACCGGACGTTCCACTTACAAACGCAGTGTTCAGACCGGACGTTACACTTACAAATGCAGTGTTCAGACCGGACGTTCCACTTACAAATGCAGTGTTCAGACCGGAAGTTACACTTACAAATGCAGTGTTCAGACCGGAAGTTCCACTTACAAATGCAGTGTTCAGACCGGACGTTCCACTTACAAATGCAGTGTTCAGACCGGACGTTCCACTTACAAACGCAGTGTTCAGACCGGAAGTTCCACTTACAAATGCAGTGTTCAGACCGGAAGTTACATTTACAAATGCAGTGTTCAGACCGGAAGTTACACTTACAAATGCAGTGTTCAGACCGGAAGTTACATTTACAAATGCAGTGTTCAGACCGGAAGTTACATTTACAAATGCAGTGTTGCGACTTACGAACAACTTTGACTTACAAACAAACCTACAGTCACTATTGTGCATGTAACTCGGGGACTTCCTGTATGCACTTACCGGCCACTTTATAAGGTACTAGTTCAATTGCTTGGTAACACAAATTGCTAATCAGCCGATTACATGGCAGCAACTCAATGCATTTAGGCTTCTAGACACGGTGAAGACAACTTGCTGAAGTTCAAACCGAGCATCAAAATGGGGAAGGAAGGGGATTTAAAGGACTTTGAACGTGGTATCGTTAATGGTGCCAAACGGGCTGGTCTGAATATTTAAAACTGCTGATCTATTGATTTTCTGATTGATTTTCACACACAACCATCTCTAGGGCTTACAGAGAACTGTCCAAATAAGAGAAAATATCCAATAAACAGAGGTTGTGTGGATGAAAATGCCTTGTTGATGACAGAGATAAGAGGAGAATGGGCAGACTGGTTCAAAATGATAGAAAGGCAACAGTAATGCAAATAACCACCCGATACAACCAAGTAGAGCTGCACGATTAATCTTTAAGAATCAAAATCGCAATCTTTTCCCCTTCCAGATCTTCAAAACAGCATGTCACGATTCTTTCTAACAAGTGCAGAGAGTTCTCTCAGCTGGTAAAAAAATAAATAAATAAACACAGGCAGCCTGCCAAGTTTTATCACAAAACGTAAATGAGGGAAGTTTAACCATTTAAAGACCAAACCTTTTCTGACATTTGTTGCTTACAAGTAAAAATCATTATTTTCTGCTAGAAAATTATTTGGAACACTCAAACATGATATATTTTTTTTTTTAGCAGAGACCCTAGAGAATAAAATGGTGCAATATTTTGTCACACTGTATTTGCGCAGCGGTTTCTCAAAACGCAAAAAAATACACTTTAATGAATTTAAAAAAATTTTAAAAAAAACTAAAAAAAACAGTAAAGTTAGCCCAATTTTTCTTTTGTAGAATGTGAAAGATGTTACACCACGAGAATCGTGATCTTTATTTTAAGCAAAAAAAAATTGTGATTCTCATTTTAGCCAGAATCGGCAGCTCTACAAGCAAGGTATGCAGAATACCATCTTTGAACACACAACACATGGAACCTTGAAGCAGATGGGCTACAGCAGCAGAAGACCCCACCAGGTGCCACTCCTGACAGCTAACAAAGTTTCTTGGCACACTTTCCCCTTAGTACCAATTGAGCATTGTTTAAATGCCAGGGCCTACCTGAGTATTTTTGCTGACCATGTCCATCCCTTTATGACTACAGTGAACTCATCTTCTGATGACTACTTCCAGCAGGATAATGCATCATGTCACAAAGCTCAAATCATCTGAAGCTAGTTTCTTGAACATGACAATGAGGTCACTGTACTCCAATAGCGTCCACAGTCACCAGATCTCACATCCCAGAGCACCTTTGGGATGTGGTGGAACAGGAGATTCGCATCACAGACATGCAGCCGACAAATCGTCAGCAACTGTTATCATGCCAATATGGACCAAAATCTCTGAGGAATGTTTCCAACGCCTTGTTGAATCTATACCATGAAGAATTAAGGCAGTTCTGAAGGCAAAAGTTCAATCCGGTACTAGCAAGGTGTACCTAATAAAGTGGCCGATGAGTGTATATTATACTGTATATAGTCCCAGTGCTATGTTATAAGAAACAGTGCGAACCCCAGCATTCTTGCAAACACATGTCCAAGTAGATCATCAAATGAAAAGCTAAAAGGCAAATGAAAGGCTTAGACCAGTGGTTCTCAACTCCAGTCCTCGGGACCCACCAACAGGTCAGATTTTAAGTATTACCTTGGAGAGTTGCAGACTAGAATACTGCAATCACTGAGCACCAAGTGATATCACCTGTGATGTATTTCAGCTATCTTGCAAACCTGGCCTGTTGGTGGGTCCCGAGGACTGGAGTTGAGAACCATTGGCTTAGACTGTAAACCTGAAGACTGTGCTTGGAATGCCACAAATACTGGCTCAATCGCTGTGAAGAAAAGCAGTAGGCACCACTGTTTTGGCTACATCCTAAGCTGGCCATAAATTGGTACATTTTAAAATACCAATAATTCCCAAAATTGCTTGTCCGGAAGTTATACTGATATTTTTAAATGCACCTTGGCAGCTATTAGCTAAGCGAACAGGGTAGTGCTATCTTCTGAGTTTTCTGTTGCTAATGCTATACCATGTTAAGATGGCAAATCCTGGTCATTTTAGATTTAGTAATCAACAATAAATGAATAGCGGAAGTGGCATGCCTTGGCAGTTGCAGCAGTCACAGCATAGTGTTTTTCATGCCTATGATTTTCATACCCTGAAACCAGAGAGATACTCAGTATAATCAGAATATTTTTTTTTAGCATAGAACATGTGGTAAGACATGCTCTTAGTCCAGCAAACATAGGTGTAGTAGTTTCACATCGCTCGAACATAACATATCCAAGTACCAAACCACAACTCTTGAACACAAAAGAGTAAACTACTCAGATTCCTAAGGCCCCATCCACACCTGAGCCTTTTGTAGCTTGAAGCCTGAAGCTAGAAAATGCTAGAGGGGGGAAAAAAAAAATCAACTATTCTCTATGGAGATGGTTCACATCTCCACTCAAACCGCCTGAAGCCAGAAGCCTCCAAAACCCCTGAAGTTCAAACAAGTTCTGGAACTTTTTTTTTTTTAGGCAGATTTGGGCTTTTTTCTGTTTTTTACATTGGTGACCTTTTGACCCGTACAAAATCGTGGCAAAAATCATGTGACAAAAATTGTGCGACTTTCTCCCTTAAAACACTACGCTCAGGTGTGAATGGGGCTTAAGCCCTGCTTCACATTGGTACGATTTGACATGCAACTTGCCATGTCAAATCGGTGGCAATTGGCAGCAATGGCACCGTTCTAATCGATGCAACGCTGCATTTGCGGCACCGCAACGATTTCAAAAAGTAGTTTCTGTACTACTTTTTGCGATTTCGGGCTTCGATTTACATTGACATCTGCTCAGTGTGAACCTGGGCTTACAGACAAAAGAATAGACTTGTAGTGCACCAACTGGAAGTCATTAGCACAACACCTGCTGCACACATGTCCCAGGCTACAAATGAGGCAACCCACCACGCATTCCCAAATATCTAACATACTAAACTCTCTTCTTTTTTTTTTTTACAGAATGTTAAAGCAGCAGAGTGATACATTTTCAGAACCAAACCTTTTTTTTATATTCCAACAGTATTTTAGAATTTCCAGAAAAAAACATGGAATTACAAGGGTAGAGTCAAAAAGGGATGTTTTAAAGCAGTGGTTCTCAACTCCTGTCCTCAGGACCCACTAACAGGCCAGGTTTGCAAGATAACTGAAATCCATCCCAGGTGATATTTGCTGCTCAGTGATTGCAGTATTCTAGTCTGCATCTCCCTAAGGTAATACATAAATTCTGGCCTGTTAGTGGGTCCTGAGGACAGGAGAACCACTGTTTTAAAGCAAACCTGTCATGATGAAAAATAATGAAACTGCCACTGCTGATTTCTTTCTGAGGTTTCAGTTGCCCATTTGGCATTCTGACCCACTAATTTACAGTATTTCTGAGCTACTAACCTGGAACAAGTACAAATTCAGAAAAATGCCTAATTCTTATTCCAGGTAACTCAATTTATTGAAGTATGACGGTCAGCATGACAGCCAAGCAACCAACATTTCCAGAAGCACAGGACAGACACAATATGCTCCATGTTTATCTCATAACAGGTTTCCTTTAAGCCAGTTTAACTATGCATTCTGCTTATATGTAAATTAGCTGTTTTTCTATAGTGTATGACAGTGGATGTGGTATACCCTGATCAGCCTTAACATTATATGACAACCCACCATAACCCGTCGAGGTGTGAACTTCAATAGACCTCTGAAAGTATGCTATGGTAACTGGCATGAAGCGGTCTGTAGCAGACCCTTTAAGTCCTGCAATTTGCGAGGTGGGGCGTCCATGGATTGGATCTGTTTTTTCCAACAAATCCCACAGATGCTCGATTGGAATGAGATCTGGAATATTTGGAGGCCAAGTCAACATCTTGAACTCATTCTGTTCCTCAAACCATTCTTGAATTCAGAGTAGTCCACCTTCTTCCATTTCTCCACGGTCCAGTTCTGATGCTCACGTGCCTATTGTAGGAGGTTTTGGCTGTGGACATGGGTCAGCACTGGCACCCTGACTGGTCTGCGACTATGCGGTCCCATACATGAAAAACTGTGATGCACTGCGTGTTCTGACACCTTTCTGAGAACTAGCATTAACTTTTTCAGCAATTTAGAGCTGCGGTAGCTCTTCTATTGGACTGGATCACATGGGCCAGCCTTCACTCCCCACGTGCATCAATGAGCCTTGGCTGTCCATGACCCAGTCACTACTTCACCAATTTCCCATCCTTGGACCACTTTTGGTAGGTCCTGACCACTGCAGACCGGGAACATCCCACAAGAGCTGCAGTTTTGGAGATGCTCTGACCCAGTCGTCTAGGCATTACAGTTAGGCTCTCTCAAAGTCACTCAAATCCTTATGTTTGCCCATTTTTTCTGCTTTCAACATATTAACTTCAGGCTGACATGTTAACTTGCTGCTCAATATATCTACTCCAATTTCAGATGCCATTGTAACGAGATAATGAACGTTATTATTTTACCTGTCAGTGGTCATAATGTTATGGGCTGATTGGTGTATCTCTGCAATACATGCACATTTCCCAATGTTCTCTTGCTTAAAAAAAAAAAAAAAAAATCTGCAAGTAGAGAATAATACTTTTTATTTCTTCCCGGAATACAAAAAGGCGCCTAACTTGTTGTAGTGCGCTGAAAATGCTATCTCTGCTGCAAGACCTCCCAAGCGGGGTTCTCAAGCATCACTTTAATAGGACTTTGCAATTCTCATTGATTTATAGTCTAGACCAGGGGTCTCCAAACTTTTTACTTTGAGGGCCACATTTTACTTTTTTCATATATATTCGCGGGCAAAAAAACCCCATTTTTTTATAAATGAATCTGCACCAGCAGCTTAGAATAGAATTTGAGAGGCTGCCGGCAGTAAAGCTGGATGGCGCACCTGTATCCTCCAATCAAACCTAAATGCCGTTACCTCATACACAGGGATAAACTTCCAGTGTGCACAAGGCCTTACATCTGTGTTACCGTGACACACCTCCCCCATACATTTGGTCCCCATCAGAGTCTCCCAACACATTTGAGTCCCTATCAGATTCTCCGCTGCACATTTGTGTCCCCTTTCCATATTTGTGTCCCCATCAGAGACCCCCCACACATTTTTGTCAACACCAGAGACCGCGTGCACATTAATGTCCCCATCAGAGACCCCCCACACATTTTTGTCAACACCAACACATTAATGTCCCCATCAGAGAACCACCCCCCCCCCACCACCACACACATTAATGTCCCCATCAGAGACCCCCACACACACAATAATGACCAAATCAGAGACCCCCCCCCACACAATGTCCCCATCAGAGACCCCCACACACAATAATGTCCCCATCAGAGACCCCCACACACAATAATGTCCCCATCAGAGACCCCCACACACAATGTCCCCATCAGAGAACCCCACACACACAATAATGTCCCCATCAGAGACCCCTGCACAATAATGCGCCCCTTCCACATTTGTGTCCATTATCAGACCCACCTCTCCACATTTAGATCCCCATCAGAGAACCCCCTCCCCCCACAGCACTCACATTTCAATCCCAGTAATATTGATGCCCGGCTTCAGTGCAGCTCTGCTGTATCTCCCGGCTCCTGCCCGGCTGTTACACAGGCACGTGGTATGCAAACTGTCAGCGGGGAGGAAGCTAAGAGGTACAGCAGGTCCTAGCCGGTGGTTCTAGCAAACAGCTGCTTAGTGAGGGGCCGGGTTGGTAGGCTTCGTCGGGTTGCGGGACCAGCACTGCCAGGGGTGAGTATGCAGCGCACGTCCTGCTCCCCAACATAGCTTGAGAAGAAACCGACCCTGCAGTGAGACTGAGGACTCAAGCTGTGGGCCAGAAAAATTGTCCCAGCAGGCCGTAGTTTGGAGACCCCAGGTCTAGACGAGTAGTAAATTAACTCTAACCCCATGTAATCTAATGTATACATTACTTGTTTATTTGACCAAATAAAATATATACTGTACATAAAAACCTAAACATATTTTAAATCTATGTAATCAGCATAATTAGAAGAAATATTTTAGTGAAAATACGTCCAACAGTGTCAATTGTTAAAATATACTTTGCCCATTAGCGTTTCTCAATTGCCTACCCCCAACCAACTTACACCAGCCTTCCCTGTGCTCCCAGCACTGCTCAACCAGCATGGTGTTGGATAGTGTCGGGCACAGAGTTAATGAGGTCACTCCCACAGATGTGCCACTCAGTCCCAAGCACTGCATGCTTGGAAATGGACATATATTCCCCTATAGTTGTGAGGGCTCTGACGGAGCCATGAAGTGGCAGTGAAGCACCGAAAGGTACATATAGGTGAGTCATGGGTGGACTAAATTACTCTGTCACTTTGATCTGAATGGAATGGAAAAGTATAACAAATGGTCTTGTCAAAAAGCTAGCTATTTAATAAATTTATCACCAAATGAAGGTCTCGCATGTCCTAAAAACAAACTGAAAATCCATTTGTTATAGGAAGTGATTAAAGAGATTTATTAACACGCACTAAAACTGCAAAAGTTGGTCTAGTCACACACGTTTCAACAAGCTCTCAACACAAAGAGTTTAAAGTAGAACTATAATAGTTCAGGGTCAAACCTTTTATTTTTTTTAAAGAAAATTTAAAAACAGGATTTGTATCTTTTTTATTGCGTATATAACATTTTATAAAACACTGTTAGTCCTCTTTCACACACGCTGTCTGATCAGGTCCGCCTGTCAGATTTTCAGGCAGACCTGATCGGACACTCCATTAACACTCTATGGAGGGACGGATATCAGCTGTGACATGTCCGCTGACATCCGCCGCTATCCGATCTGGTCTGCCAAATCCAGACGGATGGGAGACCCTATTTTCCATCTGTCTGATGGATGGGATCAGATGAAAACGGACAGGCGGACCCGTTTTCATCCAATCTTCTATAGAGGACAGCGCGGCTCTGACAGGTTAGTCTCAGCACAGTGAGCGGAGATGGACCTGTCATCCGTCCTGCTCAGCGGAGATCAACGGATCAATCCCCGCTGAGCAAGCGGAGTTCATCAAAAACGGACAGCCCCACATGGACCAATATTACTCAATAATACTAGTTTTAAAAAAACACTTCACTGGCTGAAATATGTTAGGGTAAATATGACATTTTCATTAGCAGAATTTTATCATTTACTTAATCACCTGAAAAATCTGACAGGCTGGTGGTACCCAAGTTGATTGATCAACATGGTTGGAATCTCGGCCAGCCTTTGCTGAACCGGCTGAGGCTTGAACTGTCTATGGCTGGCTTTAAAGATCATTTGGAGTTAGCAGGTACCACGCTAAAACTTGTGTCTGTTCACACTATGGAAGAGAAGTGACCTCTATCTCTATCTTTTAAAAACATTTTCTCCATGTATATGACAGTTCGAGCCCTTGGGACTCTATAAAACAGTGTTTCTGGTTGTCACAGAAAGAATTTCTGTTTTTTTTTTTTTTTAAGTTATGCTGTGCTTAATTTATATGGTCAATTTAGATGCAAATAGTGCTTAGCATAGCTCTTCTGTAACCTAATTTGCACTGTACTGTTATGGTAGTGATTATCTAAGCCACAGACAGTAAGGGGTTTACAAGTACAACAACCAATAGTACATTACTTCAGATTGCTTGAGGTACAAGTCTGAGACAAAGCAAACCGTGCATTCAGTGCACTCAGCAAATGTCAAAATAAAAAAGAGTGAACATAGAAGTGTGTGATGTATGGATTTAATTTAATAAGCATGGCTCAACTACTATCTGTGAATGTACTGTATGCTTATGCAGCAATTCCCATTTGCAAATCTGAGAACAAAATGTTGCAATTATACAGCTTTTTAATGCTCCAAAAAAAATGTGGAAAAAAAAATGTATGTGGCTTACAATTGAAATGCCGGGTGGTCAGTATGAAAGCTCACCTGTTCCTACGATGTCACCACACTAAGGTCACTATTATTGTTAGTGGTACAGTGTAATACAACAGCTGTACTCTCAGAACACACGTTAACAGAAGATGCAATTGGTGAGGGAAGGGTGTCACTCGTATCCTTTGGAATACGAATGGGTTGAAAGCTGGCAACATATTTTCTGCAGGTCACAGGTTGCAACATGCAAGTTCAGACTAAGAGCCCTTTCACACTGGGGCGGGCGTCGGCAGTAAAGCACCACAAATTTTAGTGGCGCTTTACCATCGTTTTTGCAATGCTTTTCAGCCACTAGCGGGGAGGTTTTAAACCCCCGCTAACGGCCGAAAAAGGGTTAAAAGCACCCGCAAAGCGGTGCTGCCCATTGATTTCAAAGATGCTTCTTGCAGGACTTTTTTTTAGCGTCCTGCCAGCGCACCACTCCGGTGTGAAAGCACTCTGGCTTTCACACTGGAGTGACAGGAGAGGTGCTTTGTAGGCGCTATTTTTTAGCGCTATAGCGCCTGTAAAGAGACTGTAAAGTGTGAAAGTGGCCTAATTTTCCCTCTTATCCCACAATTGCAAGAAAAGCTTCACAACTACTGTAAATTTATTGCAGCAGGTATAATAGGAGCAAGTTTAATTGCTCAGAACATAGATTTCAAGGCCTAGCTGCAAGTGGGGACAACTATAACGGATGAGTATTTATTCATAAATATGTATTGCAAGACACTTCCGACAGCTGCATACAGCTATAAAAAAATCATAAAGATGTGCTCCACAACAGCTGCTGCATCATCCAATGTCAGGTACTAAATTGTGCTGAGAATCTTTGTTTTTCATTGTGGGAAGAACAGCGTGGTCCCAAACACCAGACAAGAGAGATACTACATATATCAGTCTTTAACTAAAAAAAAAAAAATAATGATGACGCATTATATGAAAAGGAACTTTATTTTCAGTTAACCAGCTAGAATTTTCAAATCGCATTGGTCCATTGGGCTGAATCGTTTTTTTCAAAATAAAAATCCATATCCAGGTGCGTTCGCATTGACAAAGGAGTTTAAAAGGTTTAATTCTGTTTTGCAGAATGCCGCCACAACAATCTTTTTGCTTTCCTCCTTAGAATAACTGGTATCAAGAGGATACTGGGCAGGGCACTGCAAGACTGACGATGTAATATGAAGCTTGCCTCGAAGCTAGATACAACCACTCAAAAATAGCTCACTGGGGTTTTACTAAATTTGGCAAGACGACAAGAGAGTAACAAAGATCAGTGTATTCCCCCACTGCAGGTCTACTCCCTGAAGGGCAGACAGGTGTGTACTGAGCTACATAGATTTTAAGCAGCTTCATTTTTATTAGTGATTCCACAGGACCATTTACAATATTCCTGCCAAGATTTGGACATAGATGGTAAAGTAAAAATTTTTTTAAAAAAGGCCTGAAAAAACATATATACAATAAGAAGGGAAAACCAAACAAATGGCATCCACATAGGGTCCATCAGATAATACTCAGACTCTGCTAAGCCACTGATAGATAGCCTGTATATGGCTAGCAGAAGCAAAATACGGCAAAGGAAGCAATACAGAAAATGTTACCTCCAATTAATTTCAACAGTCACAAAAGCAATGCTCTTATTTCACTCCTAAACAAGGATGCTTATAACAAGCAGACAGGATACAAAAAATACACCATTTAAATAAATGAAATCATAGACTGCCTTAGTTTGCCTGCATAGGAATGCACAAAACATCTGTGCATCCCCATGGCAAACACGGCTCTCACATGGGTGTATGTTGTAATACACCCATGTGAAAAATCAGGACAATTAAAATGTATTGGCCTCACAGATGTCTTTAAACATTGCATTTAGGCCTTTGTCACACTTCTGCATTGGACTAAACAGTGTTTTACCTCACTCTACCACAACACACCACACAGTGGTTTTGCATTTGCTTCAGGTCCAGTGTTTTCTGGGACATGGCATGTTAGAAGCCCATTGAAAATGAATGGGCGGGCTTACTTCAACAGTGTTAACGTGCTGCAGGAAACTAATGTGTGACGGGGCCTTCAAATTGACCTACAGGGGTTGATTTACTAATATCTGGTGCAGCTGTGCATAGAAACCAATCAGCTTCCAGGTTTTTGTTTATTGTTTACAAAGCAGAAAATGAAAAAATAATACAGCAGCATAAGGAACTAGTAATCGAATACATGGTCACATCAACAGTGCAACAAGTACAGAACTGCACACAGCTTATTATACGATTGCATATAATAAAAAGGAAAAAAGTAGGCAATAAAACATAGCCTCTTGACTAGGGTCTAGGACTTCGTCATGTCACAGACATTGGAGCCCAGAAGACAAATTGGGGGGGGGGGGTGTAAGAATTTCTAACGCATTTCAGATGCACCAATATGCTTAGAAAATACTAGTTCACTGGCTGTTATGCTGTCTTGTCTATATTCCCCTTGCACACGTTCCTGGGAACAAGGCTCATCGATAGTGGGTGCTGAAACGACTACCAGCTGGTTACTGGAAACATCACAGGTAAATGTACATGTTCGCCAGCACACCGCTGAACCTCCCAGGACCCCTTCATCGGGTATTGATCACATGCCTGACAAAGGGGTCCTGCGAGTCTCTGAAACGTTGCAATTGCTCTTGTAATTTGATCTTTCTGCAATAAAAACCTTTGAATGACATTTGAGGATCCTTGGTGTGCTGGCAAATATGTGTATTTATATGGCTGTTATGCTGTTCCCCTGGTTTTACTACCCCACGATAACTAAAGTGATAGTAAAGGCCCATGACAAATATTCCTGAAAAATTGTTGTGGTGCGCTGCGTTTGTTTTTGTTCTGTTGTCACATGTAGGCAGCCCATTCAGAATGAATGAGCAGGTGCACCAAGCACTGATCAAATGCTGGTATTCCAACATGACCGCTAGACCAGCTTCTGTTGGACAGCAGTACCCATGGAACGGAAGTTATACCCTGCTTTACTTTGTACAGCTCTGTGAAATGCTTTTACATTCCTTGAATCAACAAAAAAAGAATATACTTTATATCCGATCTGTTTAAAACTTAAGTTGTAAGATGTGTACTCTAAAATACACATATAAAAGACAAAGGGATACATTTCAGCAAAAAAGGCAATGTGGTGTAAGTAAAATCCAGATGAGGAATAAAAAGTGGGCAGGAATGGACTGACAGGCGTCAGAACAGCTGCTCTACAGAAGGGTCATGCTTTGTCTTTTTAGGGAATTCCTCTCTGGCTTGATCCCATGAAGCCCGCCTACCCCACATAAATTCCAGCCTATTTCTGTCACTTCCCTGATATGCAGACATGAACACATCACTTAACACCTTCACTGCTACAAGAATCTTAAAGTCATCCCAAAACTTTCCATGCTGTACATTCAAATCACCTCATGTAAGCATAGTAACAATAAAATGTTGTTTTATAATAATACAAATCTAACAAGATTTCTTAAAACTAAAGCCTGCAGCAAAACTAACTAGACTATTGGTCCAGGTAAGTTCATCTTTCAAAATAAATAAACTGCCTATGCAGGTAAGGAACACCTTTAGAGGAAAACCAGATATGCAGCTTTGATTAAAGTTGAAAAATACCCCTATACTGCAGGTGTAGGTCATTTTACTTACCTCTCAAAGCCTGGTCAAAAAACTCTCAGAGATGGTGTCTAACAGTCATGTCTTGTTGCTAAGAGCTTGTTAAGGCGATGCCTGGCAATACTTCTCACATCCACTAATCTACTTTTTAAATCCCTACGCATGTGTGCTCCCTCTTCCTTGTCACAGTAGCTTTTTATTATGATGGAGATGACCCCCAAAACAGCAACAAATTGACAGATTGAGTGACATACTCCCTTTTTGAGATACATTATAGGAGCATAATTTAATAGATAACCATATCCTTGGATGCCAGTCTTTTCCGGGAATTCTCCCACCAAGGCATGTACATCATATAAGATTCCATTCAATTTCTACAGGAGGTCCACCAATTGTTGAGGCCAGCATGCAATGGCTATCCCATAGAACAGAACCAGGAATCTACTAGACCTAGATGGATCATCGGGGAAAATTTCCATAAATGAACTGTGCACACTGGCTCTCCACAGCAAAGATTTCTCAGGAATGTTAAGGGGTGAGTGGTAGACCTAAAACGTACAATTAAAAGGAAAGCATTTACACTCCCCTCCATGATGCACACGGGTCTGATGCTGCAGTTGTCAAATGCTGGCTCTACGCCCGAGAACTGAGCAATCAAAGACAGCTGATCGCTCAGCTCAGTCTGCTCAGAGCAGAGAGCAGTGATTTTCAGATAAAGTTCTTTGCCAAACCCGTCCAAACAGTGCAGGGCTCCCAATGCTGATAATTGAGCATGCGCAGATAAAATCGGCAATACAAAAAGACCATGAATTAGCCAGCACAACATTGCCACTCTGAACAGAAGTAAAGTAAAAAAGAAAAGTCTAATATATATTTTATTCTATCTTTTTATGTGACAACACTGAAGAA
The DNA here is from genome assembly GCA_037952925.1 of Lithobates clamitans. Taxonomy (NCBI): domain Eukaryota; kingdom Metazoa; phylum Chordata; class Amphibia; order Anura; family Ranidae; genus Lithobates; species Lithobates clamitans. Next base: position 3,180,547 of record JBBGZY010001350.1, read on the forward strand.
ATGACACTTTGCTACAATGTAAAGTAGTGAGTGTACAGCTTATATAACAGTGTAAATTTGCTGTCCTCTCAAAATAACTCAACACACAGCCATTAATGTCTAATCCCCCGGCAACAAAAGTGAGTACACCCCTAAGTGAAAATGTCCGAATTGGGAAAATTAGCTATTTTCCCTCCCCGGTGTCATGTGACTCGTTACAAGGTCTCAGGTATGAATGGGGAGCAGGTGTGTTAAATTTGGTGTTATCACTCTCACTCATACTGGTCACTGGAAGTTCAACATGGCATCTCATGGCAAAGAACTCTCTGAGGATCTGAAAAAAAGAATTGTTGCTCTACATAAAGATGGCCTAGGCTATAAGAAGATTACCAAGACCCTGAAACTGAGCTGCAGCACAGTGGCCAAGACCATACAGCAGTTTAATAGGACAAGTTCCACTCAGAACAGGCCTCACCATGGTCAAAAAAAGAAGTTGAGTGCACGTGCTCAGCATCATATGCAAAGGTTGTCTTTGGGAAATAGATGTATGAGTGCTGCCAGCATTGCTACAGAGGTTGAAGGGGTGGGGGGTCAGCCTGTCAGTGCTCAGACCACAAGCCACACACTGCATCAAATTGGTCTGCATGGCTTTTGTCCCAGGAGGAAGCCTCTTCTAAAGATGATGCACAAGAAAGCCCGCAAACAGTTTGCTGAAGACAAGCAGACTAAGGACATGGATTACTGGAACCATGTCCTGTGGTCTGATGAGACCAAGATAAACTTATTTGGTTCAGATGGTGTCAAGCGTGTGTGGTGGAAACCAGGTGAGGAGTAGGAAGACAAGTGTGTCTTGCCTACAGTCAAGCATGGTGGTGGGAGTGTCATGGTCTGGGGCTACATGAGTGCTGCCAGTACTGGGGAGCCTCACAGCTCATTGAGAGAACCATGAATGCCAACATGTACTGTGACATACTGAAGCAGAGCACAATCCCCCCCCATGTTCGGAGACTGGGCCGCACGGCAGTATTCCAACAATATAACAACCCCATACACAACTCCAAGATGACCACTGGCTTGCTAAAGAAGCTGAGGGTAAAGGCGATGGTCTGGCCAAGCATGTCTCCAGACCTAAACCCTGTTGAGCATCTGTGGGGCATCCTCAAATGGTAGGTGGAGGAGCACAAGGTCTCCAACATCCACCAGCTCCATGATGTCTTCATGGAGGAGTGGAAGAGGACTGCAGTGGCAACCTGTAAAGCTCTGGTGAACTCCATGTCCAAGAGGGATAAGACAGTGATGGAAAATAATGGTGGCCACACAAAATATTGACACTTTGGGGTGTACTCACTTTTGTTGCCATCGGTTTAGACATTAATGGCTGTGTGTTGAGTTATTTTGAGGGGACAGCAAATTTACACTGTTATACAAGCTGTACACTCACTACTTTACATTGTAGCAAAGTGTAATTTCTTCAGTTTTGTCACATATAAAAAAAAATATATAATAAAATATTTATAAAAATGTGAGGGGTGTACTCACTTTTGTGAGATGGTGTGGGTGTATCGCCACCTTTGCACTTCAGATTAAAAAAAAAAAAAATCATAATCCCTTTCTAACAGCCTCCCTGTGCTCCTTCTTTCCTCACTGTACTTATCTACTTTCAATTGTCCACCACCCGCAGTTGCCAATGTACAGATTTGTACACATGAAAACTCCGTACAAAGCCCCAGAAGCTGTGTAGAAGCATAATCTATGCAATAGTTCCCAGTCATTGGTCAGCGCAGTCAAGTGACAGTACTGGCCAATGAGGGCCCTTTCTTCTGTCCTGGAGGATGAGACTGTCGCATGACCTCGCTGACCAATGACTGGGAGTTACTGCAGAGTATGCTTTAATAAATAGCATTAATTATCTTGTTACAATGGCATTTGAAAGTCAGTGAGAAAGATTAGGCAGCAAGTGAACATGTTATCTATGAAGTTTACGTGCTGAAAACAGAAAAATGGGCAATGCAGTTTATTGCACATGGGGCTGCGTAACCACAGACCAGTCAGGGTGCCCATGGTGACCCATGTTCGCAGCCAAAATCCTGAGTGAGTATTAGAATTGGATCACAGAGCAATGGAAGAAAAAGGCCTGGTCTGACGAATCATGCTTTATTTTACATCGTACAGGTGGCTGGGTGTGTGTGCACGCATCGCTTGCCTGGGGAATTTCAATTACCTACGACGCCCTGTGCTTCAGGTTTACTTGTTGTATTTACTTACAGCTTGCCAAACACTATTAGATTTTTTCATTTAGCTGGGAAAAAAATGAATTGATACCTCCATTTATGCATTATAGTAGAGATGGATGAACCTCTCACAAAATTCCTTACTGGATGCAGGTGATGTTTGGCCAAAACATTTTCAAACATTTTCTTAAATTTTTCAATCAATTCAGGTGAACTGGTCGCACTTGGCAGGTGTTTTTAAAGCACACCAAGATTAAAGATTGTATATGGCTCTTGTATTTAGACATGGGTTTGCTTATCATGGGATTCTGTTTTAAAGCATAAGTTCAGCTTCAGGAACATATTACATGTTCCATTTTTAGGGTGGAACATGAAACATGTTCCCGCAGCCATTTGGTGATCTGTGTGACAGCAGTACAGGGAGAAGTTCCCCATACCAGCTGTCACTTATTGAAAAGCACGTGGGCGTGCAGGGCTCCGCCCACATGGCCGTGTTATTTATTCAGAGTTCTGTGAATGCATGAACTACAAGTACCAACATCCTTTGTGGCTGTCAGCCTGTAGTTCTCAATGAACTACCACAGCGCTATTGAGCGCTCTGATAGTTCATGGATTCTTCCAGTCAGTGTGAAACTGCCTGCCCGCACGGTGTACCGGCAGACAGATTACATGGCACTGGCAATCTGCTGATCTCAAGTAGAATGCTTTCCAGGCTCAATAAAAAAATAAAAAAATTTAAAAAACACAACAAAAAAATGTGCATTTATTCTGTTTAAGATGTGAACTTATCCTTTAAACTGGAGAAATATAAAACACACACACACACACACACACACACACACACACACACACACACACTGTATCTCCCGATCTTTGCATGTACATGTGAAGTATCCCACTCTTTGCTTATACATGTTAAATGATGTAATGGCAGTTTCATAAAACCTGTAACAAAAGCAGGAGCTACCAGGTAGCCAAGGGCTACAACCTGTGCCAATATCAGAGCTGACTGAAGTCTTGGAGTTCATCTGCTGTTAAAGGATGCATTTGTTCAAAGGGTCTGCTAAATTCAGATCGCTACAAGGGTGAACTGATTACCTAACATCTACAAAAATTCCTCAAATTCTGCACCCAAATAAAGTCTATATCACAAGATATTAAACTAATCAAATTATTCAGAATTATCACATTAAAATATTTGGTGTAATGATACAATTGATAGATTAGAATTCATTACTTGCTTAAGAGCACATGGAATGGTTTTGTAAATTCTTCGGGTCAACATTTTGAAAACATTTCATTGCTAACTCCTTATCTGAACAGGCTTAAAACATGTCCATTAATGGACAAGAAGACTCAAACAAACTTTCATAACTGAGCCTATTCATTTGATTCAAATAGCACACAGATTATACCTCTTCAGCTGTGCACCAGGAATATGTCACTGTCACTCATAGCCCTCTAGGTTCTGATGGCTGTGTGATTCCAGAGACACCAGCTGACAACTATCCATTTATGGTTAGACAGGGCACCACGACAAGACACTCCTACATGTACAGTAATTCAGGGCGGGTAGTATGGGCTGTCCCTGACAGTGCCATATTTGGGAAGGCAGATGGGGGACTCCCAATGTATTCCTAAACTAGGGAAGGGAGCTACAAGAGAAAAAAAAAGGGAGAGGGGCTACGAAGGAATATAAAAAGGGCTTGCTCAGTCAGAGAAGAGTGGCATTTGCAGCTTACATCACCTGTCTTTCCAGTTAACACGCAAGATCCCTGCTACGTTCAACCATGTGTGACGACGAAGAGACCACTGCTTTGGTCTGTGACAACGGCTCAGGCTTGGTAAAGGCTGGATTTGCAGGAGATGATGCACCAAGAGCTGTATTCCCATCCATTGTGGGTCGCCCTCGCCACCAAGGTGTCATGGTTGGCATGGGACAGAAAGACTCCTATGTTGGCGATGAGGCCCAGAGCAAGAGAGGCATTCTCACCCTGAAGTATCCCATCGAGCACGGCATCATCACTAACTGGGATGACATGGAGAAAATCTGGCATCATACATTTTACAATGAGCTTCGTGTGGCTCCAGAAGAGCACCCCACTTTGCTTACTGAGGCACCACTAAACCCAAAAGCCAACAGAGAAAAGATGACACAAATCATGTTTGAGACCTTCAACGTTCCTGCCATGTATGTTGCTATCCAGGCTGTCCTGTCTCTGTATGCCTCTGGTCGTACAACTGGTATTGTGCTGGACTCTGGAGATGGTGTCACACACAATGTCCCCATCTATGAAGGCTATGCCCTGCCCCATGCCATTATGCGTCTCGATCTGGCTGGTCGCGATCTCACAGACTATCTTATGAAGATCCTCACAGAGCGTGGGTATTCCTTTGTGACAACAGCCGAGAGAGAAATTGTTCGCGACATCAAAGAGAAGCTGTGCTATGTAGCTCTGGACTTTGAAAATGAAATGGCCACAGCTGCCTCATCCTCTTCACTAGAAAAGAGCTACGAGCTGCCTGACGGTCAAGTCATTACCATTGGTAACGAACGTTTCCGATGCCCCGAGACCCTGTTCCAGCCATCTTTCATTGGTATGGAATCTGCAGGTATTCATGAGACAACCTACAACAGCATCATGAAGTGTGACATTGACATTCGTAAAGATCTCTACGCCAACAATGTTCTGTCAGGTGGAACCACCATGTACCCAGGTATCGCTGATCGCATGCAGAAGGAAATCACTGCCCTTGCTCCAAGCACAATGAAGATCAAAATTATTGCCCCACCTGAGCGCAAATACTCTGTCTGGATTGGAGGTTCCATCCTGGCTTCTCTGTCTACTTTCCAGCAGATGTGGATCAGCAAGCAAGAGTATGATGAGGCTGGACCTTCTATTGTTCACCGCAAGTGCTTCTAAATGTGTTTATACGGTGCAGTATTCTTTATTTTTAAGGCTATGCCTTAAAAAACAGAGACATTACATAACTTGGGGACTTCTTTCTAAAGGAGAACTAAGTCAGGTGTATTTTACCTCACTCATTGTTCCTTTCAAATATATACACGTATTCATTATAAAGGTGATAAAACAATTCGCATGTAAATGTTTATAAGATTTGGGTGTAATACTCATTCCAAAAATTGATGTTAAACTGCTGCTATGATGCCAAATTAAAAACATCTCAACAACTCATTTTTGTTTTATGACTTTTTTTTTTTTTTTAACAAGCATGCAAGTAGCCAGTCTCCAGAAATGAAAGCATATGAGTTATACATTACACGTTACAGTCAAAGGTTTGCAGTGTCTGTGTTCTTCCTTTGTGTAAACTGCTTTTTTTTATTACATAGTAACTAAAATGTTTTTTGATGTTCTCTGTATGCATTTACAGATGTATTCACCCTAAAATGCAGCAAGCCCAAAAACCTACTTTCTACCATCCTACACATTTATAAAACACCTCTAGCTTGTTTATAGAGGTTTGTGTCACAGGGAAAAAAAAAATGTAATTGCAGTATTATGTTGCAAGGACCCACCCTTCAAAACAGAAGCTAGGTTTTCTAATGTTATATTGTATCAATAAGGGATACATTTAGGAAAACAAAACACATTAATTATTCCAAAGGGTAAAAAAGCAGGGTGTGCATTGTACTGGCACAGAGGTGTCCTAAAGCTCAAGCAAATTGTGTAAAAAAAAAAAAAAGAAAGAAAAAAAATCTGGTGTTCTGCCAACTACATTCAAAAGGGGTCACTAAAGCAATCTCACATACATTAAAATGAATGAACCTTTCATTTTCTAAAATCTCCGGGGTTTTTTTGTGGTAAGAAAAAAAATACATGCAAAGTGTTTCCCCTGGTCCTGGCGTTTGAAGTAACACGTCTAAGGTATGATGTTTATTTTCTTCGTAAAAGAACACAAAAATGTCAATTGTGCCATCTCTACTTTGCTATAGCACTTCTCTAAATGACAACTATAGGATTACACCCTTGTGGGAATACGTTTTCCTCCTGCAGCCTCAAATGTGTCACAGCTGCTGCTTCAATTGTCCACTTGGCCATTCACTTTAGCATGTTCAAACCCACAAGTAGACAGACACTGCTGATTCCCAAGCTTCCAACTCAGAGAAGCACACATTAATATCCTCCAGAGATCATATAAAGGGCTCTCAACTACACGGCATGTTGGTGTGATTCATGATGGAATGCTTTATTATACCATCTGAATATAAAATACATTAGAAAAGAAAAAGGGGGGGGGGGGGGACACACAACCACTGTCAACTTATAAGACTTAAATCGGCAGCACAGTGCATTTATTAATAGTTTTTCATACATTTCCTCAAGTCATTTGCAGGCAAAGCCAAAAAAATACAAAAAATACAGAGAACTATAAAAGTTTAAAGTGACACCAAATAAGACAAAAGAATTTGGAGATTTGGAGGCAGCTTAAATAAGAATGCATTCTTGAATATCATTTCTAACTCAAAAAAGTATCTTCTTTCTTTTAAACCAGTATTATGTCATTTTATGTCATGCAGGTTTACTGCTGCAGGGCGGCCGTTATGCGCAGCACTACATATATATATATATATACACACACACATGATCCTCTACTTCCGGGTAGGTGGCGCAAATGTGCCCGACGGCACTCAACGATCATGCTGCAGAGAGGCAGAACAGCAGTCTGCCTATGTAAACAAAGAAGATTGCCGTTCTGACAGGAGGGAAGGCATGGATCCTGTGTCTCTGCAAAATATGTAGCGGAATACATATTGGCCTTAATGAATGAAGAAATTTGTATTTACATTTTTTTTTATTGGATATGTTTTATAGCAGAAATTAAAAAATATATTTTTTTTCCCAAAACGGTAGGTCTTTGTTGTTTATAGCGCAAAAAATAATAAAAGCCGCAGAGGTGATCAAATACCACCCAAAAGAAAGCGCTATTTGTGGGAAAAAAAGGACATAAATGTTATTTGAGTACAGCGTCGTGCAACCGCGTAATAGTCAGTTAACGCAGTGCCGTATCTCAAAAAATGGCCTGGTCATGAAGTGGGGTAAATCTTCCCAAGATGAATATTCTCTAAAAAATAAAGTTTAACAAGTCACTCCGTAAAGGCCCGTACACACGATGAGAATATTGGATGGGGAAAAAAAAAAAAAAACTCCTGCATTAGGAGCGTTTGTCCAATAATCTGATTGTTCGTACACAGCTCTCGAGAGCCGATCACAACAGTTCATGTGAAAATATCCTTAGGGACAAGCACGAAAATTGTTCTCATGAGATAACAGAACGAACGATTTTCGTGTAATTAGTATGGTATTTGTAAAAAAAAAAAAAAAAAAAAAAAAAAATCATATGACCAAGACCACACATGCTGGGAAACGAAAAAATACATTACATCACTGGATTTTGTAGTGTATTTGTATCACTGAAGCTGTATTATCTCCTACAAGAACTTTTGTAACCTATTCCTTTTCAATATGAGACTAGCATGCTGGGAAAAAAAAAAAAAAAGACAATCATTCATCTGATATTCTCATTGTGTGTACGAGGCTTAAGGAACATTGTATCAAGTCAGTGCTTTAACTCATGGTTCAACAGATAAGAATATCACAGATTGTCAAATGATCACCGATCTTGTTTTGTAAAGACCCGTACACATGGGCAGAATGTCAGGAGATATTTGCTGGTTCAAAAAATACCAGCTGACATTCTGCCCGTGTGTATGTCAGCCTGTCCGACATGCATGCTGGACAACCAGCAGCCGACCAACTCCCGATCAGCACTCTCAGCCAATAGCAGAGCACGCTGATCGGACTGTTCTAGTGAAAGGGGGGGGGGGCAGTCCCCCTGTCAAAACACAACATTGCTGGACTAACCTCTCATGGTTAGTGTGTACCCTGCTTTAGTGCTAGTTCACACCAGATGCAGTTTCGTGCGCTTTTTTTCTGTACTAAAAATGCATGAAGTGTTTTCCATGTATTCCAATGGCTCTAGTTCACACCAGTACAGTAAGTTTCCGGTGCAGAAAAAAAAAAAATAGAGCGTGCTCCATTTTTTCTGCACAGAACTGTACCGAACCTAGCAAATTGTACCAAAAATGCACTGGAACTGCATGTGGTGTGAACTGTAAGCAAAAAACTGATCCGGAACGTATCCGGAGTGCATTTTTGTGGTGTGAACTGGCCCTAAAAATGCACGCACAGTGTTTTCATTGTATTCCAATGGCTCTAGTTCACACCAGTGCAGTCAGTTCTGGTCAGTTTCCGGTGCAGAAACTGACTGGAACAGACTGCTAGAGCCATTGGAATACATGGAAAACACTGTGTATGCATTTTTAGTGCAGAAAAAAAGCACACAGAACTGCATCTGGTGTGAACTGGCCCTTACTCTCGTGTCTGATTTATTTGAAAAGGTTTATTTAATGCTCAGCTGAAAACAATTATGTGCAAAGTATCATCTCCCAAATATACATTTTTTCAGCATTCGGCTAATTGGCTGTGGACAGGCTGCTATGGGTTATAGTACTTGCTCTTTACATCAAATCAAGATAAAAAGTACACAGAAAAAAGTAAAAAATCGTCTGCTTTACAGTTTCTATTGGCAGTGCCAACTGGATCTAAAATTATCACAGGTTTACTTTAAGGCCTCATGCACACGGACGTTTTTACAGCTGCTTTTTTGAGCTTTTTTTGCAGCTTAAAAAGGCCTGTCTATGTTAGTCTATGGCTTCATGCCCACCTAGGCGTTTTTGAGCTGCAAATGGCATAGGCGTTTTTAAGCTGTAAAAAAAACCCAGGACCAGTGGGTTCTGAGAGACGTTTTTCAGCTGTAAAAACGCTCTAACGCTGATAAACGCTCAAAAACGTCATTCACCAACGTTTTTTGACGTTTTTTATCCATTTTTTTAAAAAAAATTTGAAAAAAAACGCTATATAACGCTAACGTGGAAAAACGCGCAAAAACGCTCAAAACCGCTAAAAACCGCTATTGCAAAAACATTGAAAAAAGCTGAAAAAAGTTTAAAAAAATCACTGCAAAGATACTGGCGTTTTCATAACGTTATTTTAACAGCCTGTGTGCATGAGGCCTAAAGCTGAACTTACGGCATTTACTACAAAGTTACATTGGTACAGTTACACTTGGACCGATGAAAATATGTATGTGCCATACCCATGGGATGCCTGTGGATGCTGGAAATCATTATAAGGCCTCATACACACTGCACGTTAAAATAATGTTATAAAAACGGCACCAGCTTTACAGTGAGTTTTTCAATGTTTTTGCAACAGCGGTTTTTAGCATTTTTTAAATATATTTTTTTTTTCTCAAATGGATCAAAAACATGAAAAAACGCTGGTGAGCCACGTTTTTGAGCGTTTATCAGCTTTCTTTGACGTTAGAGCATTTTTACAGCTGAAAAACTGCTCTCAGAATCCACAAATTTTTTTGCATGGACACATAGGATAACATGCTAGGGAGTTGACTGTAGAAAAAAAATGTCTGAAGCCAAAAACAGCTGCTGTAAAAACGCCCAGTGTGCAAGAGGCCTAATAAGTACGGTTACTACAGTAATTGCTGCTGGCTTCTGGGTCCCGTGCTGACTGACCTGCTGTTTACTGAACAAAAGGAGGTCACTCGCTTGACACAGAACACTGCATTTACTCAATGAATGCTACATGTCAGATGCGGTGGAAATTGTGACATCACCACCCTGCCTCTCCACATCAACCAATCAGAGAATAGTGACTATATCAAGCTAGAGACCTCCTATGCTCAAATGCAGCAGGGCACTTGCTCAGCATGGGAAGCTAGTGGAAATAACTGTAGTAGTGGTGACTAACTTCAGCTTTAAAAAAAAGTTGTCCTCATTAACTCCCAGAAACTCAAAATGATTTGCAATATGTGCCCTTCTTACTGTATAACAACTGAAAGTCTGAAGTTTGTCCTTAAATTATGACATGGTCAAGTTACAGTAAAGATTTAAATACTGCTTAGGCCGCACTCACACCCGTTCTCAGAATGCCAAAGTGTGACTGGGACCTTAGGAAAGTTGTTTATACTATATATTCAATTATGATCATATGCCTGTCTATGTGGAAGAACTGGCTCTCCTTCCAAGCTAAGATCTCTACATCTCTGTTTTCATACCATATTAAAAGCAGGTCAGCAAATGTAGTCCTTATCAAATTTAACTCCAAACTCCATGTTATAGTGAACGTTTAAGTTGTTTGTTTGGACAAAACTTTCGGTCAATGGCTTAGCAGAGCACAGCCTGACTCGATTTTGTTTCCAAAGCAGAACTGGAAGTCCCCATGAAGTTCTACTACATTGTGTAGCTGTTTTAAACAAACTTTATTGAAATGTCACACAGACATCTCACAAAGTTCAATTGCCAGCCATGCAGTATGAGGTAGTGGATTGCCTCGCACTGTACTGGAAAAAATGACTATTTTTTTTGAGTGTACATTGCCCACACACCACCGCAATACAGTGTTGTGAGCCTTGTCATGTGGTGGGACTGCTCTGGAATAGCCGCCCAACACAGTCCCGCTGCATCTGGTGTAAATGGGCCATTAAATGTTTTTATATGTAAAATGTGACGGGATGAAATATTAAAGCTGAACTATACAACATTAGTTTTGCTTCCCTCCATATACCATGTATAATTGCCAATCTCAGATTATAGGGCAGCATTATTTAACAGCAATGGCCTCTCTAAGGATCTTGCAGACAAAGTTGTACTGCACGTGTGGCCAATCTGCAATAGACCCTAAAGGCCTCATTCAAACGTGTACTTTTCTAAATGCAGGCAAGGTTTTCTGGGATGTTTTAAACAGCTTTTATCCCTCCCTTGCTAGTAACTTAATTAAAAACCCCAAACATTGTATATTTTCTTAAAGTAGAGGCTCTGGAGAATAAATGGTGGCTGCTGCAATTTTTTTAACTTGTGGGATATTTGTGCAGCCAATTATAAAAAAAAAAAAAAAAAAACAGTTTAATCCTTTCACTGCCAAGTCCGTAAGCTGTACAGACTTAAAAAGTGCCCGCAGGGGGCCAAGTCCGGACCTCATATCTCCCTCTCCTATAAGCTTATGTCACTTCAATGGCCATGAGCTTATATCAGAATTGTTCAGCCGACTCTGCTGAACAATTCTATAACTCTGATCAGTTATAGAACTCTGATCGGGGGGGGCGGGCTGTTATACATGTGTTTACCAAATCCACCCCCCCTTAGTACAATGGATATAGGCAGCATCGTTTCTATATCCACTGTTTTTCCCTTGGATCTATCCTTGGCCTTGTTTGTACCTGTTGGTAGCCTTCTAATGCTTCTTACTGCGATAGCCAGCTATAGATGGGAGCAAGTGGCATCTTTTTTGTATCCCTGTCATGTTTTTTAGTCAGGCAACACACTGGCACCTTTGCAGCCATTGTGCTATATGATGGGTGTTCAGTGTGCCCCTGTATCTTTAAGAAGCGGTGGCTCCCCTTCAGTCCACCTGCTCTCACCTATCCATCAGAATGCATGTGCCTCCATTGCGGGGACACTTATAAGTTAGTGTTAAGGACCACAGATACCAGGGTGCCTTGATGAGGCTCTGTGGCCTACGCATGCATTTGCAAATGTGTGCAGACTAAACTCCTGCTTTTAATGCATACTGTTAGACAGGTTATTTGGTTGTCTGCGGGCTGGTCGGTAAGTTAAGCTTGGTTTTTCCCTTGGATTTATCCTTGGCCTTGTTTGTACCAGCTGATCACTGTAACCGCGAGTGTTACAATGTATCAGACTGTCAATTAATGAATGAATAGAATCTCTATACAGATTCCATTCATTCATGTAAAGTGCTACAGAGAATGGGACTATCTTCAGTCCTTTTCTCTGTCTCCTCTGATATCTCGCCAAAGACCCGCCAAAGAAAAAAATAGAAAAATAACTGTTAAAAAAAAAAAGGAAGAACGCACAAACATAGTAGAAATACAGGTAACATTCGATTTTCACCATTTTGCAAGAAGGCGCAATTTAAAATTTTGTAAAATTAGCTGTGTTTTTATCTGCTACTAATGGTTTTAGTGTATTTCTTGATAAACATTTTCACAAATACCGCGGGGTCTAAAAAAATCAGTAGCACCTTCTTTTTATTCTAGAGGTCATATGCTTTCAGAAAATATATGGTTTTGGGGGTCTTTCACAAATTCTGAAAGCTGTAAGGGAAAAATGAAAACCTTCAGATTTTTAAGGTAATTTGGATATTTACATTTTTGCGTACGTTCGATTTTCACCATTTTGCAAAAAGGCGCAATGTAAAAATTAAAAATATTTGTCATTTATTAACTGAATACAGGTTAAGCTTTTATATTTAGTAGGAATTTTGTAAAATTTGCTGTGTATTTGTATTTATCTGCTAATCATGATTTTAGTGGATTTTTAGTAAAATATTGTTTTTATAAACATTTGCGCAAATATCGTGGGACCTTAGAAATCAATAGCACCTTCTTTTTATTCTACTAGTCATGTGCTTTCAGAAAATATATGGTTTAGGGGATCTTTTACAAACTTTGAAAGCTATAAGTGAAAAATAAAAAAGCAAAGGAAAAATTGCAAAAATGGTCTGGTCACCTGAGGGTAAAAATGGAGCACAGGCCCTGGCAGCGAAAGGGTTAATGAATTTTAGTGCACTCAAACACAATACCCATTTTTTGTTTTGGTAAAATATAAAATATGACGTTGCATGGAGTAAATAGAGACCAAACATGTCAAGATTTAAATATACGCATGCCTGTGCCATGGTGACAAATTGCGGTACCTAAAATTGTCTATATGGTTTATCCATTTGGAGTTAAATGTGAGCTATAGCACTAGCATTATTGCTCTCACTTCATTTGCAGCGACACTTCACGTGTGGTGCAATCACCACTTACATATGCGAGCTGGACCTACGGTATGTGCACATTGGGAGTTTTTTCTTTTTTTAATTAATATTATTTTTTATTGTCTTTTTTTTTTTAACAATTTTTTCATTAAAGTTTATTGCTATCACAAGGGGTGAACAAGCTCTCACCTTAATTTATTTTGCTTGTGTATGGGCTATAGCCAAGTGGCCACATAGGTTATTAAACAAATTTAATTATGTCCCCTTAATGGGAACATGTACCTTGTAACTATGCAATGGTTAATACATGTTACGCCAACTTAAATAAAATTATATATATATATATATATATATATATATATATATATATATATATATATATATATATATATATATATATATATATATATATATATATATATATATATATATATATATATATATTATATAATATATTTGTGTGTGAACAAGCCCCTTTTAATAGTTTTGGGCAGTGACAGGGGCTCTTTATGGAGACATCAGGGGTCTATTGGACCCCTGATGCCTGTCCTGCCCTCCCAAGGCAGCTGATCACACACATTTGATTGTCTGCTTCTTTGGCTGTAGTGGCCAGGGAAAGACAGCTCAGAAACTGGAAGTGACAAATTTCGTGTTGCCGCTTGCTTTATTCGTTACAAAGAAGATTGGGGAATGAATGTTCCTTCTCGGTGGGTTGCAGACCAGACTGCTTACAGCAGTCCAGCAGTGGGAGAGGGATGGCTTCACAGCGATAAAAAAGTGATCACTTTTACAGGAAAGCTAAAAAACTATACCAGTATCATCATGGCTTTAGCTGCAGCCATGATCCTGGTATAACTGCCTGCTGACCAGGACATTTATATACATAGGCTGGGCAGCAAGCGTTTAAACGAGGTTTAACCACGTTTTTAAATGCATGTAAACATGACCATATTCTACTTGGATTCTAGATGCACACAATTCTATTTTCTCTAAACACAGCTAAATCAATTACACATAAAACACAGGTAAACGCATAGTATGAATGACGCCATTAAAAAAATCATTACCAGCATTTATAGAAATGTCCCCTAATTGCTCATAAACGCAGGTTTGAAAGTGCCATTGTGAATTAGAGCCAACAGAGACACAGCCAATTTGGAGGTATAGATCCAGTCCCGAGCCTGAAAGTAGACAACCCCTCCATTAAAAATGGAACGGACCATAAATGCATAGGCTCCAATCCCTGGCTGAAGTTGCACTAAGTGTCCTTCAATTTTTAGAAAAAAAATATTTCCTAATAAGCAATTAACAATGTAGCTACATGCAGATGAAAGGGCTAGTGGGATTTACATCTGTGCAGTAATGCATGACTTACAGTGTGATGCGTAGCAGTTCCACTCATACTGAATGGCACCCCAACACACCCAGCTTGTGGATGGCACCCCATGTGCATTTTGACACACCATAGGATACAGATGTGAACCATCTGTGTACAGTAGTGCACTGTGGTAAAAATAAAAAATGCTGCAGGCCCATTACCATGTGCATTTTGGTACCTGAGCAGCCTATTCAAAATAAACGGCCTCTCTGCAAAGCACATTAACACTTACATGATAACACACACTGCACAAGTCTGAGTTGGCCTTCAAACATTTGATGTCTGACGATCATGAGCACCTATGCATTTCCATGTGCATAAAGCTGTTGACATGTCTATGGACCTGTGTTATTGGACACTAAGGCCTCATGCACATTGGACTTTAAAATAATGTTTATAAAAACACCAGCAGCTTTGCAGTGAGTTTTTCAAAGTTTCTTAACGTTTTTGCAATAGCGTTTTTTAGCGTTTTTTTCCGCGTTAGCATTTTTTTCTTCTTTCAATGGATCAAAAACTTTAAAAACCGATGTTGAGCCGTGTTTTTGAGTGTCTGTCAGCGTTTTTTGCCGTTAGAGCGTTTTTACAGCTTAAAAACTCCTCTCAGAACCCACTAGATTTGGGTTTTTTTAAAGCCAAAAAATGCCCCAGCCAAAAACTGCTGATAACAGCCTATATGTGCATGAACACATAGGATAACATGATGGAGAGTTTATTGACTGTAGAAAAAAACATCTGAAGCCAAAAACAGCTGCTGTAAAAATGTCCAAACACGTCCAGTGTGCATAAAGCCTGCACTCCCAGAAGGTGGAAGACCAAATGTGTGTGAGAACAAGCCGGTAACAACCTGGCATTAACTCTCGGACCTCAGGTGTGACTGTTTACCATACATTGTGCTTTTTCACAAATTAAAAAAAAAAAAAAATAGAGCTACACAGATACTGCAAGAACACAAAGAGCATGGTAATAGCTAAACACTCATTCGTTATTTTAAAACAAGATGGTGAAGAGCTAAGTGACATCTCAAAGAAAGGATGCTTCATACAATTTTTCCACATTGTTTGTCCTCTAAATTGCCTCTGATTCTCAAGCACCAAGTGCATTACGCTGAGCTGTGATATATACATTTGACCTTCCCTCAAGTACCTTTGGGACATAAGTATTCATAGCAATGTTACTTCCAAGATACAGTCAGTTAAGATTCTGAGGAAGAAATTCTGCTCATAGAAAAAGGCAGGAGCCTGAATTTTTTATTTTTAATCAAAAGTGCGACTAAAAGTGTTAAAAAAGCAAACAAAATGCTAAGAGAAAGGTAGGAAATGGTAGAATAATGGTTAGCTTTGTATTGCCATCAGTGTCCCTGGTATGTTATGTACATAGAGCCTTCTATGGGAAAATGTCCACATAGAAAGACATTATTTTTTAGTTAAAAAAAAACAAAAACATTTGGTACATTTTCCTATGTTATGTCCCACTGCATGTATATAAAATGCCCGTTGATCCTGCTAGAAAACCAGTCAGTTTCTAACTTCTGCACTTCCTAACACCTCCCCCTCCTTTTCCATAAAGCTTTCTTATTGATATTTTCTGCTCTCCCTCCTTTCTCTCACAAGCTGTATGCCATTTGTCCACCTTGCCCGCTACACTATCCTGTGAAAAGGTTCCCAGAAGGCAGATCAGCAGAAGCTTATGGTGCATCTAAACTCAAAAGTAAAACTAAAAAGGTAAAACATTTTTTTTTGGGTAGTGTAACACAGTTAAAATTGCTACTAATGTTTTTTGTTCGGCATCTTTTGAGGGAGATTTTCCTTCACTTCCTTTCTGACAGCCAAAACAGGAAGCGAGAGGATCCAGATACGGATGCCCCCTTTAGAAGATTTGCCCGCTATTCCAGATGTGGTGACAGCCCAAAAGTTTGGATTTTCTTTCACTTTCAGAAATCACAGTAAACAGAATAGAACAGGACAGAACAGGACATGCAGATAGGGTGATTCTCCCTACTAGGGCCACAAACCGCAATAAAAAGCAGGAATACTGATGTTCAAACAAAATACCCCCTGGAATTTCGCGCTGTGGCCATCCTGAGGAAGGGCAAATGATTATTGTGACATTTACCCTCTAGAGTCCATCTGCCCTTAGTTCAGGCATGGGCTGAGCGGAGAACCCTCCTGGGATGTATTACATCATTTGCCAAGGCATGGAAACCAGAAAGTAATTGAAGAAATGAAAAAAAAATAAAAAGCTTAAAACAAATAAATATGATATACTTTCCTATCTATTTACTAATACTAGCAGCAAAAAACACTGGCCTACCAGGTTTTGATTTTTCCACAAACAGGCTATTTTTATTTATTTTTTGTACACGAGACATCTAGTGCTGTAAAAAATCAAATGCTGAAGAAAAGATGCAATCGAAATAAAAGGGCAACCGTCACTGGCTTTCAATGAAATTACAATGATTTAAGAACAAAGGTGTTTCTATCAGCACTGAATATAAAATCACACGAAATCTTCCTTCCTGTCCAACAACTAAATCTCCTACACAGACACCACAAATCTGAATATTTTATAAATACTATCAGGCTAAGGGGGAGTCTATGTATTATTAAAGGCAGACTGGAGAAGTAGGAATGTCACGAGTACCACCGCTAAGAACAGGTGCCTCATAAATAATGCACATGGCTGGAATGGCTTGATGCCGGCAGTTCAATTATATATGATGGGCTGAAGCACTGACAGAGGCACATGTGCGTGCATACATGCTCGCTACTAGTGTTTGCATCATCATTCTGCCGCAAGTCAACCTATGCAACACAAACTACTTTCACTACTTACCACCCTGTCAGGATTTTTCTCAAAATGCCTCTTTAAGAAACAGGTATACATTTGCTAGTTGAATTTAAAACATAACTGTACCAATAACACTGTTTCATTTGTAGAATATTCAAGGGTTCTTCTGCAGCTACATGTCTGAGCCTAAGGGTCCTTTCACACGGGACGGATCCGTGATGATCCAACCCGTGAACATCCGCTTGCTCAGCGGGGATCTCTCCGTTGATCCCCGCTGAGCCGGCGGATGATGGGGCGGTCCCTGCACACTGTACAGGGACCACCCTGTCAGATCTCTGCTCTCCCCTATGGGGGATCGGATGAACAGGGACCGTCTATTCGTGTTCATCCAATCCACTCTGCAGACAGATAGAAAAATAGGATTTTCCTCCGTCTGCAGAATCGGACCATAGCGGGGACGGATGATATCGGGTGTCAGCGGATGTTCATCTGCTATTCCCATAGGGATGCATGTATGTCCGTATTTCATCCGAAAACGGATGGATGAAATACGGACATGCTGTCCGCACGTGTGAAAGGGGCCTAAATCAAACAATTTGGGGGAGATTTACTAGAACTGGTGCACACAGAACCTGGTTGTTTCTCAGTCCTTAAATGTGGTGACTGCATTAATCGCTTTTTTTTTTATTTTTAGCTGGTGATCTATCCAGGAACACACACTGGGGGTTAGCACCAACCCCCAGTGTGTGTTCCTGGATAGATCACCAGCTGAAAATAAAGAAGAAAAAAAAAAGCGATTAATGCAGTCACCACATTTAAGGACTGAGAAGCGAGGAATACTGCCATTGTCTGGACTGATGGATCAGATAAGAAAAGGGGAACAAATCGGTGTACAATATGTGACCCAGAAAGAGCAATGGTTAAATATATAACATTACGTGAACAGCTTATGCATCTTAAGGGCTGATTCCCCTGTAGGGATTCAATTGGTGAAGAGCTGATTCTCGATGACATCTGTACCTGTTCCAGCCTTCTTGCCGACCATCCCAGGATACTACAAGCTGTTCTGTCCATACCTGTTCCAGCCTCTTTCCGACCATTCCAGGATACCACAAGCCGTTCCTGTCCATGCCTGTTTGATCTGGTGTCGCTGACATCCAGATCCACTGGTTCCGGTAAGAGTACCCATTTATTATTCCTCTTCTGTGATACCTGCTGTCAAACATCATACCCGGTGTTCCCGATTGCTCGTATGAAGATGTTTTCAACTTGAAGCACACCTCCCATCCTTCGTGGTTTATACGCCATCCTTCTTTTTAGTGACCTCTTCACAGACTCTTTTGTGTTTTATTTTGTATATGTGTACATTCACGCCTTTTTTACCTTGGATTTGTTTAGATGCTCTACACAGTTCTGTACTAGCACTACATTTCCACCCACATCCTTGTCATGAATTTTAGTCACATTCGTATGTAGCCGCTTTACCACCATTATTCTTAATATTCTTTTTTTTTTTTGGAATAGCGCAATATTTTTTTTGATTATATAGCCAGAAAAATTCTGGGGTGAAGGGACCACTCCCCGGGGAACAACTGCTGGTGACTTACGTAGTCCGCCTGCCAATTCTCTATTCACGGAATGAAGACTGCCGACAGGCAAGGAACATTCCTTTCCGCCCAAGCTAGACTATGGTCCCCCACTCTTTGAGCTGCGTGACCCTTAGTGCCCCCTTGGTGATTTGACATAGGCCACAGCTGTGGCATTGTCGGATTGGATGCTGACAGGAGAATCCCGTAACCTGAATGTTCAGGGCTTCAGAGCCAGACGCGCTGCCCGAATCTCTAGGATGTTGATGGGCAAGGCCTTTTCGGTTCTGGACCACTGTCCCTGGACAGTTGTCTTTTCCAGTACTGCTCCCCAACCTTAAAAAGGTTGGCATCTGTCGTTACCACTTTCCAGTAACTGGTATGAAGTCTGGAACACCTTTGGGGACAGCCACATTGGCAAATCTAAAGCTTGAACCGTTTTGTTCCAAGCAGACAGAATACTGTTTTGCAACAGTCCCGAATGGAACTGGGCATAGGGAACTGCTTCGAATGAAGCCACCATCTTTTCTAACAACCTCATGCAAAGGCGAATGGAGGAATCTTTTTTTGACCTAACCATCTGCACCAGCTCTCTTATGGCGTTGATCTTGCCTGAGGCAAGAACGCCTTCTTCTGGGCTGTGTCTATGATTAGACCCAAGTACTCAAGCCTTTTTAGCGGTTTTTAAGGAAGACTTCTCTAATTTGAGAATTCAACCCAGATTTTTCAGGTATTTGGTTGTAATGCGCACACTTTTCTCCAAACGAGCCACCGACTGGTTTATTAGCAATAGATCGTCTGTTAAACCCTGTGCCCTCAACCTGGCTAGAGGTGGGGCCAGAACTTTTGTAAACACCCGGGGTGCTGTAGCTAGCCTGAAGGGCAAGGCTACAAACTGAAAGTGCTGCTGTTCTGCTTCGAACCACAGAAACTTTTGATGAGCGGGAAATATACGCAGATATGCATCCCTGATGTCGATAGACGCCAGAAGTTCTCCTCCTTATAGGGTAGAAACTACTGACCTGATCAACTCAATGCGAAAGGAGCGGATTTTCAGGAACTGATTTAGATTCTTTTGATCTAGAATGGGTCTGACATCCCCATTTGGTTTTGGTACCGTAAAGAGGTTTGAATAAAACCCCAAACCTTGCTCTTCTGTGGGGATCTGTATGATCAACCCCATAGCCAGTAATCGGTCTAATGCCCGAAACAGATTGCTTTTCCCCTGGATCTTTGGGAAGGTTTGATCTCAGAAAACGAGACGGTGGAAACTCCCGAAATTCTAGTTTGTATCCTGGAGACACCGTGGAGATGACCCATCTGTCCTGATTTCCTCTTGCCATACTTCTGAGTATTGCAGAAGTCCTTCCCTCCCACTCTGGCGAGGGGGGGGGGGCCTCTTCATAATGAGGCTTTAGAATTCTGCATTGCAGATTTCTGGCCCCACTGCCCAGGTCTTTTGTGCCTGGGCCTGACCCTGAAGCTTTCCTCTAGAGTCCGACAGTGGAGGCCATCGCCACTGCCTAGAGGCGGATGCCCCTGGCGCAAGGGAAAGAATCCATTTAAATGAAGGACATTTATATTTTCTTTTGACTGGCAAAAGAGTACTCTTCCCATTAGAAATATTTTGGATGTATTTGTCCAAATCATCCCCAAATAGTCGATCCCCATGAAAAGGAAAACTAGTCAGAAGCCTTTTGCAAGGTGCTTCGGCTGACCAATCTTTTAACCACAGGGTCCTACGCATGTGTACTAGCACAAGCGCAAGGCGGGATGCCTGGTGAATAGAGTCTTCCATGGCGTCTATGGCAAAACATAGCGCCCTTGGTAGTTCGGCCAAATCGCGGGCCTGTTGTGCAGGGACCTCCTTAAGGGCCTGTCTAAACTGGTCCTTTAGGGACTGACAGATGCCTATTGCAGCGACTGCAGGCTGAGTAACGGCCCCTACCAAAGGAAAAAAAGGATTTTACCGGAAACGCATGAAAAGGCTGTGAAGGCTTTAAGGAACCTAAAGGAGAAACAGAACTTTCAGCTGACTCCATTAGGGGTAGCTTGAAAGAGGCAGGAACCATCTCCGTAAGAGATTGTGCCAGCAATCTCTCAGATTGCGAGGCTGAAAAAGGTTCATCTAATGTTGTTTCCTCCGCAGAGGAGAAATCAGTTTGCCTTTCCTCCTGATCGCCTGAGAGTAACACCTCATCCTCTACCCACTGTTCCCTTGGTAAGGGGTCTGAGGTTGGGGAGGGGATCTAACACACTTCCTATCCTTTTGGATGGACATGCGATTAAAGTCACTAATCTTCCTTCTAGGCCCTGCAGGGCAGAGGAAAACGTATACAGGAGCTGAAATGTGAGAAGCAGCTGCACCACCAATTGTATCTCAGGAGAGGATGACAGCGTGGAGTGGTGTCTTTTTTGGGAGCCATAGTGCTGAGCACAAAAAGCAGAGGCACTAAGTAAAATGCACAACTCGCTGAGCAAATAGTCTAGCAAAAGAAAATGCCGCTAAAAAAGTTCAGCTTTAGTGCTGTGTGTAAATGTTATTTCCTGTACTGGAAATGCCTATGCAACCTTACGTGCCCCCAGCGCTCCTGTGTCCTGAGTGTCAGGCTCCAGCTGTATAGCTGTGAAGCGTCTGTCTCTGTTGTTCCCAGCGCCTGTGTGCTCCTCATGGACTTGCGTCCCACACACGGCGCCGCGCCTAAGCCACGCCCCCTCCGTAAACCCGTCCCCCTCTCTGGTTAACCCTAGCCATAGAAGAAAAAAAAAAACCAAACATGCTGTGTTCTGAATGAGGAATCCCCCCAGGCTTGTTGAGACCACACACGTGCTGGGACTCTGAGCTGACTGAGAAGCAATGTACTAAGGTATGCATTTTTACTCCTCTAGTGGAGACTTTAGGCATGACAACATTTTACTTTATGGAAGAAAAAAAACATAGGTTGACTTTTTACAGTTCCTAGGCTTCTTACCTTACCTTATCCTCGCTGCAGGATACTGCTGTAACAGACAGATCCAAACTTCACCCATCACGGCGGCCTCCGTTACCAAACCTTCAAGGACCAGGTCCCTTTATAGGGGTTCCACTCCCTTGGACCTGTCTTTGCACCCCGCCAGGAAAAACTTTAGGTAATGTAGATAAGACCAAAAAGTCCTGGAACCCAGGTTCCAGCCCTGCAAGAAAGGCGTTACAGGCAAAACCTCGTGCTTCGTATACAAAGGCCCGGGTACCATCCACCTTGGCCTCAGTGGCACTTTGGATGGATCCGGTCTATGGAGGCTGTTTAAATCCAGCAAGGATCCCTCCAGTGGATCTCTTCAGAGCACATCTTCACTCGTGACCAACACCTTAGACACTTGTGAAAAAACTGAGGTACTCCTGGTAGGAGGAGGGGTTATATTGGGAGTGAACTTCCTGTATTGGGTATACCAGTGTCCATCACCTGAAGGTGCCTATATACCCACATAGCAATTACTATGGTGCTCTGTGTCCCATGATGTGAGATTAAGAAAGTATTTTTTATAAAAGTAAATGCTGTAAACTACTTTAGTAGTGAGAAATTAACATCCTGCACTCTTACGCCTCAGATCAGCCCCAATTCCTGCAACTTTACACCACAGATCACTGTCCCCCCTGCAAATCTGTTTCACCACTGTACCCCCCTGCTCATCTGCACCGCCACCCCCCCCCCCCCCCCACTGTACTACCCTGCACATCTGCCCCACCACTGTAACCCTCTGCTCATCTGCCCCACCACTGTAACCCTCTGCTCATCTGCCCCACCACTGTAACCCTCTGCTCATCTGCCCCACCACTGTAACCCCCTGCTCATTTGCCCCACCACTGTACCACCCTGCTCATCTGCCCCAGCACTGTACCTTCCTGCACATCTGCTCCACCGCCGTATCATCATGCTCTTCTGTCTCACTGCTGAAACATCTTCTCATCTGTCCTGACACTGAACTTATCTGCTCATCTGTCCCACCACTGTACCCCCTGTTTTTCTGCCCCACCACTGTAACACCCTGCTCATGTGTTTCATCTGGCCCAACACTGAACCCCCCTGCTCATCTTCCCCATCATTGTACCCCCTGCTTTTCTGTCCCACCACTGAACCCCCTTCTTCTCATCCCTCCCACCACTGTACCTCCTGCACATCTGCCCCACCACTGTAACCCCCCAGCTCATCTGCTCCACCACTGTATCCCCATGCTCTTCTGTCTCACTACTGAATCACCTTCTTATCTGCCCTAACACTGACCCATCTGCTCATCTGCCCCACCACTGTAACCCGCTTTCTCATCTGCCCCACCAATGTACCTCCTGCACATCTGTCTCAACTCTGTACCCCCCTGCTCTTCTGCCCCACCTCACCTGTCCCACCAATACAACTCCTTTCACATCTGCCCCACTACTCTACGCCCTGCTTTTCTGTCCCACCACTGAACCCCCTTCTCATCTGCCCCAACACTGAAGCAAGCAAAAAGTGTCAGAAAAAGGTTTAGTCTTCAAGTGGTTAAACTGACCTCATTTAAAGACAAAAGGTCATTCCTTTGATCTGATTCTAAAAGAACAAAATGTTACAATGTTTCTCTGAGCAATATTGTGATCAACTTGGCAGGCTGCCTATTTTGTTTTTTGACAGCTGTCAGCTTGAGCAGAGAACCCTGTGCACTGAATCGAGGAAATGCTGTGTTAAGATCACGAGGGGGGTTGAATCGCGATCTCGATTCTTTAACGATTAATCGTGCAGCTCTACTTTAACACTGAGGTGCTTTACAAGCGTTTTAGTGCTAAAAATAGTGCCTGCTAAGCACCTGTAAAGCGCCACTCTAGTGTGAAAACCCTATCCTGGAAGAATTATTCCTCTAGCGAGACTTTAAAAGGTAAAACTACTCTATAAGTAAAGGTGTAAGGTATGAGTATAAGATATTTATTTAAAGGTGATGGTAGAAAGAAACAATCTTCATATACACAGGTGAGAATACACGATCAACAAGTGAATATAAGAAAGCACAAAATCTGGTCAGAGAGAAACATGCAATACATAAAGTACAATCATAGTTCTGCTGTATGTAGTTATACAAACAAGGACCCAACGTTTCGAGTTTAGTGACCATGACAGAAGATAAGACTATAAATTAAAGAGACAGTTGTAAACATAAAATGTAATGACAGAATAAAACATGCATATTTGTGTTATATAAAAAATTAGATTTACACTGACCAAGAGGTATTGCTTGAGGACAAAGATATTTCTGCATCCACTTAAAAGAAAAGGGGAAATAGTGTGCTACTTTCATGCGTGATGCCAGCTCTGGAATGTCCGGGCAGGGGATGACCAGCTGAAGCCCACAGGGAAATTCTCCCACAAGGGGCGGCAAGACCCCAATCAAAATGGTCCCAGTCCAGAAGGCGAGAAGTAGCCCCTTGTGGGAGAATTTCCCAGTGAGCTTCAGCTGGTAATCCCTTGCCCGGACATCCCAGAGCTGGCATCACGCAGGCTGCTGGAAGTAAGGCTGGATGGTGTGATAAGGCCATAAAGGTGCAATTTATTTTATGCAAAAATGTATCCAGCAGCAAAGGTTAAAATGAAACACTAGGCAAATACAAATTAACACAGCTCTGTAATCATTAAGGGCCCATTCACACCATATGCACTGGGATGCATTTGTCAATGCATTCCCAACACATGGGCATGATTCCCAATGAGTGCAGTTCACACCAGAGTGCTGAATTTCTTTTCTTTGAGCTGAAAAAAATTCAACATGCTGTATTTTTCTGAAGGGCAACGCATATCAAAGCAACTGCAAGCTGCAAGGCAAAACATCTAGATTGTTCTAGGTTTGGCTGTTCTGACGAGAAATACACCACATGCTGGCAATAGAGGTCTGTCACCAGGGCTGTGCAAAAAAAAAAAGAAAAAAAAAAGGAGAGCAACAAAGACTGGTTGGAAACAGATAAAGTGGTAATTCTACTGCAAGATTATCCAGCGCTTTACAATACAAGTTATTAGCAGTACAAGGATAAGCAGCAACCTTTCGTGCAAGTTGATCTGCAAGTATGAGAATAGTCACTCTACCATAGAAATAAGTCAGTGGCAACAAGATCTTTAAGTGGCAATGTATGGTAATCAGCAGTAGCAGCCTGACACTCCAGAGACAACAATGCACTTTTGTATACTGCAATCTGACCCTGCCCGGACACACCCCCAGGCACTGATTGGCTGTGCAAGGTATTAGCAGCTGCAGCCAGACACTCCACAGAAGCAATAATCAAACAGTAGCATAGGCACAAGTGAGTATTTTGTCACTATAAAGAGAAAGGATCTTTTATTAAAAAAAAAAAAAAGGCCTCATTCACATGGACGGACAGCACGCTTTGTTGCCTACCCTTGAATGCCCCCCCAATCCCAATAGGGATTTTACATTGAATTACATCACCAACTGCCATTCCCGTATGCCATTCCCATATGCAGCGTGCCGTTGCGGCATGCACACACTGACTTCAATGGGTAGGATATGCCAAGTTAGACAGGCTGCCGTGTCTGCTTGTAGGGTGCAGATGGGTGGTGGCCAACACAAGTGGATCAGTATAATGGACTTTTAGTCTTGGAACGTGTGATGTAATGGATAAAACCATAAAACCTGTACTTTAAGGGTACCCGGGGTGAGATGCTGGTCAAGACCAGACTGAAAAAAATAAAGCATGAATAACAGTTAGAAATACGTCTATCCTTTAGAGCTTTCATAAGTCATGCCGTAAAAAACAGACACGGGTCTGTTTGGGAGAGACCAAGGCTCATCTGCAAGTCTAAGTAGGTCTGTGTACCGCGTCCTTTTGGGCCAGTTTGATATAAGAATCGTCACTGGGACCCTTTCCTGCTCTATCTTGAGCAGCATTCGATGAAGGATCTTCATTGGAGGGGAAGCATAAACCAGCTTGAAACAAGTCCAAGAAACCATCTGAACATCTACTGCAAAGGCTGAAGGATCCCTGGTCTTGACTACAAATTTGTTCAACTTATCATTGAACCTAGAAACCAGGATATTCACATCTAGGTTTTCCTCATCTTTGACAGAGATTTGAAAAGGTCTCTGGATGTACAGCCTACTTGCCCTGGTCTAGACATTGATGGCTTAGGAACTCCAACTACTAATTTTTCACTGCAGGGATGTGGACATGCGAGAGATGGAATGTAAGTTTCTGCAAAGGAGTGTTTTAGACTTGTTTCACCAAGGGTAGCATGATTTCTTGACGGTTTGTGTAGGTAACTGCAGTGGTACTGTTTGACTGTATCCTGGCTGGGTGACTTTAAAAAAAGAGGTATAATTTGA
Organism: Lithobates clamitans; assembly: GCA_037952925.1. Lineage (NCBI taxonomy): Eukaryota > Metazoa > Chordata > Amphibia > Anura > Ranidae > Lithobates > Lithobates clamitans. Next base: position 3,206,726 of record JBBGZY010001350.1, read on the forward strand.
TGGCTCTCAGTTCCAGAATGTTACAAAGTTACATAATTCGTAAGTAGAGATACCAATCCATCCAGTTCAACCTGTGAAAGTGTGTTGATGGAAAGTTTTGACTCCTGTTGGGACCATGAACACTGGACAGTCAGGGTGTAAACTCTGCCCCAGCCTATTAGGTTGGCATTCCTTATGACCACCTTCCAGGACACGTGAAGGAAAGACTTCTCCCAACTTCCCGCAGGACTGAAGATCCACCATGTCTGGGAGAGCTTTCTCTGCCTGGAAAGGAGCACCGGACAATCCAATGATTGGATTTGGTTGTTCTATGTCATATTTATGCTGGATAAAAGAGGTCTACAGTGAAACAGGGCAAAGGAAACTGCTTCAAAGATGACTATCATTGAGTTCAGAATCCTTATGCAGAAGCGAACTGAGGGGTGCCATTCTGACCTTAAGGATCCTAAGGAAGTAACTTCATCCTAAAGAAGGAAGATTCTTGCTTGGCCTGTGTCCATGATTATACCCAAGTATTCCAAAAGATGTGGAGGCCAGAGAGCAGAATTTGGAAAGTTGATTATCCATCCAAAGGTTTAACCACTTGCCGACCGCCTACCGCATATATACTGCGGCAGAATGGCACGGGCAGGCAAAATCACGTACCCATACGTGATCTGCCTCCCGCGGGCGGGGGGTCCGATCGGACCCCCCCCCGGTGCCATCGGCGGTCGGCATCTGACTGGGAGCGTCGGGAGGCGAGGGGGAGACCATCCGATCGTGGCCCCCCCCTCGCGATCGCTCCCAGCCAATAGGAATCCTCCTCTGCCTGTGTGTCGTTTCACACAGGCAGAGGATGTGATGTCATCTCTCCCCGGTCTGGCAGTTTCCGTTCCAGCGCCGAGGAGAGATGACAAGTGAGTGCACAACACACACACACACACACACAGTAGAACATGCCAGGCATATTTACACCCCCGATCCCCCCCCCGATCGCCCCCCGATCCCCCCCCAATCACCCCCCCCCCCCTGTCACAAACTGACATTAGCAGTATTTTTTTTTTTTTTTTTTTTTTTTTTTTCTGATTACTGCATAGTGTCAGTTTGTGACAGTTAGTGTTAGGGCAGTTAGTGTTAGGCCCCCTTTAGGTCTAGGATACCCCCCTAACCCCCCCTAATAAAGTTTTAACCCCTTGATCACCCCCCCTCACCAGTGTCGCTAAGCGATCATTTTTCTGATCGCTGTATTAGTGTCGCTGGTGACGCTAGTTAGGAACGTAAATATTTAGGTTCGCCGTCAGTGTTTTATAGCGACAGGGACCCCCATATACTATCTAATAAATGTTTTAACCCCTTGATTGCCCCCTAGTTAACCCTTTCACCACTGATCACTGTATAACTGTTACGGGTGACGCTGGTTAGTTCGTTTATTTTTTATAGTGTCAGGGCACCCGCCGTTTATTACCGAATAAAGGTTTAGCCCCCTGATCGCCCGGCGGTGATATGCGTCGCCCCAGGCAGCGTCAGATTAGCGCCAGTACCGCGAACACCCACGCACGCAGCATGCGCCTCCCTTAGTGGTATAGTATCTCAACGGATCAATATCTGATCCGATCAGATCTATACTAGCGTCCCCAGCAGTTTAGGGTTCCCGAAAACGCAGTGTTAGCGGGATCAGCCCAGATACCTGCTAGCACCTGCGTTTTTCCCCTCCGCCCAGCCCAGCCCAGCCCACCCAAGTGCAGTATCGATCGATCACTGTCACTTACAAAACACTAAACGCATAACTGCAGCGTTCGCAGAGTCAGGCCTGATCCCTGCGATCGCTAACAGTTTTTTTGGTAGCGTTTTGGTGAACTGGCAAGCACCAGCCCCAGGCAGCGTCAGGTTAGCGCCAGTACCGCTAACACCCACGCACGCACCGTATACCTCCCTTAGTGGTATAGTATCTGAACGGATCAATATCTGATCCGATCAGATCTATACTAGCGTCCCCAGCAGTTTAGGGTTCCCAAAAACGCAGTGTTAGCGGGATCAGCCCAGATACCTGCTAGCACCTGCGTTTTGCCCCTCCGCCCGGCCCAGCCCACCCAAGTGCAGTATCGATCGATCACTGTCACTTACAAAACACTAAACGCATAACTGCAGCGTTCGCAGAGTCAGGCCTGATCCCTGTGATCGCTAACAGTTTTTTTGGTAGTATTTTGGTGAACTGGCAAGCACCAGCCCCAGGCAGCGTCAGATTAGCGCCAGTACCGCTAACACCCACGCACGCACCGTACACCTCCCTTAGTGGTATAGTATCTGATCGCATCAATATCTGATCCGATCTGATCTATACTAGCGTCCCCAGCAGTTTAGGGTTCCCAAAAACGCAGTGTTAGCGGGATCAGCCCAGATACCTGCTAGCACCTGCGTTTTGCCCCTCCGCCCGGCCCAGCCCACCCAAGTGCAGTATCGATCGATCACTGTCACTTACAAAACACTAAACGCATAACTGCAGCGTTCGCAGAGTCAGGCCGGATCCCTGTGATCGCTAACAGTTTTTTTTGTAGCGTTTTGGTGAACTGGCAAGCGCCAGCGGCCTAGTACACCCCGGTCGTAGTCAAACCAGCACTGCAGTAACACTTGGTGACGTGGCGAGTCCCATAAGTGCAGTTCAAGCTGGTGAGGTGGCAAGCACAAGTAGTGTCCCGCTGCCACCAAAAAGACAAACACAGGCCCGTCGTGCCCATAATGCCCTTCCTGCTGCATTCGCCAATCCTAATTGGGAACCCACCGCTTCTGCAGCGCCCGTACTTCCCCCATTCACATCCCCAACCAAATGCAGTCGGCTGCATGAGAGGCATTTTTATGTCCTCCCGAGTACCCCTACCCAACGAACCCCCCAAAAAAGATGTTGTGTCTGCAGCAAGCGCGGATATAGACGTGACACCCGCTATTATTGTCCCTCCTGTCCTGACAATCCTGGTCTTTGCATTGGTGAATGTTTTGAACGCTACCATGCACTAGTTGACTATTAGCGTAGGGTACAGCATTGCACAGACTAAGCGCACTTTCACAGGGTCTCCCAAGATGCCATCGCATTTTGAGAGACCCGAACCTGGAACCGGTTACAGTTATAAAAGTTAGTTACAAAAAAAAGTGTAAAAAAAAAAAAAAAAAAAAACACAAACAAAAATATAAAATAAAAATAGTTGTCGTTTTATTGTTCTCTCTCTCTCTATTCTCTCTCTATTGTTCTGCTCTTTTTTACTGTATTCTATTCTGCAATGTTTTATTGTTGTTATGTTTTATCACGTTTGCTTTTCAGGTATGTAATTATTTATACTTTACTGTTTACTGTGTATTATTGTTAACCATTTTTTTGTCTTCAGGTACGCCATTCACGACTTTGAGTGGTTATACCAGAATGATGCCTGCAGGTTTAGGTATCATCTTGGTATCATTCTTTTCAGCCAGCGGTCGGCTTTCATGTAAAAGCAATCCTAGTGGCTAATTAGCCTCTAGACTGCTTTTACAAGCAGTGGGAGGGAATGCCCCCCCCCCCCCCAACATCTTCCGTGTTTTTCTCTGGCTCTCCTGTCTCAACAGGGAACCTGAGAATGCAGCCGGTGATTCAGCCAGCTGACCATAGAGCTGATCAGAGACCAGAGTGGCTCCAAACATCTCTATGACCTAAGAAACCGGAAGCTACGAGCATTTTATGACGTAGATTTCGCCGGATGTAAACAGCGCCATTGGGAAATTGGGAAAGCATTTTATCACACCGATCTTGGTGTGATCAGATGCTTTGAGGGCAGAGGAGAAATCTAGGGTCTAATAGACCCCAATTTTTGCAAAAAAGAGTACCTGTCACTACCTATTGCTATCATAGGGGATATTTACATTCCCTGAGATAACAATAAAAATGATTTAAAAAAAAAAAAAATGAAAGGAACAGTTTAAAAATAAGATAAAAAAATAATAATAATAAAGAAAAAAAAAAAAAAAAAGAAAAAAAAGCACCCCTGTCCCCCCTGCTCTCGCGCTAAGGTGAACGCAAGCGTTGGTCTGGCGTCAAATGTAAACAGCAATTGCACCATGCATGTGAGGTATCGCCGCGAAGGTCAGATCGAGGGCAGTAAGTTTAGCAGTAGACCTCCTCTGTAAATCTAAAGTGGTAACCTGTAAAGGCTTTTAAAGGCTTTTAAAAATGTATTTAGTTTGTCGCCACTGCACGTTTGTGCGCAATTTTAAAGCATGTCATGTTTGGTATCCATGTACTCGGCCTAAGATCATCTTTTTTATTTCATCAAACATTTGGGCAATATAGTGTGTTTTAGTGCATTAAAATGTAAAAAAGTGTGTTTTTTCCCCAAAAAATGCGTTTGAAAAATCGCTGCGCAAATACTGTGTGAAAAAAAAAATGAAACACCCACCATTTTAATCTGTAGGGCATTTGCTTTAAAAAAAATATATAATGTTTGGGGGTTCAAAGTAATTTTCTTGCAAAAAAAAATTATTTTTTTATGTAAACAATAAGTGTCAGAAAGGGCTTTGTCTTCAAGTGGTTAGAAGAGTGGGTGATGTGTGACATAAGCTTCTAGATGTTGTGCATAAAATGCCAGGACAGTTCAAAACCCCCCCAAATGACCCCATTTTGGAAAGTAGACACCCCAAGCTATTTGCTGAGAGTCATGTTGAGTCCATGGAATAATTTATATTGTGACACAAGTTGCGGGAAAGAGACAATTTTTTATTTTTTTTATTTTTTTTTGCGCAAAGTTGTCACTAAATGATATATTGCTCAAACATGCCATGGGAATATGTGAAATTACACCCCAAAATACATTCTGTTGCTTCTCCTGAGTACGGGGATACCACATGTGTGGGACTTTTTGGGAGCCTAGCCGCGTACGGGACCCCGAAAACCAAGCACCGCCTTCAGGCTTTCTAAGGCCGTAAATTTTTGATTTCACTCTTCACTGCCTATCACAGTTTCGGAGGCCATGGAATGCCCAGGTGGCACAAACCCCCCCCAAATGACCCCATTTTGGAAAGTAGACACCCCAAGCTATTTGATGAGAGGTATAGTGAGTATTTTGCAGACCTCACTTTTTGTCACAAAGTTTTGAAAATTGAAAAAAGAAAAAAAAAAATTTTTTTTCTCGTCTTTCTTTATTTTCAAAAACAAATGAGAGCTGCAAAATACTCACCATGCCTCTCAGCAAATAGCTTGGGGTGTCTGCTTTCCAAAATGGGGTCATTTGGGGGGGGTTTGTGCCACCTGGGCATTCCATGGCCTCCGAAACTGTGATAGGCAGTGAGGAGTAAAATCAAAAATGTACGCCCTTAGAAATCCTGAAGGCGGTGCTTGGTTTTCGGGGTCCCGTACGCGGCTAGGCTCCTAAAAAGTCCCACACATGTGGTATCCCCGTACTCAGGAGAAGCAGCTAAATGTATTTTGGGGTGCAATTCCACATATGCCCATGGCCTGTGTGAGCAATATATCATTTAGTGACAACTTTTTGTAATTTTTTTTTTTTTTTGTCATTATTCAATCACTTGGGACAAAAAAAATGAATATTCAATGGGCTCAACATGCCTCTCAGCAAATTCCTTGGGGTGTCTACTTTCCAAAATGGGGTCATTTGTGGGGGTTTTGTACTGCCCTGCCATTTTAGCACCTCAAGAATCGACATAGGCAGTCATAAATTAAAGGCTGTGTAAATTCCAGAAAATGTACCCTAGTTTGTAGACGCTATAACTTTTGCGCAAACCAATAAATATACACTTATTGACATTTTTTTTACCAAAGACATGTGGCCGAATACATTTTGGCCTAAATGTATGACTAAAATTGAGTTTATTGGATTTTTTTTAGAACAAAAAGTAGAAAATATCATTTTTTTTCAAAATTTTCGGTCTTTTTCCGTGTATAGCGCAAAAAATAAAAACGGCAGAGGTGATCAAATACCATCAAAAGAAAGCTCTATTTGTGGGAAGAAAAGGACGCAAATTTCGTTTGGGTACAGCATTGCATGACCGCGCAATTAGCAGTTAAAGCGACGCAGTGCCGAATTGTAAAAAGTGCTCTGGTCAGGAAGGGGGTAAAACCTTCCGGGGCTGAAGTGGTTAAAGGAACTGAATCGTCCTTTGAATGTTGGCAGACAAGGTTGTGGCAGAGTCTTTTAGCACCCAGTCAGCCAGGTAACCTGTGACATGAACACCCTGGGTTTATGGAAGTGCCAAAAGGGGGGCAAGGACTTTTGTAAACACTGTCTCTCACAGCAAAAACGCAGAAAGCAGTGACATGAAGGGAAGATAGAAATGTGCAAATGAGCATCTTGTATGTCTACTGATGCCAGATATTCCCTCTGTATGAGAGAAAAAAAAAAATCACAAATCTTGTTAATTTAAAAAGTACCAAAATTCCAGATTAAATCATCTCTGTATTGTGCTTCCTGTAGAGGGTGGAGCCAGTATTTCATGTAGCCACCGTGGAAGACGCTTTAGAAAAAAAATCAGTATAGAGATTTTAGGTACAGTATGAGATGGATGCACCCATTTCGTTTTAGGACTGTGAACAGGTTTGAGAAGAAACCTTGAAAACATTCTTCTGAGAGAACTGCTACAACCACTATTTGTGCCTGAAGTTGGTGCAAGGCGGTCATTAAACGGTCTTCTTTTGGTCTGAAACTGGCAGGCCTTAAGGCAAAAAAGCAAGGAGGGAGAATAGAAAATCCATTTTGTACCCCTGAAAAGACAGAATGGACCCAGAGGTTTGGGAACTGGTGTTACCATATAGGGAAATCTTATCTTACCTAATCCACAATGCTGGTTTCATTATAGGTCCAGGCTTCACCTGTCATGGTGCGCATAACTCAAAGGGTCTGGGAACCATAAATGGACCACAACCTTGAACCTGTATAGCATCCTGTGGCTAACTATACACGTTGCACTTCGTGCCAAGCTTTGTGCCTACTGGAGCATCCAGTAGTCCAAGCAAGCATTGTGGGGCCCAGAGAAATAAGCAGATAGATTTTGATAGAGTCAAAGAAATGAAACTGAATAGTTTACGAAGAAAAATACCTCCCCAGAGGAGAACAGGTCCACAACTAAGGACACAAGCAAAAAATTAAGTCTCAAGGCGTGGACGGAGGTTATAAGAGTATGATTTAGGAGTACCTCTAGCAAAGTTTTTTGCCAGTGTCCAATCATCTGTAGGTAGCCTGCACATAGCCCATGGTTTAAGAATACAAGTCCCGAGTCCTGTAAAGTGCAATTAAAAGGACTAATCTTTTTTTTTTTTTTAGCTTTGCCATTTGAGGAATACTGCAAAGTGGAAATAGTTGTATTATGGCTATTATGGTTCTTCTTTTAGTCATGTGTGAGCAGTCTTAAGCTAGCTGTAGAAAGATTATCTTTAAATTTCAAGCATCTTGCTATTTCAGATCTATACTTGAAGTACTAGAAGGCAAAAAAGAGCACATTTGCTAACAGGGATACTCATCACAAGCAGGACCCAACCCCTCTTTCTCCTCTCCCCACTAATCGCTTACTATTGTACTCTGCTATACAGTTGTATTCCAATACTTGAATACTCTGCTGCATGCCTCTATGCCTGTGATTCAAGTGCTGTGCTGTACAGCTTAGTGTTCCTGGGTTCAACGCTCTTCACACCTATCCCCAATTCTGCTGCTCTTTCTCCAGATAACACATTGCTCCCACAACCAATCTTCCTATACACCTTTTCACTACCCAACTTCTGCTACCCTCACCGGTTCTCAAGTCACTCTCCTCTTACTCCCCCATTTGTCAGACTAACCTTCAGGCTTGGTTCACACCCAATGCCGATGTTGCTCACAGCAGGGGTCCTGTGCATTCTGGTCCACCGTTTCAGATCCGATTTTAGCCCGAATTTTGGGCTGAATTCGGACATGAAACGGACCAAAAAACGCACAGGACTCCTGTACAAATTCGGAGCTGCATTGGAGATATGTGAACCAGCAAAATAGAGAGCCGGTCACAACCTCCTGCTATTGGGGATCCCGCATCCAATTCGCAATAATGTGAATCTGGCCTCATACTGACTTCATTGCATAGAATCTCTGCTAATAGCTGTATCTGAACTACTTTTCTTAATGTACTCTCCCAATTTCACCCTCTTCTCTAAGTGTACTCCCTCCCTTGTCATTGCAAGTACATGTCTCGGACATCTCCTCTAACTTGATATATTCAACCAACTTCTTCCCTCTCCTACACCACCGATTTAGATGTCCACATTTCCAGGAAACTTTATAATAATAATAATGCCCCTAGAATGCGTTCAGTTTTCCCAATATTTTCCAACTCTAATATTTGCTTGCAGCATCTCTTACTCACTCTTCTCACATGAATGGACACACATTTGCCCATCCTCGAATAAAATAGATAACTCAAACAAGACCCAACATTATATAATTCAAACATTTCAGGAAAGAGTAACTAAAAATGATCATCAGCGCCAGATGCCAACAATAAAGAAAACAAGGCTTATTTACTTACAGGAGAGCTCATGATGTATCACATCAACAAGATTTGGCTCATCTCCCCACCAGAAGACCCACAGCTCTTTGCAGTCTTTGCATTCAGGCCTGACATCACGTCTCCACACACACAGCAGGTTGGCCTGCAAGCACCGGATAAAACTCAGAAGAATGGGGTCGTCTTGGGCTGGAGCAGAGATGATCGGGCTGCAGTCGCCATGACCCTGGAAATTGTAGCGACGCCATTTGATACCAGTTAATTCAGCCTATAAGAGAGAAGCATAATTAAATGTAAAGACTTCATAAGCTTCCATACAAATAGAAAATCATATATATTACAAACAGATGTGTAATCAAATAACTTGGTACAAAAAAAGAGGTCATCATCCTGCATTTGATTTATTGTCCCAGGTATTAAAATTGACATACTAGTCTTCAATAATCTGAAAACCACACAAGATAAAGAACCAGAAAAACAGAATTCTACACATAAACAAACAATAAACTGACAGCACAAGCAAACAATACATGATGTTGATGAGGTTACTGGAAATGTTACCACAAATTAACAAAACATTTGGTCTTGACCTAGCCATTGCATGTGCATTGCATGCATTACATCACAATGCATGGTAACTTATTACCAAACGTTGTAGGGTGGCATATTTAAAAAATAAAAATAAAATAAAATGGAACTTTGGTGTGATTTAGATGAATGGGCTGATGCATGACATCTTATGAATTCTTTATTTATATGTTATTGAATGTAGACATACATGGGAAACAGGTCATAATGCAAGATGCATAATGAATTTACATAAAAAAAATCTGGAAAACCATGACTTATAATTTCCAAGTAAGTAATTGTACTGTTGGTTGGGAATATAAAACAATTAGGTATGCATCACATAGGGATTAAAAGCCAGAAAGTAGAGAAGTCAAAAAGTATAAACCAAATAAGCCGGTAACCAGTGAAAGAAATGGAAGGATACGTTTCAGCTCTCTGCATTTCGTAATGATAGTAGATGTGTGAAATATGCCAAGTGAACCTGTCATGCATAATGAAAGACTGTAGATTAGGGGCTCCTTTACACTATGTGCAGTGACTGGATAAACGCAGGTCACCCCTAAAGCACATAGAAAATAACTGTTTTCTATGTGCTTCATTCACACTGAAAAGCTGATGTGATCTGCAGTGTGTTGTAGTGCAAAAAAAATGCCAAAACATGTGACTTTTTCCTGCAAAGCATTTCACAGTACAACAGCTCCATACACCATGCTGCTGTGCAATGACATGAATGTGACCGTTCAAATAACTTGAAAAAAAAGGATAAAAACATGACCCTGCTTTTACAGCGCAAGTTAGTATAAACCCAGCCTATAACACCTTTTACCTCATCTGTTTCAATTCATCAGTTGTCAAGTTGTACTCTAACATGCTTAATTCAGCACCACTGAGCCAAAGATTCGCTCAACTTTTGCTTTATATGTACTAGGACAGAATTCATGATATCTTTAGATCATGGCTTCATTTACAGTTAATCCAATTTTGTTGGTTTGATACACAATTGGGCAAGATATGACATAGATCAGTGTTTCTCAACTCCAGTCCTCAAGGCGCCCCAACAGGTCATGTTTTCAGGATTTCCCTCAGATGAAACGGCTGTGGTAATTACTAAGGCAGTGAAACTGATCCAAATAATGGAAATCCTGAAAACATGACCTGCTGGGGCGCCTTGAGGACTGGAGTTGAGAAACACTGAGCTAGATGAACATCTGACACCAACCTATTTGCTGCCTAAAGTCATTTAACACAAAATGGTCATGAAAGAAAAAGGGAAGCAACTATTGTCCTTCTTTCTGAAAATGCCAGTTACCTGGTTGGCATACTGACCCTCTTGCTTGAACCCAGTGAATTGCAGACCCAAAAGAAGTATGCAGATACTTGTCCTGGGTAAGTGACTGAAAGCACTGAAGTCTGAGGATTAGCATACCTATCAGGAAACTAGCATTTTCTGAGGAACTTTATAATGGCAGCACCCAAATATCTTCTGTGAAAGGTTTATCTAAAAGGGAATGGGCACAGTGCACATACAATAGTTTGTCATTGAAATCAACGCCCCACTTTCATTTATCGTGCTAGAAAAGCTTTTGAGATTTTCTCCTGATCTGCATATTTGTTCCAGATCAGTGACTCAAATTATCCAAGACACTGTGGTCAGGAAAAGAGCCAGTAAACTAGAATTTTCAGGATGATGTCAGAATTAATGATGTGATATTACCCCTTCGTTCCAGATTTATGAAGCGCTGTCTGTACAAAATGTGAAAAACCATGTTAAGTTAATATATAAATAAAAAGAATATTTGAATCCCATCAGATGCTGAGGGATGTCCATGTAGATGAATGATCAGCACCTAGGGCTCTTTCAGACAGGCCACCCTTTAAAAAGCAATTCAAAGTAAACTGCTCTGCAGAGGGTGATATAGCAGCAGCTGTCTGGCGTTCACGAGGTGCTACCGCTGACTCTGAACGCCTGATTCTTTGCTTGTTTTAATATTACCAAACAGTGATTTTACATTATGGGACTGAGCCACAACTGCAAGCCGAGCAAACTCTGCAGCTTGAGCTTAAATTGCCACAAAGCAAAGCATCACAACTGTGGCATGTGTACAGCACTTTCCAGTTGTAATGTTAGAATTCCAGTGGGCAGCCAGAGGGCAATAAAACTATGGCTCAGTAGCCTATTTTTACCTCCCCTGTATGTCTGCATGTATGAAAGTTTTTTAAAAATCCCATCCCCCCTTTAAAAGTAATCAATAAGTTTATTAACTTTAAAAAAGTAAAATAAGCATTTTTTCATATACCAAACTTCCAATACTTAAGACTTTTTTTTTAACAAATAAATCTTAAAGCTGAAGTTTAGGTATGCATAATTACATTGGTTTATCTTGGACCAATGAAGGTATGCATGCATCATACCTGGCCGATTCCCAGGGAAGGTGGAAATCACAATAGAAGGCACCTCTACTACAATGATCGCCGCTAGATTCTAGATCTCACACCAAGCAAATGCTGCTCAGTGAACACACGGGGTTGCTTGCTCAGCATGAGTGGCATTCAAAGAACATTTTCTCAATTCATTCAAATCGGTCTCTGGTTGGACGATGTGAAGAGGCAATGTGAATAGGCAACGTCGGAACGTCAAGATCTTCGCCTTATTCAAATCAGAGAATACTTTACATTCACTAAGAAAATGCAAAATGTTCTCTGAAAGTGGTTGAAGTTTTTTTTTACCTTTGAGTATGCAGCGTCACCCCCTTATACTTACCTGAGCTCAATCTCAATCCAGGGATGTGCACAAGAGACTCTCTCAGCTCTCTGCCTCCTCAATGGCTCAGACACAGAATCACAGCTAATGAGAAGGGAGCGGGGCTGAGCAGCGCTCTGTGTTCCAGCCTCTTTCACATAAGCGGCTGCCTGTCAGTTTTTCAGGTGGACCCAATTGGACCCTCTATTGTACTCTATGGAGCTGCGGGTGTAAACAGACATGTGTTCATTTACATCCACTGACATCTAATCGGATCCGACCCACTAAAAACAGATCAGTTTCCCTTCCGTCTAGAGCAGTGGTCATCGACCCTGTCCTCAGGGCCCACTAACAGACCAGGTTTGCAAGATGACAGAAATACAATCACAGGTGATATCATTTTCTGCATCTCCCCAAGGTAATACATAAAACCTGGCCTGTTAGTGGGCCCTGAGGACAAGGTTGATGACCACTGGTCTAGAGGGCTGGACTGGATTTCAGTCAGGTGTAAACGGACAGGTGGTCCGTTTACACCTGACTGTCAATAGAAGAGAGTGGGTTGTGTCTGTTCTGCATTTTGTTATTGTTATTTGTTATTTTGTTTTTAAATCTGAATGGTTGCAATCACTTTAACCAATAAGGCAACTTGGTAGCACAGGACCCAGTACCTACTACAATTATTTCCAGCTTCCACCGTGATTGGCCAGGTATGCTGCATTTATTACTTACATTATCTAATCTAGATCAATGTAACTATGCAAAAATATGCATACCTAAACTTCAGCTTAAAAGTATTACTAAAAGGTAAAAAAAAAAAAATGAAAATGAAAATTACAAACATGTTATACTCACATGCTCTGTGCAATGGTACTGCAGAGTGGCCCCCAAATCTTCTTGGTTCCCCCTGCTGGCGATATTGGCTCTTTTTCGTGTGTCCCCATAATAAACGGCTTGCTATGGGGGCAAACGGTACCTGCTCGCTCCCAAGCTGTGTCTATGGAGATGTGCTCACCCTTGCCCCTCACTTCCTCCTCACTGCTTTTGATAGACAGCAGCAGGAGGAGTCAATGGCTCCTGCTGTTGTTTGAGTCCCTATGTGAAGAGGAAGAGAGCAGAGATAAGATGAAGCCATGTACAGCTCTGGATCTCTTCTCCCATCTCTTCGCCCTCACACAGGGAAAGGGAGGACAGAGCATATAAAATGTTTTTTTTTTCCTTTTAACTTAATGCAAAGAATGCATTAGATAAAAATATTTTTAGCTTTAGTATCACTTTAAATACAGTGTGATGATGCACTCATTTATGGGCGTGTGTGATCTGATATCCTTCAGTACTACTATTTGCAACACAAGCCATTTACAAATATACCTAGCGAGGCCCTACTGTCTCATGGTTTCTACCTTCTGGCTACAACTAGTAAATATGAAAAAGCGATTTAAACAAGACAGTTCCGATTGTGATGAACAAAGGAAGAAGAAAAAAAAATCATAAAAGAAACCAGCCAAAAAAAAACATTATTCACACACACACAATTTTTATTTTACACTGCAACAACATTGGTATCTTGCCTGGTTCAAACTGACAGGATAGAGATAGACATCAACATTTTGATAAAGTTAAAGCAAATGATTACACAAATCTGCAAAGCAACATAAAATCCTTCCTTCTACAGAAAATGTTGTGGACTTCCTTGGAACAAGATATATACTACACATATACATATATATGAGAACAAAACTGTAAAATAGGACAGAATGAAACCATGAGCTGGGAAAGCCCAAGAGAGAAGAGTTAATTGGAAGTGCAGATTTGAAAGAATGCAGTTCAGCAGCTTGCTTGGGGCAAGGAAGTTTCTGCATTCCTTAAAGGGACATTCATCCAATATGGACATACTTGAATTTCAAATATATGTTTAGAAACTTCCCTGAATAAGTAAGTTTTCATGCTTTTTAAATGGCTAACTGTACTTGGCAATAAAAATACAGCAAAGCCCACACCCAAAAATGTAGTCACCTCAAGGAGCTCAAATGCAGACAAACATCCTCGTCCTTTGCACTGCAAAAAGTACTGTTTTGATTAGAAATCAATTTGGGAGTACTTCTGCTCTGATATATACCGTATATACTCGAGTATAAGTCGTTCCGAGTATAAGTCGAGGCCCTAATTTACCACAAAAAAAATGGGAAAAACTTATTGACCCGAGTATAAGACGAGGGTGAGAAATGAACAGCTACTGTAAGTGGAAAAGAGGGTCAACAATGCCCATTTGCAGCATCACTGTGCCCATTCGCATGCCTCACTGTGCCCATTTTCAGCCATAGGTCCCCTTAACTTCAAACTCGGTAGTTAGGGGTTCCTAGATGCCCCCTAGCTGCAGCCAAAATTTGGGGTCTCTGAACCCAAAGAGTCCCGAAATTACATTGCTGCAAATGGACACAGTTGACCAAATTTGGGGCTCCATATCTCGGGGCCACTTAGTGCTAAGAACCCCAAATTTGGTGTGCAAACCCAGTGGAACTAGAGCCATAAAATTTCCAAAGCTGGGGTTTCTCGCACCAAGTAGCCCCGAGATACAGGGCCCCAAAAATCAGTTCAGAAAATGTCAAGCACTTTTCTGCAGCAGAGAATGACATTTTCCGAACCAGTTTTGGGGCCCCGTATCTCAGGGCCACTTGGTGCTGGGAACCCCAGCTTTGGATATGTTATGGTATCAGTTCCTCTGGGTTTGCACACCAAATTTGGGGTTCCTAGCACCAAGTGGCCCTGAGATACGGGGCCCCAAACTCGGTTCGGAAAATGAATTTTTTTGCTCCAAAAAGTGCTTGACTCGAGTATAAGTCGAGGGGGGCACTTTCAGCACAAAAAAATGTGCTGAAAAATTCGACTTATACTCGAGTATATACGGTATGTATTTTGCCTGGCACACAAAGATAAATGAAAGGACCACCTAAGTTCTCCTTATTTTCCCCTTTTTTCTTATTAAATCATTTTTTAATACCGTAAATGTATCATTAGCCTACAGTGCCATCCACAGCACCATTTACAGGCTGAATGAAGATTTATGGTTTCAATGTAGCATTCAGCTTGCATATTGGTCACTGTGTAGCTAATTGGTTCCAAATAGTCAGTAGGTATCAAATATAAATATATCGATCTGGAGAGAGGAAGTCCTTCACACATTCAAATAGTAGCTTTATTATAAGAGTAAAGTTGAGGGGCAACTACTAGGGGTGCAACGGATCGTCACCGATCCGTGATCCGAACGGTTCAACCTGTTCGGATCGGCACACATGCGCTCTGCGGAGCGTGCCGCTGCCTTGGCCTTAGGAAAGGCCGCGGCTCTGGCCTAGCTCCGGAGCGGCGGCTATCTTGGTACACCCGGCGGCGGCGGTGCGCGTTGAAGTCATCACCCCTCAACTCGTGGATCTGATCTGTCCGGCTTGGCGGCTTCTATTCTGTAAGATAAGACTAAACAACACTAGTCTTCCTTCCTAATTCCTATACTCATACTGTATATACAGTGGGGGAGCCTGTGGATATTACAGCAGTGGAGGAGATTGTAGATACTATTACAGTGGGGGAGATTGGGGCTATTATTACAGTGGGGAAGATTGGGGATATTATTACAGTGGGGAAGATTGGGGCTATTATTACAGTGGGGAAGATTGGGGCTATTATTACAGTGGGGGAGATTGGGGCTATTATTACAGTGGGGAAGATTGGGGATATTATTACAGTGGGGAAGATTGGGGCTATTATTACAGTGGGGAAGATTGGGGCTATTATTACAGTGGGGAAGATTGGGGCTATTATTACAGTGGGGAAGATTGGGGATATTATTACAGTGGGGGGAGATTGTAGATATTATTACAGTGGGGAAGATTGGGGCTATTATTACAGTGGGGGAGATTGGGGCTATTATTACAGTGGGGGAGATTGGGGCTATTATTACAGTGGGGGAGATTGGGGCTATTATTACAGTGGGGGAGATTGGGGCTATTATTACAGTGGGGGAGATTGGGGCTATTATTACAGTGGGGGAGATTGGGGCTATTATTACAGTGGGGGAGATTGGGGCTATTATTACAGTGGGGGAGATTGGGGCTATTATTACAGTGGGGGAGATTGGGGCTATTATTACAGTGGGGGAGATTGGGGCTATTATTACAGTGGGGGAGATTGGGGCTATTATTACAGTGGGGGAGATTGGGGCTATTATTACAGTGGGGGAGATTGGGGCTATTATTACAGTGGGGGAGATTGGGGCTATTATTACAGTGGGGGAGATTGGGGCTATTATTACAGTGGGGGAGATTGGGGCTATTATTACAGTGGGGGAGATTGGGGCTAATATTACAGTGGGGGAGATTGGGGCTATTATTACAGTGGAGGAGATCGGGGTTATTATTACAGTGGGGGAGATCGGGGCTATTATTACAGTGGGGAAGATTGGGGCTATTATTACAGTGGGGAAGATTGGGGCTATTATTACAGTGGGGAAGATTGGGGCTATTATTACAGTGGGGAAGATTGGGGCTATTATTACAGTGGGGAAGATTGGGGCTATTATTACAGTGGGGAAGATTGGGGATATTATTTTCAAGCTGTAAAAAAAAAATAAAAAAACCCAGATCCAGCAAGTTCTGAGGACCGGCGTTACAGCTGTAAAAACGTGATTCTGTTAAAAGCTGCTAAACATTGGATACAGCCACCTTAAGCCTCGTCAAGCGTTTTTGTTTTGACACGTAAAAATCAATGGTTCCTTATGAGAGCCCATTGATTTGAATAGAAGTCGCACCATGATGATCCAACTTGCGGTGCGCTGAGGATCTTGAAGGGGAACCCTCACCAAAATAAAAATAAATGAACTGGGGTGGGGTTCTTACACCCCCACCCCTCCCCCAGAGCATACCAGACCTTTATCCGAGCACGCAGCTCAGCAGATCAGGAAAGGGACGACTACTACAACGAGCGAGCCCCCCCTGTTGGGAGAACATCGGAGGAAGAACAGAGGGAGAAGTCAGCGGGATAAGACAGCGGAGAGAGGAGAACCAGCAGCGGAAGAGGTCATCAGTGGAGGGAGAAGAACCGGAGGATGAAGAAATCAGAAGGAGAAGAGACGCCGAAGCTGCTTTAATGAAATTACTTTGTCAAAGACCTGTGTACGGTTTTTATTTTTTACACTTTTTTGGGGGTGAATGGGTAGGGGTACAATGTACCCCATACTCATTCACATAGGGTGGGGGGTCAAGATCTGGGGGCCTCTCCTTATTAAAGGGGGCTTCCAGATTCCGATAAGCCCCCGCTCGCAGACCTCGACAACCACTGGCAGGGTTGTCGGGAAGAGGCCCTTGTCCTCATCAACATGGGCCCCCCCCCTGCCCCAAAGAACCCACCCCCCATGTTGAGGGCATGTGGCCTGGTATGGTCCAGGAGGGGGGGGGGTCACTCACTCATCCGTCCCCCCTTTTCTGACCTGCAGAGCTGCGTGCTCGGATAAGTGTCTGGTATGGATTTTGGGGAGACCCCAAGCCAATATTTTTACATTTTGGCGAGGGTTCCCCTTCAAGATCCTCAGCGCACAAGCCGCACCGCAAGTCGGATCCTAATGATCCAACTTCTGGTGCAACTTCTATTCAAATTAATGGGCTCTCATAGGTAACCATTGATTTTGAATACAGGCAGAGAAACGCTGCTAAAAGCTAGCGTGGCTAAACGTGCATTAAAGCCAATGCAAAAAGCTACTTAAAGCACATTTTTACAGCCGCTTTTTCCTGGTGTTGGAAAAGAAACTCGTTTTTTCTAACGCCTTGTGTGCATGAAGCCTAATAAACAGAAAAACGAGTGGAACGCTTTAAGACAGGAAGTATATTACTGGCCATATCACCAGATGAAATAACGGCGAAAAAGGCTTAAAAAAGAAAACTAATGAAGCCACCTCATTTAAGGGTTGGTAAGCTACAGGAAGGGGGGGGTTTTACCCTCAGCTTGTTTGCATGGACTGCTACACCTGAGGTAGTGAATACGGTACTACAACAATACTAAAGAAAGATTAAAAGTGTGCTGTCCCCACAACATGACATAAAAATCATAAATGAAATATGTGCAAAATGTCTAAAACAATACTCACTGGTCTATTATAGTAATAAACAATTGAAAAAATCTGTGATGATAAACATATCAAGGAATCATAAATAAAGTGCAAAGTGCTGGATACTGAAAGGCAGCAACATAAAGTGCCCAGTGCAAAAACAACAAGTGACACTCTAATTGAGATAATACATAAAAAAAATAAAAAATCAAACTGTGAAAAATTATGTGAAAACATGGTCAAAGTCCAAGCATAGTCCTATTCCATGCAAAAAGGAAAAAAGGGAAGAAGTGCTCCGTGCTGAATAGGATTGTGTCCACAAAGAGACTCAACACTCCTCCACCTGAGTGCTGGTATATACAGACAAGCTGCTTACCAGAACCACTGATCCACAAGGGATCGCAACACGCTTGAAGGTGTATTCCCAAAGGCCACTACAGCTTACTCCCGACCGATTCCACACAACATCAGGTGGGTAACCACACAGCTCCATTTAGAATAGATATGTAAAGCAAGGAGGAGAGATCATAGTGCAAACCGCATAACTGTTTATTATGAATAAAAAAAAGTATTGCACTTACAACAAGGAGTAAAATCATAGGCATGTAAACATCCACAGTGCACGGCCGTGACTCCACTTGTTCGGCTCGTGCGTGCCGACGACACCACTAGCTCTGCTTGATGCGTTTCCTCTAAACAGGCGTCATCTGGGATTGGAGCCTCCCATTGGAGTGTTGAGTCTCTCTTTGTGGACACAATCATATTCAGCATGAAGCACTTCTTTCTTTTTTTCCCCATTTTGCATTGACTATGCTTGGACTTTGACCATGTTTTCACATAATTTTTCACAGTTTGATTTTTTGTTTATATATTATCTCCATTAGAGAGTGTCACTTGTTTTTGCACTGGGCATTTTATATTGTTGCCTTGCAGTATCCAGCACTTTGCACTTTATTTATGTTTATGATCAAAGATTTTTTTAAATAGTTTAATACTATAAGGCCGGGTTCACACTGCTGCGATTTCAGACATTGCATGTGATTCACACGGCACTGCTGTGCGATTCGAATTCAGAAGTCGTGCAGGACCCTTTTTTTGGTTCGCACCAGAATCAGATCACATGGGTGTTCACACCCATGCAATCCGATTCCTGTACAAATTGACAGTTCGCACTGCGATATGCGAATCAATTTGGGGGTGTCATTAACTTTGTATTGGCAGCGGTTCCCATAGGGCAGCGTGAACAAGAGGTCGACCGATATTTGGCCCTTTTTTAAGAAATCGGCATTGGCCGATTATGTAAATTAGGACAACCTATCAGTGCCACCTACCAGTGCCAATCAGTGCCAGTGCTTCCAATCAGTGTACTGTACTGAGTACATAAAGTGTGTGGTAGAGCTGTACGCAATGCGGAAACCCGTACTGGATTTGCACAGGTTCTCGCATCGCAGCACTGTGAACCGAGCCTAGGGAGATCAAGGAGTAATATTTTAGAAGTTTTGCACATATGCATATATGATTTTTATGTCAAACTGAATTGTTTTGGGGGCCGCGCACTTTTAATCTTTATTTAGGACTGGTAAGCTGCAATGTATTACATTTTTCCTTCTGGGTTTAATACTGCTTTAACCGCTTGCCGCCCGCCGGCTGTCATATGATGGCCAGGCGGCGTGGCTCTCGTTTTGGGATGGCGTCCTCGCCTTCCCTGCCCACCAGGGGGCACGCACGCCCGCTGGCGGCAATCGCGCATGCCCGCCGTGTCACTGGGCACCCGATGCACGTGCCCGGCCACCGCGATGTTCGTCGGGCACCCGCGATTGCCCGGTAACACGGCAGGACCGTGGATCTGTGTATGTGAACACACAGATCCACGTCCTGTCAGAGACGAGAGGAGACCGAAGTGTGTTCTCAGTATAGAGCAACACCGATCGGTCTCCTCCCCTTGTGAGTCCCCTCTCTCTGCCAGTCACTTTTATACAGTAATCTGTGCATTTTTATAGCACGGCTCGCTGTATAAATGTGAATGGTCCCAAAAATGTGTCAAAAGTGTCCGATATAACCGCCGCAATATCGCAGTCACGATAAAAAAAAAATCCCAGATCGCCGCCATTACTAGTAAAAGAAAAAAAAATAACAAAAATGCTATAAATCTATCCCCTATTTTGAAGACGCTTTAACTTTTGCGCAAACCAATCAATATACGCTTATTGCGATTTTTTTTTTACCAAAAATATGTAGAAGAATACATATCGGCCTAAACGGAGGAAAAAAATTTAAAAAAAAAAAAAAAATTGGATATTTATTATAGCAAAAAGTAAAAAATATTGTGTTTTTTTCAAAACTGTCACTCTTCTTTTGTTTATAGCGCAAAAAATAAAAACCGCAGAGGTGATCAACTACCACTAAAAGAAAGCTCTATTTGTGGGGGGGAATAAAAATTTAATTTGGATAGAGTGTTGCATGAACGCGCAATTGTCATTCAAAGTGTGACAGCGCTGAAAGCTAAAAAATGGCCTGGGTAGGAAGGGGGTGAAAGTGCACTGTATTGGGATGGTTAAAGTGATTGTAAAGGTAATAGGATTTTTTCATCATACTTACCTTTAAAATCCTTTTGAGTACATCATGGGACACAGAGTCAGGCTTATATCCATTACCTGCTGGGTTATACTTCATCTCCAGGTGAATGGACACTGGTAGACTTAAAGGTCTTTAGACAGGAAGTGATCCCCTATATAACCCCTCCCATACAGGAAGCACTTCCTCAAAAAAAGAGGGGGGGGGATCTCTGTGTCCCATGATGTACTCAAAAGAAAAGGATTTTACAGGTAAGTATAACAAAAAAAATTCTATTTTCTTTTTCATACATCATGGGACACAGGGTCAGGCTAATAATCATTACCTGCTGGGACGTCCCAGAGCAAAAGCCTTGAGTGGAGGGAGACACCCTGCCAAACAATAGCCATCAGAACTTATACGGCAGCCCGCAGTACACTGCGGCCGAAAGCCGAAATCCTCGGCTGCTCGCACATTCACTTGATAAAATTTTGTGAACGAATGTACTGAAGACCAGGTAGCAACCTTACATATCTGAGCCACAGATACCTGATTGCAAAAAGCCCAGGAGGTTCTTACACCCCTGGTAAAATGAGCTCTCACCCTAAAGGAAGGAGCGTTACGTTTCAGACCATAGGCCTAAATGACCAATTGACGGACTCAATTGGCGAGGAAGCTTTGGAAGCTGCCTGCCTTTTCTTGGGTCCTTTTGATAAAACAAAAAAGGAGTCTGATCCTCGGATCTCCGCAGATCTAGACAAATAAACCTTGACTACCCGGACAACGTCCATGGAGTGCAGTCTCTCTTCCCCCTAACGAGGCTGAGGGAAAAAAGAAGTCAAAATAGTGTCCTGATTTAAATGAAAGGCTGACACCACTTTTGGCAAAAAGGATGGAACTGGTCATAACACGACCCTGTCGTGGTGAAGGATCACCCTTATAGCCGAGCCGATAGCCATCAGGAAGGTTAGCTTACGTGACAGCAAGTCTAATGGAATTTCCTTGATCGGTTCTAATGGTTGTTTCTGTAACAGACAGCACCAAGTTCAAGTCCCAAGGACACATGGGTGACCTAATGGGGGGAAGCAAGCGAATTGCCCCTTGCATAAAAGGTTCGGATCAGTGAATGGGAGGCTAAAGGCCTTTGGAAGAACACTGATAGGGCCGAAACTTGACCTCTGATTGTACTCAAAGCCAATTTGATTTCCACAGCTGACTGTAGAAAAGAGAGAATTCGCCCAATCGCGTATTTTCGAGGATGCCATTTTTTGGCTTCACACCAAGCAATATAAGTCTTCCAGACCTTATGATAGATCTTCCTAGCGACAGCTTTTCTAGCATTCACTAGGGTAAACACCACTGGTCCCGAGATGCCACGGTCCTTTAACACCCTGGCTTCAATAGCCATGCCGCCAAACTTAAAGACTATAAATTGGGGTGGAATATAGGACCTTGAGACAGTAGATCGGGGCCACGTGGAATCGTCCATGGCCCGCCTATTGTCAGTCTCACAATCTCCGGGAACCAGGGCTTTCTGGGCCAGGCTGGTGCCACCAGAATGACTGGAACCCCCTCTCCAAATCCTGCGCAACAAATGTGGAAGGAGAGTGATCAGAAGGAAAGCATAAACCAGGGAGCACTGGCTCCATGGAACTACCAGAGCATCTGTTCCGATTGCCAGAGGATCTCGTCTGTAGCTTGTTGTTGAACCTGGATGCCAGTAGGTCGACCTCTGGCCATCCAACGTTGGCAAATTTCCTGGAACACCCCTGGGTGTAGGGACCATTCCCCCGGATCTGCTGGTGGCTGAGATAATCTGCCTTTCAGTTCACTACTCCCGGGATATGGACTGCCGATAGAATGGGCAACTGTCCCTTTGCCCATGTTACTATGTGGTTCACCTCCTTCCAAGCTGAACGACTCCTGGTACTGCCTTGGTGGGTTATATAGGCCACTGCAGTGGTATTGTCGGAGTGAACCCCGATAGGGCAGTCCTGAAACTCCACCGTCCATGACCGTGGGGCCAGTTGTACTCCCCGTAATTCCAGGACGTTGATGGGCAAGATCTGTTCCGTCCTTGACTATTTCCCTCGAGCTGTGAGCCCCTCTAGGGTCGCCCCCCAGCCTGAGAGACTGCCATCTCTAGTCAGTACTCTCCAAGTTATCGGGAGGAAGGATCTTCCCTTTCGCAGGCTCTGATCCTGGAACCACTAGTTTATGCTTAATCGTGCCCGAGGAGATAAGAACATTGGATAATTCAGGGCTTGTCCTCTCCTGTTCCAAGCCAACAAGATGTCTTGTTGTAGAGGCCTGGAATGGAACTGGGCATAGGGCACCACTTTGAAGGAGTATACCATCCTCCCTAGAAGACTCGTACAGAGCCGAATGGAGGGTTGTCTGGTGCGCCTTATCTGACGCACCCGATTCTTCAGGGCACAGATCCTTGTGGGTGGCAAGAATACTCTTGCTTGGACCGTATCTAGGATCAGACCTAAATACTTTAGACCTTGAGCTGGTTTCAAGGCTGACCTTTTGGTATTTCTGATCCAGCCTAAGCTTTTCAAATACCGCACTGTGCATGTTATGTTTTAGAGCCTGTAATGAGTGATCTCTGAGCAGGAGGTCGTCCAGATACCCAAGCACCAGGATCCCTTGGGCCCTTAAAAGACCCAGTACTGGTGCTAGGACCTTTGTCAACACCCGGGGAGCTGTAGCAAGCCTGAAGGGTAGAGCCACAAACTGAAAATGACGTTCCTCTACTGCAAATCGCAGGAACCTCTAAAGAGGCTGAAAGATTGGTACGTGTAAATACGCGTCTTTTATATTGATTGAGGCTAAAAAGTCTTCCATCTGGAGTGAGGCTAAAATTGAGCGGACAGACTCCATCCAAAAGGACTGGATTAGTAGATACTGGTTCAGGGATCTTAGGTCCAAAAATGGGCCTTGTGACCCAGTTTGGTTTTTAAACCATAAAACAGGTTTGCTCTTTCGGATACAGGAACCTGTACAATCACTCCTTCATGCACTAAATGATGTACTGCCTGAAGCAGTAAGTCCCTTTTTGGAGGATCCGAGGGACCGGTGGATCTTAAAAACCTCTGCAGGCTTGCCCCTGGCCCTAGCGCCCTGTTGTCGGCGGAACTGCCTTGACGCTGAGACATTTGAGGAAGCAGTCCCTGAAGTTTTAAACAAGGAACACCTGGTGCTTTTCTTCACAGGAAGTAGATAACTCTTCCCTCCAGAAATCTTTTGGATATATTTGTCCAAATGATCACCAAATAAACGTTCCCCATTAAAAGGGAAACATGCCAATAAATTTTCACAAGGAAGCTCGGCTGACCAGTTCTTATGCCAAAAAAGTCTGCGCATATGTACAGACAAGAGAGCCAAAGGGGAAACCTGCTGTATTGAATCCTTTTAAGGTGTCAACAGCAAAACACAGCGCTCAAGGAATATCCGTCTTACTTTCAGGCAGATCATCCTCCTTGTTAGGCCTATCAAGCTGTTTGACCTGATCCTTTACGGACAGGCAGATACCAATTGCTGCAACAGCTGACTGAATAGCTGAACTGGCCAAAGAAAAGGAAGCCTTTAATAATGACTCCAATTTCTTGTTAATAGGGTTTTTCAAGCCCTGTGCGTTATCTACCGGACAAGTTAAGTTCTAGTTTAAGGAAGAGACTGCTGAATCTACGGCTGGCATGCTCCCTTTTTTAACGAACTTCATAGGCTATAAACAGGGAATGTTGTCAGGATGTTCCCAATCAGCATACACTGCCTGTTCCAGCAGAGGGTGTAGGGGGAAAGCCTGTGCGGCCTGAAGAGGCCTCAGGCATCCCAAGAGGACCAGGGGGCTCAGTCACCTCTGCAATAGGCAACTTAAAGGCAGAACGAACCAATTCGGTCAGAGTCAGGATGAAAAGCCTCTGCGACTGAGAGTCAGACATCCACTGGGTATCTTTTTATCCAGATTGCTCGGAAGCAGACTCATCTGCCAGGCCCTCCACAGAATCCTGAGCTTTTTAGCTCTTCCCCATTCTCAACCCATTCCTGCTCCAAACTAGGAGGCTCCAGGGAGGGGGATCTGTCACGCTTCTTGCTACCCTGCGGGATGGAAGCAATCATGCCGGCAATCCTGTGCTCTAACCGGGCTAGGGCTGAGGACAGTTCATCCTTAGTGATAAAGGGTGAAGCAGCAGCGTTGACCGTAGGCACAATACCAGATAGGCAAAGCGGCTCAGATTGCCCGGGAGCCGCTGGTCCTTCAGGGGATACCACACTAGGGATATGACTAGGTTCATCAGGAACTGCTGACGACATAGGTGTGCCCTTCCCTGTAGTGTTAGTCCTACTCCTCTTTTTTGAGGACATTTACTAGCCACAAAAAGAGAGTACTTGGGTGTAGTATTAAAACACCTCAACCTAATGTTCACCCTTCACGGCGGCTTCCTGTCACTTGAGGACCTTCATCGCTCGGAGGCCGCATTACAGGCAAAACCTCGCAGGATCTTGAGTCTTCTTTGCGAAGGCTCGAGTAATATTTATCCAAGCATATAAAGCCTGTGTCAAATGGATCCAAATCGATCAATCCCTTAATTAAGAACAGTTTGCGCAAACAAACCGTGCCCTCCACCTTACAGACCTGTAAAATCCTTTTCTTTGAGTACATCATGGGACACAGAGATCCCTCCCCTCTTTTTTGAGGAGTCAGTGCTTGCTACAAAACTGAAGTGCTTCCTGTATAGGAGGGGTTATATAGGGGATCACTTCCTGTCTAAAGACCTTTGGTCTACCAATGTCCATTCACCTGAAGATGAAGTATAACCCAGCAGGTAATGAATATTAGCCTGACTCTGTGTCCCATGATGTATGAAAAAGAAAACTTTTTAAAAAAATATTAAACATGTTATACTTATCTGCTTTGTGTAATGGTTTTGCACAGAGCAGCCCTGATCCTCCCCTTCTGGAATCCCCCGCAAGCAATCCTGGCCCCTCTCCCAGCTGAGTGCCTCATAGCAAGCCGCTTGCTATGGGGACACTCATGCAGGCTTGCTCCCAAGCTGCTCTCTGTGTGTCCATTGACACACATAGTACAGTTCGACCCAGCACCCCGATCTCTCCTCACTGGCTGTGATTGACAGCAGCAGGAACCAATGGCTCCGGCTGGTGTCTCTGAATCAGTGAAAAAAAGAGAAAAGAGCAGCAATACTGCACTCATGTACAGCGCTGGATCGACATTGGGCTCAGGTAAGTACAAGGGGGTGCTGGGGGGAGTTGCTAACAGAAGGTTTTTTACCTTAATGCATAAAATACATTAGAGTAAAAAAAACTCTGCCTTTAGAACCACTTATTGGAGGAGAAGTTAATGGAACAGATGGTGAAAGCCAGCCCCAACAATGAAAAATGCTCTGCTGGAGCTATTAGTTTCAAATATGAAGCCTATTATAGATATGCAAGTTAAAAACAATTTGGGTATTAGTGATCAGGGTTACATCGGTTACAGCTAACTTCAATTAGGCTGCCATCCTTACTGCATGACACTAAGGCCTTATGCACACTGGACGGATGTTTTACAGCTGCTGTTTTTGGCTTCAGACGTTTTTTTCTGCAGCCAATAACCTCCCCAAGCATGTTATCCTATGTGTTCATGCACACATAGGCCGTTATCAGCATTTTTTTGGCAGGGGCATTTTCTGGCTGGAAAAAAAAACCCAGAACTAGTGGATTTTAAGTGGAGTTTTTCCAGCTGTGAAAAGGCTCTAACTCTGATAAAAACTTAAAAATGCAGAAAAATGCAAACATTTGGCATTTATCAGCAATTTTGAGCCATAAGTTTTTGTAGGAGTATAATTTTGCTTAAAAAAAAAACAAAAAAAAACCACTACAGCTAAAAAACGCTACTGCAAAACTCATTCTACAGGTTTCTACAGCTAACGCTACTGAGGTTTTTATAACGTACAGTGTGCATGAGGCCTAAATGGGACCAAATATTTGCAACAAAAAAAACACACAAGGCAAGTGGGAGTGTTTTAAAGAGGAAGAGGAATTAAACAAGTGCATTAGTCATCGTATGCCAAGAAGTCCTTAAAGAGAATAGATGATTAACTTGCAATAAAGCAAAATACTGAGCACACAATCAAATATTCGTGTTCCGTGACTGGGAATAGTGAACAATACACAATAATAAAATATACGTGTTCCCTATATGGGAATAATGAACAATAGACAATAAAGATAGAGTCCACACACTCAAAAAAAATAATTGAATAAAAATAAGAGTCCAAATGCAAAAAAATAATCCTCATAGTCTTCTGCACAAAAACGCACAAAACACCACTAGTGCATAAATGTTGAAAATGCAAGTGCTCTCCTCCACCTCAATATCCTAGCCGCTCACCTCGCGTTTTGACCGGTTTCACCTGAAGCTCAGAAGGTCAGAGAAGGCAGGTTACCTCTCAGGGATATAAATGAATCAGCTGGTCATTGAGCTCCTATTCCATCCGTGCTGCCTCCGGCTGATTAGATGGATACCAGCCAGTACAGATTCCCTCAATGGGGTCCGGTGCACATAGGAACAGAAAAGGCAAAATCTAGTGCTCTCTGTATATCAAAACGGTTTATTTCCTCATAAAACATTAAAACGTTACAAACGCAGCACTTGAGCAGTGCGGGCTCAGGATGTATAGAAACGACAAGATGCTCGCGGGATGACGTTGCCACTACGACTTCTTCCCCCTATACGCGTTACGTCAAATGGGCTACTACACCACCATGACTTCTTCAGTAAGGGTTCTTGTGCGTTTTTGTGCAGAAGACTGAGGATTATTTTTGTGCATTTTGACTCTTATTCTTATTCAATTATTTTTTTTGAGTGTGTGGACTTTCTTTATTGTCTATTGTTCATTATTCCCATATAGGGAACAAGTAGATTTCATTTTTGTGTATTGTTCACTATTCCCAGTCAGGGAACACGAATATTTGATTGTGCACTCAGTATCTTGCTTTATTTGCAAGTTAATCGTCTATTCTCTTTAACCTCCCTGGCGGTATGATTATTTCGGATTTTAGGTGCTGAAAGCGGTACAATTATTTTGCATGGAAAATTGGCATTTTATATTGTAGGTCTGTAATTCTTAACAAAAACACACTTATATCTGTCCACCAAGAGTCTAGTAGATATCCCGGGTATGATGAAGTTTGAAACACAAAAACATAAATTATAATATAATAAATAAAGAAAATAATAATATAATAATAATAAAATACATTTCCCTCTAATTCACTATCGCTCAATTCTGCAAGTGTTCTAATTTACTTTCTCTGTTTTCTAGCTGGTGTAAAGCCACTTTTGACGTAAAGGGACACTTTTTGGTTGCTATGGACAATCTCCAGTTTCCAGGCAGAAAGAACAATATATATAATATAAAACTGCATGCAGGGCATTGGACAAAGCACTGGGGACAAAAGGGATGTGAAATAATTTCATATAGTACTGTAATCTGTAAGATTACAGTACTGTATGTGTTAGGATTTTTACTTTTTCTTTTAATTTGCCGCCAGGCTTCGCCCCCATGCTTCGCGACACCCGCAGGGAACGGAGCCTGGCACAGAGAGGCTTCGGAGGAGACAGAGCCAGCAGACAGAGCGGGGGGGACATCGCAGGATCCTGGGGACAAGGTAAGTACAGTGCACCAGGATCCTGAGATATAATCCTGAGTGTGGCTCGGGTTACCGCTAATGGTGCAGAAATTTAACCCCGAGCCACACTCGGGAAAACCGTCAGGGAGGCTGCGGATATATTGGTAGTTATTTAGGAAGCGCAACACTGTTTTGTTATGTATATTCTATATGTGAAGTGAACGCATTTTCTGTGTGTGCGGCAGCCAGGTGGGGGGGGGGGGTATTTTTCAATTTTTGGTTTGTGGTGGGATTTGTCACATCACCTACTACACATATCACTAAAAAGAAAATAATGGAATTGCGCTACAACATTAACTAAATAATGTAATCAATGATACTATCCGTGAAATTTAAATGACATGAAAGAGTTACCACAAAGAGATGTGGTAAAACAAAAAAAAACAAAAATAATCATTGAGAACAAAATTTTAAAAATTAAACGAATAAATATATAGTGTCCAAAAATATATATATAGTGATTCAGGACCAGTGATCAAATAAAAACTGTATGTTGAAAAAAAGTCCATCAAATAGTGATGCATATGTAGTCTTCCATAGCGTGAACGATACGGTGTTAAAACCACCACCAATGATGAAAATTAGCCGCTTACCAGAGCCCCATGACTCCCCCACTACAGAGGGTGCCCCTGGACGAAGTAACCTATTACGAAACGCGTAGGGCGGAGCGACATGCTTGCGTCACCTCGCATTGTCATGGATGTTCCAGTAGGACGGGTTTGTCTTGTGTGTTCACGGCCGGAGAACCAGACATTTTAAGGCGTTACATTTACCATTCTTATGTGAGTGCAATATATTCTTATCTTTTATACAATAAATCAAAGGTTTTATACTATTGGAGCTTTTCTTATTTTTTTATGCCACTTATGCTACGTACGAGTTGGGGAGATACGAGGGAATCAAAGCTCCATTAGCCCTATGTGATATCTGTGGATGTTCAATGACCACCTGTGCACTCTGGATCTGAGTTTATCTGTTTAGCTCCAGAGGGCCATCTCTGTACAAGCTTCCCCCGACCCTCTGTAGTGGGGAGTCATGGGGCTCTGGTAAGCGGCTAATTTTCATCATTGGTGGCGGTTTTAACACAGTATCGTTCACACTACGGAAGACATATGCATCACTATTTGATGGACTTTTTTTCAACATACAGTTTTTATTTGTATATTGTTATATATATATATATATATATATATATATATATATATATATATATATATATATATATATATATATATATATATATATATATATATATATATATATATATATATATGTATATATTATATAATTTTTTTTTGGACACTATATATTTATTCGTTTTTTTTTTCAAATTTTGTTCTCAATGATTAATTTGGGGTTTTTTTTTATGTTTTACAACATCTTTGTGGTAACTCTTTCATGTCATTTATATTTCACGGATAGTATCATTGATCAACATAGTATCATTGATTGATTACATTATTTAGTTAATATTGTAGCGCGATTCCATTATTTTCTTTTTATATACACTGTTTTTGTTGTGCAGAGGAATCGCTGCTTGTATTATATAGATTGTTCACAAATTTGCATTTATTGTGTTTTTTCAAATAATACCTTAGCACAGTTTTTCTTCTTTTTGCCCAGTAGGGCTGGGAAAAAAAAAAAAGATTCAAATCTTGAAATCGAGTTGAGAGGTCAAATCGATTCAAAATTTAAGCAAAATTGATTTTTTTAGATTTTTTTTTTTTTTTTTTTTTTTACCGTGCCGGTCCTGAGGAGCTGCGGGCAGGAGTTTTTAGGAGAGGCCGCGGCTTCGGCTTAGTGGCCGGACGCCGCAGACTAGGCCAAAGCCGCGGCATCGCCTAAAAACTTCTGCCCGCAGCTCCTCAGGACCGGAGCAGTGGAAAAAAAAAAAAAAAAAAAAAAAACTCGCTTTGAATCATGAATTGAGTTTTAAGAAAATCTCAGATTTTTTTTTTTTTCCAGAAAATCTCCCAGCCCTACTACATAGTGACATAGTGATTAAGATTATCCTTTGTGCATTTTCTGTGTGCAGAAGCCAGGTGGGGGGGGGGGGGGGGGATTTTTTCATTTTTTTGGGTTTGTTGTGGGATTTTGTTATATCACCTACTACTCATATCACTACATAGTGATTAAGGTTATTAATATTTGCGCAGATAGAAATTTTTTTTTTTAGTATTGCAAATAGTGCAAGGGAGCAATCAGGGCAGCTAAAATAAAATATGATAAATATTTGATGTGTTACCAAAGGTACCTCTGTGGTTGACTGAAACCGGACCAGATGGCTTGCTCCCGCGAGTCCTTAGGGAACTTAGTGCAATTATAGCCATCCCACTATTTCTACATTTTAAGACACCTTACTGACTGGAATGGTACCAACTGACTGGTGTATAGGAAATGTGGTAGCAATTTACAAAGAAAGGTCAAAATGTAAACCAGGGGGGGCGTGGCTTGGCAATGGCGCTGTGAGGCTGTTTTCTCTGGGAGCGCCGTGCCTCGTTTGGGCTGAGAACCGGACCTAGCGCACGTACCGGCTTAAAAACTACATGTCCATGGACAGACCTCCGGGATCACCCGCAGCTAATAGAACCGCGGACATTGCTGCCTATTTCTTACGGAATTCGGTAACTCCGTCGCAGGCCCCGGAATCCAAGATGGCGCCGCCACGCACTGGCAATGCAGGCACAGCATCGCTCAAGAAGACAGGCAAGGGGCTCCCTAATGCCCCACAAGGTAATGGGTCTCTTTCTAACAGACCAGACTCCCCGATCCTGTCCCCAGAAATCCCAGGGGCTGATAGCTGCTCATCCATACAGTCTGCTAACGCCCAGGAGCAATCATTCCCTGAATGTTGGAAAGAGATACTCGCCCTCCTCCCCACTAAACAGGACATTACTGAATCTGCAGCTTCTATTGTGAATACCCTGTCTAAAGAGATTCATGATCTTAAGCAGAGAATAGATACTGTAGACTCCAGGGCAGTGTTTCTCAACTCCAGTCCTCAAGGCGCCCCAACAGGTCAGGTTTTCAGGCTTCCCATTATTTTGCACAGGTGATTTGATCAGTTTCACTGCCTTGGTAATTACCACAGCTGTTTCATCTGAGGGAAATCCTAAAAACGTGACCTGTTGGGGCGCCTTGAGGACTGGAGTTGAGAAACACTGCTCCAGGGTATCAGAGGTAGAAACATCTACTTCCCTGCTGGAATCAAGAATGTCAGACATGGAAAAGGCTCATGTGGATTATAAAAGGCGCCTGATCCTGATGCAACTTTCAATAGATGATGGCGAAAATCGCAGCAGGAGAAACAACATCAGAGTGCGCGGCCTACCTGAAGCCACTTTAGGAGGTGATCTAAGAGCAACGATTGTGGCCATATTCAATCGACTACTGGACAAGCCCCCTACAGCGGAATTGGAACTGGACCGTGTGCACCGCGTGCAGGGTCCTAGGGGAGGAGATGATCTCGCACCGAGAGACATATTGGCGAGAGTTCACTATTACACAATTAAGGAAGAAATACTGAGAAGGGCATGGTCCCAGGGCCCCTTGGACTTTGATGGTGCATCGGTGCAACTTTTCCCTGATCTATCGCGGCTCACCCTGCGCATGAGAGGCCAAATGCGACCATTGCTAGAAGCAATCAGAACGACAGGAGCCACCTACAGATGGGGTCACCCCTTCCACCTGATTGTACTGAAAGGGAACAACTCTTTTGTGCTGCGTTGGCCAGACCAACTTCCGGACTTGTTCAGGTTCCTGGCGATCCCTGGGTTCTCGGTACCCAACTGGTTGGACTTCCCGATTACCTTCAACAGTTCGCGATCTACATCACCAAGACCTCAACGAGCCAGCAGACGACAATGGCGCTCCAGATCCAGGATAACTCCAAGAGACAATCCTACCTCGCCGGAGTCTTAATCGACCACACTGACACAGAAGGCTACTTACAGAGAAGCAAGAAGGGGACTCTTGAGGTCCCCTGAATCCTAGACCACACCGATATCCTTTTTTGAACTCATAAAAAACCCACCAAGTTTTATGATTAGGACATGAAGTGCTTAAGGGGTACATTATGTGTATGTTGGAGGGATTTTTTACTCCTCCGTGAAAAGATGAAGTGCCTTGAATTAGTGTTCTGATTTAGATGTTGCGGAGGCGTCTCTCCGCACCTCCCCCTCATTGCTCCACAGTTTTGGTAAGGGCATTTTTGACACCCTTTGTTAGTTTTCTTTTTTCCTTTTTATGTGGGACATGAGGTGGAGGTGTGGGGGGGGCCCTAATTTAAAAAGGCACGGAATCGTGTTTAGTTTATTACCCCCTTGCTGCTAGCCAAGAGCGATAGTTGCAATACTTATATTGTATTAGGAATGTTGGTTCCCATAGATCTCTTAGTTGATTTACATTTCATTGTGGGTGGTTGCATACACACAACCTGAAGATTCTACAGCGTAGAATCAAAGTTGTTTATGGATTTTTATTTTTTTATTTTGTTTATAACGGTAACAGTCCGGTATTGCTCACCATGCCGGTTCTCTCCTGACGACACGTCTCCCGTTGTGTCACAGAGTCTAGTCTTCCACACCCACTAATAGGCAGCGCATATTTGCGCAAGGCTTAGTATAGCAACAGTTGGATAATTAATTTATCCTTCCTAGTATTTTCCTTCATCTTTTTTCAACTCCTCTTCCTCCTTTTCCTACTCTCCGTCCTTCCCTTTATATCTAGTCTTCCTTTTCCTTTCCATCCCACTGCTTCTTTTTCTCTTCATTACCCCTCCCCCTTTATCCCTTCCCTATACCTCTCTGATTTATTTTTATCCTCCCCCGATTTGATATTGGTGCGCGACATGGCCCCCCCCCCCGGGAGGGCCTCCGGGTTCACACTCTAGAGGGGAGATAAAATTTACTTCCCTCAATGTCAGGGGCCTAGCTACACCGGAGAAGCGCTCCAGACTGCTTTCAGATCTCAAAAAAACACACACACAGGTGGCGCTCATCCAGGAAACGCATTTCAAGCAGTCGGCAGTCCCCAGACTCCAGGAACAGGGATTTCCCCAATGTATACCAACCATGCACCCTCCCCTCTATCGAAATCAAAGGGGGTCAGCATATTGATAGCCAGATCACTGTCGTGGACGCTATTAGAAGAAAGAGCTGACCCACTTGGCCGATACTTGCTTTTATAAGGCAAAATCAGAAATACCAAAGTGACCCTAGTAAACGTCTATTTCCCTAATTCTGACCACCTGTCTTTTCTGCGATCTCTCATTCCCTTAATCTTGGATTTCCGGGAGGGTTTGTTCCTGATGGGCGGAGATTTCAATTTTGCCCCAGAACCATTATTAGACGTATGGAGAGGGGCATCTCATTTGCCTTTTTCATACCTTAAAAAACTCAAGGTAGAATTGACCAACCTACAGTTGGTTGACCCCTGGAGGATCATGCACCCGGGGGAGAGGGATTTTACCTACTTTTCTGCGGTGCATGGTACATACTCCAGGATAGATTTCTTTCAGATCCAACATAAAGATCTACCGTATGTCACCGCATCCCAGATTGACTACATTTCCCTCTCTGACCATGCCCCCACTCATGTAACCCTATGTTGGGATACAGAACTCAGGCCCCCCCCAACCTGGAAACTAAACGAGTCACTACTACAAATCCCGGAGGTACGTGAACAGATAAGCAGGACACTGACCAATTACTTCTCAGAAAACATAGATCCCTTGCTGTCCCCAAAAAAAAAAAAAAAAGATGTAAACCAGGAAACTACAGACCAGTCAGCCTAGCATCAATATAGTGTGTAAGATATTTGAGGGGACAGTAAGGGACTGCAATGCAATTTCCATGCGATTTCCAGAGCTACCTGTTTGCGACTTTGATGCAACTTCAATATGACTTTACTCACAGAAGTGTGATTTTAGCCCCATAGACTTCTATGTTAACTCACAGAAGTCGCATCAGCATTAGATAAGAAGTGATTCCTATGAGACTTTGATGAGATCAGGGGGGTTTTTTTAACCACTTAAGGACCGAGCCTCTTTTTGACACTTGTTGTTCACAAGTTAAAATCTTTTTTTTTTTCTTGCTAGAAAATTACTTAGAACCCCCAAACATCATATGCGGGCGTGACTTACATATGGGTTCGCCTCGCAAACTTATCGGGACGGGGCGCTTTACATTTTTTATTATTATTATTTATTTAATTTTTTTTTTTTTTACACTGTCCTTTTTAAAAAAAATAAATAAATTTGGGTCACTTTTATTCCTATTACAAGGATTGTAAACATCCCTTGTAATTGAATAAAAGCATGACAGGACCTCTTAAATGTGAGATCTGGGGTCAAAAAGACCTCAGATCTAACATTTACACTAAAATGAAATTTAAAAAAAATTTAAATCAAATGTAATTTTTTTTTTTGCAAAAAATAAAATAAAAAATATCCCCTTTAAGACCATTGGGTGGAAGTGACATTTGACATCGCTTACGCTATTCAATGTTATGGAGCAGAGCGGGTGTCATCTTTCCCTCACTACAGGCTCCAGGCCTGTCAGGGGGAAAGATGTGATGGTCTCTGCCGCTACCGACGGCTCCTGTAAGCGGTAGAGATGACCGGAACGCGGCGGGGGGCTCCTCTCCTGCCCCCGATAAAAGTGATCTCGTGGTGAATCCACCGGGTAGACCACTTTTATCTGAAAGCCAGCCGCTCGCCGTTGTTGAAAATACTGGGGTTATGGCAGCTATGCATATTCCCGCTATTTTTTCCGACCAGCAACCGTACAGAAAAAGTGCGCATGTTTTGGAAACGCCCTGCAAACACACATCCCGCTTGCAAAGCCAAAATGTCATGCTAAGTAGGCTGCATTCACATCTGTGCGTTTCCGAACGCGTGACAACATGCACAGAAAACACTGCATGTTGCTGCATATTCAAAAACATGCAGATGTAAATGAACCCAATTGTTAAAGAGGAGGTCCAGCCCCCCCCACGAAAAATTTAAAGTCAGCAGATACAAATACTGCAGATGCTGACTTTTAATATATGGGCACTTGCCTGTCCAAGGAGCCCGCAATGTCGGCACTGCAGCCAATCTTCGGATCGGCTGTCGGGTGCAGCCGCCGCCATTCCTGGTAAGGGAACCCAGCAGTGAAGCCTTTCGGCTTCACAGCCAGTTCCCTGCTGCGATTTCGAGTTGGTCTGGCGGCGGAGGAAGGAGGAGGGGGCTGAACTGTTCCCCCTGGGAGGAGACAGATAAGCGGAAGTTGCACTTTTGAGTGGAACTCTGCTTTAATGACACTGTAAATGCGGTTAGCAGATGTATTTTGCCACGCCTTTGTCGCGTGCTAAAACACGTACTGAAAAAAACAACGCTCCCTGACTGAGCTACATCAGCGACAACACTGTTATGCGTAGGGCAACCCATTTACATAAATGGACTACCCTATGCGTGCCATAGGAACACGCATTTCTGCTACGCTCAGGTGTGAATTGAATGTGCTTGGGAGGAGAGTTTTTAGGCAGCAAAGATGACCTGGGAGGAGAGGTGAGGGTTAAACAAAAAAAAAAAAAAAAAAACCCTGATCTCATCAAAGTCTCATAGGAATCTCTTAGCTAATGCCGATGCGACTTCTGTGAGTTAACATAGAAGTCTATGGGGCTAAAATCGCACTGGAGTTGCACCAAAGTACTGCAGGATCCTTTACTAAAAATCACACAGACCAACCTGTTATTTTTCTACGAGGTAGTAAAATTGGATGAAATTTGGTGGGGTCTTTGTTTTGGTAAATTTTGATAAGGTATTTGGATACTGTACCTCAAATATTTAATCTATAAAATAAGGTCTGTTGGAGTTGATGAAATTGTATGAAACGGTCTAAAGTTGTGAGTGGTGAGCCACAAAGTTCTGTCTTGGGCCAATTCTGTTCAAGGGCATGCGTGCGTGTTGGTT
This sequence comes from Lithobates clamitans, assembly GCA_037952925.1. Lineage (NCBI taxonomy): Eukaryota > Metazoa > Chordata > Amphibia > Anura > Ranidae > Lithobates > Lithobates clamitans. The sequence continues at coordinate 3,242,819 of JBBGZY010001350.1, forward strand.
AGCAACATGGCAAATTAGATTCAATATTGAGAAATATAAAATTATGCACTTGGGTGCCAAAAATACTCATGCTAAATACACGAGGATAGTCTCCCCAGGGGAATCAGTGATAGAAAAGGATCTGGGGTGCTTGTAGATCACAGACTTGCAGGCAATGCCAAGTTGCAACTAACAAAGCTAGCAAAATACTGGCATGCATTAAAAAGAGGGGATACATTCCACAGAAAAATCATTCTACCCCTTTTCAAAACACTGGTTCAGACCTCATCTTGGATATGCAGTTCAGTTTTGGTCACCAATCCTCAGGAAAGAGGTTGAATTAGAAAGAGTCCAGCGACTGGAAACAAAATGAATAAGGGGGATGAAGGGCCTTAGGGTCGGTTCACACTGGGACGACTTGGGATCCGACTTGTACGCCCTCAAGTCGCCCCAAGTCGCCCCAGAAAGAGATTCACACTTAAGTGAATGGGAGCGTCTTAATAGACACTACTGAAGTCGCTCCGACTTCAGAGCGTACTCCCTGTACTACTTTGATCCGACTTGGTAGGCGACCTGTACCATAGAAATCAATGGAAGTCGCCTCCAAGTGGGATCTCTCTCTCAAAGTCAAGCGACTTTGCAGGGAAAACCCCTCCCTCCCAGAGAGCTGATTGTCCTGCGATTGGCCACAGCCGAAGTCGCCTGTCCTGGAGGCGACTTGAAGTCGCGCTGTAATTTGCTAAAGTCGCGCTGAAGTCGCGCCGAAGTCGCGCCGAAGTCGCCGTGCAAAGTCGCCGTGCAAAGTCGCCGTGCAAAGTCGCCGTGCAAAGTCGCCGTGCAAAGTCGCCGTGCAAAGTCGCCGTGCAAAGTCGCCGTGCAAAGTCGTGTTGCCCCTGTGTGAATCGAGCCTTAGCTATGGGTCAATTACACAGTTTTTCATGCTGGAAAAGAGGCGCTTGAGGGAGGATAGGATTACCTTGTACAAATATATCATAGGTGGCTTCAGTAACTGTAATAAACTACCAATTACTCCAAGGTGTCTCAAGAGGACACACAGCCATAATTTGAGGTTAGAGGAAATGATGTTTAAAGTAGAACTAAAAGGAAAAATGTTATTTTCTGTGTGCCCATTAGGGGGATATTAGTCCTTTTTAGCACTATAACCAAAAGTGAAAGCAAGAGAAAATCCCAAATTTGGGTCCCCAGAACAAAAAGGCCTCATGCACACTGGACATTTTTAACGCTGCTGTTAAGGGCATCTGGTGGGTTTTTTTCCTGCCTCTAAATTGCCACGCATGTTCGTGTATGTGTCCATGCATAGATGCGTAGACATTTAGATGAGTTTAGAGGCAGAAAAGAAAGCCCACTGCCAGTGTGTCCAGGAGCAGCAGCGTTTTGGCAGAAAAATCTCTTGAAGGCCTAAATGTGTCTAATGTGTCTGAGTGTTAGGCCCCTTTCACACTTGTGCGACTTGGGACTGCAAAGTCGCATGACAAGTCGTACCCCGTGATTTCAAAAGGAGTACCATTCATATCTGTGCGACTTCAAAATAGTCCCTGTACTACTTTGGTCTGACTTTGATGCGAGTTGAGGTCCATAGAAAAATCGCCATAAAATCGTGCAACTTTGCATACTACTGCAAGTTTGCTTTGCACAGAGTGGCCCCGATTCTAGGCTTCTGGGGTCCACTAATGGCGCTCCCGGCTCCTCCCCGCATCGGAAAACCCCCTAGGAGAAGTGCTCTCCCTGGGGGTTACCGTGCGGGATCGCTACCGAGTCCGCATATGCATTAAGGTGAAAAAACGCGAGGGTTTACAACTCCTTTAACACTAGGCACGTTTAGCACTTTAGCGTTAATTTCAATGGCCAAAATAAATTATTATTCTGGCCAATGAAATTAATTAATGCTCAAGCGATTGATGTACCTAAAACGCGTTACACATGTTTACAAGCATCAAGAGTTTTTTTCTGCCAAAACGCTGCTGCCAGGACAAGCGTCTAGGAGAGATGGACAAACGTTCAGTGTGCAGGAGGCCAAATAGTGGGCATATCTTCCAATGGGGACACCAGTTCTGTGACATCCAAGGATTCCCTCACTTTACAGATTTTCTCACTTCCTGGTTTGGCTATTGGACAAGAGAAGGGAAATCTCCCCAATGGGATGGCAAAAATAAAAACTCGCAAGTCGCATCTGAAATCTCACTAGTGTGGATGAAGCCCAAGGTGTCTCACTCAGGAAGCAGAATATTCAGAACTATGGAATATGTTAGAAAATAAAAAAACATACACACACACATATGTTGAACTTGATGTCTTTTTTTCAACCTTTTAAACTATGAAATACTATGAAAATCCTCACAAGGACTTTTAAGATTGCGTATATTCTCCAGAATCTTATGCTCTTCTGATGGTCCTGGAGAGATATTTTGATTTTGCACTATACAACAGAGTCTTTGTGCGCAAAGAAGGTTAAGGCTCGGTTCTCACTTATGCAATGCGGGAAATGCAGTGAAACCTGTTTCCTGCATCGCAATTGCACAATGTCCATGCCATCTGCAGCGTTGTCAAAGTTATCTAAACGACACCCCAAAACAGATTGCAAAACGCAGTGCGATTGCGAGAAACGCATCGCAGTGGTGTTCATGCGATTCAGGTGCGGGGGGGGGGTCCTGCACCATTTTGGTGCAATTGCGATGCTATTTCAGCCATACAAACTGTATGGCTGAAATTGCACTGCTGACATTGCATGTGATGTGCACAGGAATGCAGTGAAAATCATGTGATGTCTGAAATCGCAACAGTGTGAACATAGCCTAAAATTGCAAGTTATGCATGGCAGTTTTGATATCTACTGCTCTAGTGAATTGGGTCATTTAAGCCTCACGGTCCTTACAAAAGTTCTGTTCAAGACAGTGCCAGGGACACAAAGCCCAGTGAAGAATCGGCTCGGGTGAGGACAGCACTGGATCCTTGTACAGGTAAGTGTCCTTATATTAAAAGTCAGCAGCTACAGTATGTGTAGCTGCTGACATTTATTTTTTTGGGGGGGGGTGGGGGGAGACTGAAGCCCCTCTTTAAAGCCGAGTTCCACCCAAAAGTGAAGCTTCCGCTGATTTGTCTCCTCCCCCCCTCAGGTGCCACATTTGCCACCTTTCGGGGGGAGGGGGAGGGCAGATACCTGTCTTTGACAGGTATCCTGTTCCCACTTCCAGGAGTCCAGGCCGCGGCCCATGATGTCACAACTCGGCTACCTCCTCCTCCCCCTGCCGCCGGGCCAGAGAGGAGCGGAGCCTCACGCAAGCGCAGTAGGGTTCCCGGCGTGAAGCCGTAAGGCTACACTGCCAGGTTCCCTTACCCGCAATGATGGCAGCATGCACCTGACAGCTGATGGAAACATCAACTGCGGTGCAGACATCGCTGGATTCCAGGACAGGTAAGTGTTCTATTATTAAAAGCCAGCAGCTGCAGTATATGTAGCTGCCAACTTTTAATTTTTGCAGCGGTGGGCGGAACACTGCTTTAATGAATGATTAAAGAATTATTTAATTTTGGATAGAGTATGGGAGGGTTAGAATAAATACACACATCAATTTGCATCCCATTGGGGAGATTCACTTTCACTTCCTGTCATAGCCACAACATCCAGTGAGGGAATCCCTGGTTATCACTACAGTCCCTAGAACTAGTCCTCAATGGAAGATTTTCCATTTATGTTTTGGTGGCAACCCAAAATTTCGAATTTTCTTTCATGTTCACTTTCATTGATAATGGTAAATGGTAAAAAGTTTTTAGACTCCTTCAACCCCTATTCCATCTAATCACTCCCAAAGATGCTCAATTGGCTCTTCTTCACTTACTAATTCCAGATCTTTATTTACGGCAACAGAAACTGGCCGCATACCTATTTCTGGCTGCAAAGCAAATGATAGCCAGGGCCTGGAAAAAACCTACAGTCCCATTGCAGTATTATTATTATTCAGGATTTATATAGCACCAACAGTTTGCGCAGTGCTTTACAACATGAGGGCAGACAGTACAGTTATAATACAATTCAATACAGGAGGGATCAGAGGGCCCTGCTTGATAGAGCTTACAATCTAGAAGAATGTTAATTAATGAAAACATGTCTAGCATCTTTAAAGTGGAGGTCCACTGAAAAAAAGATATTAAAAGCCAGCAGCTACAAATACTGCAGCTGCTGACTTTTAATATATGGACACTTACCTGTCCAGGCCAGGTGCCCGCAGTGTCGGCAGCCGAAGCCGATCCATCCTTCGGATCTCGGCTGCTGCCGCCGCCATTCTCGGTACGGGAATAAGGAAGTGAAGCCGTGCGGCTTCACTTCCTGGTTCCCTACTGTGCATGCGCGAGCCGTGCTGCGCGTCCTCTCAGGTCCCTGCTGTGTTCTGTGTCTCACAGAATACAGCGTGGGGAGGACGAGGTAGGCGCCGGAAGTGGCATAGGTCACCGCAAGCGCCACGGTGAGCTATGCCAGGAAGTGGGAGAAAATACCTGTAACAGGTATCTGCTCCCTCCTCCCCCCTGAAAGGTGCCAAATGTGACACCGGAGGGGGGGGGGAGAATCCAAAAAGTGGAAGTTCCATTTTTGGGTGGAACTCCACTTTAATTCTCAGCCCTAATTTTTCAAAATCTGGGAACCGTGGTTTGATTAGGCTTTACCATCCTTGAACATGGAGCCTGAGCACTCTGTAAATTACTTGCCAGTTCTCTTGACCAAAGTCTGTGGGAGTTGGGCTCTACTGTCTCTCTCCCCCCGCCCCCAATTCCATTCTCTGGTTTTATCCATTTTCCCTCTTTTGGTCCTCTCTTTTAACATTTTTGGGCCTCTTACATGTTCTTGGCTGATAGCTTTTGGATATCCACATTATTTCCATTTAGAAGTTCGCCTTGAGACAGTTTGCAGTTACCTTGTTCTATATCAAAGCAATAAAAGGAATCACGATCATACCAATTCTCTTCAAAAACTCTGAGGAACATTCCAGGCACATTTTCAAAACCGTAGCATAAGAAACCTAAATGAAAGCCACTGTATATGCTTATGTCACAGTCTGGGGTTGAACAATCGGGAGAGAGATACACAAGCTGAGTAAATATTACTACTTGTATATTTTTAGCCCCGGTTTACACTGAGGCAGCGCGACTTGCAGCGCGACTGCCTCAGGCGACCTGGACACGACAGGGGCGGCGACTTGCAAAACGACTTCTATATAGAAGTCTATGCAAGTCGCCCCCAAAGTAGTACAGAAACTTTTTTCGAAGTTGGAGCGACTTGCGTCGCTCCGATTAGAACGGTTCCATTGTACAGAACGGGACACTACTTCTCAGGCGACTAGGTCGCCTGACAAGTCGTCCTAGTGTGAACCGACCCTTAGGCCTCATGAACACCGGATGTTTAGTAAACTTTCCTAGAAGCATCCCGCCTGGCAGCAGTGTTTTTATTTTATTTTTTTTGACAAAACACCTAACGCTTGTAAAAGTGTGTTGTGCTTTTAGGCATTTTTACCTGCGTCAAGTGTTTGGGCATTAATTTCATTGGCCAGAATCATTTATTCTGGCCATTGAAATGAACCAACGCTCAAGCGCTTAACACGTCTAGAGTTAATGTGCGTTTAAACGCATTTACAAACTTTTTTTTTAGCCAAAACTCTGCTGCTTCTGGGCGCACTGGCAGTGGGTTTATCTTCCTGCCTCTAAATTCTGCTAATAACCTATGTGAGCATGGACACATAGGCCAACATGCAGGGGAGGCAGGGAAAAAAAGCGGCAGATGCCGCTAGGAGCAGCTGTAAAAACATCCAGTGTGCACAAGGCCTAATGCCGTGTGCACACGACCTGACTTTTCGACCGGACTGGTCCGACAGAAGGAATCCATCGGACAATCCGACCGCGTATGGGCTTCATCGGACCTTCAGCTGACTTTTTCTGTCGAAAATCAGACGGACTTTAGATTTGGAACATGTTTCAAATCTTTCCGACGGACTCGAGTCCGGTCGAAAAATCCATTCGTCTGTATGCTAGTCCGACGGACAAAAAAGGACGCAAGGGCAGCTACTGGCTACTGGCTATCAACTTCCTTATTCTAGTCTCTTCGTACTTCATCACATTCAAACCAACGGACTTTAGTCCGTTCGTGTGTGTTCAAGTCCGGTTGCCTGAAAGTCCGTCGGACCTTTGATGCTGAAAAGCCCGCTCGTGTGTACACGGCATTAGGCTCCATTCACACCTAAGAGATCTGCAGCGACAGCTGCTGCGGCTCGTTTATCTTTAGCTTATTTTGATTTTTATTGGAGCGTTTTTGGAGCAGCACCATTCATTTAAAATGGGCCTCCCTCTGTTCCAAAAAAGCTTATGTATCAAATCTTGGCACAGAGCCAGGAATGTTTGCGTTTTTTGCTGTGGTTGTAGAGCATTTTGTTCCTCGATAAATACGGCAAAATTGTACGTTTGGGGTGCCATTAATAATGGCTTTGCAAAACGCGTTCCATGTTTTGCCACAATTCTGGAATCGCGGCAATTTTGCCCGCAATCTGAATCGCTCAAGTGTGAACAGAGCCTAAGGTGCAAGCTCTGGGCTGTTTCTCCTCATATTTGCTTCAATACCTGGAGAGTCACTGACCCAGAAATGTATGCCACTACTAAATTCAGAACGGACTCCATGCAAGTGTGGGGTCAGTGGCTTGGAAAAAAGAAAAAGCAAGTATTCCCCAGGGCAACCATACACAAGCACACGCATTGCATGGAAGGCAGTCTTTGCAGTTTCACTTTTTTTTTATTCCTAATAACTGGTCCAGGACTTGCACGGAGTGTAAATGCAATACCTTTGTATTTGTCCTGGAAGAGTGTACATTTCCCAAGACAATTCAATTTCATGCAAAATTCTAACACTGATTTTTTTAAATAATTTAAAAACTACCCATATATATTTTGTAATGAATTCAATGGAAAACTCATTTGTAAACACAATTTAAGATAACTGCTGTCTGAAGAGAGAGTACACAAAGTTAAGAGTGATTTTCTGTCCATTATACAAAAGCATTGTGGTGCAGCATAGAAAAATCTGAGCTGCACAGGTCAAACTGCTAGAAAAACCACAGGGGACTGGTCTTATCACATGCTTCCTGAATAAGCAACACTGATGGACATGTGTACTACACTGACTCACACACCCTGTGAGCGGCTTGTGGCATCTCTGCGGTGTCAGCATTATTCTAAATAAAAACGATGAGGTCTAACCGAAAAACAAAAAAGCATCAGGCTGGTTCCAAATAAATAAGTGTCAAGGTCAAAGTTCTATTAGTTGGAGAAAGACTAATGCTGGCTTACAAAAAAATACTTTTTAATTATTTTTTAATATGTAAGATTTTTGTTCTTAACATAAATTGTTTTCTAAAACGTCAACAAAGTTATACTGCTTCCTTCAGGAGGTTGGCATACTAGCAAATACACAAAGCTAGCGCCTTTCATATCCTGACCTCCAACTGTTAAACCAATGAGCTTCTAACCTCGGCTTGTTCAATTAAGCTTTGGTAATAAAACCTGGAAGCTCATTGGTTTCTATGCAGAAGTGAGCCTGATTTTGCACTTTCCAGCTTTAGTAAATAAAGCCTGTTGCGTACTTAAAAGTGGGGTATGCCTGTATATCACTGTATATCACAAAGCTAATGCATAAGGCCAATTAATAACAGAGAGCCAGGACCTGTGTCCCTTTATGAGACACAGGTCATCCATTAAAGTACCTAGGATTTGTACATAACTAGAGGCTGGGCAAAAGCCACTGAAAAATCCAAAATAAGTGGATTTCATACAAAATTTGAATGGAAAAATTCTTACTGCAAGAAGAAAAAAAAATATCTTAGGGACTATGGATTTCAAGAGGATAATAAAGTCTACAAAAAAAAATAAGAAACAAAAAAAAAAAAAAAAAAACACAAGTCCATCAGAATACAGGTAAAGACAATCCCAACATTTGCAAAAACCAGAAAATTAGACCAAGTAACAACATGGCCAACAGTAGAAAATTAAAATATATCCAATAGTGTGAACAAAAAATGGACAACTGCAGAACAGGCCTGAGCTAAGTATGCCCAACCCTTGACTTCAGAAAGAGGAAATGTATATATACAGAAACCTCAAAAGATCTGTCAATGAGCTACAAAAGCCTAGTACACAAACTCAGAAAATCGTACAAAAAGTACCGTTTTCAAAGCGATCGTACAATAATCTGATCATTAGGACGCGGCTTTCAAAAGCCGATCGCGACCATTCATCTGAAATTATCTGGAGGGTACCAAATCATACAATAATTTTCATTTCATCACCAGGATTTTCGTCCGAAAAAATAAATAAATAAATAAATCGCAAGAGCGAGACTCTGCATGCTTGGAAACAAAAGAATACATTACAATACAACACATTACATCACTTCTGAAGTTGTATTCTGTTATACGAGAATTTTAGTAAGCTGAGTAACCAAATTTTTGATCCGAGACTAGTATGCAAAAAAAATTATATATATATTTTCATTATGTGTACAGGATATGTCTACAGGATATTCTAAACCTTTGTCTACAGGGAGGGGAGAATCCCATACAAGAAGGATGCTATCAAAGAAGGAATAGCTGACCTTTAACCTATCATATAGAAAGGGTAGAGAAAATCAAAAAACCCTCTTCCACTTCAGAAGCATGTTCCCATTCTAAGAACAAAAGAAGTTTCCAAACCTAAAAGGAGGTTTTACTGCTATATGGGCGGCACAGTGGTGTAGTGGGTAGCACTCTCGCCTAGCAGTAAAAAGGGTTGCTGGTTCGAATCCCAACCACAACACTACCTGCCTGGAGTTTGCATGTTCTCCCTGGGCCTGTGTGGGTTTCCTCCCACACTCCAAAGACAAAGGTTAATTGGCTTCTGTCTAAATTGGCCCTGTATATGAATGGGAGTTGGGGACCATAGATTGTAAGCTCCTTGAGGGCAGGGACCAATACAATGTATATGTAAAGAAATATCCAGAATTTTACAAGGCGGCTGAAAATCAAAAGATAGTGGATTTCCCCAGTAGGAAACAAGGAACTGGATCCTAATATTTCTCGAAGTGTGCAAGTCTACTATGTAACTGACCCTTTAATGCCTAAGCCTATTTCTGACAATTGTTGCTTACAAGTTAAAATCTGTATTTTTTGCTAGAAAAGAACTTGGAACCCCCAAACATTATATATATATATATATATATATATATATATATATATATATATATATATATATATATATATATATATATATATATATATATATATATATTTTAGCAGAGAATCTAGAGAATAATATGGCTATCGTTGCAAAATTTTATGTCACACTGTATTTGTGCAGCGGCCCTGCAAACGCAATTTTTTGGGAAAAGAGACACTTTCAAGAATTAAAAAAAAAAAAAAAAACAGTAAAGGTAGCCCTTTTTTTTTGGGTAATGTGAAAGATGATGTTACGCCGAGTAAATAGATAAGCAACATGTCATGCTTTGAAATTTTTTTAATTATTGCTCTCGCTCCGACGATCGCCGCGATACCTCACATGTGTTATCTGAACACCGTTTACACATGTGTGCGCAACTTACGAGCTCGTGGGAATGCTTTAAAAAAAAAAGTCTTATTTTTTTTATTTAAAAAAAAAATAAAAAATTTGATCACTTTTATTGCTGTCACAAGAAATGTAAACATCCCTTGTGACAGTAATAGGTTTTTGACAGGTACTCTTTATGGGGAGATCGGGGTTCTAAAAGACTCCAAATCCCTCCTTTGCACTTCAAAGTATTCAGATCGCAAAAATCGTCGATTCTGAATACTGTGATTTTTTTTTTTTTTACCGTAACTGACGTTGTGACGTCACTTCCGTGTTTACACATAGGAGACTGGAACAAAGTAGTTTCCGGCTTCCTTCCAGTCTCACTCTAGCCGGCGGAAGTGCCGGATCGTGGACCGGGTCTCCGGGTGGGACAGGAGGCCCGGGAAGAGCGGCGGAAGCCAGGGACATCCCCTCTTGCTTCTTCGGGATAACAGCCAAGTGGCTTTTAGATGCATCTGTTATCCCTGAAGAGCCGACCGCCCACTCTAAAAAACGGTACGGGGGTGATGCCTGCAGCTGCAGTCATCACCCCGGTATAACCCCTTAAAGCCGAGTTCGCATATATGCGCGCGGTCGGCGCTAAGGGGTTAAAGTGGTTGTAAAAGGCAGAAGATGTGCAGCAGGCCCCCTCAGGCCCCCCTAATAATTACCTGAGGTCCAGGATGAACCAGGATGTAGTAGAGTAATGTTCCTTGCAATCTAGAGTCTTATTCATCACTGAATATATATTCAACACTGTGTGATACTTGTGAAAAACCCCCCTCACACATCTTCACTTCGTAGAACAGCTACAGAGTCTCTGAACACAGTGAATGACATTGGCACATAGCTTTTAATAAAAAGTAAACAGACTCATGGATTTATTCTAAGACCAGTGGCCTCTCTTTCAGGTTCTTGCAGCCAACCCTGTGATGATGGGAGAAAGTGGATGAGGAGTGTGTAGGTGCAAACATTAAAGTGGTTGTAAACCTCAGACATGAAATATGAACAAAGCATACCCCCTATAATGGGTACTTGATTCAATCCAGTGCACTAAGCTTCATTTCGGTCTGCTGCTTTGTTCCTCTGCTATCAGCATTAGTCACTTCTGACAAGTTTTCCTGACAAAAAAAAAAAAAGGTGACAAGTTTGCAAGAGCTCCAGCTGATTGACAGCCTCAGCTCTGCTCCTGTATGCTGTGTGAAGTGGGGCGTGTCCCTTCAACCCTAATCAGCTCTCAGAGTTCTCCTCACTGCGCTCCGAAGTGTGTAATTTCAGGTCTCCCCCTCCTGTTTTCTGACAGCTCAGACAAATTTTATAAATTATGGACTTTAAATGGCTGTAGAGAAAAAAAGACTGCAGATAAACAGGTCCAAATTATGTAGGAGGATTTGTTTCCTCTCTGTGTATCACGTAGATAGATAGATAGATAGATAGATAGATAGATAGATAGATAGATAGATAGATAGATAGATAGATAGATAGATAGATCCACCAGAGCCAAGGACAGCTAACATCCTTATATGTATAGAGTAGGTCGCAAGGCATAGCGAGTTTAATGCAAGGTAGATTCATGGGCGCCAGACACTTCTTGAATGCAAAGAGATTTCTTCTCTCTTGAACAGAACGGTGGGAGAGACACCACACCTGCATGTGTAGGAGCGATGTCTCCTAAGGCAATGATCTTAAAGCAGTTCCTAACACAAATTGTAACGAACTCCTTCACTTTTATACAGTCACGTCTTGTAGACTCTCAGCCCACTGAGCTCCCAGTCTCTCTCACTAGACTTGTTGATTCACTGCCACTGAATCCCGTGAACTCTTCTAATCTTCTTACTTTAGTATCTTCCTCAAGTGTCACCCCCGCTTCCCTGCTGGGTTCCTGGCTTGGCACTCCAGATACTCCTTAAGAGTCACCCCACTGGCTGGGTCCCTGGCTTGCCACCTGCTGAAGTTTCCCGATTCTTCACCATCCCCGGTTGGTGAGAATACTGCTCTGGTACTTGCTTCAGCTACTCACTGTGGTCCCTGGTAACAAGGTGGTTAGTCCCTTAGTGGCGACAGCTTCCCCTCCACCACCGACCACGAAAGTTTCTCCGGCCGGCAGCACCGTCACCTCTGGTTGGACTGCAAGCCGCAACCCCAACCCTACGCTGCTCTTTTGCTTCTGGATAGGCCCTCAGACAGCCTAGCAGCCAGATGTGCCCGGGATAGGCCCAAACTATGGCCTAGCAGCCCAGGAAGCACAACACAAGTCCATCCAGACAGCCGTCCAGGTGGCACAGAACCCCGTTAACCTGACCTCACCCAAATAAAATCGGCTCTCCCAGCAGGCCAAGGGACTCAAGAAAATCCCTGCCCATTGGCTGAGATACCCCATCTATTCCTAATCTGTCCTTGCAATGCCCTTGTCTTATCTAGTGTCACCAGATACCCGGCCATCTTGTGACAGAAGAGAGAAGTGCAGCAATTCCAGACTTAGGGTGAAATCAATTGATTGCTCACAATTGGCCAAGGCAGTGATACATGGCAGGTAAATTTAGGAGCAACCCTGCCTAGATATCAGGGTGCTACATATACACACAGACACACACACACTATATTACCAAAGAGTATTGGGAAGTCTGCCCTCACACGCAGATTAACTTTAATTGCATCCCAATAAAGCAAGGTATTTAAAAATCTAGGCAAATTTAGCCATGAGTATAAATGTAGTCAGATTTTGCCCATTTTCTTCCTTGGCCACGATATTTTAGCATTCTGTTCCCCACTTTCAAACTTCAATACCTCCCAAACAATATCTGTTGGGCCAACTCAATATTGAACCCTACAAACTAAGACTGGGATGCCATTAAAGTTCATGTGCGTGTAAAAGGCAGATGTCCCAATACTTTTGGTAATATAGTGTAAATATACACACACACACACAGCCGGTAAAATAAGTATTGAACATGTCAACGTTTTTCCTAGGTAAATATATTTCTAAAGGTGCTAATGACATGAAATTTTCATCACGTGTTGGTAACAACCCATGCAATCCATACATACAAAGAAACCAAAACAAATAAGTTCAGAAATGAAGTTATGTCTAATAAAATGGAATGACACAGGGAAAAAGTATTGAACACGCTAACTGAAATGTAATACTTGGTACAAAATCCTTCGTTGGTAATGACAGCTTCAAGATGCCTCCTGTATGGAGAAACTAGTCGCATGCATTGCTCAGGTGTGATTTTGGCCCATGCCCTCCACACAAAAAGTCTTCTTGAAGGTTCTGTAGGACTCTTCTATGAACTCTGATCTTTAGTTCTATTGATTCTCTATTGGATGCAGGTCAGGTGATTGGCTGGGCCATTCTAGCGGCTTTATTTTCCTTTCTTTAAAAACCAATTGAAAGTTTCCTTGGCTTTGTGTTTGGGATCATTGCCTTGCTGAATTGTTCACCCTCATTTCATCTTCATCATCCTGGTAGATGGCAGCAGATTTTTTATCAAGAATGTCTTGGTACATTTTTCCATTCGTCCTTCCCTCAATGACATGAAGTTTGCCAGTACTGAATGGTGAAAAACAGCCCCACACCATGATGATCCCACCTCCAAACTTCACTGTTGGTATGATGTTTTTAAGGTGATGTGCAGTGCTATTTGACCTCCAAAGAGTTCAATATTGGTCTCATCTTACCAGACTATATCCCGGTATTTCACAGGCTTGTCTAAGGCCTCGTGCACACTGGACGTTAAAATAATGTTATAAAAAGGCCAGCAACTTTGCAGTGAGTTTTTCAACATTTAATGTTTTTGCAATAGAGCTTTTCCACATTAGCGTTTTTTTATTTTAATGGATCAAAAACGTTAAAAACTGCTGGTGAGCAGTGTTTTTGAGCATTTATTGGCGTTAGATCGTTTTTACAGCTGAAAAACTCCTCTCAGAACCCACTAGTTTTGGGTTTTATTTAAAGCCAAAAACTGATGATAACAGCCTATGTGTGCATGGACACATAGGATAACATGATGGGGAGTTTAATGACTGTAGAAAAAAAGGTCTGAAGCCAAAAACAGCTGCTGTAAAAATGTCCAAAAACGTTCAGTGTGCATGAGGCTTAAATGTCGTGCAGCAAACTTTAAATGAGCTTCAACATGCTTTTTCTTCAGCAATGGAGTCTTGCGTGATGAGCGTGCATACAGGCCATGGCGTTTGAGTGCATTACTTATTGTTTTCTTTGAAACAATGCTACCTGCTACTTCCAGGTCTTTCTGAAGCTTTCCACAAGTGGTCCTTGGCTCTTGGACAACTCTTCTGATAATTCTTTCCCCTCCTCTGTCAGAAATCTAGCAAGGAGCACCTGGTCGTGGCCAGTTTATGATGAAATTATGTTCTTTCCACTTCTGGATTGTGGCCAGTGCTCACTGGAACTTTCAGAAGTTTAGAAATCCTTCTGTAACCAGTGCCATCAGTATGTTTTGCAACAATAAGGTTGTGAAGGTCTTGAGAGAGCTCTTTGCTTTTACCCATCATGAGATGTTTCTTGTGTGACACTTTGGTAATGAGACACCTTTGGCCATCAGTTGAGACTGAACCAGCTGATATTGATGTGCACTGACAAGGGGCAGGATTTCTTTGTAATTACTGATAGATTTCAGCTGGTGCTTGGCTTTCCATGTTTTTTTTGTGCCTCCCTTTCTTCATGTGTTCAATACTTTTTCCCTGTGACATTCCATTTTATTACACTTTACTTAAAGTAGAAATATATATTTTGGATAATTGTGTCCCATTGCAGTGATTTCGCTTCACTTCCTGTCTCATAGCCAAACAGGAAGTGAGAGGAAATCCCTGAAAATTAAGGGAATTTCTTGGGGACCCCCAGACCTTCAGAACTAGTGTCCCTTTTGGAAGATTTCCCCTCTGTTACCTTTCTGGGGAGACCCCAAAATGTGGGGTTCTTTTTTACTTTCGCTTTCAAATATAATAGTAAACAGGACAAATAGAAAGTGTGAATCTTCCTAATGGGGGCACAGAAAGCAAAAAAATCCCTCTCCCTAATCCCTCTCCACTGTGTCCAAAACTTAAAAAAAAAAAACTTTTTGCCTTTAGTTATACTTTAAATTGATTTGGTTTCTTTATATGTATGGATTGCATGGGTTGTTACCAACACGTGGTGAAAATTTTATGTCAATACAGCACCTTTAGAAATATATTTATTTACCTAGAAAAATTGTGATGTGCTCAATACTTATTTTGCCCGCTGTGTGTATATCTATATGAATAAATATAAAAATCAACAAAGGATTAAAAATCCTTGCCATTAATATATGCATAACATGCATGCTAAAAGACACTACTCTAAACACACAGGACAAAAAGAAAATATATTTAATCTGCTATGGAAACATAGTGCTGGTTGCTATGACAATAAAGTACATCTATTACACAATTTGACAGTTCATATGTTTACACCATCATATGATATGAGTTTAGGAAACAGAAATCAAACATCTTATTAACTGGAATGTGGCAAAAGTAATATAACAAGTAAGGAAAGATAACTGCTGTTTCATTAGTTGGAACACAAACTCTGAATGGAGAGATGGGATAGTCATAACAGAGAAACCTGTATACTAAGGCCTCATGTACACTGCTGCTGGTAAACGGATGAGCAGTTGGGCGTTTTATTTAGCTGCCCCTGAACTCTCCTCGGTTATCTCATCATCACATGTACACAGCGTCAATTATAGTGGTTTCTAGGCAGTCGAGTTTGGAAGCATTTTTGGGAAAGCAAAAAAAAATGCATTCAGGACGGATGTTGAGAGGCATTTGAAATGCCAAATGCCTGTAACAGCTTGTAAACGCAGTAAATCGCGTTTAGCCACGTTTCGTTTACAGGCGTTTTTAGTGGATACATTTTTTGACCTTTTGAAAAAAAAAAAAAAAAACGCTCCAAACGCGACTAAACGCTACATGTAGACGTGGGAAAAAATTGCAAGTTAGACTTACCGGTAACTTGTTTTCCAATAGGCTTTCAGGACAGCACCCGAGAGATCATGGCTCCTCCTCCCACAGGAAACACCTCATCAATTAAGTCTTTTAAATTGGAATCCTCCACGTTGCCTCATCAGTTGTTTGTAGAGAACTCCAGCCCCAGCTGCAACACATAAGCGACAGTTATATCATAGTATTACAGCATTAGCATAAACAAAGGGCGGGTTACTGCTGTCCTGAAAGCCTATTGGAAAACAAGTTACCGGTAAGTCTAACTTGCAATTTTCCAAAACGTCTTTCAGGACAGCACCCGAGAGGATAATCGAGACTTACTCCATTTAGGGTGGGACAACAGCCTGTAAGACTTTCCTTCCAAAAGCCTGGTCCCCAGCCGTCATGAGGTCTAACCTATAATGACGGGCAAAGGTTGTCAGACTTGTCCAAGTAGCTGCCTTACAGATTTGTTCGGGGGTGGCGCCAGCTTTTTCTGCCCAACTCACCGCGGAAGCTCTTGTAGAATGAGCCCGGACATTTAATGGACTCTCCAGACCTGTAAGGGAATAGGCTTCTGAGATAGCCATTCTCAACCATCTGGCAATGGTTCCTCTAGAAGCTTGTCTTCCTTTTTTATTACCGGAAAATAAAACAAACAGAGCATCTGAACATCTAAAGTCTTTAGTGTTTTCTAAGTAACTCAAGACTGCTCTTTTAACATCCAGGGTATGGAATTCTTCTTCCTTCTTACCCGATGGATTAGAACAAAAGGTAGGAAGTATTATTTCCTGAGTTCGATTCTGGATCGAAGCGACCTTCGGCAAAAAATTAGGATCCGTCTTCAGAACAATTCGGTCTGAAAAAATGGAAAAGAAAGGCTCCCTGATTGATAAGGCTTGCAGCTCACTGACTCTTCGGGCTGTTGTAACCGCCACTAAAAACACGGTTTTTAAAGTAATCAATTTCAGGGAGGCTAAATTAATGGGTTCAAAAGGTTCCTTGGTCAGGGCCTGTAGAACGACCGATAAGTTCCATGCTGGACAGCTTTTGATTACCACTGGTCTAGACCGGGTAAGAGCTTTGAAGAATCTTATTACTAGAGGTTCTGATGAAATAGATTTTTCCAGGAATACCCCCAGCGCAGCAACTTGAACTTTGAGGGTGCTGACCGCTAAGCCCTTGTCCGCCCCTTCTTGGAGAAACTCAAGCACAGACGAAATTTGTTTTGTAGATCTGTCAGATGCTGTGCACCAGGAGTTGAAGACTTTCCAGACCTTGGAATAGATTGCTCTTGTAACCTCCTTTCTACTGGATAGGAGGGTAGCTACCAACCTATCCGAGAAACCTTTCCTCTTCAAGAGCTGCTCCTCAGAAGCCAGGCCGTGAGCTTTAGTTTTGCTACTTCCTGGTGAAACAGAGGACCTTGTAACAGAAGGTCTTTTCTTAACGGAAGGTGCCAGTAAGGTTCTTGTTGCATCTGAAGAAGGGATGAAAACCAAGGCCTTTTTGGCCAGAAAGGAGTGATGAGGATCACTATTGTCTCCTCCTTCCTGATTTTTGCTATGACCCGAGGGATAAGCTGAAACGGAGGGAATGCGTAACAGAGGTGAAACTTCCAATCTTGTGCCAGAGCATCCACTCCCAGTGATGCCTCGTTCCTGTTCAGGGAGAAGAAGCGAGACATCTGCGAGTTTTCCTGGGTGGCGAAGAGATCCACTCTTGGACGCCCCCATTTCTGCACTATTAGCTGGAAGACTTCTGGATTCAATTGCCACTCTGCCTCTAAAATCTGGTTCCTGCTTAGGAAGTCCGCTACTCTGTTTAAGGTCCCTTTTAAATGGACCGCGGATAAGGATAGAGTATGGAGCTCTGCCCAACTCAGAATGCCTTTTGCCAAGCTCTGCAGAACTTTGCTTCTGGTTCCCCCTTGTCTGTTTATGTAAGCCACTGCCGTGGCGTTGTCTGACAGGATCTGAGTATGTTGCCCCTGGACTTCTTTCGCAAAGGTCAGTAAGGCCATTTCTATAGCTTTTAGTTCCCTCCAATTTGAGGACCTTAGGGCATCTTTTGTGTCCCACGAGCCCTGGGCCCACCGGCCGCTCATATGAGCCCCCCAACCCCAGGAACTGGCATCTGTTGTCAACCTCACCTGAGTTGGGAAGGACCATAACAGCCCCTCTGAGTACCTTGTCTGGTTCTTCCACCACCACAGACTTCTTTTTACTGAAGTAGGGATCTTCACTAATGAATCTAGTGAATCCTGCTGGTGATTCCAGGTTTTTAACAAAAAACTTTGCAGAGGTCTGAAATGGAGCTTTGCCCACTGGATGGCCGGAATGGAAGAGGTCAGGGTTCCCAATGCTGACATAACCTTCCTGATGGACAGAACTTGATTGGACTGTAGCAATGACACCACTTGTATCAACTTTTTCTGTTTTTCCTCTGGAAGAAAAATTTTTTGTTCTAAAGAGTTGATACGGAAACCCAGGAATAACACTTCCTGTGAGGGAATCAGATTTGATTTTTGAAGGTTTAAAATCCACCCCATGGATTCTAGATGAACCCGGGCTCTGAGCAAGTTTTCTTGAAGACCTTCTCTGGTCTTGGCAAAAAACAGCAGGTCGTCCAGATAAGGAATAACTGAGATTCCCTCTAGACGCAGAGGCGCCAGAGCTTCGGCCATTATTTTCGTGAAGACCCTTGGGGATGATGACAGACCAAACGGGAGTGCCCTGAATTGCAGATGTACCACCTTCTTCCCTTCTTTCAGTGCTAACCTCAGATATTTCTGCGACCTGGTGGCAATAGGAATGTGGAGGTAGGCATCTTGTAAATCTATTGATGCCATATAGCACCCTTGATACAGGAGGTTTCTTACTGAAAATATTGAATCCATCCGAAACCTTCTGTATTCCACTGATTTGTTTAGCATTTTGAGATTCAGGATAAGACGGAACTTTCCTGAAGGTTTCTGAACCAGAAAGACATGTGAGTAGAACCCCTGGAAGAACTCCCCTGCTGGGACCGGAACAATGACTCTCTGATTTTTCAGTTCCTGAATTAGGGACTTCATGGCGAGAGCCTTGACTGTGTCCCTTGGGACGTTTGTCACTAGGAATCTCCTTGGAGGTTCTTCCGTAAATTCTATCACATACCCTTGGGAGAGCATCTTTACAACGAATTGATTCGAGGAAATGGCTCTCCACTGAGGAAGAAACTCCTGAAGTCTCCCCCCCACCTTGACAGAGTCATTGTGGTTTTGTGGTGGCCGCAGGAGGATTGAAGAGCACTCCACCCCTACCTTTGGGCTTCTGAGAAGACCATGCCTTCCTCTTGCCCTGCGTTTTTGCTTCCTGCTGACCTTTTTGGGGCCGAAAGAAACGCTTACGGGTTTGCACCTGTTTTTTCCTAACCGGAAACGACTTTTTCTTGTCTGCCGTGCGGTCAAGAATGGACTCTAGCTCTGAACCAAATAGCAGATCACCTGCGAACGGAATACCACATAATCTATTTTTAGATGCAGCATCCCCTGGCCACGTCTTCAGCCATAAGGCCCTTCTGGCAGAATTTGTTAAAGCTGCTGACCTTGCTGACATGCGGATAGACTCCGCAGACGCATCCGCAATATATGATATTGCTGCCGACAGGGTTGAAAAAGAGTCTAGAATCTCCTGTTTTGAGGAATCTGCTATGACATGGGCTTTCAACTGGTTAACCCAGTGATCCAAGTTCTTTGCAACACAGGTTGTTGCCATTGCTGGTTTCAGATTGTGCATTACTGATTGCCAGGTTCTTTTAAGAAGCAGGTCCATCCTTTTGTCCATGGGCTCCTTCAGGGTGCCCATATCCTCAAAGGCTAGGTCCGTAGACTTAGAGACCTGAGAAAAGGCAGAGTCCAATTTTGGAACCTTATTCCATACAGAATCTGGATTTTCTTCAAATGGAAATCTTTTCTTGTGAGCCCGGGAAAAGAAAGGCTTTTTCTCAGGTTCCAGCCACTCTTTTTTAATCATATCAGTGATAACTGAATGGACTGGAAAAGAACGGCCTTTTGAATCTTCTAAACCAGCATACATGCGGTCATGCAGTGAGAGTTCCTTCTTTTCCTCTTCTATCCCCAAAGTGGCATGGATTACCTTCAGGAGTCCTCCCACCTCTTCTAGTGACAATTTGTATTTAGAAGTGGTATCTGCTTCATTTTCCTCCTCCTCAGAATCTGTATCATCTGGAGCGAGGGAAACGGACCCTTGAGAAGCGTCCTGGGATATCGGACCCCCAAAAATTGTTTGAGAACCACTCTGGGGTTCTGAAGATGGCTGCGGAACCAGAGGATCCCTAGAGGGACCTGGCTCCTCTCTTAGGTTTGACCTAAAAGCCTGAAAGGTGGCCCGGAGCTCATCCTTTATTGTTGATACTAAGTCGCCACAAACGGATGGAGTCTCCTCTCTGACCAAAGTTGTAATGCACTCTGCACAAAGCGTTTTGGTCCAAGCATCGCTTAATTTTTCTTTGCAGACAGGGCACCTTTTCTTGACTGGTTGGGCAGAACCTTTGGCCTGGACAAACAGAAAAGAGGCATGGAACCACGCTTAAAAGGCTGTAATACAGCGTAAACAATACACCCAGGTGCACTAAGGAAGGAACATCTCATTTTCCATGTGCCCATGCAAGCCACCACCACCTAATCCCCTGTTGTAGGGCAGATATACTAAATCTAGCCACTGCAACATACCTTCTGAGAGGGGAGGGGGGGGGGGGGGGTGGTGGTGGGGGAAGGGGGGAAAGGGTGAGTAACCCCCCCACAGGAGAAAACGGCCCGGGTAATAGAGGACACAGTCCCTTACCTTAGCCTTGCTGGCGCCTTGGCTTGCCCCCTTATCCGCTGCATCGCTATCCATAGCTGTCTGCGGTGCGTGGTGAACGACCGGTTCCAGATTCGAAAACGCCGCCGCGCTGACCTGGAACCGGAAATAAGGCGCCAGGTGACCCTGCCCTCTCCCACTGCGCTTTGCGCCGGAAATGACGCACGCGCCGACCCGGAAGTGCTGCCTGTACGTGGCTGAAGCGCTCTTCTGCCACCAGCAACATGGCGGCCGCCACCGCTCGCTCCCAAAAAGGAACAGAGGGCGGCCGCCCGTCAGGCCAAAAATTGAGGCAGCACCCCCGGCGTACAGGCTCTCCCCGAGCACGGAAGAGGGAGAGGGAGCCCACGGGACCGTCCATGTAAGAGGCAAGTGGGAGGCTCACTCTCCTGGCCTAAAAAGACCTAACAGGTGAGAACCTGTGTCTCCCAGGATAAACCTGAGAGATCATGGCTCCCACCAGAGGTGTTCCTCCAGCTGGAGGAAACACAAAAAACTGATGAGGCAACGTGGAGGATTCCAATTTAAAAGACTTAATTGATGAGGTGTTTCCTGTGGGAGGAGGAGCCATGATCTCTCGGGTGCTGTCCTGAAAGACGTTTTGGAAAAAAACATTTTAAACATTGTTTACTATCTGTCAACTTAAATCGTTCAGGGGATGTTGTAAAGCGCCCCATGTACATGAAGCCTAAAGGGGATGCAGACAAACCCAGGTATTTACACATGGAAAAATAACCTTCTTTAGGCTGGGTTCACCCTTGTGTTGCCATTTATTGTTAATGGCACCCTAAACACTGCAAGAAAAAAAAAAAAAAAAAAAACATTGTAAACCAGAAGATAACAGTTCAAAGCTCAAAAAGATACTCGAGCACCTTTGTCAAGTTTATCTCATGCAGACAAGAATGGGCTGTCATATACACTAAGTGAAAAACACACAAAAACATTCGTATGTGTGACACGCTACATAGTGTGCTTTTGCATAGCTTCACGCAGCTTGATTAAAGCATTTAAAGTAAATTACTATTCCAGTATGGAGAGGTAAATACAGATCTTAACAGCAATGCTGACTGTCACTTTAACCCTTATACTGCCTCAACCATTTTTGCATTGTTTGTACACATCCTAAAAAGAACATTTTAACCCCCATAATCGGCAACCCTGCTTTCAGCCCCAGACTCTAGGTTCCAGGATGATCCCAGGCCCATCATTTCATTGCCAATAGATGACCAGACAACAAATCATAGTTGACTCGGCTCTTGCAGGTCTATCTTTCTAGCAAAAATGACAATTGGCTCACTTCATTGGTTCGCTACCTTCTCCAGAGGCACCTTACTACCTTTGAACTAGAACAGTCTCTGCTGCATTATGCGGTCTCTCAGACCTACCAATTGTTGATTTCTGTCACCAGACTTTAGACGACATCCTTATATCACCAGGTGGGAACGAGAGTAAGGGCCCTTTCACACACGATAGCACCCAGGTATCGGCGGTAAAGCTATGCTAGTTTTAGAGGTGCTTTACCATAGTTTTTGCATCGCTTTTCGGGCGCTATTGGGGCACTTTTAACCCCTGCTAGCAGCCGAATAAAGGGTTAAAAGTGCCGCTGCCCACTGATTTCAATGGGCAGGAGCACTTTAGGAGCGGTGTGTTCACCGTTCCTAAAGCGCTGCAAAGAATCTGCTTGCAAGACTTTTTTTGAAGTCCTGCCAGAGCAGCGACCCAGTGTGAAAGCACTCGGGCTTACACACTGGGATTGCAGATGAGGCTTTTTCCGGCGCTTTACAGGCACTATTTTTAGCGCTAAAGTGCCTGAAAAACACCTCCAGTGTAAAAGGGATCTTAGACGTACAATTTACAGAGAAACAAGTGGAAAGAATTCTTCCATTTTTTTTCCAAAACCTCTATTTCAGCTAAACAGCAGGAGGCTGGTTTTAAAGGTGTTGACCAGGTGGTATCATAACGCCGGTGAAGATTTATAGGATGTTCCCACAATCTTCGGATCTTTGTTGGAGATGTGGGGAGGAGAGCGGTTCTCTTGACATCTTTTGATCTTGCCACCTCTTGCAGTCCTAATGGACAGAGGTCCACCGCGTAACCCAAAAATTCACTGATCGGGAGTTACTGAAGGATCCTGCGATTTTCCTTTTGCATCACCACAGAATTCCGAAAAAGGTTTACAGACGATCCATTTTACCTCTCCTGCTTACAGCGGCGAAGAGCTGCATCCCACTTTTTTGGAAGCGGATACGGCCACGTCAGTTGCCGTCTGGTTGAAAAAAAAATAGCCGAAATCAATGTGATGGAAGACTTGGTGGCTACGGAGAGAGGCCTTTGTGAGAAAATTCTCTAAAAATTATTTTACTGGCACATATTTGTCTATTCTGAGGAGTACACGGAGCTTGTGACTTAACCTCTTGACATCCGGAGGTCGTCATATGACGGCCTCGACTTTCGGGGGTTATATCTGAATGATGCCTGAGGCTACAGACATCATTCAGATACTGGCATTTTCAGCCGGCGATTCCATACACCATAAGAACGATCATAGCGGCTGTTCCGCCGCTTGATCGTTCTTACGGGCGGCGAGAGGGGACGTTTCCCCCCCCTTCCCGCCGCCCTCTGGTGCTTCTACCGACTCACCTCAGCGATCGGTGAGTCGGATAGCGGATCCGCCGGCGCCGGATGTAGATCATAGAGATTTCCGGTGGACCAGATGGTCGCCGGAGTCTCTATGATCGTTCGGAGGCCGGGTGCGATGTTATGACGTCACGCCCGGCCTCTGCATTAAATAAAAACGGCGCCACTTCAGCTGGGAAGCGGTGATCTTTTTTTTTTTTTTTTATTTTAGGCTTCCCAGCCTAGAGGTGAGATGTGGGGTCTTATTGAACCCATATCTCACTGTAAAGAGGACTGATCATGTCATATTCCTATTACGAGGGATGTATACATTCCTTGTAATAGGAATAAAAGTGATCAAAAAAAAATTTTTTTTTAAAAGCGTCAAAATAAAATTTTTTAAGTAAAACAATAAAAAAAAATTTTTTAAAGCGCCCCTGTCCCCGTGAGCTCGCACGCAGAAGCGAACGCATACGTAAGTCCCGCCCACATATGAAAACGGTAATTTTGGCCCTAGACCTCCTCTGTAACTGTAAACATGTAACCAGTAAAAAATTTTAAAACGTCACCTATGGGGATTTTTAAGTACCAAAAGTTTGGCGCCATTCCACGAGTGTGTGCAATTTTGAAGCGTGACATGTTAGGTATCTATTTACTCAGCGTAACTTCATCTTTCACCCAATGCAAAAACATTGGGCTAACTTTGCTGTTTTGTTTTTTTTTTAAAGCATGAAACAGTTTTTTTTTTTTAAAAAAACACGTTTGAAAAATTGCTGCGCAAATACCGTGCAAGATAAAAAGTTGCAATGACCGCCATTGTATTCTCTAGGGTCTCTGCTAAAAAAACATATATAATGTTTGGGGGTTCTATGTAATTTTATAGCAAAGAAATGATGATTTTTGACATGTAGGAGCGAAGTGTCAGAAATGGCCTTGATGCGAAGTGGTTAAATCCCTTGTATTGGAGACCAGGCCTGGAAGGAGTGCTTTTCTGGCTAAATTGCCCCCTTGCCCACCCCACCTTTTTTTTTTCCTCCTTTTCTTTCCCCTTCTCTTCTTTTCATACTGTTCTTCTCTTGCTGCTTTTTTTTCCTTGTTAAACGGTGTCCACCATGTAAAACGCCAAGCGGGATACAGACACTTCCCAGATCCTGATGCTCGGAGTATTGTCTACATTTACATGCTCACCTTTATATACGCAATGGCTTTTGTTGTGCAGACTTATTTTTGGAAGAATTTAATTTCCTACACACAAATGTTGTGGTTTCTGTATTTACCATGTATTATCTTTAAATAAAGTATGGGGGGGCTAATGCACATTTTAGGCCCGAAGATTAGTTAAAACCCCTGCCTACGAACATAAAATGGTGGCAGTTGCAATTTTTATGTCACATAATATTAGCATAGCGGTTTATCAAATTCAACTTTTCAGTAAAAAGTACACTAAAGTTAATTTAATGTACACAACAGAATATATTACCCACTTTTAATGGTAAATTATAAAAGATGAGGTTGAGATGAGCGCACAGATGCCAAAGGTGCAGATCCTTAAAATGGTATGCGCACATAGAACAAAACTTCCGTCCACAAAATGTTTCAATGCTTTGAAAGTCTTTACAGGTCATCTGTAAGGCTTCATGTACACAGGAGGTTTTTTTAAATCATCTCCTTAACGATTGAACTTGACAGAGAGTAACCAACGTTTAAAAACGTCCGTTGTGCCATGTTTACATGCCGAGTTTAGAAGCGTTTTTTACATTAAAAATAGTCAAAAATGTTTCTCCATTAAAAACACCTGTAAAAGAAACGTGGCCAAACGCAAGTTACCACGTTTACAAGCATTTGGCATTTCAAATGCCTCTGAACATCCATCCTGAACGCATTTTTTGCTTTCCAGAAAGTGTTTCTAAACTCAACTGCCTAGAAACGACTCTGTGTACATGTACTAAGATAACATAACATACAGGAGAGTTCAGGGGCAGCTGAAAAAAAAACGCCCAACTGCTCCTAAACGTCAGTATACCAGCAGCAGTGTACAAGAGGCCTGAGGCTCCATTCACACCTAGGTGTTTTTGGGCGTTTTTCTGCTCTAAGCCCCAGCTTTGAATACGCCAACAAGACAAGTTCATTCATTTCAATGACCCCTGTTCACATCTGAGCATTCTGTCGCCTGAAGCAAAACGCCCGTCGCTCAAAAAAGTAATCTTTTTTGGCAGATTATTGGCGTTTTACTGCTTTTACATTGTTGACCTTTTTACCTTGAAAGTGCCTGTACAAAAACACTGCAAAAACACCTGTAAAATAGCAACGCCTAGATGTGAACAGAGCCTAAACGATGGCTTTAGATTTACTGCTTTCACACTGATGTGCACAGCGATATGTATGTGTAGCACAATCAATATTTTTGTATTTAGGTGCCCACTTATGTTCGTAGGCAGGGGCTTTAGGTGCTTAAGTAACTATTTTTTTACAAGGTCCATACCAGACCCAAGGGCCTGGTATGCCCTTGGAGGGGGAACCCATGCCGGATTTTTACTTAAAATTTGGCGCGGAGTTCCCCCTAAAGATTCATACCAAACACAGTGCCGGGCATTGGCGGGGATCCAAGTCGGATCCCCGTTCATTGAAAGTCGGACACATGCCGGCTTCATGTCGCAGGGCAAAGTCGGATCCAAAGTAGGACGGCTGTCGTGTCGCACCAGTGTGAACCCAGCCTCAGTGTCTGAATCTCTTTAGAGAAAATGGTCATTAGAAGGTGTGGCTGGTTTATTAAAGAGGTTAAGAATGTTCACACAATAAATTATGTGAATATTCACTTCAGATAGTCAATCATCCACAGAAGGAATAAACAGGAGTTTGCTTTTATATGATTGGATAATTGAATATTTTAAGTGAATATTCTTATGTGAACAATCTCAACTATAATAAATGATCCTACCTCACAGGGAATGCCTGAACTGTATCAATGCAGAAACCAAGATTCCAGGGGCATTTTGTTTGTCTACGGTGTGTGTGTGTGTATATATATATATTATATATATATATATTCATTTTTATTTTTTTGCAAAATGTGTGTACCCCTTTAAAATATAAAAGTATGAATTGTGAAGATATTTATTTTTTATAGGCATTGTATTGTTTAGGAGAAGTAAAAAAGCAACAAGTAAAACAATAAAATCAGTGAATATGACAACAATGACATATGTACAAGCTCACTAATCCTACAAACATCTGCTCCACAGATAATGCAGAAGTTGCGAGGCAAATGAATATCGCATAAATACTTAAGTAAAAAAAAACAGAATGTTCACTTCTTTTTGTAATCCTTTACCAATACATCTCATCAAAGCACATCACGATTCCCATGCAACCCACTAATAATTTTCAGAAAAGTATTATTTTTAATACAGACTACATATACACACACACACACACACACACACACTTTGACTTCATTAATAAAATATATGGATGCTTATACAGCTGTATATTGGTGCACCTGTCCCATGTTGTTAAGCTTTTTATCAACTAATGCGCAAGGATAATATATTATTGAAAAAAAAAAAAACTCCAGGTACAAACATTTAAATAAGTTGCTGGGTTACAATAGTTAAATCTAAGGAGGTGTAAGCTGCTTCTTTGGTCGCTGCCTGTTATTTACAATTTACACTTTCATTGAGCACCAACGATATAGTTTTTGCTATGCTTCCAACGCTCAAAAAAAGAACCTTGCAGCTCTCCTTCCCAGCAGCTGTCCCCTTATTTCTTGCCCAATCACAGAATGCTTTGTGTTTTGTGAATGGGTTCACAGAATACAAAAGGGGCGATTTACTAAAACCGGAGAGTGCAAAATCTGGTGCAGCTGTACATGGTATCCAGCTTCTAACTTCACCTTGTTCAATTAAACATTGCCAAAAACAATTCCTGAATCTGATTGGTTTCTTTGCAGAGCTACACCAGATTTTGCACTCTCCAGTTGTAGTGAATCAACCACAAAGTGTTCTGTGAATAAACAGGGGAGACGAGGGGCAGACAAAACGACTTGTGCGCAGGAGAGCAGCAAAAGTCTGCTAACAGAGGGTCCAAAGTATAGTGAGAGCTCAAGAAAAGTGTAAATTGAAAGTAACAAGCAACCCAGGAGGCGGTATACACCTCCTTGGGTTTAACTATCTGTAACCCAGCATATTCTTTTTGTTCCCAAATATCTTCTTTAAAAAAAGCAATGATTTGCTTTTATAATCCTCTTATTTTTTTGGGGTATGTAATGAAATGAGACATGTGAATACCTTCTGTTCTAAAGCGACATTACCATGCTATGCACTGATTTCTTTAGTCCCACGTCACCAAAACCTGTACCATTATACTGCCTTTTTAAACAAGACATTGATTTTATTTATGTGAGAATTTGCCAAATTAGCTCAATTCATTTAGACACACATGATAGGTCTTATCAGCTAGAAATGAACAGTTTACTGGAGGAGTACATCATTTCACAAAAGACAATTTCTCTGTAGGCAGAATAGTGAAGTGAAGCAAGAGCGGCAATCCTCTGGGAAAACTCTAAAGATTGATAGCATTAAGAATGAAAAATCGGAGTGACAGCAACTGGGACAGTCACAATAAAACACTTGCTCGACCATGTGTGTTGTGGAATGCAGCATCAAACAGTGTCAATGTATGTATACATCAAAAGGGATCTTTGTTGACACAGATCTGAAAGTGATCTTTCTTTACCCAAAAATCATTCAGGTAGTAGATAAAGCCAAGTACACGCCAAAAGAACACACTGACTACAAATTAAAAGCATACTTCCAACTGTAACAAGTTACCAAAAAATTAGGCAAGGAAGACCAGTTACAATAAGCCCCACATAAAAAGGCTCTGTTAGAGTGTAGTATGCGGAAAATCCATATTTGATGTTTTTTATAAGCTCTGTCATTCAATTCTCTGAATCTGCATCATCTGTTAAATCGGTTTCCATGCTGCCTTATGTATTACCTTTCTGCACAGTGACATACCCCGCATTTTACCTACTCTGCGACAACCCACAATAAACAGGACAAAAAAGTCTGTTTAGATTAGATTCTCTCTTCAAGCTGAGAGTTTTTCCGGTATGTTTTCAGACAGTAGTAACAGGCTTGCAGAGGCAATTGTCAAAGATCTTACTGGAAGCAAAACCCTTTCCTGTAGATTGCAGGTGACAAAGAAATGAAACCAGAGAAGTGAAAGCAATCAGTGGGGGGAATTTTAAAAAGGGCCTATTCACACTCATCTGTTATCATGCAGCAAAAAGTATTACAAGCAGAAATCCTATTGTTTACTATATGGCTGGTTCAAACTTATGCGCTGCAGATCTGTGTGTAAGGTAAAACTGAAGTAACTTTGCATAGTAACCTATCAGCTTCTATGTTCAGTTTGTTCAGTTAAAGTGTGTCGTTATCCTAAATATTTCTTTTTTTTCCCCATGTGTGTGTAAACATTTTTTATACTTCTTCCATCTGAATTACCTGGTTGAACCCGCCAGCCAGTCATTCTTTATTCCTTGTTTTAAACTGACTACACAGAAGCTGATCTGTGTTAGTGTGGTCAGTTTTCATCCTTTGGCTGGCCATTCAGAGGTACAAAAGACACTGTACAGACACAGCATGTATGTATTGGGTGGTTTGTACAGCCAGCACACCCCCTGGTCAATCTCACTACCTGCCTTGTGAACACACCGCTTGCTCAAGCACTGCTTGCATCTTGCCTCAGGCTGAACAGAATACAGGCAAATTCAAATATTGTTTTTTGTCGCTATGGCCCTAAAAATGGCCTGCGCCAAATTCAAAAATCTCTATCACCTGTTTTAGTAACTTTACCAACATGTGCAACAGATTCAGATAGTTCTTAATAGTCCCACTTTTACAAAGTGGTACTATTAATGCTCCAAATTCAAAAATAATTAACTCCAGTCTGTAGATAAAACTGGGAGGTAATTAAGACCTACTCTTAATTGGCATACAGAGGAGGCAGAGTGCCGATCCCGTCTACAGTGTAGCAGAGTGGTATAGTCACGGCTGCTACTCCTTCCGTGTCTCACTGCTGCTTCACAGCCTCCTAACAACCAATGACGCTGCAGTGGGTGGAGTCTGATGGGGAAACTGACACTAGTTCCCCATTAGGTTCACATTCACCTTTTAATGAACAGCAGGCAGTGGATGGATTCTTTAGCCAATAGCAGGCTCTCTATTGGCTAAGGATCTGCCCACTGCCTGCTGTTAATCACAAGGGGAGTGGAGCTGATGGGCAACTGGTGTCTATAAATCCTTGTCAGGCTCCGCCCCCCAGGCACAAAACTCCCCCACTGCTGCACTGTCTGTGTGTCAGCTGGTGGTGAGGGAGCACCTTTGTACAGAGGTTGGAGTGTCTGCATGGACACTCTCAATACGTGCCCCAGATTCATATACCTGTGTACAATATGAACATATGAATCTGTCACCCACACCAACATTTGTCTTGTGGAAGTGCACTGGAGTTGGTAAAAAGTGTCTAAGACACTCTTTATGGATTTCGGGGACTATGTGCTGCACAGTGTCCTGTAATTCACCCCCCCAAATCAGGAAGAGGAGATGCATGGCAGAACTTTTAACCTTGTAAAAATGGTAGGAAAGATTATTTCTTGAAGTGGAACTAAACCCCTCAATTTTAAGTTTCCAAAACAGTTACATTCAAAGCTTTCCATGAAGGAGAACTGTGGTAGTTGCTTTTTCTCTCAACTAAATTGCCAATCCATCAAATGACTAGTGTCATAACTCATCACATGTGCAGCGCCATGGCAACTGCAGATCAAACAGAAGCTAAGATGGCAGCTTCCTTGACTGTAAAAGACAGAAAGGTTTAGTTCAGCTTTAAACTAAGCAAAAGAAGTTACTGGCATCATCATACTAATTAACTGTATTAGAATGTGTCTATAACATTGTATATTCAAAGTCACTTTATGGCCTCATGCACACTGCAGTTCAAAAAAGATATTACAGGCATTTGAGATTTATTTTTTTCTCCACCTCTAAACTCCCCTCTACTATGTCAGCCTAAGTGTCCATGTACACAATAGGCGGTTTCAGGGGTTTAGTGGCAGAAAAAACCCTCCAAAGTTATGTTCTGAAGAGTAACTTCTGAGCTTAAAGAAAAACACCTGAACACACATAAACACAGCCTTTAGGAGCGTTCAGCATATACAAGTGTACGTTGATTATAGTGAAAAATGAGCAGAGGAGAAGGTTTTGAAATAAAAAACACTTATCAAAGCAGACTCCCAAAAACTCTCATAAACACTTGTGCAATCAATATGAGCATTTTTATGCTGCTTTTTCTGTCAGAGGTTGTGGCATTTTTTCAGCCACCTAGTGTGCATGGACCCTAAAGTGTAAACTTTTTTACCTTTAAGTTGAACTTTGAGCCAAAAATAAATAAGGATGAACAGGCAGGAATTTTAATGGAGAAGAGACATGCTTTTCTGCATTAAAAAGCTACTTACCTGCCTGTTAGCCCTTGTGCACGCGCAGCTCACTGTACAAATTTGGTAATGCCGAATCTGACTGAACGCGACATCATCACCGCCCGGCCAATGACAGCAGCTAGTGTTCGAGACCCGGAGGCTGGCCATCCGAAGATGTCAGCGGCCGGGAGCTTGAGAATGCCACATCGCTGGAGCCGAGGTGAGTATTGTTCCATTTTAAAGTGGAATTTTGAGTCAAAATTAGGAGGTGGTCAAACATACAGGAATTTTAATGCAGAAGATACAGTACATGCTTTGTCTTCTGCATTAAAGTTACTTACCTGGCTGTTTGCCCCTGTACAGTGACCTTACAAGTTCGGCCGAATCTGACTGAACTTCCGCGCATGCGCAGAATTGATGTTATTCCCATTTGGCCATTTAGAGCAGCCAGCGATTGAGACAAGACACACCACATTGCTGGAGCAAAGGTGAGTATAGTTCTGCTTTAATACATTTCCTGGACTGCTCAGTATGGTTCCCCTCTCCATCCCTAAAAATGTACCTGCCTCCTCTCACAATCCAGATCTGTCCTGGCTACAGCCTTGCTCTCCCCTCTTCATGGTCTCACAGTAAACACAGGCAGCAGTGGGAGCCATTGGCTCCTGCTGTCAGTCAAATCTGGAGAGTATCGATCAAGGGGGGGAGAATTGTGCTGCTGTGTGTCTATGGACGCAAACAGCCTAGCTTGAGAGTGCACCCACATAACACATGCCTTGCTGTAGAGTGCTAGTGGGGAACCCCAGAAGAGGAGGTTAAAGTCATATTAAAAAGTCTTGTTTTTTTTTTGTATAAAAACAACAAACATGTTATACGTACCTGCTCTGTATAGTGGTTCTGCACAGAGCAGCCTGGATCCCCCTCTTTTCGGGTCCCTCGCCGGCGCTCCTGGCCCCTCCCTCTTGCCGAGTTCCCCCACAGCAAGCAGTGGCTCAGCCCTGACCCCTATTTCCTCATTGGCTCACTGACTTTGACTGACAGCAGTGGGAGCTAATCAGGAGGGAGAGTCCTGGACAGCTGGGGCTCTCGTGCATCGCTGGATCAAGATAGGGGTTCAGGTAAGTGTTAGGGTGGCTGATGCACGATAAAGGTTTTTTTTTTTTTATCTTAATGCATTCTTCTGCCTTTAAAACCACTTTAGAGGCCACTCTGTACAACAGCACTGCACAGAGCAAGTAGGTAGAACATGTTTATTATTTACATTTTTACATATCGCTTAAAAGGGGTTGTAAAGTCAGAAGGTTTTTTATCCTAATGCATTCTATGCATTAAGAAAAAAAGCCTATGTGCAGCAGCCGTCCCAGCACCCCCTAATACTTACCTGAGCCCCATCTCCATCCACCAATGTCCATGAGTGACACGGCTGTCTGGGACTCTCCCTCCTGATTGGCTGAGGATACAGCAGCAGCGCCATTGGCTCTAGGGTTGCCACCTCATCCCTTTAAACCCGAACACATATTAATTACACAGGTTCTGTGGCTGATTAAGGTGGTAATTAAACTCAGTTAGTGTCTTACCTGCATTCAGTTAGCCTCAGAACCCGAGTAATTAATATGTGTTCGGGTTTAAAGGGATGAGGTGGCAACTCTAATTGGCTCCCACTGCTGTCAAAGTCAGTGAGCCAATCAGGGGAGAGGCCGAAACGGGGCTCTGTGTCTGAAAGTGACTCAACTCAGGTGTCCCCATAACAAGCACTCAACGGGAGGGAGGGGCTAGGAGAGCCAAAGAGGGACCCAAAAAGAGGAGGATCTGGGCTGCCCTGTGCAAAATCATGACACAGAGCAGGCAAGTATAACATGTTTGTTATTATGTAAAAAAAAAAAAAAAAAAAACTAGACTTCACAATCATTTTAACACTTTGAAATTGAAAGCTATATGCTGAGTGGTTGCCATGCACAGCTTGCTCCTGTCTTAGTAAGAAAAAACAAAACAAACACACAACCACTTTGGAACAAAGCAACACGCCAAACCACAATGTAGATAATGAGTGAACTAGAGATAAAAAGGTGTGTATATAGCTCTATGGGCTGTGATGATGCAGGCCAGGCCACTATCAGAGGTGGGGACATAAAGGACAGGAGAAGTAGAAAGTGAAAGATGAATGGAAGGGTAGACGTCGGGGAATTTGAAAACTGGGTAGTGACACAGCACCATGTAGAGATGTCAGAGCGGAATCCACCAATCACAGGAGGGCGATAGCAGAGGGGGCCAGCCCTGGACCTACATGACACCACACCGAGCCTGTGCTCCGATCATAAACACATGTTGTAAATAGAGAGGAAAGAGCAAAGTGACAGTCCCCTGGGGGAGGAGGGGGGCAGTACACACAGGGACCGATCAGACAAGACACACACACAGAGGGACCGATCAGACAAGACACACAGTAGTGACAGATCTCACACACATACAGCCATTGTGGCCTCCTTACCAGAGAGAAGAGGTTGGAGTGGCAATCCTCCAGGCTCGCCCCGTTGGCTGCCCAGTTCGCCGCTGCAGTCATGATCCTCCGGGAGCCTGGCTAGCAGAGCTGGGCATGTCTGAGACCTAAAACTCTGGATCCGATCGGAAATTGGGGTGTGGGGAGGGGGGGTGCAGTGTTGCTGGGCAGGCCTAGGCCTGATCCTCCGGGTCTTAGGGAGACCGACAAAAGCCTCTGTGGGAGGGGGGAGGGGAAGGGACAGGAGCAGTCTTGAGGAAATCACATGGATGTCGCAATGTCCTGTAGCGATCGGCGGACAATTGTCATCGGCCAGACGATGTGCCTATGATCGGGCGCGGAGAAATGAGTCACCCGTGTGGGGGAGGGGCAGGCGGTCGTGGGATAAGAGAGAGAGAGAGAGAGGGGCAGGGAGGAAGAGGTGGGGAGGAGAGAAGGAAGCGCCGCGGCCTCCCCCTGCTTGTCAGGGAATGTAATGTCAGGAGGAGTCCAGGTACCTTCTCACACACAGGGGGCCAGGCGGGAGATACACTCTCTCTCTCTCACACACACTGGCCGCTGAGGGGAGACCGCCCCGTGTCACAGGAGGAGGCCTCGGGGGCTTCACGGGGCTCCAATCCCCCCTCTCTCCACAGGACCCTCCCGACGTGCCGGAAGCTGTGTTCGGCCCGACTCCCCCCTAAGTCGTTGAACAGTTCGGGGTCCCTGGCCTCTCCCGCCGCTCGTATCTCTCTCACACACTGACCGGAGCTTCGCCTCTCTGACAGCAGCAATGGCGTCCGGCCGCGACAACACGGAGCGCGATTGGCTGGCGCGCTGCACGTGACGGGGCGGCGAAGCGCCGGAGGAGGAGGAGAGAAAGGGGGGGCAGTAGAGAGGCGAGCTCGCGCCGCTCTGTCTCGCGCAGCCCTCTCGCCTGCGTGTCCCTTGCGGCGCCGGTAGGGGGCGATGCGTGCATGGGAATCCTTTACACTGTTGCCATCCTCCGCTATACACGGCGGCGGCTATTGTTGTGGAATCGTTCACGTTATTAATTGTTTCATTAAAATTCGGCGGACGGCGTGAGCCGTGCTATGGGGCTGATGGCTGCTATGCTCGATCGTAGCGTGCTGAGCGCCTGAGTGCTCCCCGATCGGCTCTTTGTATCATTAGAGATCGTTGTGTAGAGCTATGTGAGCGATCAGTGCTGCTGGATAGGAACTCAACAATGCATGGGAGGGAGAGGAGCTCCGATCAGCAGTGGGAAGAGAGAGTCAGCCTGTGTGCTGTCACCCTGCTGTGTGTGTGTGTGACTAATGGATGTGCCCTACATTTCTATCATCACCTCTATTATACACAGCCAGCCCAGTCTGCCATGACTCCTGCATGATAGTGCTGCTGTCACATCAATGATGTCATCGCCTATTATTAGAAACTTTCTTCTTCATACTAATGCCAGGGGGGAGATCGGTTTTATTACACAAGTTTATATAGATCCATTAACCATACAGATCATGGGTAGAAGGCACTACAGCAATCACAATCACTCATTCCAATCAACCTTCCTGGAACACAACAGATTTTCATCTTTCATCACCTGTCCTAAAAATTAGAGGACTAGTCCTCATTTCACAAATGTGGGTGGAGCCATGCAAATCACTGCTTGACACCCATACCTCCCAACTTTTTATTTATTCATTACAGCTACTTTTATATCGCCATCATTTTACGCAGCACTTTACATATATATAGAGGGTAAAATACAGTGCCTTGCAAAAGTAGCCCCCTTGGCTTTTTACATATTTTGTTACATTACAGCCTTTAATTGCATTAATTTTTTGTTTACACGATTTTTATTATAGAAAAGGTCAAGACAGAAAAATTACAGTGGTAGAATGTGTACAAGTGAGAGGTACATTCTGATAGTACGTTATACAAAAGAATTGGCTATACAAATGAATAAGTATTTTATTTTGTATAATTGCATTAATTTAATATGATATATTATATATATTTAATATTAATTTAATTACAGCCAGTTCAATGTTTTTTTTTTTTTAATCTGAATTATATGTGATGGATCAGAACACAATAGTCTTAAGTTGGTGAAGTAAAATTAGAAAAATATATACATAAAACTATTTTTCAGAAATAAAAAACTGATAATTGGCATGTGCGTATGTATTCACCCCCTTTGTTATGAAGCCCATAAAAAGCTCTGGTGCAATCAATTACCTTCAGAAGTCACATAATTAGTGAAATGATGTCCACCTGTGTGCAATCTAAGTGTCACATGATCTGTCATTACATATACACACATCTTTTTGAAAGGCCCCAGAGGCTGCAACACCAAAGCAAGAGGCACCACTAATCAAACACTGCCATGAAGACCAAGGAACTCTTCAAACAAGTAAGGGACAATGTTGTTGAGAAGTACAAGTCAGGGTTAGGTTATAAAAAAAAAAAAAAAATATACAAATCTTTGATGATCCCTAGGAGCATCATCAAATCTATCATAACCAAATGGAAAGAACATGGCACAACAGCAAACCTGCCAAGAGACGACGGCACATCAAAACTCACGGACCGGGCAAGGAGGGCATTAATCAGAGAAGCAGCACAGAGACCTAAGGTAACCCTGGAGGAGCTGCAGAGTTCCACAGCAGAGACTGGAGTATCTGTACATAGCACGGCAATAAGCCGTACGCTCCATAGAGTTGAGCTTTATGGCAGAGTGGCCAGAAGAAAGTCATTACTTTCAGCAAAAAACAAAATGGCACATTTTGAGTTTGCGAAAAGGCATGTGGGAGACTCCCAAAATGTATGGAGGAAGATGCTCTGGTCTGGAACCCCATCCCCACAGTGAAACATGGTAGTGGCAGCATCATGCTGTGGGGATGTTTTTCAGCAGTCAGGACTGGGAAACTGGTCAGAGTTGAGGGAAAGATGGATGGTGCTAAATACAGGATATTCTTGAGCAAAACCTGTACCACTCTGTGTGATTTGAGGCTAGGACGGAGGTTCACCTTCCAGCAGGACATGGACCCCAAACACACTGCTAAAGCAACACTTGAGTGGTTTAAGAGGAAACGTGTAAGGCCCCTTTCACACAATCGGACCGTTCAGGTCCGCCTGTCAGTTTTGACGGCGGACCTGAAGGGGCGCTCCATGTTAGCCTATGGAACGACGGATGTCTCCGCTGACATTCGACCCGGTCCGATCCGCAAAAAGCAGATGGATGGCTCTACGTCCAGATCCGTTGCTGGCGGATTGGGTGAGATCTGATGAAAACGGACATGCTGTCCGTTTTCATGCGATCCCTCCATAGGCAGCAGCGGCACCTGACAAGCCCCTCCCTGCTCAGTGAGCAGAGAGGGACCTGTCATCCGCCGGATCAACGGAGAGATCTCTGACTGAGGCGGGCTCCGTGGAAGCGGAGTCTGCCTCGTGTGAATGAGGGCTAAATGTGTTGGAATGGCCTAGTCAAAGCCCAGACCTCAATCCAATAGAAAATCTGTGGTCAAACTTAAAAGATTGCTGTTCACAAGCGCAAACCATCCAGCTTGAAGGAGCTGGAGCAGTTTTGCAAGGAGGAATGGGTAAAAATCCCAGTGGTAAGATGTGGCAAGCTCATAGAGACTTATCCAAAGCGACTTGGAGCTGTGATAGCCGCAAAGGGTGGCTCTACAAAGTATTGACTTTAGGGGGGTGAATAGTTATGCACATTGACTTTTTCTGTCCTATTTGTTGTTTGATTCGCAATAAAAAAATAAATTAAAAAAATTCAAAGTTGTTGGCATGTTCTGTAAATTAAATGATGCAAATCCTCAAAACATTCATGTTAGTTCCAGGTTGTGAGGCAGCAAAACACAAAAAATGCCAAGGGGAGTGAATACTTTTCAAGGCATTGTAAATATTGAACATGTCACCATTTTTGTAGGTAAATATATCTCTAAAGGTGCTATTGACATGTAATGTTTACCATGTCAAGAACAACCTATGCAATCCATACATACAGTGGCGGAATTACCAGAGTCAGTCTGCCTGAAAAACTGGTACGTTGACCCAATCAGTCCACTCATGTGAAAGGGGCCTAATAGTGGACTCACATCAGTGAGCTGCAGTTTGGCCACAGTGTGATTGTATGAGCAGTTTACATGCAGTTTATGGTACGCTACTAATGAATTCTTTTAGGACATGCGTTTTCATGAAAGTACATTGAATTCCTGCATGCTTCATATTTGATGTGCTTTCAAAAAACACACTGCCTAATAGAATTCAATGGGAGCGCACTTAAAACCATGTGTAAAACACACATACAATCATACTGCGGCCAAATTGCAAGCACCCTGATGTGAGCCCACTATGAGGCTAGTTTCGTACCTTTCGCATGACAGGAATGTGGACAAAATTGTGGCTTTCCTGACACACACGAACACACTGTCCTTTAACCACTTCCCGCCCGCCGTATGCAGAATGACGGCCGGGAAGTGGTTCTGTTATCCTGACTGGGCATCATATGATGTCCAGCAGGATAACATGCCGGCACGCGCCGATCGCGAGTGCGACGTGTCAGTCTGACACCCCGCATCTCCGATCGTGATAAGAAGCCTCTGTCAGAGGTTTCTTACCACGTGATCAGCTGTGACCAATCACAGCGTGAACCAGGAAGTGTCGGTAAACGCCATTCCTCTGTTCGCGCTAACAGGGAGAGCCGATGGGGGGGTCTGTGCTGATAATCAGCACAGCCCCCTAAAATGTACAAATAAGCTACCAATCAGTGCCCAGCATTCCCCCAATAAAAAAAAAACCTTCAAGTGCTCACCACAGTGCCAATCAGAGCCCACCAGTGCCAATCAGTGCCCACCACAGTGCCAATCAGTGCCCAGCAGTAACACCTGTCAGTAACACATCAGTACCTCATCATCAGTGCTACCTGTCAGTGCCCATCAGTGCCGCCTATTGGTGCCCATCAATTCTACATATCAGTGCCGCCTCATTAGTGCCCGCCAGTGAAGGGGAAAACAAAATTTTATGACAGAAACTAAGAAAAACTTTTTTTTTTTCAAAAATGTTGGTCTTTTTTAGTTTGTTTTTCAAAAAATAAAAACCCCAGAAGTGATCAAATACCACCAAAAGAAAGCTCTATTTGTGGGAAGAATGATAAAAAATTTGTTTGGTTACAGTGTTACATGACCACGCAATTGTCATTCAAAGTGTGACAGCGCTGTAAGGGCGAAAGTGCCTGGTATCGAAGTGGTTAATAGACACACAGCAGTGCCATTAATTGTTAATGGCACCCCCATACATCTGCTAACACATACATTTTCACAAACCAACATGGTGCCACATGGTGTTCCTATCGCAAAAGTCAGCTATCATGGGTCTGTTTAGAGCCCTGATGTTTCACCAAAGTCAAACAGCTGTTTAACATGTAAAAAAAAAAGTCAATAAATAAATTCTAAAAACTGTTTAAAAAATGTAAAAAATAATTTAGGGCTTGCTTTGGTCTCTGAAGAGCAATTAGCATTCAGATTGCTCTTCATAGATCATTTGACAGGCAGTAAGGAGGTGTCATATTGCATCTGCACCGACTGCTTTAACCCCTTCAACTCTTCACTAGCATGCCATAACCATGTGCATTGCATGCAGTTGTGGGGCGATGGCAGAGAACACCATTCACTAGAATGGGTCAAGTTCAGCAGGGGGTATAAGGCCATGCCACTGGGATTAGTGGGAAGTGCCCCAGGCTCAAAGGGAAGGGCCCCAGGACCGATGGAAGGGGGGGGGGGGTCAAGGGGGCTCTTCGTGCTTTCTTGCACCAGGGCCCTGAAGGTTTAGTTACACCTCTGCATACATACAAAGAAACCAAAACAAATACGTTCAGAAACTAAAAAGTAGAACTATAGGCATAAAAATGTCTTTCATTTTGGATAGAGTAAGTGAGGGTTATAATTGCTGTCAAATTTGTTTTTGCCATTTGTGTGCCATTGTGGAGATTTTCCTTCACTTCCTGTCCTGCAGCCAAACAGGAAGTGGACGGAAATCCCTGCAAATTAAGAGAGTTTCATGGGGACCCACAGCTCACAAGAACTAGTGTCCCCATTGGAGGATTTACCATCCATTACTTTTCTGGGGACAACTCAAAATTGGGTCTTTTCTTTTACTTTCACTTTCAATGATGATGGTAAATAGGACAAATAGAGAGGGTGAATATCCTTAACGGGGACTCAGTCAACTATAAAAACTGACAGGGGTTCTAATCCACCTCCACCCTATCCAAAATGGAAAAAAAAGTTTAGTTATACTTTAAGTTATGTGTAATAAAATGGAATGACAAAAGGAAAAAGTACTGGCCTTTTGGCTAAGATCAAGTGTAGTATCTGTTCTTATCAGTTGTTAGGGAAAGAACCCTGCTTCCCTTCGCCAGTTTGGGGGTTCATTTAGTATTTCCCTGATGTAATTAGGTGGGAAGGCCTTGTGCACAAGGCTTGTCACCTTGTAGGCAAGGCTCTCACTAAGCTCTCTAAGTTCTGATACCTTCCTGGTAGGTATGGAGAGGCACTGGTCTAGTGGAAGGCTGGGCTGTGAAAGAAGCCCCTGGTGTATATGCCCCTGGGGTGGCAGCCGTGGGGTGCTGTAAATCTCACTGGTGGGGACGCACATCTGGAGTTTCTTTGGCACCAAGTTCACTGCACCATATATACACTTTTTTCACACCTGTCTCTAGGGCTGGGCCTTCTGGCTAGGACCAGAGAACATTTTTATTCTTGGCCGTACGGCCTGCCGTAGTATGATACTAAGCACTTCTCCACTTCCCTTTCCCCACTTTTATTTGTGTGTGTGTTTGTCACGTGCACTTTCCCACTCCGATTAGTAGGGTGTTGATCCTCAGGCCTTCCCTAAAGTCTTGGAAGGGGGGGTATGTGCCCATCTGGTCCTCCCTCTCTCATGGGGTCTCCCTTTGGGGGAGCCCCACCTAGTACTTGGGGTTGGTCTGTTTTGGCACACCTCCCAGAGAACGGGGTCCACCTGGTTTCAGCCAGGTGGGCCAGTGAGTACCTCAGTCCTTGTCAGGAGCATTGTGCCCCAGGGGATCAGGGTAAGGGTCCTTCCTCTTCGGAGGAGGACCATGTGTACACCCTGTGCAGGTTTTTTTTTTTTCTTTGGGCACTCACTTTTGTGTGTGCACTTTTTTTTTGCACTGGGTGTTAAGTGCGAATGTGTTTCACAACACCAGCAGGACTTCAAAAGGAAAAAGTATTGAAGAGGCTAACTGAGAAGTATTTAGTACTTCATGCAAAATACTTTGTTGGTAATGACAGCTTCAAGACGCCTCCTGTATGGAGAAACTAGTCGAATGCATTGCTCAGGTGTGATTTTGGCCCATGCCCTCCACACAAACAGTCTTCAAATCTTGAAGGTTCTATGGGCCTCTTCTATTAACTCTGATCTTTAGTTCTTTCCATTGATTTTCTATTGGATTCAGGTCAGGTGATTGGCTGGGCCATTCTAGCAGCTTTATTTTCTTTCTTTGAAACCAATTAAGCGTTCCCTTGACTTTTTGGATCAGTCTTGCTGAAATGTCCACCCTTGTTTCATCTTCATCATCCTGGTAGATGGCAGAAGATTTTTATCAAGAATGTCTTGGTACATTTTTTCCATTCATGTTCCCTTCAATGATATGAAGTTTGCCAGTACTGTATGCTGAAAAACAGCTTCATATCATGATGTTCCCACCTCCAAACTTCACTGGTATGGGGGTGTTTTTGGAGTGATGTGCTATTTGACCTCCAAACATGGTATGCATTATGGCATCCATAGAGTTAAATTATGGTTGCATCTGACCAGACTATATTCTCCCGGTAATTCACAGGCTTGTCTAAATGTTGTGCAGCAAATTTTAAACAAGTTTTAACATGCTTTTTCTTCAGCATTAGAGTCTTGCATGTTGAGCGTGCATACAGGCCATGGTGGTTGATTGTATAAATTGTTTTGTTTGAAACCTTTGTACCTGCTAATTCCAGGTCTTTCTGAAGCTCTCCACAAGTGATCCTTGGCTCTTGGACAACTCTTCTGATAATTCTTTTCACTTTTCTGTCAGAAATCTTGCGAGGAACACCTGGTCATGTCTGGTTTATGGTGAAATGATGTTCTTTCCACTTCCAGATTATGGCTCCAACAGTGCTCACTGGAACATTCAGACGTTTGGAAATCCTTCTGTAACCAATGCCATCAGTATGTTTTGCAACAATAAGGTTGCAAAGGTCTTGAGAGAGTTATTTGCTTTTACCCATCATGAGATGTTTCTTGTGTGACACCTTGGTAATGAGACCTCTTTTTATAGACCATCAGTTGAGACTGAACCAGCTGATCTTAATTTGCACTGACAAGGGGAAGGATCGCTTTCTAATTACTGCTAGATTTCAGCTGGTGTCTTGGCTTTCCATGCAGTTTTTGCACCTCCCTTTCTTCATGTGTTCAATACTTTTTCCCTGGTGCATTCTATTTTATTACACATAACTTACTGTCTGAACTTATTTGTTTTGGTTTCTTTGTATGTATGGATCAAATGGATTGTTACTGACGTGGTGAAAATTTCATGTCAATAGCACCTTTAGAAAGATATTTGCCTAGAAAAATGGTGACGTGTTCAATACTTATTTTATCTGCTGTATATATTGTTCATTGACATCAGTCCCTGCCCTCAAAGAGCTTACAATCTAAGGTCCCTAACTCACATTCATACTAGGGCTATACACATACTAGGGCCAATATAGACAGGATCCAGTTAACCTACCAGCATGTCTTTGGAGTGTGGGTGGAAACCAGATTACCTGGAAGAAACCCACGCAGGGACAGGGAGAACATGCAAATTTCAGGCAGGTAGTGTCATGGTTGGGAATCAAACCAACAACCCTAGTGTAGCCAGAAGTGCTGCTCCCTTTTTTTGAAACAAAGAGGGACACCTCTTGGGGTGGCCATACGTAGATCAAAATTTCAAAAATTCCAATCCATGTATGGGCAAGCTGGTTGTACAGAAGTCAATCTACCGATAAACTTTTGTACAACCAACCTGTCGGGTTTCTCCTTGAATGACCGACTGAAGAATACAATAGCACAGCGGGAGTGATTCCCCCATCAACCTCAAATGTGTGGATGGGGGAATCTGGTCATTTTTTAATTTAATTTTTATTTTTTTAAACCCGGAGAGCAAAAACAAAACAAAGTGTATATGAAAAAGCACACAAAAAAGCCCACTTGGAGTGTGTCTCAAGTTCACCTCCCAAAGAAGTAGGATTCTTCCCTGACCCCCCGGCGTGCAAGGCTCCTGACAGGGGCAGGGCACACTCGTGGTCCCCCTAGCAAAAAAGCCTGTTTTGGGAAACCATTAAATCAGTGGTTTCCACTTTAACTGAAAAAGCTGAAGATAGAACTTGTTGATCGCCATGCAGAGCTGTTCCAGATTCTGTCTGCTCCATTTAAAAAAATCAACTATGTTTTCTGATCTCTCTGATTTAGCCTAGGTTCACATTGATGCGATTTGGCATGCGATTTGACATGCTATTGCTGGCAATGGCACAGTCCGAATCGGTGCGACACCAACTTTGTGGTGCCCCACTGATTCCAAAAAGTAGTTTCTGTACTACTTTTGGCGACTTAGGGTGCGATTTAAATAGACATCTGTGCAGGAACCCACACAGATGTCTCTGAAATCGCCCCCGAAGTTGGACTGACATGCGGAAATGAAATTGTGCGAGTTCAGCTGATTTCAATCCTGCAGCAGTGTAAACCTAGGCTTAAAGGTTGTGTGTTTTTTGTTTTGTTTTTTTGTTTTTGTTTTTT
Organism: Lithobates clamitans; assembly: GCA_037952925.1. Classification (NCBI taxonomy): domain Eukaryota; kingdom Metazoa; phylum Chordata; class Amphibia; order Anura; family Ranidae; genus Lithobates; species Lithobates clamitans. The sequence goes on from JBBGZY010001350.1 coordinate 3,285,654, forward strand.
TGCATAGTTACAACTTGGACAAAGAAACATATGTATGTGCCACAACTACAGTGATCACTGCTACCTTCTGGGAGCTGGGCCGAGTGGCTGTCCTACTGCAGTGAGAACACTGCGAGTCAATAACGCAGCACAGGTGCCATTCAGAGAACGTTTTGCATTTTCTCAATGAATTAAAAAGATTCTCCTTTTGGACCAGATGTAGATCATAATGTCACCACCCAGCCCCTCAATCTCATCCAACCAGAGGGTGCTTTGCATTCATTGACAGTCTCCATCTAGGGCAGTGGTTCTCAACTCCGGTCCTCAGGACCCACTAACAGGCCAGGTTTGCAAGATAACTAAAATACATCACAGGTGATTTCATTTACTGCTCAATGATTGCAGTATTCTTGTCTGCATCTCCCCAAGGTAATACTTAAAATCTGGCCTGTTGGTGGGTCCTGAGGACTGGAGTTGAGAACCACTGATCTAGGGCTCATTACATGCCAGTGACCACAATGAACTGAGAGAGCTCCCACACTCTCATTACTTTCAACGGGGCTGCCACCTGCAGCTAATAGCCAGGAGCCCATTCTTGATCTCGCTCATGTAGTCAGTAACGGCCCCATTCATAAGTGTGAACAGGGCCTTAGGCCCTATACACACTACTAGTTTTTTTTTTTTCTTCAACCCAGCAGGGCTGAATGGAAAAAAAATGCTGACAGCACAGGAGGAGGCGGTGTACTAACTATGCACTGTTAGTACAGCAATCTCCCCTGCTATGCTATTGTGTTCTGACAGGGGGGATAGCCCCACAAACCTCCCCCAGGACATGCCAGTCAGCGCTCTCAGCCATTGGCTGAGAGCGCTGATTGGGAGCCAATCGGCAGACCTTTTTTCGGGCATGTCCCTTCAACAGAAGCCAGTCGATTGGCCATCTTCTGTCAGACTGGCTGCCGTAGACATGGGTCAAATGTCAGCCCATTTCTATTGACCCTGTTGTTGCTGCCGGACATTCATCCCATGTGAATTAGGCTTCCCCTAGCTACCTACTTCTAATAATGCCCTATATGTTTAGGTCCCTCACTGGATCTTTTAGGTGTGGCCTCAGACATCTGTTCTTGCAATAACAAAACCTTCCAAAAGCGACTCCTTCCCTGAATCATACACTGACTCTGGTTTGTACCATGTGGCTTCGTCTGTTACCCTGGGAATGTCAGCTCATATGCATAGTCCACATGTAGACACCTTGTCTCTGCCCAGTGAAGGAAAATTGTCAGAGGATATATCTTTTCATAAATGGGAAGTAGACAGTGTGATCCATGCCATTCTTCAGACACTCCTAAAGGAACAACCTATTGCCTTGTGGGGAAAAGAAAAAAAGATTGCCAAAAAGCAGATTTTTTTTTTTTGCAGAAATAAGTGTTGGGGGAGTTTGAATATGGGCCCAGTCGGGCTACGGGCCTGCTGGTTATGATCTTGTTTTGCTCAGCTCCTACAACCTTGTAGAGAACTGATAAACAAGAAAACGTGGATGTGTGCAAGGTATAGGTTATGTGGAAACAAACAGGAGAGACTATGGGAAGGCTCTGGGTTATCTTGTTCCAAGTGAGCTTGTTATGGCTATGTAATAAGACTATGTTCTGAAATTCACATTTGGATGTCTACACAAGTGGGTTAGTATTATTGATTTGTATATCCTATGTTAATCAGCCTCTTTGTATTGAAGGTTAAAATGGTAAAATATATTTCATATAAACAATAAACAATTTAGCACTTTCCCTTTGCTGTTTCATTCACACAGTACACTATATTGTCAAAAGTATTGGGACACCTGCCTTTACACGCACATGAACGTTAATGGCATCCCAGTCTTCGTCTGTATGGTTCAATATTGAGTTGGCCCACCCTTGCAGCAATAACAGCGTCAACTCTTCTGGAAAGGCTTTCCACGTAGTTTAGGAGTGTCTATGTGAATGTTTGACCTTCCAGAAGCGCATTTGTGAGGTCAGGCACTGATGTTGGACAAGAAGGCCTGGCTCGCAGTCTATATCATCCCAAAGCTGTTCTATTGGGTTGAGGTCAGGACTCTGTTCAGACCAGTCAAGTTCCTCCACCCCAAATTAGCAGACCCACGCATCTCCTGAGTGCTTTTCCGTGTGGGTGATTGCTGCTACAGGAACAGGTGCGGTCCTGCAGCAGCAATTACCTGCACAGGTGTGAACCTAGCCTAATTGTCTTTATGGACCTTGCTTTGTGCACTGGTGCACAGTCACATTGGAACAGGAAGGGGCCATCCCCAAACTGTTCCCACAAAGTTGGGAGCAAGAAATTGTCCAAAATGTCTTAGTATGCTGACGCCTTAAGAGTTCCCTTCACTGGAACTAAGGGGCCAAGCCCAACCCCTGAAAAACAACCCCACACCATAATCCCCCTCCACCAAATGATTTGGACCAGTGCACAAAGCAAGGTCCTAAAGGTGCCCGTGTGTACAGCAGCCAGTCCGGCTTCTGTCGAAGGGGCATGACTAAAAAGTTCTGCTGATCGGCATCCGCTGAGGAGTACTAGGCTTAAGGGTGTGTCTATTCGTATCCTCCGGAAGGAAGGACCCCTTCCTGAACCCCTGGGTACAAGACTCCTGACGGGGGTAAAACGCACCCAGGTCCACCTAGCCCTAAATCCCAGCACACTGCGTTCCTCATGGTCAGCTTCAGCTGACCAATGAGTACTAGGTGAGGGGCTCTCCCAAAATGAGGCCCTCCCAAGGCAGGGGAGGAAGGTACCTGATGACCACACATCCCTCTCGTAGACTTTAGCGATTTATATTTGTGCTGCCCTAGACAGCAGTCTGGGTTCTTTTACAACACAAGCATTCTTCTAAAGTTGTAAAGGGGTGGAGGATGGGTGTCTGCCCACATTTGTTCTAGGAGACACATTAAGATTTCTCTTGACTAAAATGTTGGAGTGTGGATCAAACTTCAAAGTGTTCTCTTATGCTTCCCTTTAGAGGAAATCTGCTATTTGGGGGCCGCCTTGGATACCATTATCAAGCATGTAATAGAAGCAAAGAGCATGCATCTCCCTCAAATGCTAACACCAATATATTTTTAATGGAAGGATTTGCACTCATTTTACCGCAACAGCTATTTGTATGGTTTTCAGGAGAATTTAAAATCCTTTCACTCTTGCTCAAGACTTAAAGAGGAACTGCAGTCTGCTCACATAATTTGTAATGAAAACATCTTTGCCATTCTGAAGCTTCCCTCCAACCACTTTATTTTATATATACTGTGATTCTGTACTTGCCAAATATGCTGCAGAAATCTGGCTCCACTGAGTCTGGCTGCATCCATTTTAACTGTGGCCAGCTGAAGCTGCTGCCTATTCACTTCCTTGACTTACACAGAGCCACAGAGGCACACCTCCAGCTCTGCAGCTCTCATTGGCTTTCTTATGACTCATCCCCCCTCCCTTCCTGGAGTGTGAGCTTTGTATGATGTCATAGGCCTAGGCTTTTTTCCAGACAAGAAACAGGAAGTGGACTGTATAAGGTATTTACTGGCAGAAAAAAAAACGTTTTACTATCCCAAGTTAAAACAAGTGTGGAAGATTTAATAGATGGAAAGATGAAAAAAATGACCGAAGTTCCACTTTAAGCTGGCCATACACTAGTAGATTTTTAAACAGTTGTACAAAAATATCAGTAAGTTTGATGACTAGATAAATGTCATTTGAAAGTACTCCTTTTGGAGTGAATGGACTTTCCGGATGAAATCCACATACACTGTTAGAAATTTGTTCATTTGAAAAAAAAATTAGATCCTGCTCGTTTAAAATTTTTTGTCAGTTTGACTCCACTAACAATTTGAAAATCAAACAAATGTTCTTAAACCAATACATTTTAAAGGAAACTCTATGGCTAGCTCTAGACCTTATTCACACTGTCTAGCGTTTATATACATTTAGAACAGGGGTCTCCAAACTTTCTAAAGAAGGGCAGTTTACTGTCAATACTGCTATACATTCTTTATAAACCAGTTTACTGTCCTTCAAACTTTGGGGGGGCCAGACAGTGGCCATTGTGAGTAGAAAAGGTCCTGACATTAGTGGGAATAAACAATGCCCTATCTCTGGTGTCAGTAGGAAGAATAGAGCCCCAGCATTGGTGTCACTGGGAGGAAAAGCGCTCCATTGTAGGTGACATTGAAAGGAATTCTGCCCCTTCATTGGGGTCGGGGGGGAATTATGTCCCATTGTTGGTATCAGTGGATGAAAATAGTGCCCCAAGGGCTGGATAAAAGCAAGCAAAGGGCCGGAGTTTGGAGGCGACTGGTTTAGAGGATATAGCTAAATGCACATAAATGTATGTAATGATATTTCTGCCTCCAGTCCATTCTTCTTGGGCTTCTAAGACTTATAAGGTCACTGACAAGCATACCACAGCATGACGTTTCATCTTTCCCTGTGGACAACAGGGTGGGAGAAAATGGATGTTTACCAACTCCTTTGTTATAGTGTTTTTTACTTTCCACCTCACTATTTCCCCTTATAGGGTTTTAGCGCTCCTTGAGGAATTACAGGAACTCAATCTTCAGGGAGCTGTGGTTCTCTTGCTTCCTTTAGCTTAGTTTCCTATTCATACCTGTTCATGATATCTATTCAAGACAGGTCTGTCTGTTTCATTGTGGATCCTAAGGTGGTCACCACCTTTGTCAGTCTTCAAAAGTTTTGGAAGGAATCCATCCAATCAGTGGTGGCCTCCTTAAAACAGAGGGAATTCCTGGCATCTACAGGCATCCCAGATGTCTATCTCAATGTTCCCATTTCCTCTGTGAGTCAGCATTTCCTGCACTTTGCAATAAAAAATCAAAACTTACAGTTCATGGCCCTACCCCTCTGATCACAGCTCCCAAGGTATTTACAAAGATTTTAGTCCCAGTCCTGTCGCTTATATTGATGATCTTATCATGGAAGATCCAGGACTCTTAGGCTGAGTTCACACCTATGTGAATTGGATGCGGGTTTCTCCGCATCCAATTAGCATAGCAGGAGAATGTGACAGGCTCTCTATGGAGCCGGTTCACGTCTCCAGGGCGGCTGTGGGGCGTTTTTGCCTCTGTTTCAGGGCCAATTTCAGGCAAAGATTATGCCCTGATTCATCCCTGAAAAGGAGAACAGGGACGGACAGCGTTGCTGTGCCATCCACGGCCGGTTTAGATGTGAGCGGAGCCTTAAATCAGCTTGCAGACTATACTGCAATCCATATAGAAAATAAAATGGTTTGTAAAGTACTAAATCTTCTTAATGCCCAATAAAGACTGACCTGGGCATGATTCTTTATAACTTAGTAGAGGGGGTCTTTTTTTGCCCTCAGAGATGGCAATTTGTTAAGACAGCATTTGTCTCTTCATTTGGGCATGCAAGTCCTGGCACTTATGATTTTTTCTTTAGTGGTGATTCAATTTTTTCAATTTCACAGCTGTAGTACTAGCCCCCGCAGGAGCCGCTGGTGAATCGTGGCTATTTCCCACCCTGCACAGCCAGGCACATATATTCCTCAATCACTCCTGAAACAAGGAGCAGTACTTGCAGCTGTTTTTGTTTTTTTATTTAGGGGATTTGAACTTGGATGAGGAAGGGTTATTATGGGAAGCCCACTTGATCAGTAGAAACTCTTCAGGAACACAACTACAGTATACACACTGATTTTCTTCTACCTCCAGCACAGACTTGCTTGTAGAACTACAACTCCCAAGACCAGCTAGCACTGATGGGATGGTCTGACACTGACTCAGATCCAAAGCAAATGCCCTTCACAGGCAGGGACTGCAGGCCCCTTTTAGTGTAGCAAATATAGAGGTCTTTGGTGCTAGCTGTCCTCTGCTGTGTCTACTGCTCCCAGTACCACCTCTTCAGGCACTGCCAGCCCACCTGGCTGCAGCTGCCCCTTTCACTAGCCCTCCTGGCTACTTCTCCACAGTCCTCCCAGACTGACTCTGCATCCATCCCAGACTGCTTGCACTCAGTAGGCATGCCTCTCGGGCCTCTGACTGCAACACTCACTAGCCCATGTGGCTGTCTTCCTCCCTGGAGATGTGCCTGGCACTGCTCTCCTGCAGTCCTCTCCTTGCTTATGTGCCTCCTTGTCAGGATCCCTCCATGTGTCATGAGAAGGGTACCTTCCGCACCGAGCCCAGGCCTGAGTTCACCCACTCTCCCCGACTAGGGGGCTACTCTCAAAGGCCTCCGACAGCCTAACACTCCATCTCTGTCTTCCACCCGAACTCCACACACCCCAGCAGGGCTGACCCAGAGTATTTGAGGGGGCCTGCCAGCCCTTCTGTTGGGGATTGGTCAGGGCCCTCAGAATACTCCAGCTAGCTCCTCCTAACTGCTTCTGGTACTGTCTCCAAGTTTCCAGCAAGCAGGGGAGGGGGAGAGATACCAGAGAAGTTGCTGCTGAGTCATCCAGACTAACTAAGTCACTTACCCGACCCAGAAAAATAACACACAGGCTTGGCTGCCAGCCAAGCCTGAAGATGTACCAACACTGACACAAAAATATCCCACTATAGCAACGCTAGGGGGAGCTACACACTGCATTCAACAGAGCCATTCTGTACAGATGGGGCATATGTCTCTTTTTCATAAACATACAGGTATGTCTGCAGTCACAAATCAAGTTTTTTCTGATATGGTGGCCTTCGTCCCCAATAGTTTTACAAAGTTGCCATTTCCTTCCCCGTTGATGGAGGATGCTCATCATGTGGCTTGTGGCTTCCCAGATGTGAAGGATCCCTCCGTTCTCTGTCAGTGAGGATCAATGGAGGAGTCCTATCTGTCCATCAACATTGTCATAGCTCAGGAGACACCTGTTGAAGATACAATCTGAAAATTCCAGCGTGGTGGCATACATATTTAATTAAGGAGACACAAGGAGTAAAGCTGCATGGCAAGATATAAAGACATTGCTGAGTGGAACAGCTGGTACCAGCAATCTCTGAAGAGTACATATCCAGGTTAAAAAACAATTATCCCAGGAGAATGGTTTCCAAACCAGGATCTGTCTCATCATTTCTGTCAATGGTGGGTTACCCCAGATGTGGATTTCATGATGTCCCTTAATAATCAGTGTTCCAGGATTATACTCAAAGCTACCGGTATATTTTTTCTAGCATGGCAGCTAATGCTCAGGGTGCTCTGTGGATGCTCTACTCTCTGATTTATGTTTTTCCTCTGCTGAAGCTATTACCACATCTTTTACGTGACATCAAGTTCCGTAATGATACCTTCCATTCTAGTCATAGGTGCTCCCTCGTATCTTCCCATTTGGCCAGACCTCTTATAAGTGCGGGAGAGCTATGGCCTGGTGCCTGCTTGCATATCTAGGAAAAAAAGATGTCTTGTGCAGTAAGGCCCAAGAAGTACCCAGCACTCTGGTAGAATGAGCAGTGAAAGGAATCTGGGTCCCCCATCCATTTGGACAATATGCCTGATTTAAAGTCTAGTGAATCCAGAATGCAATAGTGGAATTAGATGCACCAGACCTCTTGCATGTATCCCTCCAGGATGACAAACAGTGAGTCTATTAAAAAATAGACATTGGACAGTTGATGACTGGAAAAGAGTATTGGGGATGGATAACTGTAAGCAAGGAGATAATGTAATGATATGGGATTGCTTTGGTGCAACTAAGGTAGGATTTACATGGAGTGCAAGTTTTAATGACCCAGGAAGCTACCACTGCTTTACAAAATCATGCTACATTCTATGTTCAGCACTTATTTGGCACAACTTTTATAATGCTGAATCCAAAGCATATTGCTAAGCTATTTAAACAAGAAGCTGGAGCGTTATCTTACAAAAAAAATGGTGCAGCACTAAATATATACTGTATCTCCCCCATATCAACTAATTTCAAAATATGAACAATATTACATGCATACATAAATAAAAAGTCCCATGTGCGAAAACAATCCCTTGGTGTGTTTAATGAAATCAACCTGTTCCTATTCTCCCATGAATTGTTCACTCTTGCCCGCCTTCACTTTCAGTGCTCCACCAATCACCAGATGTGCACTTACCTCATATGGAGATTTACACTACACACCAAAAGTATTGGTACGCCTGCCTTTACACGCACATGAACTTTAATGGCATCCCAGTCTTATGCCCTGTACACACGATCGGACATTGATTGGACATTCCGACAACAAAATCCATGGATTTTTTCAGACGGATGTTGGCTCAAACTTGTTTTGCATACACATGGTCGCACAAAGTTGTCGGAATTTCCGATCGCCAAGAACGCGGTCACATACACCACGTACGACAAGACTATAAAAGGGCAGTTCAGAACCAAGCGCGGCACCCTTTGGGCTCCTTTTGCTAATCTCGTGTTAGTAAAAGTTTGGTGAGAGACGATTCACGCTTTTTCAGACTCGTGGCTTTCAGATCGTTTTCTGCTGTTCAGTTTGTGCTTGTGGGTTTGTATCTGGTCTTCATTGCGTGCAGCGAGTACAATTGACTTGTCATTGTGTTCGTTCGTTACTGATTTCCAGGTCGCTCTTCACAGGCCTTGCTGTTCTTTAGTACGTTCTGTTACTTCATTCTGAGCAGCCGACCATTTTCTAGCCATGTTGCGTATACGTACTCCTCGTAGAGTTCGTGCTGTATGGGGGCTTGGTGTTGGGGTCCTTACCTTGATACAAGTCCAGTCCATGAACAGGGTGGGGAGGAGTTCATGGACCAAGAATTGGTTGCTCCAGCGTGACCAGTTCTGTCACATGCCTTTGCTCCGTGAGATCCATGAGAATAATCCTGACTATTTCAGGAACTTTCTCAGGATGACGGACCCCGTATTTCACCGTTTGTTGGCTTTGCAGACCCCCTATATCAGCAGGCAGGATACCTGCATGAGGCAAGCCATCACTGCGGAGCAGAGGTTAGTCGCCACCCTGCGGTACTTGGCGATGGGGAGAAGCCTGCAGGACCTCATGCTCTCGACAGGCATCTCCCCCCAGGCTCTGGGGATCATAATCCCAGAGACCTGTTCTGCCAACATCCAGGTCCTGCAGAAGGACTATATTAAGGTAAGATTTTTATCCTTTAACATCACATTTTATTGTATTTAATGTTTGCTAATGTATTGTATTTCTTTCCTCATTCCCTAATTACCATGATTGTAATATGCCGTGAATGTCCCCTTTGTCCTCATGCATGCTGGATTTTTATGTAATTTTTTTTTGTCCTTTATACATATTTGCCTTCACTTACCTCCCCAGCATGCTCTCCTGGGCCTATATTCACCTTGTGTAGTCACTTAATGTATTTTTTCAGCTCCATAGTAGTGCTTTACCCTAAACACCCCCTGAAATGTATAAAATTGTGATTTGTGCTTTAAATTCAGGCAGAGTGCCAGAGGCTTTTTTGTGGTGTCCCAAAATCTTTGGGAACCCTCCCTCCCCCCAACTGCTAACTCAGCTGATACCAATCCTCTATCTGCTGACTTTGGCAAACCCATATATACTATACCCACCTCTTTAGTGGTCAGATTTATGGATGAATTCCCCAAAGCATGTAGTGCAAGGGCCTGCCTGAATACTTTCAAATGGTACTGTTTAATGTTTTTGTATCCTATTATCTTGATAGGTAATAAATGTGCTAAAATGTGTACAGTGTGTATTTAGCTCTTTGTATTATGACACTTCTTACGCGTCCAGTGGGCTGCCAATAGTGTAAAGTAAGGAGGGGCTGACCAAAGTAATACACATTATTTAGGCATTCATCTCTCAATTAAGTGGAGAGGGTTACCTGTCCAAAACATCTCCCCCCCCCCATAAAATTTTACAAATGGCCCATGAGAGGGGGGGGAGGAGGAATCTGATAGGTGGACCTTATATCTTTGTCTTTAAAAATAAAATAAATGTTATACTGATGTTGGCCAAGAATGTTTGTGTCTAATCTGCTTTCCATGTTTATGTGCAAAATTTTTAATTTTTTTTTTCTTGTTTGACTCCACAGTTTCCTTCCAACCCACAGGAATGGCAGACTGTGGCCTCCCACTTTGCCCAGCGGTGGGACTTTCCTAACTACGGAGGGACAATTGATGGGAAACACGTCCACATCGTCCCACCACCCAACTCGGGGTCATACTATTACAACTATAAGGGATTTAATAGTATTGTGATGTTGGCGGTAGTGTCGGCTACTTATGAGTTCCTGTATGTGGACGTGGGAAAGAATGGCCGGATGTCAGATGGTGGAGTCATCGCCCAGACGGAGTTCTACAGGCGTCTCCAGAATGGCAGCTTGGACTTGCCATCTCCAGAAGACAATGTGGAAGGACTCCCATTCGTCTTAGTTGCGGATGAAGCGTTTGTGCTGGGGGACCATCTTATGCGGCCATTCCCTATGAGGACCCTCACCCCGGACCAGAGGGTTTTTAATTACCGGCTGGCCAGAGCCAGAAGAGTGGTGGAGAACACGTTTGGAATCATGGCCAGCCGGTTCCGCCTATTTCTTACACCCATACACATGGCGGAGTATAAACTGAATCACATCATCCTGGCTTGCTGGGTTCTCCACAACTTTTTAAGGAGACATTCTGCGAACTATGCTGCCTCAGTTGGGCCTGAGGCCGTAATGCATGTAAATGAACCAACCCTGACAGCGTTTGAAGCTGGCCGTCCTGGCTTGCCCCCCCTGAGTGCCCACGAGGTCCGTCTAAGATACCTTGAATACTTTGCAGGTAGGGGGGCCATCAACATGCCAGACAATGTCTGAGACATTTTTTAAATAAAAACATAATTTTAACTACTAAAAAATTGGCTGACATTTACTGCTTGTGTTTCTTTTAGCTGACCCTGACATAAATTTGGGTAGTCCTGAAAATGGCGTGATTGTGTAACATTAGAAAGCACTGTTGGGTGTTATTTACTAAAGGCAAAGACACTTTGCACTTGTAGTGCACTTGAGACTGCACTGAAACTGCACTTGTAGTGCAAAGTGGATTTGCCCTTAGGAAATAACCCCCATTGTCACTGAAAACACCAATTTTACCACAACAAAAGTTTTGGAGCATTGAAACAATAATTCACACATTCTTGATTATCAATCTTTTTAATACCAGCACATTCACATGTGCATTTATAAAAGGTTTTTAAAACAAACCAACATGTTTGTTGTATAACAATTTTTTGGGTCACATTAATAAAAGTAGAAATGTCCATTTAAGGTAAAACATGCATGTTTAAAAGCAACAAGAAATACACAAATCTGGAACTTACAAAGTTCAACTTTTGTAGAAATTGAAGGCAATATCAGACATAAGTATTTGTAAACTTTGTTTGATATTGCGTTCAGATGGGGTGATGTCACCCCTGGAAAAGCCAAATTTTGAAGATGCACAAAATTGTTGAATGCCAACATGTGCTAGCTGCCATCACGGGGGATCAAGGGACGCGTTTTGGGGGTGCAACCCCTTCCTCTCAGCTACTTTATTATTGAGGAAGGGGTTGCACCCCCAAAACGCCTACATTGATCTCCCGTGATGGCAGATAGCACATGTTGACACAGTGTGTACATCTTCAAAATTTGGCTTTTCTCGAATATGTTAAAAAATCTGAAAAATTTTTAGATTACAAAAAAAACAAAAAAAAAGTAAGGGATTTGGAGGTGTTTTAAACTCTCCCTAAAACATCAATGATGTTCTTCATTTTGTTTTGAACATCATTGATGTTATTCTGGATGTTTTCCAAGTCCCTATTACACCCCATGATCTCCCCGATCAGGATCTGTGCACTTTCACTGGTGAAATGACCTGGATCCACAACATCACGATCACCTAAAAATATAAAAACAAAAACACACCATGTATTATAAATATTCCGGCATCCATCTCTTACCCGAGCCTGTGGTCGCAGACACTCACCTGTTGTGGTGACAATTTCCATCACGTCTCCCTCCTCCTCCTCCTCTGCTTGTCTTTGATGGATTTCCACTTCCTCATTAGGTGGGGGGGGGGGTCTGTGGTCTCCTCGGATGAGTGGTGTCCTCCGAGTCTTTTCTCCCCTATGTAAAAAAAAAACTTAGCACACAGATTTGATGGCATAGGAACATGAAACATTGCTTGGAAGTGGGGTACAATTGTCTATTTTGGCAGAGTTCCAAGATGATGAAATATTTTTGTCAAGCTAGAATACTTACCTGTTTTGTACAAGCTTCACAGATGGAGGCACCCCTATAGTATACACTGGAGCACTTGTGTGGGCCTCTAATTAAAAGGGTGTTCTGGTGTCCCACACAAAGAATCTAGTTTGCATTTCATTCTAGTTACAAACCCATCTAGACACGAAAAATTATTCTAAGAGAAGTAGGCTAGCAAAAATGTATTCAAATACATATGGCCAAAACAATGGTGTTTTCTAGGCCGAACGAACAATGTTTCATACGAACGAACAATGTGCCCATGAAAATGAAAGTTGCCATTTTAAACTGTACAACAGTAAAGAAAAGCACATGGAGCAGCACGAACATTTTAAAAATAAAGAATAGGAACACAGGAGAACTACTTACTTTTTTGCAGCACTCTCCTGATCCTTCTATACTGATCATGCTCCCTTAATTTGAGGACCGACCACCGATTTCGGAGTTGATCTTTCGATCATCGTACCCCAAAATTCCAGTGCAGACTCTTGACAACTTTCGCCATGATCTTGGACTTTCTGACATTGGGGTTGGGGTAAGGTCCATACTTCCCATCATAGTCGGCCCTCTTCAGGATGTCGACCATCTCCACCATCTTCACAAAGGACATATTTAATGCCTTAAATCGTCTCTTCTGGGATCGGGATGTTTCTGGCTCTGGCTTTCTTCCTCCTCCTCGTTGCTGTAATTAGCACGCACCTGCTGTGTCTCCTCCATGTGCCCTTCCCCCACTGCTCTGAATGAGAAGGGGCGGGGAATAGACTAGAAAGAACGTCCGGGGCGGAGTTTCACGCATGCGCAGTGTATATAAAGCGTAACACGCGTGCGCCTTACGTACGATCTGTGAGCGGAGGAAGGATTATCGGAGGCACCGCTTGTGATAACAAAGGTAAGATTTAAACTTGGGCCTATACTGCTTCTAGATTGAGGCCTATATTGGGAGAAGATTAGGAGAGTTTCGTCTGACATTAGGGTTTGTCTTGTCTTGTGTCTTGCAGATAAAATGGATGGCTTCAATGATCACAACTTCCTCCCCCTGTTCATAGACAAATACAGGGAGCTGCCCTGTCTGTGGCAGATCAAACACCCCCAATACAATAATAAACAGAAGAGGCAGGCAGCGCTGGAGAAACTGTTGGAGTTGGTGAAGCCAGTGGTCCCCACGGCAACCATCCCCTATTCAAAAGCCAAAATTGGTGGCCTGAGGAGCACTTATCTTAGGGAGCGCAAGAAGGTCACAGATTCCCAGAGATCAGGAGCTGCAGCAGATGACGTTTATGTCCCCAGGCTGTGGTACTATGAGAGACTTTGTTTTCTGTCAGACCACACTGAAGTCAGGGAATCCCTCTCAACCCTTCCTTCCACTCTTCCTTCCACCCTATCCTCCACCCCAGCTGAGGCTTCCAATGTCCAACCTGGGACTTCCAGCCAGGAAGAAGTGGAGGAGCCCAGCTGGAGCCAGGTATAGCATTCTTCTACACATTTCTGGTCAAGAAATAAATGATGTTTACTCGATATTATTGATCACTAATTGCTGAATTAATAAAGTGTTTTACATATCAATAGACAGTAGTGGGCACCAAAAATTGGGACAAGAATGAAAAATGCTGGGCTCAGAATGATAGTCTTTTATATTTGTTAACATTCAATTTGCAACAGTCGTGAGATGAAAATTGTGTGTGATTGATGAATAAAAAACTAAAACTATGTCCCTTTTTAATACACAGGAAGACCTCAGCCAGGAGGAGGCTGTGGAATGTGGCACACAGGAGGAGGCTGTGGAATGTGGGAGCCAGGAGGAGGCGGGGGTTAGTGGCAGCCAGGAGGAGGCGGGGCTAAGTGGCAGCCAGGAGAAGGCCGGGCCCAGTAGGAGCCTGACAGAATCGCAGGTCCCTCCCCTCCGCCTTCCAAACAAAAGACCCAGGAAGGGGAGTAACATGCAGGATTCAGCACTCGCGAAGAGGCCTTTGCCTTCATGGCTGCCACCAAACTGCAGGACATGCAGGAGGGTCAACGCCTCATGTGTGAGGACCTTCTTTATAAAGCCTTAACTAAGGGGGTGATTGGCGAAATCACACCCAATACCCACCTGTGTGAGTTGGACCATCCTCCTCCTCCTCCTCCTGCCACAACTCCACCACCACAGACACAGCGTGGAAGGAAGCGTGGAAGGAAGACCAGAGAATGATGGCCCTGGGTTCAGTCTGGTCTGGCAAAAGATGCAGGCTCTTGTATGACCACAGCCTGGGGACACAGATGTCATCTGCTGCTGTTTAGGATCTCTTGGACTTCTGGACCAGACTGCACTCCCTTAGATATGGACTCCTCAGGCCAACAATTTTGGCTGGAGATAATTGATGTGTGCCCTGGGGGCCAAAGGCTTCGCCAATTTCTGATGTTTTTCCAGCGTTGCCTCCCTCTTTGGTTCTGATCCCTTAATAAAGGATTTTTTGTTGCAATTAGACTCCCCTATGTGTTTTCCTTCAAAAAGGACAATTTGTTTGTGAGGAGGCAGGTACATTTCAAAAATACAATGTGAAATTAACAAGAGACACCAACACCAAGCAATCTCCTTGAGATTAAATAATACAAGATAATAATGGTGTTGTGGTAACTTGACACACAAAAATATTCTGGAGTTAAAAAAAAAAAAAAAGATCATGCTTGAAAAAAATACTAACCAAAAAACAAAAAAAAAACAAAAAAAAGTCATTTGAGTCAGATATGACAAATACAAATATTATATTGATGAAATCAGCAGAAATAATAAAGAAAGAAGTTTGTGAGAAGTCTGTGTGAATATGAGCAGCAAAACTACTTCATTCTTCTAGCATTATAAAGAAAAACAGAGTGCGCTGCATTAAACAATTTAAAACATTGCAGCCTGACGAAAGTGCTATATCCATTCCGAATGCTAATTTTACCAGACCGAGCAGTTCCGTCTCTGGATTTCTTCTGAGCATGCGTGGCACTTTGTGCGTCAGAATTGTCCACACACGGCTGGAATTGACGTGATCGGATTTTGTTGTCGGAAAATTTTATAGCCTGCTCTCAAACTTTGTGTGTCGGAAAATCCGATGGAAAAAGTCCGATGGAGCCCACACATGGTCGGAATTTCCGTCAACAGGCTCCAATCGCACATTTTTCATCGGAAAGTCCGACCGTGTGTACGGGTCATTAGTCAGTAGGGTTCAATATTGAGTTGGCCCATACTTTGCAGCTACAGTGCCTTGCAAAAGCATTCACCCCCCTTGGCTTTTTACCTATTCTGTTACATTACAGCCTTTAGTTCAATGTTTTTTTAATCTGAATTATATGTGATGGGTCAGAACACAATAGTCTAAGTTGGTGAAGTACACTTAGAAAAATATATACATAAAACTATTTTTCAGAAATAAAAAACTGATAATTGGCATGTGCGTATGTATTCACCCCCTTTGTTATGAAGCCCATAAAAAGCTCTGGTGCAACCAATTATCTTCAGAAGTCACATAATTAGTGAAATGATGTCCACCTGTTTGCAATCTAAAGCCCCGTACACACGATCGGATTTTCCGCCGGGAAATGTTCGAAGTCAGGCTGTTGGCGGAAAATCCGACCGTGTGTATGCTCCATCGGACAATTGTTGTCGGACTTTCCGCCAACAAATGTTGGCTAGCATGTATTCAAATTTGCTGCCAACAAATGTGTGTTGTCGGATTTTCTGATCGTGTGTACACAAGTCCGTCGGCCAAAAGTCCAAAGTACAAACACGCATGCTTGGAAGCAGAAGTGGTCGGTCTTGTAAACTAGCGTTTGTAATCGAGAATTACCATTCGTGACGTTACAAATTATGAAATCTCCAAATGCAGCGCACAATTCTCTTCTTCTTTAATGGGATAATAATGAAGCTGCTTTGCTGGTGATACTAATGGAGTTATTGCAAACAAATTGTCAAAGACTTTTTTTTCTAGTGATATCAAGAATAATATTATTATGTTTTTTATTTATTTTTTTGTGCAAGTTACCACAACACCATTATCCTGCAGTTTTTAAGATCAAAGATACAACTATGTTGGTGTCCCTTGTCAATTTTACATTGTATTTTTTAAAATGTAACTGCCTACCCCCAAACTGTCATTTGAAGTAAAACACATAGCCAAGTATTATTCTCCACAATTTTTTTATTGTGCATTTAAAAAAAAAAAAATTAGACATGCTATCTGCCAATAGAATTTAACCAAAAAGTTCATTCTATACATCCAAAAATATAGAAAATATACCAAATCAAATCATTATTCAACCAAAAAAATAATGTCAAAGCAATAACTCCAAGGCCAATAATAAATAACACGTTATCTCCACGCGGTTCCTGTGTGGTCCGTGTTTTTAGAAAAGGTGCAGGGACCTTTTCCCTGCGTTTTCAGGAGGCACAGCAGCTTAGTCAAATGAATGGGCTGCCGTACCCACACAAAATGTGTCTTGCAGCGCTGCACAAGTTGGAACCTAGCCTAAAAGACAATTGAACTCTGCTGTAAGGGGCCCTCCACCTGATTCTAATGAAATAAGGCACTCTTCTAGGCTCTGCTGTAAGGGGAGACTCTGCTGGATTTTGGTGTAAGGAAGCACTCTGCCAGGTCCTGATGTATGGGAGACTCCGCTGGATTTTGATGTAAGGGGACTCTCTGCTGGGCCCTGATGTAAGGGGAACTCTGCTGGATTCTGATGTAAGGGGGCTCGCCAAGAGATTCTGATGTAAGGGGCACTCTGATGTAAGGGGCACTCTGCTGTAAGGTGGGACTCTGATGGACCCTGATGTAAGGTGGTGGCTCTGACGCATTTCCCCATACAAGACACCTTGTATGGGGAAACGTGTCGGGTGGGGCCAGCGGTGTGACATCAGCGCACACGGACAGGTTGAGAGCCATCGTGGCCGTGCTTATTGGAGATGTTTGCTCGAACATTTTTTATACCTTGTAAGTGCAATACCTTTTTACTTAATACATCTTTAAGCTACAGTGTAGCGCTATGAGTTATCTTCCTTGCTTTTGACATATGTGTACACCGGTTTTGGTTGGTGGAGTCCAAACTGTTTACCACACTTTCATGGTGGGGATACCATGGCAAGTGGTGACTTATGTGGCTGCTGAGTCAAGACAGTGAGAGTGTTGGTCCTCTAAAGCAGAATACACTAAAGCACTGATGATCTCCTTCTGTGAGATCATATGAGTCTATTAAGCAGTCTTTTTGCCCTAAGGAGCACATTTGAGACACGGAAGAACTTTTTATAATTTTGAGCACAGAGCATTTTTTTCAAGCACCTGGATGGACTTTCTTGAATAATTAATTTTTTGAAAATATGAATTGATATACAGTTTATTTTTATTCACGTATTTATGATTTTTTTTTTTTTGCAATTTTACTTTGATTTGGGACATTTGATATTTACAGTGCCTTGAAAAAGTATTTATACCCCTTTAAATTTTACACATTTTGTCGTGTTACAACCAAAAGCATAAATGTATTTTATTGGAATTTTATGTGATAGACCAACAAAAGGTGGCACATAATTGTGAAATGGAAGGAAAATGATAAATGGTTTTCAACATTTTCTACAAATACATATCTGAAAAGTGTGGCGTGCATTTGTATTCAGCCCCCCTGAGTCAATACTTTGTAGAACCACCTTTTGCTCCAATTACAGCTGCAAGTCTATTTGGGGACGTCTCTACCAGCTTTGTACATCTAGAGAGTGACATGTTTGCCCATTCTTCCTTGCAAAATAGCTGAAGCTCTGTCAGATTTTGATAGACAGCGTCTGTGAACAGTAATTTTCAAGTCTTGCCACAGATTTTCAATTGGATTTAGGTCTGGACTTTGACTGGGCCATTCTAACACACGAATATGCTTTGATCTAAACTGTTCCATTGTGGCTCTGGCTGTATGTTTGTTTTGTATGTTGTTCCTGCTGGAAGGTGAACCTCTGCTCCAGTCTCAAGTCTTTTGCAGATTCTAACAGATTTCTTATAAGATTGCCCTGTATTTGGCTTTATCCATCTTCCCATCAACTCTGACCATCTTTCCTGTCCCTGCTGAGGAAAAGCATCCCCACAACATGATGCTGCCACCACCATGTTTCACGGTGGGGATGGTGTGTTCAGGGTCATGTGCAGTGTTAGTTTTACGCCACACGTAGCGTATTGCTTTTAGGCCAAAAAGTAAAAATTTGGTCTCATCTGACCAGAGCACCTTCTTCCACATCTTTGCTGTGTTCCCCACATGGCTTCTCGCAAACTGCAAACAAGACTACTTAAGGCTTTCTTTCAACAATGGGTTTCTTCTTGCCACTCTTCACTGATGTACAAATGAATATAGGTCTTTAAAATGGTGAAACAGTCAAGAAATAACTAATTGACCACAGCTGCCTTGAAACAACCTTAATGTCATTCATTCATTTATATAGAAATTGTGTATGATCTTTATGTCTAGACATTCAAGCAAGTCATGTGATTGTATTCACCCAATCCAATCTCCTGGTTTTTCAGCCCTTGTGATTGGTCCTTCTCTAAATAATTTTATTATATATATTTGGCAACTTGGAGTGAGTGGTCTATGCCCCTGTTGAAGACCCCTAGGTCGAAACGCGTCGGGTACATACACCACTCTCTTTGTTGCCCATTTGTTTTTATCCACCGTGATCACGCTTTTATTTGTGTATGGTCGTTTTTGTCAATAAAAACACCCTTTTTTATCTGCACCATGTGGAGGCACATTCTTTTTGTTTCCACATTTACCGCATGAGATCCAGTCCCTCCAACTGCTCCTTTCGGGGGACCGTTTGTGAAACTTCTGATGCACGCTGGGACGGTTCGGTGTGAGGACGGTTCGTTGTGAGGACCCATCCGGTTGCCGGCCGAGATCCATACAGACCACAATCCAAGAGATTGGCGATTCCTGAGCACCCATTGCACGTCATTTGTGACAAACTGCGCATGCGATTCCCTGTCGCTGACATGGGAATCCACAGGATCTGGTAAGAGGCTTTTTTGCACTTTCTCTGAATGACCCATTGGGACCCGGTTTCTCGGTTGGGAAGTCGCTGTATGATGCCAGGTGTTTTCTGACAACCATCAGACCATCACCACCTATCAGGCTCCTCCTACTTACCAGACCGGCGAGTCCTGTCGGGCAGAGGGTTGGCTCCCTTACCCTCCGACTATTGGCCCCCTGATAGAGTAAACAGGGGGTACAACAGTACGGAGTGGTATGAAGGCCTGTATGGCTGTTCAGGTATTGCTGTCCGGAAGTCACAGGGTTAACTATAGCAAAGACTGAGTAGACTGGAGCACCTTCGCTGAGCAGAGCAGGCTGGTGTGGACAACAGACAGGAAGACTGCAGACAGGCTGACAGGATCCCAGGGAGCAGGCAGATGGATGGTCAGGAGACAGGCCGGATTTGGCAACAGGCAGACGGCAGAGGTACAGTGGAACAAGCAAGCGGATGGTCAGACAAGCAAGGGTCGGTGCAGGCAGAGTTCAGAGAGTGGACGGGGGACAAGCCGGGTCAGTAGGTATAACAGGAACAACAAGGTACACGGTCAGGCTCTGGAACTACTAGCTGTTGATTAGGCAGCACTGGTCACCAGAACTCACTGGCTTAAATAGGGCTTTTGGCGCCAAACGATGTGCACGCGCGCGCCCCGGCACACACAGGCACGCGCGCCGACGCACCCTGACGCACACCACCGCGGGTGCCCCGCCTGCCAAGGTAAGAACCCTGACAGTGCCCCCTCCTCAAGGGCAGCCTCCGGATGCCCAGCTGGGCCAGCCTGGGAGCATGGGAATTCTTGAAGGTTTGTAGCAATTCGTTGGCATGCAGATTACCTTCGGGTTCCCAAGAATTATCCTCGGGTCCATACCCCTTCCATTTAATGAGATACTGGAGCTGATTCTGTCTTTTCCTACAGTCCAAGATTGCCTCGACTTCGAACTCCTCCTCATTGTTGACCAAAACAGCCTCCGGTGGCTTGGCCTTACGGTCAGGAAAAGGATCGTGGATAACTGGTTTCAGTAATGAAACGTGGAAGACCGGGTGGATTCTAAGGGACTCTGGTAGGCTAAGTTCAAAGGCAACATCATTCACCTTTCTCTTCACCCGAAACGGGCCCAGAAACTTAGGTCCCAACTTCTTGGAGGGACAAGCCAACTTTAGATTAGCTGTAGAGAGCCATACTTGGTTGCCAGGTTCAAGGATGAGTTCTCCTCGCCTTTTCTTATCGAACATCCTCTTGAAGGAAGCCTGGGATTGGGCCATGGTCTCCTGCAGGATCTTACAGTTACTAGAAAAGAACTCCATAGTTTCCGTTACTGCGGGCAGAGAACATTCCGGGATAGAACTGGGAAGGAAAGAAGGATTGAATCCATAATTCGCAAAGAAAGGAGTCTGGTTGATGGCAGAGTGTAAGGAGTTGTTGTATGAGAATTCGGCGACTGGTAACAAGGACACCCAGTCGTCTTGAGTAAATACAGAAAAGCAACGGAGGTATTGCTCCAGCGTCTGGTTAGTTCTTTCTGTCTGGCCGTTCGTCTGAGGATGGTAGGCCGAGGAGAACGCCAATTCGATTTCCAAAGCGGCACACAGTGCTCTCCAAAACCGGGAGGTAAATTGAACACCTCGGTCGGATACGATATTCGCGGGCACCCCATGTAGCCTTACTACTTCCTTGACGAATATCTTCGCCGTTTCTACGGCTGTGGGAGTACCCTTCATAGGGATGAAGTGTGCCATCTTGGATAGCCTATCAATCACCACAAAGATGGTTGAGAAACCTTCAGAGGGGGGTAACTCCACAATGAAATCCATCGATAGCATTCTCCAAGGCCTGTCAGGAATCGGTAAAGGTCTCAATAAACCCCAGGCCTTTGAGTGGTTGCATTTATTCCGAGCACAAGTGCGGCAAGAACCCACGTACCTCTTACAGTCCTCCAGAAGACATGGCCACCAAAAGGTGCGTAGCACCAATTCTGAGGTTTTCCGGGCTCCGAAGTGACCCGCCAGCTTGTGGTCATGACATAGTTCCAGTACCAGTACCCTACATCTTTCAGGTACGAAAATCTTGCCTTCATGCCAGAGCAACCCATCATTTAAACTGGTTCCAGTAGGTAGAGGAATTTCAGAGGAAGCCTGTTTAATCCTGGAAATTAAATCTCCCTGGAACAGTAAGAAATTACCTGCAGGCAGAATAGTATCAGGAGGAGTACTTTCCTTGGAGTCGTGGAACATCCGTGATAGGGCATCAGGTTTTCCATTCTTGGATCCGGGCCTGTACGTGATGTGAAAGGAGAAGCGAGAAAAAAAAAGTGCCCATCTAGCCTGTCGTGGTCTGAGTCGCTTGGCTGCTCTTAAGTATTCCAAGTTCTTGTGGTCGGTAAAGATGAGAACCGGATGTACCGCACCCTCTAGTAGATAGCGCCACTCTTCCAAAGCCGCTTTGATGGCCAACAGTTCCCGGTCTCCGACATCATAATTTTTCTCAGATGATGAGAGTTTACGGGAAAAGAATGCTACAGGAAACAAGAGGGCCTTGGGGCCCTGACGTTGAGAAAGTACTGCCCCCACTGCGATCTCCGAAGCATCCACTTCTAGAACAAACGGTAATGCAGGGTCCGGGTGCTTGAGAATAGAGGCAGAAGTAAACAGTCCCTTTAATTTCTCGAACGCTGCCTGTGCTTGGGATGACCAACAGAAACGTGCCCCCTGTTTAGTAAGTTCCGTTATTGGTGCAATGATTTTAGAAAAGTCTTTAATGAACTTCCTGTAAAAGTTGGAAAATCCAACGAAACGTTGGACTCCCTTCCTGTCAGAAGGAGCCGGCCAGTCCAGGATGGCCGATACTTTTTGTGGGTCCATCTTGATTCCTTCAACAGAAATAATGAGTCCCAAGAACTGAATACTCAGGCGTTCGAACTCACATTTATCTAGTTTGGCGTATAAGCCATGTTGCCTGAGCCGGACGAGAACATTCCTGACGTGCCTGCGATGATCCGCCAAAGAAGAGGAGAAGATGAGTATATCGTCCAGATAAACGATGACATAAAGGTCCAGGATATCTCTAAAAATGTCGTTCACAAAGTGCTGGAACGTAGCCGGGGCATTACAAAGACCGAAGGGCATGACCTGGTACTCAAAATGCCCGAAACGAGTGCGAAACGCAGTCTTCCACTCGTCACCTTCTCGGATGCGGATTAAGTTATAGGCACCCCGGAGATCCAGTTTAGTAAAGATTCTGGCAGTGCCCAGCCTTTGGAATAACTCAGGTACCAGAGGGAGCGGGTAGCGATTTTTAATCGTGATCTTGTTCAGTTCGCGGTAATCAATACATGGCCGCAGGGAATGATCCTTCTTTTCCACAAAAAATAAACCCGCACCGGCCGGAGAGGTGGACGGGCGGATAAATTTCTTTTTCAGATTTTCATCCAAGTACTGCTTCAGGGTACCCAGCTCCTGCTCAGTCAAGGGGAAGATCCGGCCAAAAGGTACCTCGGATCCAGGAAGCAATTCAATTGGGCAGTCGTAAGGCCTGTGTGGTGGTAGCAATTCAGCCCCCTTCTTGCTAAACACATCCGCAAAGTCTTGGTAAGGCTCAGGAATAGCTTGAAGCAAATCAACATCTGGTTGTAGACAGAGGAGTTGGGCAACCTCATGGCCTGTCCCTTGCAAGCAGTGTTGAAGACAGTATCCAGAGAGGAACTCGACATTACCTGTAGCCCAGTTGATTTGGGGGTTGTGCGCTTGTAGCCAAGGTATTCCAAGAATAACTGGAAAGAGAGGGGACGAGATGGCGTCCAGACAGAGATATTCATGGTGTTGCTGGCCCATGATGGCTTCTAAGGGGACAGTCTCCTGAGTGACTGGGCCGGAGCGGAGAGCAGAACCGTCAGCGAGATGAACAGCACGGCTTTGAGTTTTGGTTTGGAGAGGAATGGAATGTTGAGAGGCAAAAGTCCGGTCAATAAAACAGCTGCAGGCTCCGGAATCAATAATAGCTGGGACTTGGATGGCCTTTCCGGGAAGCTGTAAAGTGACAGAAATGGTTAGATGCGTGCCCAAGGAGGGTACAATAGTAGCACAGGTACGGACATCAGAACGACACTTACGCATCTTGTTGGGGCAACCGCTGGCGTAGTGCCCCGATTCCCCGCAGTAGAGGCAGAGGTTGTGTGCCCGCCTACGTGACTTCTCCTCTGGGGTCAAAGAAGGACGGAACAGACCAAGCTGCATTGGTTCAGGTGCATCATAGGTAGAGGCAGGTGGCGGAGCAGGAGATCTACTGGGTGGACAGGGTACTTGTGGAGTCATCCAGGTGGGACGAAGGGTACTGGTGGTTCTCTCGGTACGTCGTTCTCGCAGTCTACGGTCTATTTGGATAGATAGATTGATAAGGTCTTCCAGGGTCTGTGGTACCCCTACTCGTGCCAACTCATCTTTGAGAGGTTCTGACAACCCCATCCTGAACTGATGGCGCAATGCTGCGTCATTCCAAGCCGTGTCGGAACTCCAGCGTCTGAACTCGACGGCATAGTCTTCAGCTGCTCGGCGGCCTTGACGAAGGGCCTGTAAGGAGGCTTCTGCGGTGGCAGTGAGCTGGGGGTCTTCGTATAGTTGGGACATGGCTCCAAAGAAGGCCTCCAGACTACCCAAGGCGACAGACTTTTGCTCCAAGAGTCGGTGGGCCCATGTTTGTGGTTCACCAGTCAGCAGGGAAATAACAAAGCCCACCTTAGTGGCTTCCAGGGAGAACGTGCGTGGCTGAAGGGCAAAGTACAGGTTGCAAGCATTCCGGAAGGCACGATACTTGCTCCGGTCTCCGAGAAATCTTTCGGGTACTGGTACTTTGGGCTCAGGAGGTAACATGACCACAGAAGGTGTTGAGGTGGCTGCTGCGGACCCTGGTGGACCGGAAGGTGCGGACAGAGCCTGCACACGTTCTTCCAAGCTGGAATATCCCTCTTGTAGGCTTTTCACTGCCTGGGTTAGACCCGCCAAATGTCGGCAAAGTTCATCCATGGGGGAGGCCCCCTGCCCGGACTCGGTCATGGCTGCCTAATACTATCAGGCTCCTCCTACTTACCAGACCGGCGAGTCCTGTCGGGCAGAGGGTTGGCTCCCTTACCCTCCGACTATTGGCCCCCTGATAGAGTAAACAGGGGGTACAACAGTACGGAGTGGTATGAAGGCCTGTATGGCTGTTCAGGTATCGCTGTCCGGAAGTCACAGGGTTAACTATAGCAAAGACTGAGTAGACTGGAGCACCTTCGCTGAGCAGAGCAGGCTGGTGTGGACAACAGACAGGAAGACTGCAGACAGGCTGACAGGATCCCAGGGAGCAGGCAGATGGATGGTCAGGAGACAGGCCGGATTTGGCAACAGGCAGACGGCAGAGGTACAGTGGAACAAGCAAGCGGATGGTCAGACAAGCAAGGGTCGGTGCAGGCAGAGTTCAGAGAGTGGACGGGGGACAAGCCGGGTCAGTAGGTATAACAGGAACAACAAGGTACACGGTCAGGCTCTGGAACTACTAGCTGTTGATTAGGCAGCACTGGTCACCAGAACTCACTGGCTTAAATAGGGCTTTTGGCGCCAAACGATGTGCACGCGCGCGCCCCGGCACACACAGGCACGCGCGCCGACGCACCCTGACGCACACCACCGCGGGTGCCCCGCCTGCCAAGGTAAGAACCCTGACACCACCCCTTGGAGTACTTATACCTCCTGTGCGGTTGGACATTAACACGTTTGTGTTTCAAGGCACCTGTGGTCAATTAGTTATTTCTTGACTGTTTCACCATTTTAAAGACCTATATTCATTTGTACATGCGCTGCATTTTTCCATATGCCTATTTTGAATATTAAATATAATACCTGAATCTGGAGGAGACATTTTTGGAGAGCTGTGTTTACCATTGCCCACTGTTGGGGAGTTTTATTTATCTCCACAATCACTGGCATTTTGGATTTCCATCGGCCTACAAAGGAGGGGATCGTATGGTTCATTCTGGAAGCTTGACTCCACGTCTCCGGTTCCATGCCTGACAGGTCCACCACCGTACGGTGAGCTGGGTCCACTACTTCGGGTAAAAGTACCTTTTTCTCTCCCCCATTCCTGGAAGGTGAAGGCACTCCCGGGTGTATTTATCCACTGTTCAACACATCTACCTAAGAGACTGTCAGACATTTGTAGTAACAGTGTGTTTTCACTCGTCACTGTTTACCTTTGATGCCTCATGGAGACTATCACGTTTGCTCTCACTCACATTTGGAATTAGTATTGTGTTTGTCTTTTTATTACATGCCTATGGTTACACATGGGTTTGTTTTTTCATCTATATATGATAGTGTGTTTTCATTAACAGGTCACTATTATTGCAAATTCCATGTTACCACATCCATGTTTATATGTATAATTTAGATCACACATGAGTTTATTTAATTGAGCATTTGTATATGATACTGTGTTTCTATCCAGTCACCATATCACATCACCTTTGTTAATAATTTTTATTATAGTGATGCGACTTCCTTGCGACTCAATATTGCATGTGGTCCTTTACATTTTACTCACTATGTGATTCTTACATATTGTGCTCTTCACTATGAGAGACGGATCACTATATCTTTTTATTACATAGCCCCTTTTTTAATGTTCGCTACGTTCACTTCCTTTTAGCGCCACACTTTTTATTAACCCTGCTTTAAACTTCTCCACAACTTTATCCCTGACTTGTCTGGTGTGTTCAAACAGTTTTTCCGATAGGAATCGAGTCCATCGGAAAGATTTGAAACATGTTCAATTTCTAAGGTCCGTCAGATTTTTCAACAGAAAAGGTCCGATGAAGCCCACACACGATCGGAATGTCCGACTGATTTGTTCCATCTGACCTTTTCTGCCGGAAAGTCCGGTCGTGTGTACGCAACATTACACTTACCTGCTGACCTCCCGTACTCTGCCCTGTAGCCCCACACCCTGCTGACCTCCCATCCTCTGCCCCTCTGACATTTTTTACAGCACCCCCACATCAGAGTGGCTAGATCCAGCCCTGGGGGGCGGGGGGGGGGGTTCTCCACACACACACACACAGTCTGCATGGGAGAGGACACAGACAAGATCCAGCATGTAGTCTTCAGCCACTACACAGAGCTACTGCAGCTTCTGCTGCCAGAGGAGGTAGGAGTGGGAGAGGAAGAAGGAGAAGGATACTATCCATCACCATCCAAATGTAGAACTATCGGAGCATGGGGTTCACCCTGAAGACATCAGCACTGGTCTGTGCCCTGGAAGGACATGGAGATTTCTATAAAGGACTTATCTTTGCCTGGACTATACCTTTGCAGGTATTCCAGGGCAGCACTTAAGCCTGTAGTTAAGAGTGGGGATGCAGGAGAAACCCTGTTCTTGTATATTGGACTTAGAAATGTTCGCACCTTTCTTGAGGGGAGTGTTGAGACATTGTCTTTACCTGGTCTGGGGTTGCTGGGGGGGGGGGGTGTATTGCAGGTGACCGACGCACATGGTCCACCGGGTGGGTCGTGGCACATTAGGGTTTGGGGACATCTGTGTGGAGTGGTGTAAACACATGGGTGGTTACCTGGTTCGTTGCGTGTGTGGGGCCTGCCCAGAGTGCGCGGTGGGGCCCTGCTGGGGAGTGATGGTGGAGGGCACCGGATGGGTGGATGTTGACAGCTTGCTGTGTCCCTCCTGGTTGCTCATTGCGGGGAGGCTTGATTTGCTTTGTATTTTCCCCCACTACAATTTCTGTGAAAACTTGATCAAGCTCTTGTTTATGAATTGTAGAAAACTGTTTACAAATGGTAGTAATGTTGACTGACAAGTCACTTGAATCAACATTAGAAACCACCAAAATCCTTTAAACCTTAGTGAATGCTCTTTTTGCTCTGAATTTTTGAGTAGAATGACATCACCATAAAGGATGGAAAGGGCTGGGACAGTGATAAGAATGGGGGATTTTAACTACCCGGAAATTAACTGGAGTAATGGCACTGCTGGATCAGTTAAAGGGCAATCCTTTATAAACCTATTACAAGACAATTTCATGGTCCAGTTTATTGAGGCCCCAACTAGGAATGACGCTTGGCTGGACCTGGTAATCTCAAACCATGCAGAACTTATTACCAATATTCATATAAAAGAGCATCTTTGTAGCTGTGACCATAACATTATTTAATTTAATTGTTGGCTGTAAGCAACAAACTCATACAGGTAAGATAAAAAAAACTTAACTTTAAGAGAGCAAATTTTCCAAGGATGAGGGGTGCTCTCCAGGACTTAGACTGGGAGGGAATTTTGGCATCAATGGGCACAGAACAGAGATGGGAATTCTTCAAAAAGACTGTATGTGAACCCACTGAAAAGTATATTCCCATGGGCAATAAGTTTAAAAGGCTAAAAATAAAACCTCTGAGGCTCACGGCCAAAGTTAACCCCTTCAGATCCGCGCTATAGCCGAATGACGACTACAGCGCGGATCTACTTTGCCGTGGGGCCATCAATAGATGTCCTCCCCTTTGCACGTTCCCTGCGCGCCCCCTACAGGGTGCACCCTGTGATCACCGAGTCAGATCGGTAATCATTTTTTTCTTCTCACGCTGATAGCGTGAGAGAAAAAAAAGCAGATCACCAGCTTCTGTTGAAGGGACATGGGTCCCGAAGAGGAAGAGGCCGCCTCATCTGTGCCCACCAGTACCGTCTGCCAGTGCCACGAATGAGTGCCCACAGTGCAACGAATCAGTGCCTACCAGTACATAAAAGTGCCAGCAATCAGTGCCACCTATCAATGCCCACGAGTGCCACCTATCAGTGCAACCTAGCAGTGCTGCCTATCAGTGTCACCAGTGCCAATCAGTGCCCATCACTGCCACCCATCAGTGCCCATCACTGCCGCCCATCAGTGCCAGCTATCAGTGCCACCTATTAGTGCCCTTCAGTGCCACTCTTCAGTGCCACCCATCAGTGTAACCTCTGTGTCCGCCAATGCCACCTATAGGTGCCCACCAGTGCCACCTCATCAGTGCCCACCAGTGCTGCCTATTAGTGCCCATCAGTGCCACCTTATCAGTGCCAAATGATCCACAATGTCTCAAAAGTGATATGGTCCAGAAATATTTAGACAGAATAAAGGTGGATAAAGCACCTGGACCAGATGGCATCCACCTGTTAGTTTAACTTCTATAGTCGGGAAGATACTGGGGAGTTTAATAAAAGACCACATAGATGAGTTCTTGCTGGAAAAAATATTTTAAGCAACAGACAGCATGGATTCATGAAAGACAGAAGTTGTCAAAAAAACCTGATTTCTTTTTATGAGGAGGTAAGTAAAACCTTGGACAGAGGGGTGGACGTGGTATACTTGGATTTTGCAAAAGCGTTTGACAGTTCCCCACACACATCTAATGTGTAAAGTAAAGTCTACAGGCTTGGAAAGATCATTTTGTAAATGGATAGAAAACTGGCTAATATACAGAATTCAGAGAGTAGTGGTTAATGATTCTTACTCTGAATGGTCTAAGGTTATCAGTGGTGTACCCCAAGGTTCAGTGCTGGGACCCTTACTTTTTATTATCTTTATAAATTATTTAGGGTCTGGGATTAAAAGTACCATTTTTGTCTTTGCAGATGACACTAAGCTATGCTGTGCAATAACTTCCTTATAGGATGTCTCCAATTTACAAGCAAATGAGGTAAACTTTAATGTTGATAAATGTAAAGTTATGCACTTTGGGGCTAAGAATATGCATGCATCATACATACTAGGGGGAGTACAACTGGGGGGGATCCGTAGTGGAGAAGGATCCTAGGGGTTTTAGTAAATCATAAGCTCAAAAATTGCATGCAATGCCAAGCTGCGGTTTCCAAAGCGAGCAAAGTCCTTTCTTGTATTTGAGAGAGCTATGGACTGCAGAGAGAAAGATATCATTATGCCCCTGTACAAATCATTAGAAAGACCTCATCCGGAATATGCAGTTCAGTTTTGGGCACCAGTACTCAAAAAAGAATAGTCGGGGAGCTGGAGAAAGTGCAACCAAACTGATAAGAGGCATGGAGGAGCTCAGCTATAAGGAAAGATTAGAGGAATTTATTCTATTCCCTTTTGAGAAGAGGAGATTAAGGGGGGATATGATCAACATGTACAAATACATAAGGGGTCCATATAGTGAACTTGGTGTTGAGTTATTCACTTTTAGGTCATCACAGAGGACAAGGGGGCACTCTTTACGTCTAGGGGAAAAAAGATTTCATCTCCAAATATGGAAAGGTTTCTTCACAGTAAGAGCTATTTAAATGTGGAATAGACTCCCTCCAGAGGTGGTTCTGGCAAGCTCAGTAGATTGCTTTAAAAAAGGACTGGATTCTTTCCTAAATGTACATAATATAACTGGGTACTAACATTTATAAGAAAAGTTGATCCAGGGAAAATCTGATTGCCTCTTGGGGATCAGGAAGGAATTTTTTCCCCTGCTATAGCAAATTGGATCATGCTTTGCTGGGGTTTTTCCGCCTTCCTCTTTATCAACTGTGGGTATAGGATTGTGTATATGGGATTGTATTTTTTTTTTTTTTTTGGTTAAACTGGATGGACTACTGTGTCTTTTTTCAACCTGACTATGTAACTATGGATATCATACGTAGCATAGCTTTCTCACAGCCTAATGCATGGACTCTGTCTCTGCAGTTTACGGTGGTAAGTTATTGCCTAGATGATTGACTACTTAAAGTCTATGGGTGACCTAAGGACTCTGTATGCAGCTTTTTTTTTGTTTGTTTTTAAGAAAATAATCAAAAAGCTGCAACAAATAAGCACCTATGTGATATTGACCTAAGGGTCCGTGTAAATGGGGAAATGCAGTGTACTTTCAAGTACTTTGGAGATAAGTTTTAGATCCTTCTGAGTTCTTTATGGAGGTGCTCTTTATCTGTTTCTGAAACTCCTCCTAACATATATCAAGCTTCTTTCGGATGCCTTTACATTCCCATCTGCTTAATGGGGAGAAAAGCAGTCCTGTGGTCTGTGAATACAAATCCTAGAAGTGATTAGGCCCCCCTTTTAAACTACTACACTTTGTCTATGCATGGGAATCTTTGCTTGCTGTTGCAATCCTGTTAATGCACAAATGTACCCTAGGCTAAATATAATTTAAACATTTTAATTCTTATTTTGCCAGACTGTACAGTGGGGATGGAAAGTATTCAGACCCCCTTAAATTTTTCACTCTTTGTTATATTGCAGCCATTTGCTAAAAGGCTTTAAGTTAATTTTTTTCCTCATTAATGTACACACAGCACCCCATATTGACAGAAAAACACAAAATTGTTGACATTTTTGCAGATTTATTAAAAAGAAAAACTGAAATATCACATGGTCCTAAGTATTCAGACCCTTTGCTGTGACACTCATATATTTAACTCAGCTGCTGTCCATTTCTTCTGATCATCCTTGAGATGGTTCTACACCTTCATTTGAGTCCAGCTGTGTTTGATTATACTGATTGGACTTGATTAGGAAAGCCACACACCTGTCTATATAAGACCTTACAGCTCATAGTGCATGTCAGAGCAAATGAGAATCATGAGGTCAAAGGAACTGCCTGAAGAGCTCAGAGACAGAATTGTGGCAAGGCACAGATCTGGCCAAGGTTACAAAAAAAATTTCCGCTGCACTTAAGGTTCCTAAGAGTACAGTGGCCTCCATAATCCTTAAATGGAAGATGTTTGGGACGACCAGAACCCTTCCTAGAGCTGGCCATCCGGCCCAACAGAGCTATCGGGGGAGAAGAGCCTTGGTGAGACAGGTAAAGAAGAACCCAAAGATCACTGTGGCTGAGCTCCAGAGATGCAGTCAGGAGATGGGAGAAAGTTGTAGAAAGTCAACCATCACTGCAGCCCTCCACCAGTTGGGGCTTTATGGCAGAGTGGCCCGATGGAAGCCTCTCCTCAGTGCAAGACACATGAAAGCCTGCATGGAGTTTGCTAAAAAAACACCTGAAGGACTGAATGGCCCAGCCAGATCCCTGACTTAAACCCAATTGAGCATCTCTGGAGAGACCTAAAAATGGCTGTCCACTAACGTTTACCATCCAACCTGACAGAACTGGAGAGGATCTGCAAGGAGGAATGGCAGAGGATCCACAAATCCAGGTGTGAAAAACTTGCTGCATCTTTCCCAAAAAGACTCATGGCTGTATTAGATCAAAAGGGTGCTTCTACTAAATACTGAGCAAAGGGTCTGAATACTTAGGACCATGTGATATTTCAGTTTTTCTTTTTTAATAAATCTGCAAAAATGTCAACAATTTTGTGTTTTTCTGTCAACATGGGGTGCTGTGTGTACATTAATGAGGAAAAAAAATGAACTTAAAGCCTTTTAGCAAATGGCTGCAATATAACAAAGAGTGAAAAATTTAAGGGGGTCTGAATACTTTCCGTCCCCACTGTATATTAGGCAAATGTTGTAAGCATGTTATTACCAGAGTACCTTTGACCAAAAATCAATAGATAACTTTTTTGTTGCCATCTTTGAACATGAAACATATCCTTCCTATGTCAGAGGAAATGTAAGAAGTGTTAAAAACATGAACTAAAACTGGTGCTGTCTAGGGATAATATTTATTATCATCTGTTTCAGGCTGTCTAATCCTGCAGGCGTCAGGGAAAAGCAGGCTCAGCAGGTTAGTCCAGATTTCATTTTGCTTTGCTAGAGATTCCAGCTCTCCCTTCAGGATCCTTAAAGTATGACTGAAGGCAATGCACAGGGATAAAGGACTCCCCAATGGAGTATACATTTGTATTTAATTTTTTTTTTTTAAACTTTCATGTTAACTCGTGAAGAAGTTCTCTGATACTGATTCCATTAAGGGGCATTCTCACAAGATAAGAGATACACATCTCTCAGCAGCCCCTTAGAGTTAACATTAATATTAAAATAAATAAGTACAAATATATACATCATTGGGGCATCCCTGGTGTTCTATCCCCCCCCCCCCCCATTACCATTACCCCACATGATAGGAGATATGTTTTTATTCACCTTAATACAATGATGAATTATAAGAGTGGGTTTTAGGCTGAGAGGCAGTGAAAATGTTATACAGTATATTGGGTGAAAATGTTTTTGGGATAGTTTTTAATTTTTGTTGAATATTAATAATTTTAAGTAACTGCTACTTGCAATTCATGATTTGTATATCCTAAAAGTGTTTAGTGTGTTCTACTGTGGTAATAAGAGATGTGGTACAAAATGCACATCATGGGCAACCTTACCTGGTTTAACTTGGATAAGAGCACCTGTCCGGTTGTGATTGTTGTTTATATCCCTGTTATGGAGACTCAGCCTATTTGTCTTGGTAACTGTCGACACCAAAAAGGAAAGAAAATCACAAATTTTGATTGTTAACCAGAACATACATTAGATGTCTTGATGAATATTGCTTTTTTGCCCTATATACAACCCCTGGCAAAAATGATGGATTTATTGTTGTAGAAAAAAAGCAGATTACAGACATGGCCAAAAACTAAAGGCATTTCAAATGGCAACTTTCTGGCTTTAAGAAACACTAAAAGAAATCAAGAAAAATAATTGTGATGGCCAGTAACAGTTAGATTTATAGAACAAGCACAGGGAATAAATTATGGAATCACTCAATTCTGAGGAAAAAATTATGGAATCACCCTGTAAATTTTCATTACAAACACTAACACCTGCATGAGATTAAATCTGCTTGTTAGTATGTAGGTAAAAAGGAGTGATCACACCTTGGAGAGCTGTTGCAACATATGGACTGACATGAAGCATGGCTCCAACACCAGAGATGTCAATTGAAAAAAAGGAGAGGATTATCAAACTCCTTAAAGAGGGTAAATCATCACGCAGTGTTGCACAAAATGTTGGTTGTTCACAGTCGGCTGTGTCTAAAACATGGACCAAATACAAACAACATGGGAAGGTGGTTAAAGGCAAGCATACTGGTAGACCAAGGAAGACATCAAAGTGTCAAGACAGAAATCCAATCATCCACAGTCCACGATTGCCTTTCCTTAGCCCATTGTTACCTTGTTTTTTTTGTGTTTAGGTGTTAGAGATGGCTTTCTTTTAGCTTTACTGTATGTTAATCCCATTTCCTTTAGGCGATTTCTTATGGTTCGGTCACAGATGTTGTCTCCAGTTTCCTCCCATTTGTTCCTCATTTGTTTTGTTGTACATTTTCTGTTTTCAAGCCATATTGCTTTAAGTTTTCTGTCTTGACGCTTTGATGTCTTCCTTGGTCTACCAGTATGTAAGAGACCTTCTCGTCCAACATCAGTGCCTGGCTTCACAAATGCGCTTCTGAAAGACTGGTCAAACATTCCCATAGACACACTCCTAAACCTTGTGGACAGCCTTCCCAGAAGAGTTGAAGCCGTAGCTGCAAAGGGTGGGCCAACTCAATATTGAACCCTACAGACTAAGACTGGGATACCACGTTAAAGTACATATGCGTGTAAAGGCAGGTGTCCCAATACTTTTGACAATATAGTGTATTTACCTATAGTAACATTAGATTCAGAGGGGGTTGGAAGGTTCAAGCAGGTGACCGCAACATAATTGGAAGTAATGAGTATTGGGCTACGGTAACAGCTAAAGGTTTGGAGGCATGAACTGCAGGTGTGGTTGTTATTTGTAATGGAAAAACAGATATTGTTTGGGAGGTATTGAAGTTTGAAAGTGGGGAACAGAATACTGAAATATCGTGGCCAAGGAAGAAAATTGGCAAAATCTGACTACATTTATATTTGTGCCTAAATTTGCCTAGATTTCCAAAATACCTTGCTTTACTAGATTATTATTATTATTATATGAGATTTATATAGCGCCAACAGTTTATATAGCGCTTTACAATGTATAAGGGGGACAACACAATTACAGTACAGTTCAATACAAAAGGTACAGGAGGGCCCTGCTCGTAGAGCTTACATTCTAAAGGGAGGGGGTGGTGGTACAAAAAGTAATAGCTGCAAAGATATTACAACATCTTAGGGGCTTCTCTGAAGAGTTTAGAATAATGCTCATAGAAATAGGATTTATCATATTCCAGCATAAAGATCCCAGATTCAACTTGGGCAGTACCTGAAGGAAGTGAAATGAAATCTTCAGACAAAGCAAGTTTGGTCCAGAATTTAATTAAAACCTTCACTATATCAAAAATGTCCCTTGATGTACATATGAATGAACCAAATAAATACACTTTGACGCTGAACAATCCCATAACTACGGAAAATACTATCAGGAAACACAATTAGTTCATTAGGATTAACATTGCCTCAAGAACACCACCCACAGGACTGGAATAGGTGAACACTGACAGCTATTCTTCATTACTATTATTCTGCTTCCTTGGGCATTCAACCCATTTGACTTGGCTGGGAACTAATAAGGAGAAACTCACACTGAAATACAGTATATTGTATATGCAATAGAACAGTTTTAAACAGTTGTTTCTCAACCTTTTTTCAGTCAAGGCACCCTTTAAAATTCTAGATAATCCAGAGGCACCCTCCGAAATTGAGGCGCCCCATTCTAAAGTGTAAAAACTATTCTGATAGTTTTACATAATGCAGCAACATCAATACATGCAGGACACCCAACGTTAGAGGTGATTTATTCTTCCAAAGCAAATACACTTTTCCAAACTGGTACTGACTAGTATTCAAATGTTTCTCTTCTCACTCAGTTTTTCTCCATCACTTAGCTAATGAGACCCCAAAGCTGATGGAGAGGGGCAGGGTAGGGTCAAATAAGTATGATATGCAGGCAACTGACACCCCCCTTATCAACTGATGATGTCATTGGTCCAGGGGATTTTTGCGGGCAATTTATCGGGGAAATGGCTGGTGTTGACGCTTCAATCATCCTGGCACCATGGTTGTTATGTTTTCAGGATGATTGAAGCACATTATTTCTATTATTACATTGTTATATAAAATGAAATAGTTCAACTCACCATAATGCAGAATCAGTGGGAGCTCAGGGTGTGTGACTTGCCACCTTCGCCTGCCACCAGATGCGGATTGTCACTTGCCACGTCACCTGCCACAAGTTGCAGATTGTCACTTGCCATGTCGCCTGTCACCAGATGCAGATTGTCACTTGCCACGTCACATGCTACTCGTTGCCGATTGTCACTTGCCAGGTCGCCTGTCACCAGATGCAGATTGTCACTTGCCACGTCACATGCAACACAAGTTGCAGATTGTCACTTGCCACGTCGCCTATCACTAGATTTGGATTGTCACTTGCCACGTCCCCTGTCACCAGATGCAGATTGTCACTTGCCATGTTACATGCAACACAAGTTGCAGATTGTCACTTGCCACGTCGCCTATCACTAGATTTGGATTGTCACTTGCCACACGTTGCGGATTGTCACTTGCCACGTCGCCTGTCACCAGATGCAGATTGTCACTTGCCACAAGTTGCAGCTTGTCATTGCCACTTCACCTGCCACAGATTGCGGATTGTCACTTGCCACGTCACCTGCCACACGTTACGGATTGTCACTTGCCACGTCACCTGCCAGAAGTTACAGATTGTCACTTGCCACGTTACCTGTCACCAGATGCAGATTGTCACTTGGCACGTCACCTGCCACAAGTTGCGGCTTGTCACTTGCTACGTCGCCTATCACCAGATGCAGATGGTCACTTGCCACATCACATGCCACACGTTATGGATTGTCACTTGCCACATCACCTGCCACACGTTGCGGATCGTCACTTGCCATGTCACCTGCCACAAGTTGCAGATTATCCCTTGCCACGTCACCTGCCACACGTTGTGGATTGTCCTTTACCGCGTCACCTGCCACTCATTGTGCATTGTCACTTGCCACACGTTGCGGATTGTCACTTGCCACATTACCTGCCACACATTGCGGATTGTCACTTGCCTGCTACAATTGTCACTTGCTTTCTCACTTTCCTGATAAGGTGGGGATTGTCACTTGCTGTGTCCCAGAGTGAAGTCAGGCAGCAGAGAGATTATGTAATCTCTCTGCTGCCCACAGCTGCCTGCACAGTGAAGGCAGAACTGCAGGGATGCAGGGTGGGCGCCGGGCGGTGAGAGATGATGTCATCTCTCTGCTCCCCCGGCCGCCGGGCCGCTGATTGGCCAGCCGCCCGCTCACCCACCGAGCTGCCCAGCTGCTCGCCCGCCGAGCCGCCCGCACATTCACCTGCAACTAATTTCTTGGAGGGAGGGGGGAATGACCCGTTGCCCCCCCCTGGATCCACCTCTGCATTGGTCGTTAGGAGGTTGGCAGCTAGAAGGTTGTAGTGGTGTACAATAAAATCCTGTGGCTTTGTGTAATTAAAAGACAGGTTTCATCCACCCACTGGCTTGTATACAATTTTGGGGCAATTTATAAGCATTTTGTCAAGGCACCCCTGAAGAAAACTCAAGGCACCCTGGTTGAAAAAGGCTGCAATAGAACTTTTATTGTGATTAGTAGAAAGCAAACAGCAGAACGGGTCATTTTGAAAAAACAATTGAAACACAAAACAGCCAAGAGTGGCTCAGTTGCATCTCAATGGAGTGGAGCCATCCGAATAGAGGAAGTATAACAATGGCTGGTGGATCAACAGCTGAAAATAAAGTGAAAAAAAGAAAACTAATGCAGCCACCACATTTAAGGAATGGTAAATCATACTTTATATATTTGCTTTTGGGTTTAGACAGTGACGGCTTGTGCTGTACATCTTTTTTTTTTTTTTTTTTTTTTTGGGGGGGGGGGGGGGGCGGCAAACAAGATATGCTCTGCACCCCGAGCCCACCCTTTTTTAATCCAATCAGAGCCTCGGGCTCTAGTCACGTGCTTCTAAAAAGAAAAAAAAATGGGTGGGCTGCCACTGGGTTTAGATACCATTTAAGGCCTATGAATAAGAGCATCATCTATCAAGCAATGATTATATTAAAATAATTTTACATCCAGGAATGGACATGTAGATGGTGAGCTCTTTCTCTGGTACAGTTGCAAAGAACATATAATCCATTTAGCTATTTTTCACTTTTCCTAGGGCCCTTGTGTCATTTTGATAGCTGGGACTAATTTTGTATCACAGGAGCAGCTGTTGCTGCTACTGTGTATATTGACATTTGCAGAACAAGTAAGAACTACAATGTAGCAATGTTATTGTTGCTACACTGTAGTAGTTAATTCATAGTGGATCAAAGGAATGCATATGATGTCAGTTAAAAGCAACCTTGCAAGTTGAAGGGAAAAAAAAAAGTCAAGTGACCTGCTTTAGGAACAGCCCCTTGTCACACCTAAAGATACTGGAACAGGAAGCAACTTCATTGTCCATGACTGTGAATATCCACTTTAAGATAAGGCCTTTTTCTGACACTTTTGTTTACATGTAAAAATCAGAATTTTTTGCTAGAAAATTACTTAGAACTCCTAACCCCACCCCATTAAAGCAGAGGCCTTAGAGAATAAATTGTTGGGTATTGCAATTTTTTTATGTCACACGATATTTGCGCAGTGATTTTTCAAACACAATTTTTGGGAAAAAATACACTTTTTTGAATCTGAATGCACCAAAACACAATATAATACCCAATTGTTTGGTAAAATATAAAAGATGATGTTACGCCAAGTAAATAGATACCAAACATGTCACGCTTTAAAATCGTGCACGCCACTGCAATAGCAACAACTGATGTAAATTTTACAATCCATAGGTGATGCTTTAAAAGCCTTTACAGGTTACCACTTTAGATTTACACAGGAAGTCTGGTGCTAGAATTCTGCCCATGACCTGACATTCATGGTGATGCCTTACATGTGTGGGACGATCGCTGTTTGAGTGCGTTTGGGACAGACATGTGCGTTCGCCTTTGTGCACAAGCATTTATTTATTTGATCTTTAAAGTGTTGCTTTTTATTTATTTATTTTTATTTTTTATTTTTTTTATCACTTTTATTGTTATCACAGGGAATATAAATATACCCCTGCAGCTGTAGGCATCATCCTGACATAACCACTTTAAGTCCAATGACATACCCGTACGTGGCTGGTCGTCAAGTGGATATAGCCTAATAGTGTGCACATGATCACTGAGATCTGCTATCAAAGTAATCACAGGATCAGGAGTCCATCCTACAGGCTCATGATTGTTACTTTCTTAACCTGGAGCTTTTGGTTCACAAAAACAGCAATGCATATATATATATATATATATATATATACACATACATATACACACACACACGGCAGCATAGAATAAGGTCCACTTTATCTTACCACACAAATGCATATGGGTGGTGGGAAGGGGATAAAGCACTTGAGGGCTACCTAGCAACTTTTAAAACAACAAACACTGGGTTAGGAGTATGTAACATACAGCACAGTATAAAGATTGCAGTGTTTAAGACAATGTGACCCTATATTGCTGATCAATAGAAGAGAAAAAAAATGCCCTGGCCTGGGTCAGCAGGGAAAAAAATACAAATGCTCCAATGCTGGTGGTCAGTTGAAGAAAAAACATCCGGCATCATTGGTCACAGGGCCAGCGTAACCATTAGGCGAGACAGGCAGCCGCCTAGAGTGGCAGGATAGGAGGGGCGGTAAAATCCTTGCTGACAAAGTGACTCTGCAACGCTCCCTGCTATTACATCCCCGCCGCACAGAGCAGATTGGCGCTCTATTGCGGTATGCGGGGTCACAAGCAAGAGGATGAGACGGGCGGGGATAAGGATAAACAAGCGTGGGCGGAGCAGGGGGCGGAGTCTGTGTGGATAGCTGCAGGACGAGCGTCTTCTCCCCCAGACACCATGATTTGTAGTGTGGAGATGGAGAGTATACCGTCACAGTAACACAGTGAGAGCGGGGAAAGCTTACACAGGAGTCAGGCTGTGTTCTGTCTCCACTGTCCTCCTAACCCCCGCCCTCACTCTGCTGCTTCTCCGATCCGATACTCCGGCTCCCATTTGTGCCCACCCAACCCCACCCACACTCCATCCGCATGCATGCCATGCCCTTGCTCTGTGCTGCGAGAGGAGTTTTGTGAACAGCTGAGCTGCACTTTTCAAACAATAGCTGCTACAGCCCTGAGGGACACCAGACTGAATGGGGGAGACATACAGTAATTGGTGAGTGTAACTTCCATTCCCAGAACTACCCCCCTCTCTGTTCCCACCACTTTGTGCTCTGCACCTTCTTCCCCCCTCCCCCTTTATTTTTCCTCTCTCTACCCCACCCCCCTCTTTTCTTTACACCTCTCTTCTTCCTCCTCTCCCTCATTCTCTCCCCTCTCGGCTAGGGCCTAGCCTATCCATATACCACCTTGGCTATATACCACCTTGTGACCCTGGCCTGTCCATATACCACCCTGTGACCCTGGCCTGTCCATATACCACCCTGTGACCCTGGCCTGTCCATATACCACCCTGTGACCCTGTTCATATACCACTCTGGCCTGTCCATATACCACCCTGGCCTGTCCATATACCACCCTAGCTTGTCCATATACCACCCTGTGACCCTGGCCTGTCCATATACCACCCTGGCCTATCTATATATCACCCTGTGACCCTGACTATATACCACCCTGGCCTGTCCATATACTGCCCTGGCCTGTCTATACACCTGTGGACCAAGGCTGGTGTGAAGACTGTTTGTCTTCAGACCAGGTCCAGGGGCGCAGGTGCAGGCCTGCGGACTATGGCTGAAGAAATAGTGGCGAGGAGCCGCAAGAATCTCCACCCGCCACCTCCACCATATACATGGGCGTGGGTGGAGTCAGGGGCCGAGCCAAGGGGAGGGGGCGGCAAAATGTGGTTTCGCCTAGGGTGTCAAAAATCCTTGCACCAGCCCTGATTGGTCAGTAGGCGAAAAATGAAACACTCCTCTAATGGTGGTCAGTAGGTGGCAATTGCCTGGCGATATTGGTCAGAGGGAAGAAAAATGCAGTGTTCTTGGTTAGTGGGGGAAAATGTCCCAAGGTTGGGGGAGAAAAAACTACCCTGGCATCAGTTGGAGGAAAAAATCAACCCCCTCAGTGGCTTGGCATCATGTTAGACTCTGATGTAACATGGTAAGAAACGAGGATTCGTATTTAAGCAGAAATATTAGGAAAAATGTCACCAAAGCATTGATTTCTCTGCCTACAAAGGGCAGTGGGCACCAGTGGGTTAGGTTTTATTGAAGTCACAATTATGAAGGGTAGGGTCTCTTAGTTTTTCTCTTTGCTGAGGCACAAGAAAAGGACAATTACAAAAAAAAATGATATTTCTCAATCTACTCAGCAGTGGGCACCATGGCAAAGCAACCAAACTGACAATTTACTGAGACAAAAACAAGTTTTCCAAAATTGGGAAAGGAAGAGACCTTCAACCTTTAAGTGTGAATAAAAATTTGTCAGCTGTGTCATTTTGCTGCTTTGCAAATCTATTCTGGAGTCTCTGATGCCTCCACTCAATTGGATTCATCTTGCTCCTGTCCATAGTCAGGATATTAGATGGCCCGAGGAGAGAAATCTGTTTTTCCACCTAATAGCAGATGTTGATGGCTAGATTTAGAAACAACCCCAACCCCAATATCATCCCCACCAATGGTTCAAGTACAGGACTATTTTCAGACCTGATTAGACCTTTTGTGTCAGGATGAGCTTTCTGAAGCCTTGAAAATCCATAAAGATTGTCTTCAATTCTCTTTACCTGAGGACCAGCCATAAATAATTCCTATTTTTTTTAAAAGACATCCTCTTCTATGTGCCCCAGGCCACTTTACTGGTTTATGCTTTGATTGCTAACAGCAGCAGTTGTCCATCTTTGGAGGTTTGTGATTCGAGTCCACCATGTTGGATAGCTCTTTACATCCTCCAAGATCAGTGACTTGGTGTTGGTGCTTACATTCCAAAGCTAATATGTTGTTCACTGCAGACAAC
This sequence comes from Lithobates clamitans, assembly GCA_037952925.1. Lineage (NCBI taxonomy): Eukaryota > Metazoa > Chordata > Amphibia > Anura > Ranidae > Lithobates > Lithobates clamitans. The sequence goes on from JBBGZY010001350.1 coordinate 3,326,814, forward strand.
CAGCTGCAAAATTAATAATTTCCTGTGCTCTGTCCAAAGACAGGATGAAGAACATTCATTCACTGTTGCGCCTTCCTCCAAAGACAGAAGGAGACCATGTGAAATTCACACATTTTGTAAAGTATCCTACATGGGAAGGTCCAATCTGTCTATAGCAAAGACAGAAAAAAAATAGTATAAGGTTCGGAGAGGTGGGAGTAATGTCCATCATTTGTGGTCCTCCTGCAACATGATTGGAAATGTATTCTCGGGTTATTAGAAGAATAATAGGGCAAGATTTAGCATTAGGAATATAAGGTCTATTCCTATAGGTGGCAGAGGTAAGGAGGTGGCATTTTGCTGCCACAGACTTGTTTCCCATTATCAGTAGAACTACAGTCATCTCATTTAGGCTTACACACAATATTCTAAGCTAGGTTGGGAGCAAAAAAAAATGTTTTATGTTAAAGAGGTGATCCTTTTAGATAGGTGTTGCTTTGGGCCCCTAAAGGTAGCATGCCTACAAGCTACAGTGACTGAAAATCTGGACCTGGCTTTAACATCGGAGTTTACAAGATTTTGTATGACATAATTTAACCACCCCCCCTTACCAAACTCACATCTGATCTGATGCAGCATGCTTTGCATTTTCTCTGTATGGTAGAAAATCTCTGGGCCAGGAGAATTGAAACATTCCCAGCAATATAATAACAAAATAACGTGCCTACATGAAGAGTTGGTTATGAGGAGTTATCATGGGGCCCTGAATCACACCCAAAAAACCTCCACATCTCTACCCTTTATTAAAGTAGAATTGAGGGCAAAACTTTCTATTTTCATTTTGGATAGAGTGAGGAAGGGTTTTAACCCCATCAGGTTTTTTTATGCCATCTGTATCCTATTGGGGATATTTCCCTTAATTTCCTGTCCCATAGCCAAACAGGAAGTGTAAGATAATCCCACTAAAGTGAGGAAAATCCCTGGTAGTCCTCATGGTCACTAGAAGATTTCCCTCTACTCCTGTTCTGTGACCATTCAGAATTTGGGATTTTCTTTCACTTTCACATTAGGGTGATTCCCCCTAATGAGCAGTGGCGGCCCATCCATAGGGGGCGCACCTGCGTCGCCCCCATTTTCCATGCGTCCAGCCCCCAATCTACATGCGGAGCGCTGAGCCTTTGGATTTTAATAGGGCTCTAATTGGCTTCAAAAAAGGGTGGGCTCAGGGCACAGCCCACCTCCTGGCCAATCAGGAAGCAGCTAGTCCGAAGACCCGATTGGCCAGGAGGAGAAGACCCGATTGGCCAGGGGGAGAAGACGGAGGGAGGACACGGAGGGGGAAAGCTGCCGCTGGCGGGCATCATCCTACATGTGAGTCTGGGGGAGAATGTGGAGTCACCAAGCCCAGCCTGACACCCGGCTCTGGGGATGATTAGCTAAATAGGAGAAGGAGGAGAACCCAAAGCCTGCAGGCAGTGTCATCCGGAGATAGAAGCACAGGGTAAGTTAGCTGGCGACTGGGGGGAGGGGGGTGGGTATGGTGCGCGGTGGCAGGCTGTAGCTCCCCCCCAAAGTCAATGTGAATGATCACATTTAGGCATGGGGGATTTACTTAAACTGTAGCATGCAAAATCTGGTGGAGCTGTGCATAGAAACCAATCAGATTCCAGATTTTATTGTCAAAGTTTAACTGAACAAGCTGAAGCTAGAAGTTGATTGGCTACCATGCACAGCTGCACCAGATTCTAAGTGCTCCATTTTTTGTAAATATCTCCCTTAGTTTGCTAAAGCATTGTGTACCATAAACTATTGTCATGTGTGTTATATTTTAGAAAATACTGTCTTCTCTTTACCCCCTTTGCCCCCAGCCCTGACATGCCTTTGTTAAGGACTGTACAACTGGGGGGCAGGAAGGACAGGACGTCAGTGGTTGGCTGTCACAATGTTCAGATGATTGGGAGCCAGGTTTGGGTTTGATTGGGTTTGAATGGCTATAAACGTGGTTGTAAACCCATACAGACCACTTTTTGCTACAGGTAAGCCTATAATAAGGCTTACCTGTAGCTACCCAGGATGTCTCCTAAACATGCACGGTTTAGGGCCCTTTCACACCGAATGCAGTTGGATGCTGGTGGCTGCAGTTGGATGCATTTTGAACTGCACTCCAACTGCATAGACAGCCTAAAATCAAGGTAATCATTGCAGTGCAGTTCAGCGGAGTAAAAAAAAACATGCTGCATTTTTCTGCACTGCAAATGCTTCAAAAAGTGCGTTTGCACCACACCATGCCCCTTTGAGTGAAGAAAGCCAAGACCAAAAACGTATAGAAAAATTCACTGCAACTGCAGAACAAAACGCATGCAAAATGCAGTTAAGCGCTCATAAAGTGCACTTCAAATGCATGTAAAAATGCAGTCAAAAACGTGCAGTTATGTGCAGTTTCTGGTATGAATGGGCTCTAAAGCCAAGCCTAAAAAACCTATAGAAAAGTGCACTGCAAACGCAGCGTAAAACACATGCAAAACGCACTCAAGCACGCTTCAAATGCATGTAAACATGCAGTTGAAAACACTGTTATGTGCAGTTTCTGGTGTGAATGGGCCCCATAAAGTAGCGCAGTGCTAAGGCTACTTTCACACTGATCTGCTGCAGAAACGAATATGAATTTTTGCCACGATTTTACTGCGTTTGCGGTGCGGTATTTAAAGGACGCGTGGCTCAAAATCTGCACCAAAAAATGCATTGCAAGTGTGTTTTTACCGCGTTTTCTGTTGCTTTCAATGGGAAGGTGCGTTTTTGGTGTTTTTTTTTTTTTTAACTCACCAAACATGCTTCAAAAATGCGGCAAGCAGTATTTTTTACACCGTAATGGAAGCGCAACAGACTATTGTAAAGACATAAATACATAGAATTTAAAGAGAAGCATTTTGCTTGAGCTTTTCAGCTGCTTTTTCTTTTTTTTTTATTCAAAAACTCAGTGTGAAAGCAGCCTAAACAGCAAAAAAATGGGGGTAAAATCTTCCAGGGCTGAGGTGGTTAACAGTTCAGGCTGCAGCTGTCAATGCATTGTGGCAGGTATGTGCAATGTAGATGTGTGCCCAGTGCTCAGACTGATGGAGCAGCTGGAAGGTATGCTATGTGTAATGTAGTGGGTGGGCTGGCCAATGTCCCTGCTTTGTACTGATAGGCTCCATAGACAGACGTCTGCTCGCTTCTCTCTATGTATGTCTGGATGAGATGCAGTTTCCCTGCCTGCCACTGAGGCCAGCTCTGCTTGCTTTGGTTGGCAGCTTGCTGTTCCCAAGCTGCTTGTGAACTTCCGACCCCAGTGCAAGTCTCATTACTAAAAGCAGCAGGATTCAAATGCCCCCCTCCTTACCCGACCTACTTTCCATGGCCCGCCCTAAGATGCCAACACCTCTCCACACACAGCAGAAGATGTGCCCGGGTAGCTGGGCTCCTCAGTCATAGCCCTCAGCACACTCCTCACAGCCCTCAGCACACTCCTCACAGCCCTCAGCACACTCCTCACAGCCCTCAGCACACTCCTCACAGCCCTCAGCACACTCCTCACAGCCCTCAACACACTCCTCACAGCCCTCAGCACGCTCCTCACAGCCCTCAGCACGCTCCTCACAGCCCTCAGCACGCTCCTCACAGCCCTCAACACGCTCCTCACAGCCCTCAGCATGCTCCTCACAGCCCTCAGCACGCTCCTCACAGCCCTCAGCACTCTCCTCACAGCCCTCAGCACGCTCCTCACAGCCCTCAGCACGCTCCTCACAGTTCTCAGCACGCTCCTCACAGCCCTCAGCACGCTCCTCAGAGCCCTCAGCACGCTCCTCACAGCCCTCAGCACTCTCCTCACAGCCCTCAGCACGCTCCTCACAGTTCTCAGCACGCTCCTCACAGCCCTCAGCACACTCCTCACAGCCCTCAACACACTCCTCACAGCCCTCAGCACACTCCTCACAGCCCTCAGCACACTCCTCACAGCCCTCAGCACACTCCTCACAGCCCTCAGCACACTCCTCACAGCCCTCAGCACACTCCTCACAGCCCTCAGCACACTCCTCACAGCCCTCAGCACACTCCTCACAGCCCTCAGCACACTCCTCTTCCCGCTCTGCACCGCAGCTCTGTATTTCCACTCAGGGTCATTTATAGGGAGGGAATGAGAAATAGACCAACAACCTGGTGTGCCACATGTCTGCAATGGCAAAATGTTCATTCCCTGGCTGGTGCTACATACTTCTTCTTGTCATGCCAGAGAGATTTTTAAATACTATTTTATTAGTATCATTTTTTTTCTTTTACTAAAGTAGAGCTCTCTTTTGGTGGCATTTGATCACCACTGTTTTTTTTGTTTGTTTTTAACACTCTTTATTACGTATTTTCTTACATTTAATATACAAAAATTGCAATATCTCAGTTTAAAGAAAAGGTAAAAGTAAAAAGACCAAAAGTTTTTGGGAAAAAAAAAAAATTCAAATTTTCCAATTTCGGTTATAAAAAAAAATCTAATTACTTCATAAACTTAGGCCAAAATATACTCTGCTACATGTCTTTAGTAATTAAAAAAAAATCCCAATAAGCGTTTATTAAAGAGGTTGTAAACCATGGAAAAAACAAAACAAAAAAAAACCTGCAAGACAAAGGCATAATAAGCTAGTATGCATCGCATAGCTCATTATAAAATACTTACCTCAGCACGATGCCCTGAATCGGTGTCTGCACTCCGACTACAGGGCCGACATCTTCCACCAGAGTTACTTCCGGGTTCGCGGTTCCGGCGCTCTGATTGGCCGGAGCCGTGATGACGTCACTCCCGTGCATGCCAGTCACGGCACGGCTACTGAAGAAACGGCACCAGAGGCATGTTTCTTTAGTGCGCATGCGCCGATGATGTCGGCAGCAGCGCATATACTGAATATCTCCTAAATAGGGATGAGCCTGAACACCCCCCCCCCCCGTTCGGTTCGCAGCAGAACATGCGAACAGGCAAAACATTTTGTGCGAACACCATCATTAAAGTCTATGGGACGCGAACATGAAAAATAAAAAATCCTAATTTTAAAGGCTTATATGCAAGTTATTGCCATAAAAAGTGTTTGGGGACCCGGGTCCTGCCCCAGGGGACATGTATAAATGCAAAAAAAGTTTTAAAAACGGCCGTTTTTTCAGGAGCAGTGATTTTAATAATGCCTAAAGTGAAACAATAATAATGAAATATTCCTTTATATATCGTGCCTGGGGGTGTCTTTAGTATGCCTGTAAAGTAGAGCATCTTTCCCATGTTTATAATACTACCACAGCAAATTGACATTTCTAAAGGAAAAAATTTAATTTAAAACTGCTCGCAGCAGTAATGTATTGTCGGATACAGGCAATATAGATAAAAATACCAAAAAAAAGGTATAGTATGGATATTAAGGGGAACCCCACACCGATTTAAAAAAAAAAAAGGGCATGGGGGGTCCCTCAGGCACTATATACTCTGAACAGCAGTATATATACTATACAGCCTGCCCTATATACTCTGCAGAAAAACTGGACCTTGAGTGTTGGTGGTACCAGAACACTGTAACCCCTCACAGTTACTCTTGTTGGGGGCAGGAACGGGCCCTGTTGTGAAATATTATATCAAACATTTAAATTACATGCCCCTGTTACACAGGGGCAGAAAAATTGGGCCTTTGGTTTTGGTGGCGCCAGCACACTGTAACCCCTCACAGTTACTCTTGTTGGGCGCAGGAATGGGCCCTGCTTAACTATTATTTCAAAAATAGTACTTACATGCCCATGTTAAACAGGGGCATAAAAATTGGGCCTTTGGTTTTGGTGGAGCCAGAACACTGTAAGCCCTCACAGTTACTCTTGTTGGGCGCAGGAACAGGCCCTGCTGTAAAATATTATATTATAAATTGTAATTACATGCCCCTTGAAAAGAAAGTGCGTTTTGGAACCTGCCACTGTGGTACAGCACATTCCACAAATTCACGAAAGGCAGCAGTTGCAGTGCTAGCAATAGGATTTAGCTGAGCATGTGGGTGGCTGGGACCAAATTTCTTTTTACGGGTAGCTGCCCTTAAGCTGCCCCCTAGAGGACATCCTGCCTCATTGGAGTTGTACCTCCTTCTCCTCACTTTCCTCCTCCTCTTTTCTTAGGCACCCAAGTACAGTCAGTGACCTCATCATCCCCTCCCTCCTCATCACTGGAGCAAACTTGGCAGTATGCTGCAGCTGGGGGAACATGACTGCCAGTTTCTTGTCCTTCTGTGGCATCCCCTCTCTCTAGGCACATGTTACTCCCTTCCTCAACCTGGGAATCAACATCGGAACCATCAAAACGCTGTGCATCCTCCAGCAGCATGTACCCGACTCCTCCATGTATGATAATGGGTCTACGGAAGGAGTGACTGTGGACAAGGAGCCGGTGGAATAGGTCGCTTTGGGAGCTGCGTTGGAAGGCAAACTACACTGAGCCCAGGTGACAGATGATGAGGAGGATGAGGACAACTTTGTTATCCACTCCACAAACTTCTGCATGTTGTGGCTCAATAACATGGCCAGCAGCAGAAAAAAAGGACAAGCGTGCCTCACGGCCACCTGCAGAGGATACACCATGTCCACAACCACCACTGTTGACTATAGACACAGAGGCTGCTTGCCCTCTTTTAGTGGCCTGAGAGTGTCTGCCTTCCCTTGGTGGCCTTCCAGACATGATGTATTTTTTGTTTTGCAACACCACACTACAGTGTATTATATACTGTGTACACCGCCTGAAGTGTATTAGAAACTATACACCACCGAATGCACTGTATATATGGGCTACACTGAATGCAGAGTATATATATGTATATATAATTAAATTAGTATGCATGCTTTGGCCAATCATCATACAGCAATGCACTGCGACTCTGCAGTGCATTATGGGGCATTCTGCGGCACTCAAATTTTCCGTGAACACCCCATAATGTTAGCTGTTCTGTGAACGGGCGAACACCCAACGTTCGAATCGAACTTATGTTCGACCCAAACATCGAGCTCATCCCTACTCCTAAACTGTGCAAGTTTAGGAGATATTCACGGTACCACGGATATTCACAATAACCAGGTAAGCCTTGTTATAGGCTTACCTGTAGGTATAAGTGGTGTTACAACCACTTTAAAGCAGAGTCCAGCCTTTATTTTTTTTTTCAAATCACCCCCATGATAGTTGCCAATTATGGATTAAAAATCAGCATATGCTACATCTGACCAAGTTTTCTGTTTAAGACCCCATTCACTGAGGCAGTTTTCAGGCATTTTAGCGCTAGAAATAGCGCCTGTAAAGCTCCTGAAAACTGCCTCCCATTCTCTACAATGGGTGCTCTCACACCTGGGCGGTGTGCTTGCAGGACGTTTGTTAAAGTCCTACAAGCAGCATCTTTGAAACGGCTTTGCCCAAAATGCCCCTGCCCATTGCAATAAATGGGCAGCACTTCGGAAACGCCGCAACACAGGAGTTTTTAACCCTTATTTTGTGGGACGAACTGACGGCGCTTTCTTTTTTTTTTAACAAACAAAGGTGCTTTATTGTCACACAAGGGAAAAATACAGTATACCAGTTGATACAGTACATAACACTTCATGCAATGTATACATGGTTACTTACAGAATCAGTCAAGTTGGTATAGGCAGGGTAGGAATCGCTGCAGGATAAATACCAATACAGTAAGGAGGATGAGTCCTTTAACACCCTGGTTCTCAATCCACCCCCCAACAAACTCGTATATACAACATTGGAGGGCATCAGGAGGATATCCATGGAGCCTTCACCTTTTCGAACTTCCATGGACAGCCCCGGTTAATATATGTGATCCTATACATGGGTATAGCTGCCTCGATCTGTGCTTCCCAGGCTGTGAGAGATGGGGGAGAGGAGTCAATCCATTTCAGAAGGATTTCTTTTTTGGCATACAATAGGAGATAGGAGATAAGTAATTTTAGATTATGAGATCGCTGCTCATCGCCATGGACCCCTAGTAGGGCAAGTTCAGGTGAGGCTGGGATGGACATTTGTAACCTGGAATTAATTTAGCTAAATACTGCAGTCCAGTAGGTCGCTATGATGGGGCAGTCCCAAAACATATGGAGGAAGGTACCAATTTGAGTCTTGCATTTAGGACATGTGGGGTCTTTATCAGGGAAGATACGATGAAGTCTCTGAGGAGTGTAGTACACCCTATGGAGAAATTTAACCTGAATTAGTTTGTCTTTAGATGCTATTAATAGCTTAGGGCCGTAGTCAAGACAGTCTTCCCATCCCTCTTTATCTAATGACGGTATGTCTTCATGCCGCCTTTCCCATAGTTTCTCTATCTTGGGGGAGTCCTTGCCTAGGAGTGCACTATATAGGGTAGAGAGAGGTTTAGTGAGATCCCCAGGAGTGAGGAGTGCCTCGATAGGATCAGCTTGTAGGAGAGACGTGTGTGGGAATTGGGCCCTAGCCTCGTGTCTGAGTTGTAGGTATCTAAATCTCATCCATTGGGGCAGCTGAAGTGTATCCATTATGTCTGATAGAGGGATCAACTCACCTCGGGGCATTATTTGCCCCAGGGTTATGATGCCATACCTGGCCCAAACCAACGGGTCCGGTATGGTACGAAAATGTGTTAGCACTGAGTTCCCCCAGAGAGGATGTGCAGGAGACAATTGGCCCAGTTTAAGGTATCTACGCCTAGCAGCCATCCACACCCTCCATGTTGCCCGAGTAGGCCCGGAGACCCCTGAGCATGCCCCTGGACCCCGGTAGGGAAAGTTACGAAGGGCAGCAAGCGAGCCTAGGCAGTTCGCCTCAAGGCAGACTGCGGCGTTGGTTCTGGAGCCCTGAAACCACCAATGGACCGATACCAACATTGCAGCCCAGAAGTAGATTTGAAATTTGGGAGGGCCAAGCCTCCCAAATGGGCAGGCAACCACAGGGTGGAGCGTGCCAACCTAGGGTCCCTGCCACTCCAGAACCCACCCAACGATCAATCTCCCTAAAAAATGAGACAGGGACCCACACCAGACAATTTCTGAACAGGTAGTTGAATTTAGGCAGTATCATCATCTTAAGGAGGTTAATATGTCCCAGAAGATTTAGTGGTAGGTTCGCCCAAGCAGAGCAGGGTATTCAGGACAGGTGTGAGATTCTTTTCTATAAAGTCGGAGGGAATGTTTGTGATCACGACCCCGAGATATCTTATTTCCTCTACCCACTGCAGCGGAGAGGATGGGGCCCCCGAGCTAGCACCCTCATCTATGGGAAATAACACCGATTTGGTCCAATTAATTTTAATGCCTGATAGTCCCCCAAAGTTATCAAAAATTAACAGGGCAGCTAGTAGTGAGGGGCCAGCGTCGTTTAGATATAGAAGCACGTCATCGGCGTAAAGGGACAGTCGCTCTTCCAACATACCCACCCGCAGGCCCAGGACATCTGAAGCACTCCTGATCGAAATTGCCAGGGGCTCGAGTGCCAGGGCGAACAGGCTGGGGGAGAGCGGGCATCCCTGCCTCGTGCCGCAGAACAAAGCAAAAGGATACGATACCCAATTGTTTGTACGGACGCGGGCTCTAGGAGTGTGGTATAGTAGTCGAATGCCGTGGATAAACTTGGGACCAAATCCAAATCTGTGCAACACCTCCCACAAGTAGGTCCATTCGACCGAGTCGAATGCCTTTTCGGCATCAAGGGAGGCGATAACTCTTGTACCTGGGTTGTCATGTGGGATAGCAAGGTTAAGGAATAGGCGTCTGATATTTATGTCAGTTCCTTTGCCTGGCATAAAACCGGTTTGGTCTATACCGATTAGGTCCTCTATGACATGGGATAAACGCATGGCCAAGACCTTAGCAAAGATCTTGGCATCCACATTAATTAGGGATATGGGCCTGTAGGATGCACACTAAAGTGGATCCTTGCCAGGCTTGGGAACCAACACAATTATTGCCTTATTCATTGAATCTGGTAGGGCTTCTAATGTTGCAAATTTAGAAAGAAACGAAGTTAATTTAGGGGCCAAAAGCTTGGTGAAGTTCGCGTAAAACTCAGACGGTAGGCCGTCCGCTTCAGGGGCCTTTCCCCCACGGAGATTTCCCATGGCTATTTGAATCTCCTCGAGCGTAATATCTGCCTCTAAACCCTCTCTGGCCTCCTCAGACAGGACTGGAATAGACAGTGGGTCAAGGAATGAGGACAGGGCAGAGTCAGTAGTATTGGCCCAAGAGGAGTACACTTCCTGGAAATACTCTCTATAATGGTTAAATAATATTATTGGCCGCTGACTGACGGCGCTTTCAGTGTGAAAGCAGCCTTAGTAAAAGTATTGGTACTCACTGTACCCTCCTGATCCAGCAAGTGTCCACCCTGAGTGGGCATCTGAAGCCCGCTCAGAGACACATAGCTAGAGGAGAGTAAAAATAATCCCAAGAAATGTTTTAAATATATTAACAGTAAAAAAGCAAGGACGGAACACATAAGCCCCATAAAGGATGAGGAAGGGAAGATGGTTACAGATGACAAGGAGAAGACAGCTGAACTAAATGCTTTCTTCTCAGTTTTCACACAGGAAAAGGATGGGTATAACAACCACGACTGAATTGTTAGTAACAATCCACAGGATCTGATCAGAATCCCAAAACTATACCTCTCACACGTGTACAGATAGAGATAGCGGCGCTAATATAAATTGTGTAAAATAATGGGTCAGAGCAGTATAATGCCTATGACCCTCTACTTATGCATAAAAATATTAATAATAGTGTCATGAAAAATATTAATTTTATCATGAAAAGAAATTTCTTTAACACCCAGTGAAAAGTTTCACTATAAATAATAAATGACAAGAAATGAATGATCAAGTTCAACAGTTGTTTTTCAATCTTCTTGTGTGAAAAATCTTCTACTCTTCCACCACACCACCGTGATAATGACACCACTCCCTCTGAAGAGCGCACTCACCAGATTGTATAGCCTCCCACTCTCATGTTCGACAAAACAGCAATTAAACCACACCTGGGTTGCATGTGATGAACCGTGACTCCAATCAAGCCAGCTCCATATGTGAAAAAATCAATAAAGTGCTCCACATAGCGTGATACCATTTTGACAGATTTATTAAAATCACTTCAAACACACTTCAATGGTTACACTCACTTTTAAACTGAAACATAAAAGCCTTTAAAAAGAAATCCACAGCAAGCAACAGGATCAGTGATCCAACAGTGCACCGCGGTCACAGCGGACGTGAAGTGTAAACTGGTGTATCTCTCACCCAACCTTCTAAGGCCCAGGCAAGGACGGAACACATAGGCCCCATAAAGGATGAGGAAGGGAAGGTGGTTACAGATGACAAGGAGAAGACAGCTGAACTAAATGCTTTCTTCTCAGTTTTCACACAGGAAAAGGATGGGTATAACAACCACGACTGAATTGTTAGTAACACTCCACAGGATCTACTCTTGTGGCTAACAGAGGCTGGAGTCTGGAAAGGATTAGAGAAGCTTAACATAAATAAATCACCAGGACAAGATGACTTACACCCGAGGTTCCTTAAAGAACTCAGTCAGGTTATAGCCAGACTGCTATTCCTAATCTTTGCAGACAGCATACTGACAAGATTGGTACCAGCTGATTGTAGAAAAGCCCACATGGTACCAATATTCAAAAAAGGGCAGAGAACTATTCCTGGGAACTATAGGCCTGTCAGTCGGTAGTTTGTAAACTATTTGAGGAGATGATAAGGGACCATATCCAAGAATTTGTCGATGAAAACAGTATCATTAGCAGTAATTGGCATGGGTTTACGAAAGGTCACTCTTGCCAAACCAACCTATTAACATTCTACGATAAGGTACTGCTGGGTACCCAGCAAGCACCCCCCGATCTCGCGCATTTGCAGTGGAAACTGATCAGGGCCGTAGCAATTATGCCTAGCATCGTGTCATTTCCAGTTTAGAAATAATGCGATGCTAGCAGCGGAGGATGCCCATTGACTCCTGAGATTAAAGGGGTTGTAAAGGTTCAATTTTTTTTTTTTTTAAATAACAAACATGTTATACTTACCTCCTCTGTGCAAGGGTTTTGCACAGAGCGGCCCCCGATCCCCCTCTTCTGGGGTCCCTCAGCGGTGCTCCTGGCTCCTCCTCTTCTCGAGTGCCCCCTCAGAGAGCCGCTATCCATGGGGGGCACTCATGCGGGCACATTCCGGAGTCCTGCTGCTGCATCCATTGACACAGACAGCAGGACTCGGCCCCCTCCCCCGTGTCACTGGATTTGATTGACAGCAGGGAAGCCTATTGACAGCCGATAACTGATCCGTTGTCAAGAAGGCAGCGGCCAGCTTCCCATCCCGCTCCTTAACAACCAGCTATTCACTGTGCCCTGTTTGGGCAAAGGTTTGCTCAATCAGGGCCTCAGAATGCACTGTGCAGCACGCAGTGCATTGTGGAGCAATGTTCAGGTGTTGGCCAAACGGGCCCGAACAGGCGATGTTCGGGCCAAACTTTTACTCAGACTGAACTGTTTGCCCAACTGTACTCATAGATAAAGGATCCATAGGCTGGGTCACACACACACACAAGTTTGTGCCAATGCTCTGGACATAGGGAATGTTGTGTTGCTAGGTAGCACTGTACATACATTTTGGAAAGGACTACAATGCAAGCTTCTGGTGCTGCCTCCAGCCATAATTGCCCTTGATTTCTCCATTGTTATATATGATACAACATAGAGGCTCTCATAGATTAGAATTAGGACCATGCTATACAGAGGGGCCATGATGAGGTAGTGTGATTTCCACATACACAGTATTTGTATGTTAAACAGTAATTTTTTTTTTCCATTATTGGCTAGCTGGTAAGTATGCTGGCAAATACATTTTGTTTTGTTTGTTCTGTGCAAAGCCCTTCCCTGTGCATCTTACTCTAAAGGCTAGGTAAAAATTGTGGTGGTTGCCATTTTTGTTTAGCTTGCTGTAATTGGAGTAGACACACATTAGAAGCTTTCAGTTGCCATTAAAGTTGTTTGCCCGAAGGCAACATACCAGGATGTCTGCACCATCTCCAAAGGCTTACTCACAGAATTCGTTTTTCGGAGGCTGTGCCATGGTTCTGGAGCTGGTTAATGTACACAATACGAAAAGGTCTGGAAAGTACCACAAGCAGAGCCAAGTGCCCAAATGTCATGTTTCAGGTTAGCTCTGCAATCTTTGGTCCAGTGAGGTCTGGGTACAGCCCCCAAATCTGAGGCTAAGCTGATTCAGAAGACTGCTATATCAAGACCAACTCAAGCAGCATTTTAGACTTCTTGATTGAAAAGGAAAAAAAAAATCTATGGAGGATGGATTATGTTAATAGAAGAGAATAAAAAATCGTAAAAAATATAGTTTGACCTTTCCCTAAAAGAGGATAGCAAAACGTATCCAACCTCCTAGGACACTGGCGAGATATGGTTTGAAAGTAGGGTTACAGGGAGGCTGGCTTAATGTCTTTTGATTGCCTGTGTACCAACCTCCTAAATGTGACAGTATACCAATTGGTCTAAGATTATTTACTATTCTTGTGTCCTTTAATATACCATAAAGAAATTAAAGTGGTTGCAAACCTTAGACATGAAATATGAACAAAAAATACCCCTCTATATTCTGTACTTCTATCAATCCTGACCACTAAGTGTCATTTCTGTCTGCTGCCTCGTTCCTCTGTTTTAAGCATGAGTCACTCCTGACAAGTTTTCCTGACACCAAGAGGTAAAAATAGGATTTTTTCATCATACTTACCTGTAAAATCCTTTTTTTTTGTGTACATTATGGGACACAGAGTCGGGCTAATATTCATTACTTGCTGGGTTATACTTCATCATCATGTGAATGGACACTGGTAGACCAAAGATCTTCATATAGGAAGTGATCCCCTATATAACCCCTCCCATACAGGAAGTTTTGTAGCAAGAACTAAATCCTCAAAAAAGAGGGGAGGGATCTCTGTGTCCCATGATGTACTCAAAGAAAAGGATTTTACAGGTATGACGAAAAAAATCCTATTTTCTTTTTCATACATCATGGGACACAGAGTCAAGCTAATATTCATTACCTGCTGGGACGTCCCAGAGCAATAGCTTTGAGGGGAGACACACTGCCAAACATTAGCCATCAGAACTTAAACGACAGCCCGCAGTACACTGCGGCCGAAAGCCGAATCCTCGGCTGCTCGAACATCCACTTGATAAAATTTTGTGAACGTATGCACTGAAGACCAGGTAGCAGCCTTACAAATCTGAGCCACAGATACCTGATGGCGAAAAGCCCAGGAGGTTCCTATACTCCTGGTAGAATGAGCTCTCACCCTAAAGGGAGGAACTTTATGTTTCAGACCGTAGGCCTGAATGACCAATTAATGGACCCAATTGGCAATGGAAGCTTTGGAAGCTGCCTGCCCCTTCTTGGGTCCTTTTGGTAAAACAAAAAAAAAGTCTGATCCTCGGATCTCCGCAGATCTAGACAAAAAAAACCTTGACTGCCCAGACAACGTTCCAAAGAATGCAGTAGTCTCTCTTCTGCCAAACAAGGCTGAGAGAAAAAAGGCGGCAAAATAATGTCCTGATTTAAATGAAAGGCCGACACCACTTTTGGAAAAAAGGATGGAACAGGTCGTAACACGACTCTGTCATGGTGAATGATCAAGTACGGTTCCCGCGCATTAAGGGGCCGCCAACTCTGACACCCTTGTAGCTGAGGTGATAGCCATCAGGAAGGCTAGCTTGTGTGACAGCAAGTCTAATGGAATTTCCTTAATAGGTTCAAATGGTTGTTTCTGTAACACAGACAGCACCAAGTTCAAGTCCCAAGGACACATAGGTGACCTAATGGGGGGGAGCAAGCGAGTTGCCCCTTGCATAAAGGTTTGGATCAGTGAATTGGGAGGCTAAAGGCCTTTGGAAGAATACTGATAGGGCCGAAACTTGACCTCTGATTGTACTCAAAGCCAATTTGATTTCCATAGCTGACTGTAGAAAAGAGAGAATTCTCCAAATCACATATTTCCGAGGATGCCATTTTCTGGCTTGACACCAAGCAATATAAGTCTTCCTTATGATAAATCTTCCTAGTGACAGCTTTTCTAGCATTCACTAGAGTAGACACCACTGATCCCAAGATGCCACGGTCCTTTAACACTCTGGCTTCAATAGCCATGCCATCAAATTTTGAGACTGTAAATTGGGATGGAATATAGGACCTTGAGACAGTAGATCGGGGCAATGTGGAAACGTCCATGGCTAGTCTATTGTCAGTCTCACAATCTCCAGGAACCAGGGCCTTCTGGGCCAGGCTGGGGCCATCAGAATGACTGGAACCCCCTCTTTCCGAATCCTGCGCAACAAATGTGGAAGGAGAAGGATCGGAGGGAAAGCATAAACCAGCGAGTACTGGCTCCATGGAACTATCAGAGCATCTGCTCCAATTGCCAGAGGATCTCTTGTTCGAGACACAAACTGCTGTAGCTTGTTGTTGAACCTGGATGCCAGTAGGTCAACCTCTGGCCATCCCCAATGTTGGCAAATTTCCTGGAACACCTCTGGGTGTAGGGACCATTCTCCTGGGCAGATCTGGCGGCTGAGATAATCTGCCTTCCAGTTCTCTACTCCCAGGATATAGACTGCCGATATGATTGGCACATGTCCCTCTGCCCAGGCTAGTATGTAGTTCACCTCCTTCAGAGCTGAACGACTCCTGGTACTGCCTTGGTGGTTTATATAGGCCACTGCCATGGCATTGTTGGACTGAACCCTGATGGGGCAGTCCTGAAGCTCCACCGTCCAGGACCATAGGGCCAGACATAATTCTAGGACGTTGATGGGCAGGGTCTGCTCTGTCCCTGACCATTTCCCCTGAGCTGTGAGCCCGTCTAGGGTCGCTCCCAAGCCTGAGAGACTGGCATCTGTAGTCAGTACTCTCCAAGTTACCGGGAGAAAGGATTTTCCCTTTCGCAGGTTCTGATCCTGCAACCACCAGTTTAAGCTTAAGCATGCCTGAGGAGATAAGTACATTGGATAATCCAGGGCTTTTCTTCCTCTGTTCCAAGCCAACAAGATGTCTTGTTGTAAGGGCCTGAAATGGAACTGAGCATAGGGCACTGCCTCAAAGGAGGATACCATCCTCTTTAGAAGACTCATACAGAGCCGAATAGAGGGTTGTCTGGTGCCCCTTATCTGACGCACCTGATCCTTCAGGGCACAGATCCTTACAAGTGGCAAGAATGCTCTTGCTTGGACTGTGTTTAGGATCAGACCTAAATACTTTAGACTTTGAGCTGGTCTCAAGGCTGACTTTTCGTTATTTATGATCCAGCCTAAACTTTTCAAATACCACACTGTGTATATTATGGTCTGTTCTAGAGTAGGGATGAGCCGAACACCCCCCGGTTCGGTTCGCAGCAGAACATGCGAACAGACAAAAAATTAATAATATGCAAGTTATTTCATGAAAAGTGTTTGGGGACCCGGGTCCTGCCCCAGGGGACATGTATCAATGCAAAAAAAATTTTCAAAACAGCCTTTTTTTCAGGAGCAGTTATTTTAAGAATGCTTAAAGTGAAACAATAAAAGTGTAAAATTCCTTTAAATATCGTGCCTGGGGGGGTGTCTTTAGTATGCCTGTAAAGTGGCGCATTTTTCCTGTGTTTAGAACAGTCCCTGCACAAAATGACATTTATAAAGGAAAAAAAGTAATTTCAAACTGCTTGCGGCTGTAATATAATATTGCCCCCCCAGCCCATTACTGGGCCCTTTGGGTCTGGTATGGATATTGAGGGGATCCCCGCACCTAAATAAAAAAAAAAAAGGTGTGGGGCCCCCAGGCCCTATATACTCTGAACAGCAGTATACAAGCAGTCCCCGGGTTACAAACAAGATAGGGACTGTAGGTTTGTTGTTAAGTTGAATCTGTTTATAATTTGGAACAGGTACATTTTTTAAGTGTAGCTCCAGCCCAAAAATCTATTTTTAAGCTTTTTGGATAATGTAGGGAAGGGTTATCACCCCTGTAACATTTGTTTTGCTGTCTGTGCCCCTGTTTAGAAGATTTCACCTCACAGTTACTCTTGGTGGGCGCTGGAATGGGCCCTGCTGTGAAATATTTTAAAAATATTTTATCAAGAATTGTAATTACATGCCCCTGTTAAACAGGGGCAGAAGAATAGAATTGGGCCTTAGGCGGTGGTGGGGGTGGTGCCACAACACTGTAACCCCTCACAGATACCCATTGTGGGCGCAGGAACGGGCCCTGCTGTGAAATATTAGATTAAAAATTGTAATTTCATGCCCCTGTTAAACAAGAGCAGAAAATTTGGGCCTTAGGCGGTGGTGGCACAATACTGTAAAGCCTCACAGATACTTTTGTTGAGTGCAGGAACGGGCCCTGCTGTGAAATATTAGAGCAAAAATTTTAATTACATGCCCCTGTTAAACAGGGGCAGAAAAATTGGGCCTTAGGCAGTGGTGGTGGTGGTGCCACAACACTGTAACCCCTCACAGTGACTCTTGGTAGGCGCAGGAATGGGCCCTGCTGTGAAATATTAGATCAAAAACTGTAATTACAATACAGTGCAGCCGTAGTGCAGTTGCTATTACTTTTCTGGTGGTGTACACAGTACACAATATAGTGCAGCCATAGTGCAGTTGCTACTACTTTTCTGGTGGTGTACACAGTGTTGCAAAACAAAATATACATCATGTCCAGAAGGCCACCAAGGAGAGGCAGACGCTCACAGGCCACTAAAAGAGGGCAAGCAGGCTCTGTGTCTACAGTGCTGGTCATGGACATGGTGCATCCTCTGCTGGTGGCCGTGGGGCACACTTGTCCTTTTTTTCTGCTGCTGGCCGTGTTATTGAACCAGAACAAGCAGAAGTGTTGGTGGAGTGGATAACAAAGCTGTCCTCATCCTCTGTCACCCAGGCTCAGAGTAGTTTTCCCTCCTATGCAGCTGCCAAAGCGGTCTATTCCACCGGCTCAGTCCACAGTCACTCCTTCCGTAGCCCCACCATCATGCACGGAGAGTCCCCTGAACTATTCAACCACAGTGTCGGGTACATGCTGCTGGAGGATGCGCTGCGATTTGAAGGCTCCGATGTTGGTTCCTAAGTTGAGGAAGGGAGTAACATGAGCCTACAGAGAGGGGGTGCCCAAGAAGGTTAAGAAACTGGCAGTCATGTTCCCTCAGCTGCAGCATAGTGCCAAGTTTGCTCCAGTGACAAGGAGGGAGGGGATGATGAGGTCACTGACTCTACTTGGGTGCCTGAAAGAATAGAGGAGGAGGAGGAGGCACAACTCCAACGAGGCAGGATGTCCTCCAGAGGGCAGCTTAAGGGCAGCCACGCTACTGCATCACACCGCAGAGCTCCGCAGGTGCAGGGTGCTGCTGACTCCCCGCTGATTTTGAAAAGTTCCTTGGTGTGGGCCTTTTTGGACACGTGTGCAGCAGATCGCACCATTGCTGTTTGCAACCTATGACTGAAGCGGATCAAGCGTGGCCCCAACAGCAGCCGCTTGGGCACCACATGCTTGACCAGACATATGAGATTTAATATCTCTCAGATATGATTTGGGTTAAATGAGAGTTCTTTAACCATGAGTGAAAGCTTTAACACAATAACAACATTTATTGGTGAGTAGTTGAAAGTCTAATACACAACCATCTATCTATAGTCTACACCAAGGAAGAAAATATTAGGTTAAAATAAGAGAATTACATGAAGGAATACAGAGTATATTCCTGAAAACATTAATCTACAAACATATTTAGTTACAAGTAAAATGCAGACCTTTCCCATAATTACCCTTTGCGCAAAGGTTCCATTCTGATGGTTGCTCTCCCATAAAAGTGTGTGTTTCCCTCCCATCTAGTCTGTGTATAACATTGGCCGCACAAAAGAAGGGGGCGGAGGAAGCAGGGAATGTGAGCCCAGAAGCGAAGCAACAAAGAATCTAGTATCCTTGGAGAAAATAGAACACCTGAATCACAGGAAACAAATAAGCTCATTGTAGCAAGGATCCAAGTTTCTGGTAAAACGAGTGACCATTTGCCAAACTGAGGATTTCCAACTTAGAGGTCCATGAGTGTCACTTCCTCGGTCCATACCCGAGGCTGGGGGTACACAGCCACATGCCTGCTTGATCTCCTGAAAAGAGATCCAAAGAGTCGGTAAGGGGCCATTTTTTACATCGGTGGAAGATCTTTCCTATTACCACTGAATCCTGGGTGATCTAACCATAAGTCATACACCATTCGGATGTTCATCACTTTTTTCCTGGCAAATAACTTTTTGCACTTTTATGTACTGTACACCCTTATGCACTTTATTTTTGGACTTTACGTTATCTATCAGCTATTTTTTTTAATTTTGAGTGTATCGGTCATGATACCATTGTTATAACCCACGTATAGCAATTTACAGGATACCTTCACTATTGTATTTGGTTTATGTCACTTATTTTAGCGCAGCCTTTTTTAATTGTGTTTTGTATAACAAATGGATGTGTCTCACATTGTGTGGTTGCAGCTTGTTCACTTCTAATTTTTTCCATTTGGGGATAGCGCAGTATTTTTTCAGTTTACCATAACATTACATGCTAATGACTCATTGGTTGGCATAGCGTGGCTCTGATTGGGGAGCTTCCCTATTCCTGGTTAAGGACTGGTAGTGGCTACATCTCCAATCCCTATACTTTGCATAAGTCAGCCCCCTTGAATGCAATTCCTTGTGACTATTCTGAGCAGGAGCTTAACTTGAATCTTCCCGGGAAGTTAAGTATTGATTACGGGTTGGCCTCCCTTCATTGCATATCCCAGCATGGGATCCTTTGAAGTAAGTAAAACAATGAGGTTTGGATCCCATTGTTTGTATACACAAGCCTAGGCACGACTTGTCTGGTCTACCAGAGATTTCTGTGAAGATAATATGTTCTGCCCTACATAGATAAAAGCTAAATTAAATATATTCATAATTCCAATATTTTACAGCTATTAATGTAGATTTCACATAAACTCATAAGGCAACAAGTCCGTTGGCAACAGCACTTAAAAGACCCACATCAAAGAAAAAGGCGGACTTCTCCCTGCTCCTCATCTGGGATCTCCAACCCTACTATACCTCCAGTCCTCTCGAAAACCTGCACTGAGAGGAATGGAGGTATAGCAATAGGTGTCCCAAGTACTTGCAGCCAATCTGCTAGCAGTACACCACCATCTGATTTTAGCAGGCAAATTTCCCTACCCCAGTTGATAAACCGTAAATAGAAATTCGGTCCCAGCTATCCACATGCTCAGCGTTTGAATGCTAGCTTGCCCAAATTGCTAGCACTGCAACTACTGCCTTTTATGCTGTTAGACTCTGCCCCCTTTCATGAATTTGTGGAATGTGCTGTATCTCAGTTGCAGGTTCCAAAACGCCATTTCTTTTCATGGAAGGCCATTCCAGCTCTCTACCGGCATGTGGAAGGCAATGTTTTTGTCTTGTTGGACAGGGCGGTCAGCAGGAGGTGTATATTACCGCAGACTTATGGTCTAGCAGGCATGGGCAGGGATGTTACCTTTCTTTCACGGCGCACTGTGTAACTCTGCTGGAAGCTGGGAAGGATGCAGGACAGGGTTCAGTATTGTTGGAGCTTGTTCTGCCACCACGCCTCCAAAATGCTAGCGGTGATTTTGCCACAGCTCTCTCCTCCACCCCCTCTTCTTCCTCTATTGCCTCTTCACTTAGGCAAAAAGATGCCATGCGGTGCATGAGTTACATAGTAGGTGAGGTTGAAAAAAGACACAAGTCCATCAAGTCCAACCTGTGTGTGTGTGCGATTATACCTCAGTATTACATTGTATATATGTTGCGGTCATTCAGGTGCTTATCTAATAGTTTCTTGAAACTATCGATGCACTCCCGCTGAGACCACCGCCTGTGGAAGTGAATTTCATATCCTTTCCGCTCTTACAGTAAAGAACCCTCTACGTAGTTTAACGTTAAACCACTGCTTAGGGGACAGGAGCCACACTGGGGCAGAGATTTTGTCAGCTCTGCAGGGGCAGGCTCAGAGGTGGTTGACGCCACACCAGCTTCTGCCAGGAATGGTTGTATGTGACAATGGCACCAACCTTCTTTCCGCCCTCCGACAGGGACACTTGACCCATGTTCCATGTTTGGCACACATACTGAATTTGGTGGTGCAGCGGTTCTTGAGCAGATACCCAGGCTTACAAGCTCTTCTGAGGCAGGCCAGAAAAGTATATGGTCATTTCCAACGGTCATACAATGCCAGTGCTTGGCTGGCTGACATTGAAAGGGAATGCAACCTGCCCACCAACCGCCTCATTTGTGACATGTCCACCAGCTGGAACTCAATGTTGGCAATGCTGCAGCGGCTGCACATGCAGCATAGGGCCATCAATGAGTACCTGTGTGAGTATGGCACCAGGACAGGGTCAGGGGAGCTTGGCTTCTTTTCGCCACGCCAGTGGCTACTGATCCAGGATGCATGCACTGTCCTGTTGATGAGGCCACGAGGATAGTGAGCAGCGACAATGCATGCATCAGTGATACTGTCCCTCTTGTCTTCCTGTTGGAGCACACCCTTCATGGAAGAGGAGGACTTCCTTACCTCTCAAGGCCCCCTTTATCCAGATATTATTCCTGCAGGCCCGCCAAACACACAGGAAGAAGAGGAGGAGGAGGAGGATTGTGTCAGCATCGACATGGAGGATAACACTCAGCAGCAGTCTTCAAGGTATGGTTTTCAGTCCCCAGAAACCCAAGGAGTTGTACGTGGCTGGGAGGAGGTTGTTACAGATCATTTGATCCTTAGTGACCCAGAGGACTCAGAATCGAATGCCTCTGCAAATTTTCGCAGGCTTTGCAGAATCTGGGAGGCTATGCAGCATCCGTCCTGCATCCAGCGTTCTTTCTGAATACACATTCAGTGCTGCTGGAGGGTTTGTAACGGATCATAGAGTGCGCCTGTCCACAGACTTCGTTGATAGGCTCACATTCATAAAAATCAATCAGTCTTGGATCAGCAGCAGCTATCAAGTAACTGATTGATTTTCCTATGGATGTGGGATCCCTTGAAGACTGCCTATGCTGAGTGACTATCCTATTTCTCCTCAATCTTGTGATGCTAGCTTCCAACAATATTTTTGGTTTAGGGCACCACTGCCTAAGGCCCAATTTTTCTGTCCCTGTTTAACAGGGGCATGTAATTACAATTTTTGATCTAATATTTCACAGCAGGGCACCCAACAAGAGTATCCATGAGGGCTTACAGTGTTCTGGCGCCACCAAAACCAAATGCCCAAATGCCTGTCCCAGCAGCAGAAAAAAAAGGACAAGCGTGCCCCACAGCCACCTGCAGAAGATGCACCATATCCATGACCAGCACTGTGGACTGTAGACACAGAGCTTGCTTGCCCCCTTTTAGTGGCCTGTGAGCGTCTGCCTCTCCTTGGTTGCCTTCCAGACAAGATGGGGATTTTGTTTTGCAACACCACACTACACTGCATTGTGTACACCACCAGAAAAGTAGTAGCAACTGCACTATGGGTGCACGGTACTGTGCACACCAACAGAAGTCTAATAGCAACTATGGGTGCACTGTTTGTATTGTGTACACCACCAGAAAAGTAGTAGCAACTGCACTAGGGGTGCACGGTACTGTGTACACCAACAGAAGTGTAGTAACAACTATGGATGTACTGTATTGTGTGCACCACCAGAAAAGTAGTAGCAACTGCACTATGGGTGCACGGCACTGTGTACACCAACAGAAGTCTAATAGCAACTATGGGTGCACTGTTTGTATTGTGTACTGTGTACACCACCAGAAAAGCAGTAGCGACTGCAATAGGGGTGCACAGTACTGTGTACACCAATGGAAGTGTAATAACAACTATGGGTGTACTGTATTGTGTACACCACCAGAAAAGTATTAGCAACTGCACTAGGGGTGCACGGTACTGTGTACACCAACAGAAGTCTAATAGCAACTATGGGTGCACTGTATGTATTGTGTACACCACCAGAAAAGTAGTAGCAACTGCACTATGGGTGCACGGTACTGTGTACACCCATAGTTGTTATTACACTTCTGTTGGTGTACACAGTACCGTGCACTATGGGTGAACGGTACTGTGTACACCAACAGAAGTGTAATAACAACTATGGGTGTACTGTATTGTGTACACCACAAGAAAAGTAGTAGCAGCTGCACTAGGGGTGCATGGTACTGTGTACACCGACAGAAGTCTAATAGCAACTATGGGTGCACTGTTTGTATTGTGTACTGTGTACACCACCAGAAAAGTAGTAGCAACTGCACTATGGGTGCACGGTACTGTGTATACCAACAGAAGTGTAATAACTATGGGTGTACTGTATTGTGAACACCACCAAAAAATTTCAAGGGGGCATGAATACCATTTCAAAGCACTGTATGCAAATATCTATTACGCGACAGATATTAGGTATATTTTTGGTCACATGCGCAGTTACCTCTAGGTTCCTCTTTGGCATTACTCATTCCCATTTAGCACTTTGCAAAAGGGAGCATATACAAATGTTAAATACCCAAATGCATTTGCAATAGATATATTGAAGCCAATATAAGCTGAGAAGCAGGATTTGTAAATAAATATATAAATATTATATCAATATATATATTTATTAGTATCTCACAAAAGTGAGCACACCCCTCACATTTACAAAAACGTGAGGGGTGTACTCACTTTTGTGAGAAACTGTATATATATTTGTTTTTTGAAATATATAATATGCTTCTTTATCTATACATATTAATGATTTTTTTTATTTGACATCATAATTTTTTTTCTGTTAAGTTATTTTTTATTAAAGATATTCATCAAAAGAACAGGAATGATGTGGAATACAGAGTCATTGTTCTATAACAGTGCAAATGTAATACATAATCATAATAAACAAGACATGCTTATGCCCTCTGGGTACTCAAATAGAGCCTTCAACTGCTGCTATATTTTGTTAGCACAGCAGCAAGATGCCAGAGAGAGAAAAGCAACAAAAATACTTACTCAGAGATGTACGTGCTTGTACCACATCCCAAATGTTAATGTTACATTAGCATTATCGTACATTCAATTCAGGCATATGTCGGGGTAACAAACCTGTTGGTGGAAACTCACCCACAACAGGATCATTAAAGACAACTCGCCTGCTTCTGACAACTTTGTTGCCCTGCTTGACACCCATTGAGCAACAGTATAGTGACTTGTGCCATTGCTTGCTATGGGGGGCACTCAGTAGGGGGGAGAAGCCAGGAATGCCAATGGGGAACCCTAGAAAAAGAGGGTCAGGGATGCTCTGTGCAAAAACCATTGCACAAAGCAGATAAGTATGATCTGTTTGTAATATAATAAAAAAATATGTTTACAATCATTTAAAAATAATCAATGTTGATTGTGAGAGTGAAGTTCCGCTTTAATGTATCTAATGCATCATTCACAACCTCTGGGTTTAACCAGTTCCGGACCAGCTGCCGCAGTTGCACTGTGGCAGGTTGGCTCGGCTGGACGAAGCAGCGTTACTCTATATCGGGCTTGCGCCCCCTAGGGGGCCTCGACGATCGGATTTGCTTCAGAACCGATCAGGCTCCAGGCCCAGGCCAATGATTTCTGGCCTTGACCTGGTGATAGGTTCTGGCGAATTAAATCCTTTCCCTGCCTGTGTAAGTATAAACACAGGCAGGGGAAGTGATGCCATCTCCCCTCATGGAACTCTTTTCGTTCCAGAGAGAGGAAAGAAGACATCTCACAGTAAGTTGCACCAACACTACACTAACACCAGTACATGTAGGTACACTTGTCAACCCCCCATCAACGCCCCCCCCCCCCAGTTAACCCCCTTCACTCCCTGTCACAGTGTCACCCAGTGCAGTGTTCATGTTTTTCATTGATCACTGTACTGGTGTCATTTGTGACAATAATCAGTGTTAGGGTACTTAGTAGTAGGCCCAGATTGGTCTAGGGACCCCCCTAAACCCCTCTAATAAAGGTTTAATCCCTTGATCACCCCATCACCAGTGATCGCCGTATTAGTGTCACGGGTGACGCTGGTTAGTTAATTATTTATTTATAGCGTCAGGGCACCCGCCGTATTTTACCTAATAAAAGGTTTAACCCCCTGATTACCTGGCGGGTGATATCAGTTAGGTTTTAGCGTCAGTTAGGGTCTGCGTCGTCCCAGGCAGAGTCAGATTAGTGCCAGTAGCGCTAACACCCACGCACGATACACCTCCCTTAGTAGTAGTGTCTGAACGGATCGATATCGTTGATCCGATCAGAACTATATTAGCGTCCCCAATAGTTTAGGGTTCCTAAAAATGCAGCGTTAGATGGATCAGCCCAGATACCTGCTAGCACCTGCGTTTAGCCCCTCCGCCCAGCCCAGCCCACCCAAGTGCAGTATCAATCGATCACTGTCACTTACAAAACACTAAACACATAACTGCAGCATTCGCAGAGTCAGGCCTGATCCCTGCAAACGCTAATGCCATGTACACACGAGTGGAATGTCTGACAGAAAAAGTCAGACAGAATCTTTTTATCGTCTATTCCGATCGTGTGTATGCCTCATTGGACTTCTTTGTTCGAAAATTATGACGGACCTAGAAATGGAACATGTTCTAAATATTTTCGATGGAATCAATTCCTATCGGGAAAACCGCTCTTCTGTATACTGTTCCGACGGACCAAACACGATGCATGCTCTGAAGCAAGTACGAGGCGGAAGCTATTGGCTACTGGCTATTGCACTTCCTTTTTCTAGTCCAGTCATACGTGTTGTACGTCACCGCGTTCTGGACGGTCGGACTTTGGTGTGACCGTGTGTAGGCAAGACCGCTTGAGCGGAATTCCATCGGAGAAAATTTCGGAGTTTATTCCGACGGCAAAACTGGTCGTGTGTACAGGGCATAACAGTTTTTTTGGTAGCGATTGAAGCAGTCGCTGACAGTTAGGCGCTCTTTTTTCCTGTGAGCCGCACTAGTGTAAATTTAGAGTAAAAAATGTCCGATCGAAGGTATACTAGTGAAGAGACCTACACGTTTCTGAGCCTGACAGATGAGAGTGAAGAGGAAGTCACCCATCTGTCAGATTCAGGCTTAGAATACAAACCGGTAGACAGCAGCGGCACCCTGACAACAGATAGCTCTGATGAGGGCTATCGTATGGAGCAGAGAGCCAGTACTAGTGCCGCTCCTCCTTCTGGTGAACTGGCAAGCACCAGCGGCCTAGTACATGCTGGTCGTACATCCAGTACTGAAGTAACACTTGGTGACATGGCGAGTCCCATAAATGCAAGTTCAAGCTGGTGAGGTCGCTAGCACAAGTAGAGTCCCGCAGCCACCAAGAAGACAAAGACAGGCTCGTCGAGCCCATAGAGCCGTTCCTGCTGCATTTGCCAATCCGAATTGGGAGCCCACCACTTCTGCAGCAGCCGTACTTCCCCCATTCACTGGCCAACCCGGAATTCAGGTGGAAACAGTTGATTTTACGTCACTTGATCTTTATTCACTGTTTTTCATGGAAGATCTCTATAGATCTGTTGTGGACCAAAGCAATTTGTATGCTGGTCAATTCATCACCGCTAATCCCCAGTTGACCCTTGTCAGAGATTGAAGACCTATCACGGTCTCTGAATTTAAGACCTTTCTGGGCCTATCTCCTCATGGGCATAGTTTAAAAAAGTGAGTTGCAGGACATATTGGTCCACTGACCCAATTCACCATATGCCCATGTTCTCTGCCTCCATGACCAGGCCACCACACAAGCAGATCTTGTGGTTCATGCATTTCAATGGCAATGAACTCTGTCGTCCTCTGGGTGACCCTGGATATGATCAGGTCTACAAAATTCGGCCCCTCGTAAACCACTTCAACCAACAGTTTGCAGCCTTGTTTACTCCCGATCAAGTTGTCTGCATTGATCAGTCCCTGAATACGTTTTCTGGCCGCTTGTCTATCAAATAGTATCTTCCGAGCAAGCATGCCAGATATGGGGTCAAGATGTATAAGCTCTGTGACAGGGCCACAGGCTATACATATAGTTTTATGGTTTACGAGGGAAGAGATAGTCACGTGGAGCCCGAGAACTGCCTAGACTACATAGGGAGCACTGGTAAGATTGTGTGGGACTTGGTGTCACCCTTATTCGGAAAGGGGTACCACTTGTACGTGGACAATTATTACACAAGTGTGCCACTTTTTAGTCACCTTTTTGATTGTGGAATTGGCGTATGTGGCACTGTGCAATCTAATCAGCAGGGCTTCCCCAAACGATTTGTAGAGTCCCAACTTAGACAGGGGGAGAGAGCCTGCTTGAAATGTAATAATTTGTTAGCAGTGAAGTGGAGGGATACACGGAATGTTTTCGTTCTGTCCTCCCTTCACACAGATACGACTGTCCAAATTCCTATGGCGCTGGTGTTGTGGAGAAACCCCTCTCTGTCCACGAATACAACCTTAACATAGGAGGGGTGGACCTCAACGACCAGTTGTTGGCGCAGTACCTAATTTCCGTAAGGCCAGACCCTGGTACAAAAGTGTCTGAATGTTTATACCAGAGGAAGGATCCATGTCTTCAAAGGGATAGTATATGTCAGAGAGCTCACCTCGGTAGGCAGGGTGCTGCTCGTGGTGGTGTGCGTCAGGGTGCGCCGGCGCGCGCGTTCCTGTTGGTCCTGTTGCGCGCGCTCCTTGTGGCACTGGTATGCATCTTCCGGTCAGGCCTGGTTTGTGTGCTGGTGTGCGGGTGCGCGCGGGCGTGTGCGGGTGCGTGTGCCGTGCGCACGCATGCCGTTTGGCTCCAATCTATTTAAGCTGGCCTCACTCTCTGATCAGTGCTGCCTGATCAATAGCTCTGCCCTTCCTTGTACCCGTTTCCTGTGCCTGTAAACCAAGATCTCCTGACTAACCCGGCTTGTTTCCTGGACCCTTCTGAACTCTGCCTGCACCTGACCTCTGGCCTGTCTGACTATTCTTATGCCTGCTCCATTGTACCTCGTTGCCTGCCTGTTGCCGAACCCAGCCTGTCTCCTGACCACCCTGTTCAGTCTTGTTGCCTGTGTTCCAGCCTGCACCTTGCTGCTTAAGGATTGCTCATCCACCTGCATCTGGACTCTACTACCAGGCTCCCATACCATTCCGTACTCCTGTGCTTCCTGTATACTCTACCAGGGGCCGCGAGTCGGACGCGTAAGAGAGCCTACCCTCTGCCCAAGCGGACTCACCGGTCTGGTAAGTGAGAAGTCTGATACTATATCACAAAGCGCTTGGGAAAAACAGATGCTTTGGAAGCTCCTAATTTTTATGAACAAATTTGTCAAAACATGTGGGAGAAGGAAAAACCTTAGCAGACCTAGCCTGGCTTGTGTGTACCAAAAGGGACAGGCACCCCATCAGAGACCTCATTTTAGGCTTCTCCTATACAGTAGTAATGATAGATGTGACCAATGACCTCTCCTGTGCAACAACAGAGGCAGAGGACCTGTCCTCATCGGAGGCTACCGGAGATGCGTCATTGGGATCCGCAGCAAATGTAGAGCCCCCAGCAGCGGAGCCCGACTTGGGCTCCAAGGATGAGGGTGATGGCAGGGGGCTTGTGACCGAATACCACATCCACCTGGGAGACAAAACGACTCCAGGACTACTGAAAGCGTGTTTAACGATCCCGAGGGACCCACCCTACAGGAGGAGGTGAAATGTGCTGAGATTCCATGGGGACCACCGCACCCAGGCAGGGACCACAAAAGGAAGGAGACCCCGAAGGAGAGGGGGCAGAGAGACGCTGACTGAACCGCCTACAGAGAGAGAAGCCCCAGATATAACTCAAAACCTGGTTTTGTCTTGGTTGTCTGAAAACTTGTCAGAAGTTATGCTGATAACAGAAGAACTGAGAAACAGAAAGACACAGGACTTAGGGCTTTGGAGAGAGATAAGAAAACACTACAGAACTTATGTCAAATTTCATGAATCAGGTTTACATCCACTTTAAGTCTGTTGTAGTGTGTTGACAGTTCATTCAAAAATAACCAGCTTCCTAATTGCAATGCACCATGCATCAAAGCATCATAGAATTGTGAATCAGGCCAGAGAGCATGGATGAAAGGAAATTTAGCAAATTCTATGTAACTGCTCTTAGTGTTGCAATCATGGATACAAGAAATCATATACCACTTGTATTCTGTGTGTCCTGTAAGGGTCCACCCTTCCACTTTTTTCATGAGTGCAGATTTGGAAGCACATATTTGGGTCAATTATTTTCCATTGCACATTTAGTACAAATAAAATCCCGACTGGGGCCAATTCACCAGATATGCAGGGACATACAAGTAATGTAACTAGCAGCTGGTAAAATACTGGATCTCAAGACAGGAAAAAATATGCTTCTTTCTCGGTTCACATAACGGCTAATCCAGTACAATGAAGGGTGTAGAACTGTGTTCATAAACAGGAAACAGCTGACTTTGTACATAGTATGTTTTCAGAACAGGCCAGACCCATATTTAAATCCTTTCATGTGATGAGATATTGGTTAAAGAGACAGTGCTGCTGTAGAACATATTTCCTTATGGAAGAATAAAGCACAAGCAAAGTTGCACTACAATTTCCTCCGCAGTAGAAGTAGAAAATTGTGCTTTCTTCATTTAAAAAAAGCTGTAACTATTCAGAAACATATTTGCATATAAAATCCTTGTTAAACAGCACCATCAAAAATAAATTATTCCATCAGCCTGAAGCACCCCACCCTTTGTTTCCATCTCAGAAACATTCTTATTGCTTATGTAATACCATATTATTAGATACAAACGTCCTTGTTAGTCTACAGGTCCTACTCATTTTTTCCCCATTAATGTATGGCTTCTTAGTAGAGAAGCTCAAAAACTAGTGGTACTAGGACTGTTTCCAAGACTATGTGGCGTTCCGCCCATATTACAGAATGCATGAATATTCCAGACAAGGCACAGAGAAAGACCTCGCATCGGTGCTTAGTTACACGATTCTACAGCATAAATCCTTATCACCACCTGCTGGTGAAAAGAAAGAATTTAGATTTAAAGACACCGTGGCTTGTTCTTTAAAAGCTGTATTGTTCTAAATGGCTCTAACAACATTGATGTCATACTACTAAAATTTGACTTAAACTATAGCAGTGAATGTGTTGCAATGGATGAAACATCTGACAAATACATTTGAAGTGTTATTTAAAGCATATGCCTATCATTTAGAGTAATAACTTTACACCAGTAAAAAAATTACCATTAGTCATGCCAAGCAAAATACCCATCTTCAGCTTGTGATTAATTGTTCCTGAAAGAACATTACTTTTTAACTCTATAAACTCTAATTATACTGTTCTGCACATTATGAAAGCCAAACACAAAATGAAGATCATGTAATGGAATAGAGGCTGTGTAACCTAAAATTACCAAGCCAACAGACGGGTAACTGAGAAGGAGCAAGGGTGTACACCAAGAGAACGCATACTATGAAAAATATGTCTTTCAATTACTATCATAAATATTAAGAGACATGGCCTTGAACGCCTAAAATTAGGATTCCTGCCCAACACTTACTAGGCTTAAATTTGTCCCCTACCCCTCCTGCTACCTATGTGGACTAACCTGTGTAAGTAAAAAGTCTATACTTGCCTATTTTCAGCCTGCTCTGGTCCGATCACATGATCTGGCTCCTGTGTTTGTCAGCGGCTGCAGGAGAGACGATAGATCGGCAACAACAGTTGGAAAATGGGAGCCCATAGTGAGGTCACTTCTCCCGGATTTCCCAGCCATGGGTCGAGCCCTCTCTCCTCTCCCCTGCAGCCTAGGCTGACTGAGGGATCACGTGACCAGACTGGAGCTTACAGAAAACAGGTAAGTATACACATTTTTCTTACAAAGGTTATTCAGCATAAGTAGCGGGGGGAGGGGGTGGGGAAGGGGTGTTTTTAAGGCTAGTTAGCATTAAACAGGAATTCTGCTTTAAGCATGGTGTGCCTCATGGGCATCTGCAGAACTTTTTTTTTGGGGGGGGGGCTTCATTTTAAGGTCACCCATGCAATATAAAAAGATGTACATTCTCTAGGCTATATTTATATGGGCATGGTATGCCTGGCCTGAATAATTTCCAATATAAAGTGAAGCTGAATGATCTCTTATATAACACATATCTTAGATAATATAAGAGATAATTCAGCTTCACTTTGTATTGGAAGTTACTCAGGCCAGGCATACCATGCCCATATAAATATAGCCTAGAGAATGTAAATCTTTGTGTATTGCAATACATTTGTTGTGGCCATATTTTGATCTTGATGAAAACAGCCTATACAGTCTGTATAGCTGTTTTCATCAAGATCAAAATATGGCCACAACAAATGTATTGCAATTTTATATGTCACTCACTTCAGGTCAGGATTTCCTGTGATGTGATGAGTAGGCACTGGCAGTGTATCTCTCGGACACTCACTGCACTGAGTGGGTGGTGCCGGCCGGATCTACACAACACAGGCAGGCAGCCAATCACTAAAGAGGAACGGAACTGCCGAGTGGAGGCCCGGGCAGCTGAGCCATATCATCCGATGATTGGGCCGGGGGTGGGGGAGGGATATCAGATGTGTCAGGACAGAGAGCAGCCGGCAGACTCAGAAAAAAGTCTGCAACGGCCGCACTAGACGCTGCAACTGGCAACTGCAACACCTTCTTGATGATTCCTGGGGGCAATTGCCCCCCCTTGCGGACGCCTATGGTGTGCCTGACTGCATTTGAAAAACCTCTGTCCCTCAGCACTTGGCTTTCAACAGCCAAACTGTTAAAGCCATCTGCTCTAAATCAGGATGGTAAACAGGCTCTCAGAGAGAACAGGTCTGCTCGAAAACAGTAGATGCCAAGGAGCATCCACTACCAACAGGATCCATGTACCCTGACCTGTGGGGCCAATCTGGAGCCACCAGGATCACCAAAATCCCCTCAACTTCCATTGGTAGCAAGTTTTACCAGCAGGAAAGCCTATATTAGAGTGTAATGATACCACAGAAACACCAGTGCATCGCTTGCTACAAACCTGTGTATTTCTATTGAGGCTCGACACTTGAAGATCATCAATTGTTGTTCTGCTTATCTGGCAGACGTGTTGGAAGACTTCTGGGTGAAGGGCCAATTATGCCTAATACAGACATTTTTGACAGCGATAGCCTAGTTTACAGTTTTCTACCTCTAGTATGTGTACTGTGGACAGGGCCAGCATGTAACTTTCTACCCAAATGAGGGTAGAGACTTCCAGCTGTGTTTTCGGCCCCATTATTTTCTATACAACACTATTGTGGCATTGTCTAACTGCACCTGCACAGGGTGTCACTACAAGAGCAAAGTCCAAGAGCAAAGGTGTCACACCAGCAAAGCACATCTGATCACATAAAGTTCCAGAACACTGATGGAAAGCAGGGACTCCCCCAAGAACCCTCAGTTAACTGGAGACAAAATACCCCTCCCCAGCTGTGCAGCCATTACTATTTCCCACTCAGAGAGAGACAAACAACCGCCCAGCTAGTAGAAGGGGTGAGCAGAGCCAACAAACTAAAGATGACTTGGTTGAAAACCCTGTCTTCCTCGGATACCCTGTCCAGAGAAACAGGAGACCTGTTCCACTGTTACAAAATCTTGTGCTGTAACTTTCTGGTGTGTTGTTTGGCATAAGGAATTGTTTCGAAGGTCGCTACCACGGGGCCAAAAACTGGAATGCAGTGGCATATTGATGACCACCTGCAAGCACACAGTAGAACCTGAACCTGTAGTTTTTCTGATGGAAGGAGCACCTTGGCCTGGTTGGTATCCAAAACTAGCCCTAGGTATTCCAGGTGACATGAGGGAATCAGCGAGCACATCTTGGAATTTAAAATCAACCTGAACTCCTTTGGAGTGCAAGACTGCACACAACAGAAGGTCATCCAGATACCCCATAAATGGTATCCCTCTCAACCTCAAGGTGGCTAACACTGGCACCATCTCAGTAAACACCTGAGCAGCCATGGCTAGGCTGAAAGGCAAGGCTGCAAATGCATAATGCGCCTCTCCTACTGATATCTGCTGGAGAGTGGGGCAGGTTAGAAGCAAAAAAAAAAAAACTATGTGAAACTTTATTTTGTATCCAAAAGCCACCAATTTGTGAACGTGGGTTAGCCAATGGTCTCTGAATGTTAGAAGTCATCCCTCCACCTTGAGCTGAATATTTAGGGAAAATACTTCACGTAGAGGAGTGCTTCTACGCGGGCTTAGACTGCTAGGGGTGCATACTCTCCTTATCCAAAATACTTTGCAAAAGAGGAGAAAAAATAGCCACTGACAAGGTAGGCCCAAATTTGCTACGAGAATCCTTGGCCTTCCTGAGCTGAGACAAGAATGTACTCTATAGGTTCATATTATAATTTCATCCACACAACAGATATATTCGGGGTCAGGCCCAATCTTGACTCTGTCCCTCATGATGAGCATACCCTCATAGGGGTCTTCAGGGACAGGGCTCAGCCAGGGAGTTTGATAGAAGAATGATCAGAGAAAAAACCTCCATAAAAAAAGAGCTAAGTTTATTTCAGAAAGAAAAGATCCATTACTCAACGAAACTAGCAAAACTTGCTAGCTGGTAAGGATTATATAGTGAGAAGTATCTGCAGCCTTCCATGTTTTCCAGTGTCCAATCACCTGAAGGTAGCTGCAATTGACCCATGGTAATTTTTAAGATGCTGTGTGCTGTATGACTAAGAAATATAAACTATACTTTTACAATTTTCACCTTTCCTCCATAGGCAGTTAAACACCGCTTGATACGGATATGGTAGCCTAAACCAATGTTTTCCAACCATTTTCCAGCCATGGCACCCTTTAGAATGGCACACAATCCCAGGGTACACCAGTCTGAAGGATCATTCACACCAGGAGGTGCATCTGAGCGCTCTTTTTTGTGTGTTCCAGCATGTCGCGTTTTAACGAGCTGCTCTATGCTCGTAAAAACGCACAAAAAAGGTGCTGCCATGATTTTTTTAAATTGCGTTGCACAGTGCAGAACAAGGCAGGGTAAGTTAGCAGTGGGAAAAAAACAGCCACAGGGAGACAACTGCAAATATTAGTGACTAGTCCTTTGCCTTCTGCCTGCCTTTTTGAAGACAGCTCCCAGAGTTAATTTTCTCTTTAACCACCACTGCTTAAATTTGTAAATTTGATGGGGATACCTATGGGTTCTATTCTACAAAATACAGTGAGGGGAATTTACTAAGACTGGAGCAGCTGTGCATGGCAACCAATCAACATCTAGATTCGATTTTCAAAGCTCAACTGAACAAGCTGAAGTTACTAGTTAGTTACTAGTTAATAGTTACTGTGCGCAGCTGCTCCAGGTGCTGGCTGCTTCAGTCTTACTAAATCCCCCCTCCCCAGTATGCAGTAGAGCCCACTGTATGCAATAGTGACTTTTGACTCAGACTGCGTTTTGAAATGTTATTTCCCAATATATTTAACTTTAATCACTTCAATACCATAAAAGGCCAATTTTATGATTTTAGTACTGTCACACCTTGAATGCCAATTATTCAGTCATGCAACACAAATTAATTTTTTTTCTTATTTTTTGAGACCGATAGAGCTTTCTTATGGTAATATTTAATCACTACAGTTTTTTTTTTTGCTATATACAAACATACAAAAAAAATATATAAAATATATAAAATATAATAAATATATAAAAACATATAAAAAATACAGAAAATTAACAAAAATGTTTTTCTTAGTTAGTATTACAAAATTTGGCAAACAAATAATCTTTCTTCATAAATTTAGACTAAAATGTATTCTGCAACATTTTTTTGGTAAAAATTAACCATATTAGTGTATACGATTTACTCTGTGTGAAAGTTATAGAGTCTATAATCTATGGTATATTTGAAAGTTGATCAATCCTGATTTACCGATGACCTATCTCATGTATTTAGGCCCTAAAATGCCAGGACAGCACTAATACCCCCAAATAATCCCTTTTTGGAAAGTAGACACCCCAAGGTATTTCGTTTTTTGGAAGTTGAAATTTACGGTCACAGATTTTTGGAAAATGAAGATATTTGTATATATATTTTTAAAATCATTTTTCTTTTACTTGTTTCTACAGTTTCTTTTACATATTGTTATACCATAGTGACAATGTATTGCCATGGAGGTGAGCAGGATTTTTTTTGTTTTTTTACAGCGATGATCACTGTATAAGCAACCATTTTTACACTGTGAATTGCATCCATTCATACACCATTATGTACAATTGTGATAGTTGTGATTGGCCACAGCTATCACATGGTACAGGTCTGCTGTGACTGTCCCTGTGACCAAATCACTGAGGTCATTCACAATAGTACACAATGGCTATGAATGAAAGCCAGGGTTTACAAATGACGTGATTGCTGTGATTGGTCATGGTCACAGCAGCCACATGGTACCCAGATATGCACACAGTAACCTGGTAAAGCGATCTGTGTTCCGATGTGTCCTGTGGACACAGCAGGTCACAGATTGTGGCACTATGCGGCCCCAGGGCACATACCGAAGTGGGTGGATGTCATATGAGATCCTAACAGGATAGCAGTGCCTACGCCTGGCTATATTATTACAATAGGCCAGGAGCTAGTAAAGCAGAACTTTTTATTTTTAATAAAATAAAGGGGGGTTATAACTCCTGTTATTTTTTTGGGCATCTGTGTCCCATTGGAAAGACTTCCCTTTACTTCCTCTCCCAAAGCCAAAACAGGAAATGAAAGGAAATTCCTCCAAAGTGAGTGAATCCCTGGTTGTCACCAAGGTCACTAGAACTAGTATACTCATTGGAAGATTTTCCCCTATATTACTTTCCTGGGGACAACCCAAAATGTGTGATTTTCATACACAGCCTCCATAGACTGCAGCAGCATTTACTGATAAATGCTTCTAATGATAAATTAAACTGCCAGCACACAAACAGATTGTGTTTCATGAATCAAATAAATTGAAACAACAGATTAAAAGTTAATATAAAAGAAATTTATTAATATGTTACAAATATAGGCATCTGTATATAGACGTGCTTCATCTCACTGCTGGAGAGAGCTACATATTGGGTTTGGGGTGGGGACCAACACAGGAGCACACAAGGCTAGGTCTGATTGTCTTCAGTGGGGGGATGCCCTTGTGCTATAAAGGGTCCATGTATTTTGTGGGATTATGACAGCAAAGTAAAATCTACTAAACAAATCAAAGCCTATGTGACCTGTTTGTAAAGCTAGCAATAATTTACTCTGTCCCTATAAACCCTTTATAAGTCATGATTATAATTCATACTGAATTATGTTTGGTAATTTGTCCTTCAAATGATCTTCTTGGACAACTTAAAGGCTAAGTCCACCTTTTAGAAAAAAATGCACATACTGTATATTTTCAAGAAAAAAATGAATGTATTATTTTGTTGCACAGGACCCTGCAAAGCATTGCACCTGAGATCAGTGGCAGACTCCTGCAGACTCTTCCTCCAACTTCCTGTCTGTCCCAAGGTACAAGTTTTCAGTTGAAGAGCTGGAGGAATTGTCAAAGGACTAAGAGTAAGAGGATTACCACACTTATGCTCCATTAAAAACTAAAAGTCCGTCTGCCATGGAGGCAGAGGGGACTTCTAATTAATTTACTTGGGTTTGCGGGTCGAACCCCGCACAGTCATTGTGACAGCAGCTGAGGGGAGGAGAATCCCTGGCATGCCGTCACTGAGGGTTGGGGGGTCCTATTCACACGTTACATTTTAAATATAGGTGTAACATGGTGCAAAAGGTGGAGTTAGCCTTTAATGATTCTTCAAACACACAAGAGTGGAAGGCTGCCACTGGAGGCATGTCTCATCACACACCCCTGCCTTAGCTTTTTTGTTACTAGCACTCAGAGCACAGTTAAAATTGCATAGTCATACAAGTAGTAGGTGGAGAACATGTTTAGGTAACAGTACTGGAACGAGGTCGAAGCACTCCCTGCGTAGGCTGCAACTCCACAACTTTCCTTGCCAGTGACCGCGCATGTTCTTGGTACCATTCCTGAGGAAGCAGAGGTAACAGCAATGTTAGGATTCATTCTTGACTCGTTAGTAGATTACAAATATGGACTTTGGAAGAAAAAATCATTACATGAATAAAATCTAGTTAATGTAGCAATTGAAAACTGGGGCACACTTGAACTAAAAGTTTGTGTTGGCTATGCATAGAAAGGCACTGGTTAACGAGCCAGGTTTCAGTTATCGCAGCACACTTTTTCTAAAAGTGTTATGACACTGATCAGTGTTGGCTATTTTCTGTAATTCAATACAAGGTTTTTGTGTTTACCATGGGAGACTTTGTTGATCACTAGTTTGGGACAAGTCTAGATTAGAAGAATAGTTTGGTCCAGGACTTTACCAAATTCCCAGCACCAGCAATGGCAGAGAAGAAAAGGCGATGTGGCAGTATTACCTAATACAGATCTTTAACGGAGAAGCATTCAACAGACAGTTCAGTGGTTTTGTACTACCTGTATACATTCTTTATGAGTTTATTATGTTAATGCCCAAACAATAACAATTGCAAAAATGTTTTCTTTAGTCAGGTAAATCTGTTGCAAGCTTCAGATTTTATCCCTACCAGTGGTCTTCACCTGCACTTGCATGCATTTTTAATGAGAACAAACTGCATACAACACTCAGCTGATTTCCCGATGCTGTGAATGAGACTGACTGTGCATGTTTACGTGTACTGAATTTTACATTGAGATGTAATAAACAATGGCACATATGGTAATATTGCCACATAGAAAAAAAGCTGAACTGGAATTGCATTTATTTTTTTATGTATGTATTCTCAATGTTATTTCTTCAAAGGATTGTCTTCTGACAAGATGTCTTGCTGTAGAGTAGTAATGCATGGGTTTAGGAAAACAAAAAGGCTACAACCAGCCCACTCAGTATCACCCAAGTACACAGTAGCTGCATTGTTCTAATAAATAGGGGCTTCTGCAAACTGGACACAGACATTACCCATGTGGTCTGCCAATAGGGAAACCACAAATAATTTAAAATATAAATCTTTGGAATTTCAAGGTGATAAAAATAGGATTTTTGACTTACTGTAAAATAAATTTTCCTGGAGTACACCGAGGGATACATGGTGTACATTGGGTCGTCCAAATTCAGGTACATTGGGATGCCCAAAAGCAGTGCACCTGAGGGGTGGACAACACAGCAAACACCAGGCTAACAGCTCACAAAACAAACAGGTTAACGGGGGTGTTTGCAAGAGCATACCGTACCTTACGATTGAAGCTGAATTCAGCTAAAGCTTGAATATCTACCTGGTAAAACTTAATGAACGTTTGAATAGGAGACCTGGCAACCACTTTGCAAATCTGAGAAAGATGCTTGCAAAGCCCAAGAAGTACTAACTGATCTGGTGAAGGGCATTTTGATAGGTAAAGGTAGAATTTTGGCTTTGTGGTCATACACCTGAATAAAGACTTGTCAAATCCACCTCAGACTAGTGGAATGAAAAGCAGTATGTCCCCTATAAAGACCATTGTGAATGACAAAACAACAAGTCAGACAGTCGAAAGGGAGCAGTAGCAGAGAGATACTCATGAACAGTGGGTACCACATCTAGACAATTGAGAGAATACTCCTTAGGATGCTTTTAAGTAGGACAAAGAGATGGTAGAACCAGGTCCTGGTTAATGTAAAAGGAAGAAACCACCTTGGGAAGAAATAAGGCTTTGAGCCTCAAAACAACCCTGTGTAGCACACTAAAGGGTTCTTTACAGGTGAAGGGCGCCAACTTAGAGACTCACCTCAACAAGAAAGGCAACAAGAAAGGCAACCTTAAGGCTAATTTCACACTGGGGCGTTGGGGGTGTCGGCGGTAAAACGCTGCTATTTTTAGCATCGCTATTCGGCCGCTAGCGGGGCGCTTTTAACCCCCGCTAGCAGATGAAAAAGGGTTAATACCGCCCGCAAAGATCCACCCATTGATTTCAAGCGCTGTAAAGATGCTGCTCGCAGGACTTTTTCTTACCGTCCTGCAAGCGCACCGCTCCAGTGTGAAAGCACTCAGGCTTTCACACTGGAGTGAGAGGAGAGGCTCTTTACAGGCACTATAGCACCTCAGTGTGAAAGCAGTCTTAGAGTAAGGATAGGCAAAGCAATATCACTGAAAGGTTCAAAGGGTGGTTTCTGAAGAACTGATGGAACCATATTGAGACCCCATCTTTGCTAGGCAGTAAAGGACCAGCGGTCTCTGAAAAAGAACCACCAAGGCCAAGATTTAGTACTCTTGTACTTTAGTACAAGATTCAAGGGAAAACACTGACCTAGACCAGACTAAAAAAAAAAGACCGTATTCGTCCCACAGAGAACTTCCGGGGATGAGTCTCATCTCACACTAAGAAAATATTCTTTCCAGGAGCAATGGTAGACTTCAATTCAATTTTCATAACCCAATCTGACAGACCCCTGCCCCTCAGGATCTGGGTTTCAACAGCCAAGTTAAAGCCAGGCACTAAGAAGGGTGGTACACTGGCCCATGAGAGGAAACTTCAGTGCAGGTGCAAGAGCAGTGTGTGGCGTGCTGCCGCACGGGATTTGTTTTTGATGGGATGTCGCAGCGGGTGCCCATAGAACACTGTGGAGACCTTAGGGTGAGTGCAGGCTGGGGGAAAAGCTGGAGGCTGAGAAAACAATAAGGCAAGATCATCACTGGAGAA
This sequence comes from Lithobates clamitans, assembly GCA_037952925.1. NCBI lineage: Eukaryota > Metazoa > Chordata > Amphibia > Anura > Ranidae > Lithobates > Lithobates clamitans. Next base: position 3,366,661 of record JBBGZY010001350.1, read on the forward strand.
GAAGATTTCAGGGATACCTGTCTATCTGTAGGGTCTGCTGGGTGTGAGCTGGTGTGCGGAGCTGCTGCAAGATGTACTTCTGGGGCACTGTTTGGGCAATGATGGATCTTCTGGGCAAAGTGATAACCACTGGGCATTGTGATATCTACTGGGCATGTTATCATACCTGCTAGGCATTGTGATAATAACTGGGCACTGTGCTGTAATATAAAAAAACACTAGTGTCAACAATGTCTTCCATGAGTGGTAATGCAAACCAATGCACATTGAGGATTTGTAGGATTTATGGTGTGAATGGTCTAGGCTCTGACTGGGCCACTCCAAAAAGGCGCATTTTCTTTTTCTGAAGCCAGGCTGTGGTGGATTTTCTATAGTGCTTAGGGTCATGGTCCTGCTGCATCACCCAACTTCTAATAAGCTTCAGCTGGCAGACAGCCATCCTCACATTATCATGTAGAATATTTTGGTAAGCGGGCGAATACATTTTACCCTCCGTGTTAACAAGTGGCCAAGGCCCTGAGGCAGCGAAGCAAGCCTGAATCATAATGTTCCCTTTAACATACTTCACTATTGGGATGATGCTGATAAGCTGTGCCCTTTTTGCACCATACATAGTGCTGAGTATTCTTCCCGAACAATTCAACATTTGTTTCATCAGTTAACAAAACATTTTCCCATTAACGTTGTAGTGTGCCAAGTTGCTCTTTGGCAACCAGGATAACCAGAACTGGTGTACCCATTGAAGATTTCCCCTATATTCCTGTTCTTGGAACAATTCGAAATTTGTTTTTTTTTCCACTTTTGGTGAGAACAGTCATCACAACAAATAGAGAGGGTGGATCTCACCCAATGAGGATGCAGGCAACAATAAAAACCTGACAGGTGTTATAATCTCTGTCGAAAAATGAAAGAAATAAAGATTGTGCCTTAAGTTAAACTTTATTGACAGGAATGGTACATACTCTTTGTCGTAGCACAAGGTTCCAATATTTAAAAAAGGGAATATCCATACCAGGGAAGTCCAGGCAGCACATTAACATCAATAGTTTGCAAAGTGTTTGAGGAAATGCTAAGGGACTGCATTAACCCCTTAAAGCTGGAACCTCCTGGCCCTTTAAGGGGTTTCTGATGCTGGGAAGGGGGGCAGGGTTTATGATCATGTGACCGCTGTGATTGGCTGTCACAGCGGTCACATGATCGGTCAGCGATCTGAGCTTTCGGTTAGGCGCTGGTAACTGTGGTGGGAGTGCGCATAAATATGCTGCCTCTTTGTGTCAAGGCCCAACTACCAAGAGGCCACATATTTGCACATTCTCAACGCTAAGAGGTTAAAAAAAATATGGAAACAATATATTTTTAAACAATCAACATGGATTTATGAAAGGCCACTTGTCAAGCCAGCCTGTTAACATTCTACAAGGAAGTGAGCAGTGTTTTAAAGGAAAGGCAATAGATGTAATTTATCTAAATTTAAAAAAAGTATTCGACACTCTACCTAGCAATATATTAACTAAGGTCTACTGGAATGGAAGATATGGTATGTATTTGAATAGAAGGCTGGCATCAAGGATGGGCACAGAGGGTAGTGGTAAATGATTGGGCACAGAGGGTGGTGGCAAATTATTAGGCACAGAGGATAGTGATAAATGATGCAGTGGCAATGAGGTTTAACCTATAATTAGGAGATTCATTTCTGTAATTGCTAGCAATACAAAATTTTGCAGAGAAAACTTCAGCACAAAACATTATAGGAGCGTTGGGCTGAGAATTTGCAAATTAGTTTTTTTTTTTTAACACAACCTTAGTAATAGCAAGCAATGTCAGGTTACTGCTTGCAAAGCAAGCAGTATACTCTCATAATTTAAAAAGGCTAATAACTTGATTCTTATTGAGCCTCGCCCACACATCGGATCCAGTGCTGTCCAGCTGAAAGATTCTTTTTTTTTGGCAGCACTCGGTCCCACACTGCCAGGTTTCCCTGTGACGTCATCGCTAGGCTGCCGGCTCTTCTAGGTTCAGCCGGCACCTGTGCTGACAGGCCCGTCCCCCCTCCTTTCCTCAATAAAAGGCTAGGACTCCTGGGATATGTGATGTACATACCCCGGGAGGCACAGCGGGCAGTGTGTGTGTCATTCGTGTGAGTGACGTGCATGGGGAAAAACAAAAGAAGAAAAAAAAAGCCCTATTCCTGCGAAGATGGGTGGAGAGGCAGGATTGCTCTTGGGAAGTTGAAGGCCGCTTTAACCTGAAATTGCTGAGAGAGTCAGTTAGGACAGTAAAAATGTGGAACTCCCTTCCCTATGCAGTGGTATTAGCTGGAACTACTCACACACAGACACACGCAGAGACACTTAGATTGAATAGGCCTGTGTCTTATTCCAACCTCGTCTACTATGAAACTTTGTAGGATCCAGAAGATCTGAGAGGGCCCATGGAGAGTCTTCTTTTTGTAATCAATAAAGCTCAGGAAGGTCTGACTGGTGTTTATCCTCATATTAGAACTAATTTGGTGGGTTATCTTTCCCGCATTTGGCTATAACCCATGGAGAGTCTGCCATAAGCCTGATGAGGTCCAACTACCATGAGGCTGGTAAGGAAGGGGTTTCAGAGGAGGAAATGCATAGATTAGGGTAAAATGATCCCACATCACCAGAGCATCCATTTCAAAAGCTAGATTATCCCTGGACCTGGAGACAAAACTTCTCAGTCCGTTGATGACCCTGGAAGCCAGAAGTTCCATATCTGGCATCCCCCACTTGTGACAGAGGTTTTGAAACACCTTGGAGTGAAAAGTCCATTCTCTGGAGTCCAAACGTTGACTTTGAATTTCCACCTACAAATTTTCTATGCCTGGGATGTGCAAAGCAGACAGGTCTGGAATGTGAAATTCTACCGAATACAGAATCAGATCAGCTTCTTTATGAGCCATTGGAACTTCGGTTTCCTCCCTGATCGTTGAGGCAAGCAATTGTCCTGGTGTTGCCCAACTGAATTATCAGATTACCTTACAGACAAGAGGTCGAGCACTGAAAGTATAACCAATTCAGCCTGAGCTCTGGAATACTGATTGAGAGACGGGCTTACTCCGACGACTAAGTGCCTTGTACTAGGGGTTCAACAGGTTGGCATTCATCATAAGAATATTCCAAACCCATGGGAGGAACGATTTTCCTGACTCCAGCACTGTCATCTCCCACCATGCCAGGGCAAGCCTGATTTTTCTAGTCAGGTGTACGAGATGGTCCAGAGACTGCACCCTTTTGTCCCATGCTGCCCGAATGTTGAGATGCAATTGTCTTGAGTAAAATTGGGCACATGTAACTACCTTGAAGGAAGATACCATTAAGCACAGAACCCTCATGCAAAAGTAGAGGGTTGCTTGGCTCCTGGACTAGCGAGTCCAAATGTAGAGTTTGTCCAGGGGTCTAGGGGAAAGAAGACCTTGGACATGGTTGTAATCAGAATCAGACCCAGCTACTTCAAGCGATAAAATGATTCCAGGGCCGATTTCTAGAGATTTAGGATCTACCCATTCTCTTGGATGTTGGCTGACAGAACCAAAACTGATTTTTTTTTTTTTCCTCAGAAGGATGTCCCTCTATAGGGATTCCCTGAGAGCAAAGCAAAAACAGGGGTTAGTAACTTGGTGAAGACCTGAGGCCAAGTGGACAGGCCAAATAGAATAACAAACTGGGAAGGCTGGGCCATCAAGTAAGCACCCTTAAAGTCCACAGAGGCCAGAAGGCCTCCCAGGTGGAGGGAATTCCATGCAGAACTCTTGCACCCAGAAGGTGGTGTTCAGAACCTTTAGATCCAGGATGGATTGGATGCCACCTTTGGCCTTGGGAAAGGTCAACAGGTTTGAGTAGAAATCCTGGAACCCTTTTTTTTGCAGGACAATGGCTTTGACACATTGAGAGAGGCACTGCACCAGAGTAGCATGAATATCTACTAATTTTTGCAGAGGCACTAGTAGGTTTGACAACATAGAGTTCGATGGACGGAGAGACCAAATTTCTTGTTTGTAGACTCTGGATAGGATGTTTTGGACCAAAACTGTACTGTATACTCCTAGATATTTAAAAATATATATTTTTCTATTTTAGACAATGGTGAGTGCTGGCATTTGGGGACTGTGAAACTGCTTAAAGCAAAGTTCCACCCAAAAAGGGAAGTTCCGCTCCTCCCCCCTTGGCATGTCATTCTTTTTTGGGGGGGAGGAGTGGGTACCTGGTTTCGACCAGCTCACTCTTCTAGACTGCCAGACCATTCAGCAGCCGCAGTGCGACTCGCACATACACACCTGGCTGTGAAGCCGCAAGCGGTCACAGATGGGTAACTACAGTTGAAATGCCGTCTCCGGAGAGAGGAGAGGGAAAGAAGCAATGGTTCAGGCGACCACATTGCTGGATCCTGGGACAGGTGAGTGTGTGTTTATTAAAAGTCAGCAGCTACAGTTTTTGTAGCTGCTGACTTTAAACACAAAAATGACTGGAGCTTGGCTTTAAAGAGAAGCACAGCCTGTGCACCCAACAATGCTTGACTGGAAAAAGAGGTGGAATGGCTGAGTAGTACTAACTTTCAAAAGTCTGAAATGTCCTGGGACCAGAAGGCTGCAAAGACAAACAGATGTCCTCCCACTCTGACAAGTCGGGGTGTCTTCTTATTGTGAGAACTTGTGGATTTAGTGGACTTAGGGGTCTGGAACATATGGCAAAACTGGGTTCCTGGTTTTGCCTTGGAGGCCTGGGAGAAATGAAAGGGACTCTTCTGAGTAGAAAAGGAGCCTCAGAAGAAGATTTTATCTTATTTTTCCTGAAACAAAGGGGTACTTTTCCTCTATGTGACCTACTTACTTGACAATAATGTGTTCCCCATCAAAGGGCCTACACAAGGTGAGTTCAAGCACTGATGCTCTACAAACCAACATTTGATCCAAAGAGTCCCCTGCAAGTGTACCAAAACATGGTTCATTTTGTTTACTTGGCATATAATATCTGCCAACCCCTCAACACAATAGGGTAGGGCTACAGGCATGAGCTCCAGCTTCTGAAAGACAGAAAGATCCAGACTCCGGGGACATAGACACGGTCCCAATGCAGGTTGCAGGGCAGGACCTGCGAAGGGTTTCTAGCCTTTTATTCACTGGGTCCTTACATACAGGGATGTCCTTCATAGGGACTGTTAGACTGTTGCTAAGCTGACAGCTAAAATAAAAAGGGATACTTAATAAAACTTTAAAGTCGTTCTAAAAGTAAAATTTTTTTTACCTTAATAGTGGTTCTAAAAGTTCAAGGTTTTTTACCTTCATGCATTACATGCATGATCGTAAAAAAAACTTCTCTGTGCAGCAGAGCCACTGTTTTCCGCTGCTGTCATTTACAGCTAGTGAGCTAATGAGGAGAGAGAGTGGGCGTGGCCAAACCACGGCTCTGTGTGTGAATGGACATGAAAAGCAGCAGCTCAGGAGCAAGCCTGCTTGGGTGATCTCTGGAGGCACTTGGCAGGAGCGATGGTGGGAAGCCCCAGAAGAGCAGGCTTTGGGCTGCTCTGTGCAAAACTATTGCACAGAGCAGGTATGTTATTTTTTTTTATAAACAACAGCCTTTACAACCGCTTTAATATAAGGAAATTACAAAGTCTTATCCCGCTGGCTTCTAGCGCAAACAAGAATTGCTAAGATCTATCCTGATGTATCCTCTGTATGTTTTAGAGGTGGTGGGCAGGAAGGTACCATATATCATATCTGGTAGACTTGCCCCAAGGTCAAGAAATTCTGGAATAGAGTGTTCACTATGAATCATTCAGTAACTAATCTTCAAGTACCCAAAAAAGTGCTAAAACTGCACTTTTGAATGAAACGATAGAGGACACTCCCAGACATACCCAATGTCTCATATTCTATATCCTTTTTTGTGGCTTAAATGGCTATTGTGAAAGAATGGAAGTCACCTGTCATCAACATGGCTGTAACAAAAGAACACAATTTCTTGGATAATTTTACATGAAAAGCTGTCCAGCATCCTTCAGAACAAACCAGATTTGTAAAAATGTGGACTCTCTGGTTACGATACCTACAACCACTTACATAAAACTGGAGTCAGGGCAGGAGCTGGGACCTAGACCAAGGGAAGTAACTTCCCAAATCCCCTTTCTCTTCTCATCCTCCTATTTGTTTATGTTTCTTTTCCTTCTGTCTTCATTCTCCCATTCTCCTTTCTTAGTTTTTTTTTTACCAGTTGTTTTGCATGGTTTTAAGATCATCGGTAATCAATCCGATGGTATAGGTTACTTGTATGATGACTATTGGCTACTGGAACTCTATATTCAAAACTCAGGATACAGGAGGGTTATTATACTTGAAGTTGGTAAACATTCAGAGATATGGTATATTGAAATCTTTACTGTTCAATTGATGCTTATTCTGTACATGTCTTGAGATACGCTAGTTACCACTGCTTAATATTTTCTCTCTGACTCAAACAAGTATCTGTAATTTTGTTCATTACAAAATAATAACAAAGCAAGAGATTCTTGTTATGACAAGAAATGGAACAGTCCATTTCAGAGAAGGTTCACTTTTTCAGGAACCTATTCCCCATAGGGAATTGCTGAGCAAAATGTTTTGAAAGAGCAAAGACTTTATCTAAGTTAGGCCAATCACTATACAAGACCAGTTGCAACAGGAAATGCACTGGAAAAGTATTAACAGGCGCATTTTAGAGAACCCAGGCTGGTAAATTTAGGCATAGCTGATGCAGGTAACTCAGAGTCTAGGTATGTGCCAACTATAAATCCCTCCTCATTTTCTTAGCTGACTTTGCAGAAGCAATTGTAACCCCAGGGAATTCAAAGACAGCCTGCGGTGAGGAGGGCTTGTGGCCCCCCGCATTCTGAGTCAGATAACATGGCTGCTCCCATAAACTCAGACACTGTAGCTTAGAAATACTCTCCAGATAAAACTGAGGAAGGCGTTACCACTGATAGAGTTAAAGAGTAACTCCACTTTTGTTAAGAAAAAAAAATCTCTTCTGGGTAAAAAATGTACAATGTAAGGATTTTAATAAAAACTTGTAGATTTGGATCTGTTTTTGCTCTAAAGAAATAGCTCTTTTTTTGGATCATGTCTTGTACACAGTGGTTTTGAATGGGACTAATTCATTATATTCAGCTAATGTACTTTTAGGGTTCTGGCGAGAAAAGTTGCAGTGTCTGCATTCCTTTAGAAAGTACCTCACGAAAAATTGCACTTTTGTTGCAGAGGATGCCATGAACCTAACTTGTATCTTAGTGCAGAGTTCTTCACACAAGTCAAGTAAGTGACATTTTTTAAGGTGTTTTGCATACAAACTGTCTGCCATACTGCATTGAATTTTATAGAAAATGACAGTGCTGCAATGGAAAAGGAAATTTAATACCAATACATTTCAATCTATCTGGTGTGGACATTGTATATGCTAAATTTTCTTCCAATTTCCTGCGTGTGCCTCCATAGCAAGCTGGGTGAACATGTGTGGGCACAGTTCCAAGCCAAGCTGTGTGCATCCCCAGAGACACAGTCAAACAGTCACAGTGTTGCTTAGCCACATCCAGGAGCGAACTGACCATCCGCGCACTTCAGGCACTGCCCGAGGGCCCATGGCCAGTATGGGGCCCCATGACAGCTTCCACTTTGATCTGCCCGTCAATCACAGTTAGACGACAGGTAGATCTGGTCCCGGATCCCTGCTAAGGGATTGTAGTGCAAAAAGACCTCTCATGATGCGCTCCACCCTGCCGGCCCCTACTTCCCTCTCATCCACCCCAGGTGCTTGTATTTGTCATCACCTTAAACAGATGAGAAGAGCGGAGGGGCCGGCGGGGAGGAGCGCATCATGAGAGGTCTGTTTACAGCCCCTTACCATGCTACTTCGTATCTAGGAGGGAAAGTACAGCTGTTTGCCCAGCATGTGTACCCCCATTGCCCTGCTGTGTGCTCCCATGGCATGATGTGTGCCCCCATTGCCCTGATGTATGCCCAGATGTGTGTCCCATAATGTGCCCTGATGTGTGCCCTATAATGTGTCCCATGACCTACTATGTGCCCTGTGATATGCCCTATGATGTGTCCTACTGTGTGCCCCATGCTCTACTACTTGCCTCACTGTGTGCCCAGTTCCCTCCTATTTGCCTTGTAATGTGCCCTGAGCCCTACTGTATGGCATGTGATGTGCCCTTTGCTGTGCATTGTGTTCTGTGCCCGTGATGTGCACTGCTGTGTGCCCCGTGATGCACCAGTCTGTGTCCTGCTGTGAGAACCATACTGTGCCCTAAAATGTGCCCTTTTGTACCATGTAATATGCCCTGCTGTGCCCCAAAATGTGTCCTCTTGCCCCCATGTTATATGTCCTGCTGTGCCTCATAATATGCCCTGCTGTGCCCCATAATATGACATGTTGTCCCCCCCAATGTGCTCTTGCCCCCATGTAAAATGCCACATAATGTGCTCTGCTATGTCCCATAATGTGCCCTTATGCCCCCATGCAATATACTCTGCTGTACCCCATAATGTGCCCTTCTGCCCCATGTAATATTCTCTACTGTGCTCCATAATTTGCCCCCCTGCCTCCCCACATGTAATGTGCCCTATAATGTTCCCTGCTGCCCCCCCCTCCCCCCAGTGTAATGTGTCCTACTGTGCCCCATGCTGTGCCCTGCTGCTCCCCATGTAGTGTGCCCTCCTGCCTCCCGCACATACATACTGTGCCCTCCTGACCCACTGTACGCTGACCTGCTGACTCCTATACTTTGCCTTTCTTCCCCCCCATGCTGTGCCCTGCTGCTCCCCCGTTTACTATGCTTGCTTGGACACCCCCTTGCTCTGCCCTGCTGCCCTCTGTGCACTATCTCAGGTTCGACCCAGAATTGAGTATCTGCGCAGAACAATGCAAGCACAAGTTTCACATTAAATAGGTAAGTTTTAATATTTATTCAATTTTTTATGCCATTTCTAAAAATACTCGTTATATCAACAGCTCGCTGATAATACCAATGTTCCATGAGCTATATGACTGAACAAATTTTTTCAGGGGTTCCCTGAGATCTCAAACTTTTTGCCAAGAATTCCTTGGTAAAAAGGTTGAGAAACCCTGCTTTATTGGTTTTCCAGCTTTAAGTCTCCCCTTCTTTAGACAATCGGCCTCCTCAGCCTTGTCCCACCCTCTTTAGCTTGTCGTGAACCAACCAGTTTTAATATCGCAGAGGATGTGTCCACACAGTGCAAGCTGGGTGAGTGGGGCTTTGTGTGGCTTGAGTGTGGGCGGGGACACAGGGGGCCCCATGATCTCCTGTTGCTCGGGAGTCCCATGAGTTGTCTGTCCGCTCCTGGCCACACCACCGCTCCCTCCTCACAGGATTTGAATGACGACAGCTGGAGCCATTGTCTTTTGCTGCTGCCGGAGTCTCCTATGAGACCAGGAAGTAAAGAAAGGAGACCTGCAGCCAGGCACAGAGCTGGATCATTGACAAGATCAGGTAAGTGTTTGGGCGGGGGGGCCAAGTATAGAGTGAGGGATTGCCCCAAAGGGTACGCACAAAAAACAGCTGCTGGAACAGAAAGGGTTAAGCAGGATCCAGCAAATATACCCCATCCATCTATACAGAATTTTCTCTCCCAGTGGGCACAGCCCTGGACCTAAAAACCCTGTAAAGTGTCTAGGAAGGAGCCTAACAAAGTTCAGGGTACAATACAGGCCAGCTCTGCTTCTTCCTCACAGCGGGGTCTGGTTATGGCCTCTAAGGCTATGCTAAGGATCAATCTGGAAAAAAGCCAAATAAGCCCCAGTGACTCTGCAGAAAATGCAAAAATCTTGCTAGAAGAAAAATGGCTTCAGAAAAAGTAGAAATGGTTTGTTTCTTAGAGCAGAGAGAAGATGTACTAGAGAAGATTCCTCTAGGGCAGGGGTGTCAAACTGGCGGCCCTCCAGCTGTTGCAGAACTACAAGTCCCATTATGCCTCAGCCTTTGGGAGTCATGCTTGTAACTGTCAGCTTCGCAATGCCTCATGGGACTTGTAGTTTGGCAACATTTGGAGGGCCGCCAGTTTGACACCTCTGCTCTAGGTCATTAGCAAAAACTGAGGCATGCTGGTTTCACATAAATTTAAGCAGGAAAAGGAGGCAAATTTTACCTGAATTTCTTCCTCATACATCTTCCTGCTGAGATCACTCTTTGTTTGGGATCTTTTGCCCACAAAAACAACAGAAGCAGCCTGAAAGATAAGACTAGAATTTGTGACAAAAGAGCAACACTGGTTCAAATAAAATGCCACAATAATGTTAGAAGAAATTAAAATAAAAAGAGGACTTTTGACATACCTGTGAATTTTGAATCTTGGAATGCAGTACAGGACACAGGATTTTATTCACAAACCATAGGTTATATGCTGCTACCTTTTGGGTGATTTAACAGCGGCTAAATCTTTGCTCAGTCTACCCCCTTTGTATCCCCATCCAATCTTTGAGGCTCCAATTTAGTTAGCAAGCAATAGAGACATCAAAGAGAAGAGATTGGAGGGACCTGTGTCCTGTAGTGTACGCTAAGATATGGAATTTACAGATTTGTGAAAATTCCTCTTATCTTTATCATACAGTACAGGAATCTATTCATAGATCATAGGATGTCCCCAACAATCATCCAGGGATGATTGCAAACATTACAGGCTGGCCTCGCCACTGTGGGGTCCAGGTATGGTTCACAAGATGTGCTTAAGAGTCACCAACCTGGAAACTGTTCATGAGCCCTGAAGGCAATAAGTAATCAGATCTTAACAGAAGTGTCAATTGACAGAAGTAGTTAAATCTGGTGAAGAGGTAATAGGAAGAACTTCTGCAAAGAGAGAAAGTGTCCGTCACCTAAGGAGACTAGAAGAAAAAGTGGTTCTAAAGCTTTAGGGTTTTTACCTTAATGCATTCTATGCATCAAGGTAAGAAACCTTCTGTGCTACATGTTCCCCTCAAGCCTCCCCCCTTATACTTATCTAAGCCCGATTTTGAGCCCGATTTTGATCCAGCTCTGTGCATGAGCGCAGCGACTCTCTGGACTTTCTCCCTCCTCAGTGGGCAGATTGATAGCAGCGAGAGCCATTGGCTCCCGCTGCTGTCAATCAATTTCTGTGACGAGGTAGTGGGGAACAGGGCCAAGCCACACTGTCTGTGTTAATGGCTGCAGACAAGGTGGATCAAGGCTGCTCTGTGCAAAATCATTGCACAGAGCACGTAAGTATAACATGTTTATTATTTTAATCCAAAAACCCTTAGCTTTAACATCACTTTAAGCCTCACAGAGTGTGTGGGGTTATATGTGGACACTAGGGGATAGACCCAAGCTCCCAGCAAAGCTTTTGACAGTGTCCAATCACCTGAAGATAGTGGCATATAACGCATTGTTTATGAAATAATTCCTGTGTACTGTACGAAAAAGATATTCAGATCAAGCATGAATACATCTTGCTTCCAAAGTAACTACCACAACAAAAACACAATCTATAATATTTGATAAGTGTAGTACAATAATCTGGACATTACTGCTTGCTGGACTCTTCATATATTCGGCAAGGTTATGAATTAGAAGTTACTAGACTCATCACACAAATGTCTATCCAATGTATCAAAACAGAGAAAACAGAATGGAGCAACTGAGGATCAGTAACCTACCTCACTGGCTTGTAAGTTTGACAGCAGTTTCCGCAGCTGACTTTTCTCATCATTGGTTTGTGCATGTCTAAGAATACCCGTCAACTCCTCTCTGCCCACCTCTTCCTCTAAAGTAATGCCTTTCTCATCTTTAACAAAAAATAAATAAAAACATAATGAACACATCTTAGCATAAGCTACAACTTCCCTGGCTGTCGTTTAACTCATTTGAACAGATTTTAACATTTGCACTTCAAATTAGACAATGGTATGATTTAGTTTTGTACCAACAGAAATTTTAGTTCAACATCATTATAACAAGTAAAGCACCAATAGTTTGTAAATTACTGCATTATAATTCCCTACTCAGGAAAATTGTGTAGCCCTACAAGGACACAAACCACCTAAATCAATGCACATACCGTATTTATCGGCGTATAACACGCACAGGCATATAACACGCACATTCATTTTAAGAGGGAAGTTTCAGGAAAAAAACTTAAAATTTGAAATAAGGAACTTTGAAGCAAAATAAGGGTCAATGCAGCCTTACCATTGCCATCAATCTGCAGCCTTACCATTGCCATCAATGCAGCCTGATCAATGCCCATCTGCAGCCTTACCATTGCCATCAATGCAGCCTGATCAATGCCCATCTGCAGCCTTACCATTGCCATCAATGCAGCCTGATCAGTGCCCATCTGCAGCCTAGCCATTGCCATCAAAGCAGCAGCCTCGCCATTGCCATCAATGCAGCCTGATCAATGCCCATCTGCAGCCTCGCCAATGCCATCAATGCAGCAGCCTTACCATCAATGCAACAGCCTCACCATTGCCATGAGTGCAGCAGCCTCACCATTGCCATGAGTGCAGCAGCCTCACCATTGCCATGAGTGCAGCAGCCTCACCATTGCCATCAGTGCAACAGCCTCACCATTGCCAACAATGCAGCCTGATCGATGCCCATCTACAGCCTAGAGGGGAGCGGGATGAGCGCCGACATATTACATACAGTGAGAATCTCCTATGATAGACAGTGGTCCAAAGGCGACCCAAGAGACGGGACTTCCTATTATAGAGGCCACCAAGTAAACAGGAGATTCTCACTGTATGTAATCTGACAGCGCTCGCCCCGCCCCCTCCCTGTCCCCTCCGAGGCAGCTAAAATTGAAGTATTGGCGTATAACACGCACACGATATTTGCACCTGATTTTCATGGTGAGAAAGTGAGTGTTATACGCCAATAAATACAGTATTTTCAAGGACCTGTGCACTATGAATTTTACACAACCCTGTTAGCTACAGTGTCTTCTTCCAATCAGAAGTAGCAAAAATTTCAATCAATTCATAGAAAAACATCCTGCATGCATACAAGGGATGTCTTAACAATGTCTTAACAAAAATGATGGCTATTATCCAGGAATTTTTAATGGCCAATAAAACCAAACAGCATTTTTGCACTGAATAATGCTACTTGACTGTGCATGAAATACAGAAACACAGCAAATTAAATGGGATTTTTGTACTTGCCGAAAAATCTATTTCTAAAGATTCATTGAGGGATACAGGAATTTAGATACAGGAGGACTGGACAATGTCAAATAAAAACAGCCCAGGATAACCCCTCCTACTCGCAGCATTCCTTAGTTTTGTGGTCAAACAGTACCAAAAAGATGACCATAAACACAAACGGGTGGGACCTGTTTCCCCTTAACAGACTCCAAAAAATAAATTTTACAGTATGTACAAAAATTCTATTTTCTTTCTCGTCCATTGAGGGACACAGGGCTTCAGAGAGGGGTGGGCAAGAGCAAACAACACTAACAGGCCAACAAAAACAACAAAACTGGGGACTGCTTGCAGCTTAAAGAACTGCCTGAAGGACCTTATGCCCAAAGCTGGCATCAGATGATGCCTGAACATCCACCTGGTAAAATCTGGAAAACATATGAACAGAAGACACTGTGACAGCTTTGCAAATCTGTGATACAGTTGCTTTATGCCAAAAAGCCCAAGACACTCTCACAAATTTAGTAGAGTATGCGCTAACAGGAAAGGATGATCCAAACCTTAAAGCCATATAATTGGATCTTGGTCTGCCTGAGTCAGTTGAAAAATGGTGTAACCAGAAAGCAGGTCCCCCCTTACAGGGACAATCAAGAATGACAGAGAGAGGAAGTGATGGCTGCGAGGCAAACTTGCACAGCACAAATTACATCCAGGCAATATAGGAAGATCTTCTAGCCTCAACACCACCTTGTTCTTGTGTAAAACCAGATAGGGCTTGTTACAAAATAAAGCTGCCAGCTCAGACGCTTGCCTTGCAGAGGCGATGGCATCAAGAAACAAAATCCTGTGAGGGAGAGTGGAAAAGGGAATATTCTTGAACAGTTCAAAAGGCTTTTTTTTTTTTAAGTGTGAAGAAAACAAATTTAGATCCCACCGAGTCACGGAGGAGCCACATGAGAAACACCCTGCACAAAAGACCGCTTTTAATCTCTGTGGTTAGGGCTAGCCGTCATTAGTGCTATTTTGCGCAAAGTCTTGCATGTCTGCAGTGAAATACTCCCGGATTAAATCATATGAACTGGCCATGACTGATGGAGTCAAGAGAGATGGCACAGACTTTAGCAGAGGGCAATGTTTCAGGCTGTCCTTGTCAGGCGGGTGATCACCCACCACCCAAGCCTGCTTTGACCCAATTGGGCGTATGTCCTCTCGGGTCCACTAGATCCGGTAAGCCTTCTCACTGTCGGTGGTGGTGTGCTTCTTCTGTCTTCACTCCAGATGTCACGCATCTATTGATTTGTTCCTCACATGAAGTCACTTAATTTATATGGACCATTAGCTTTCATGAGTCTTATAAACATGGAGGACTTTCTTCTAAGTTTCCCTTAGATGTTTTCACCATTAGTTGGACTACATTGTCCTTATGTTGGACTTTTAAGGTTTTTAGCGCTACACCTATTTTTGTCTTACTGTTATATGCTTATATCCTATCGGCCGTGTTAGCTGCTTATTCGTTTCTTTGGGCAGAGCAGAATTATTTGGTATACAGTCAACCCCACCGCTATACACGAGGCTGCTAAATTACTTGCCAACGTCCATCTTACCACCTGCCCTCTGGATCCTGTTCTCTCGCAAATGATAAATTCACCCTCTAGCTCTATTCTACACCCTCTAACCCACATCTTCAATCTCTCCCTCTCTTCTGACATCTTCCCCAACTCTTTAAAACATGCACTTGTCAGCCCCATACTTAAAAAGCCCTCACTGGACCCATCCAATCTTAACCTACGCCCCATCTTCTTGCTCCCCTTTTTATCCAAACTCGTTGAACGTTTAGTCCACAACCGACTGAGCATCCACCTTGCTGATAAAAGCCTTCTTGATCCCTTCAGTCTGGATTTCGTCCTCAACATTCCCCAGAATCTGCTCTTCTAAAACTAACAAACGATCTACTAACGGCCAAAACTAAGGGACACTATTCTGTACTCCTACTCCTGGACCTCTCTGCTGCCTTTGATACGGTTGACCACCCCCTCCTCAAAAAACTCCATGCCTTGGGTCTCCATGACTGTACTCTTCACTGGTTCTCTACCTACTTATTTACCCGCACCTTTAGCGTTACCTACAATTCTACTTCCTCCTCTCCTCTTCCTTTCTCTGTTGGGGTCCCCCAAGGTTCTGTTCTTGGACCTCTCCTATTTTCAATCTACACCTCCTCCCTGGGTCAGCTGATAGCCTCCCACGGCTTCCAATACCATTTCTACGCTGACGACACTCAAATCTATTTCTCTACCCCTCAACCCACTCCTTCAGTCTCCTCACGTATCACTATTTTACTATCAGATACATTAGTCTGGATGTCGCACCACTTCCTCAAACTTAATCTATCCAAAACCAAACTTATCATTTTTCCTCCCCCACGTGCCACTTCCCCTGATCTCTCTGTCAAAATTGATGGCACCACTATCAGCCCATCCCCACATGCCAAGGTCCTAGAAGTAGTCCTGGACTCTGAACTCTCCTTTAAGCCGCACATCCAATCACTGTCCAAATCTTGCCGCCTCAACCTCCGGAACATCTCCAAAATATGCCCCTTTCTAACCAATCTTTTTTTTTTTTTTTTTTTTTTTAAACAAGATTTTTATTGAGCATATTGACATGTTACATCACATTTTGTAATCAATGGGTCACTGTACATCTCATTAAACGATAACATGTTACCTCTACACATATGGCTCATCCAGTTACACATGCTTTGTAGTTATTGCTTTCAATATGGAGACCACCTTTTACTTCAGTCAGCCTAATTGTTTTGCTCTTTTTTTTTTTTTTTTTTAAATAAACAGCTCTTTATTTATATGCATATCATATTTTACTAGAAAACCGCTCAGAAGAAGAGCACCTGGACAATCAACATAGATATTGAAACTTTGGCTTCAACCAGAGAGAAAACAGACTCTCAAAAGCCCCCTTCCATGTACAAACTCCCTCCCCTCCCTTACCATCCCCCCTCATTATTTTTCTACCTCTAATGTTGTATGCATCCATTCTTTCAATACTCCACTGTCCACCCTCCTCATCACCTAAAGATTTTCTGCGCCATTGCTCTTCTCCTCTCCTACCGATAAGGTATTTTTGGATTCAGTCCACCTCCACCACACTTTCCTAAATTTTTTGGGGGCTTCTCTCGCTTCATATGTCATTCTATACATAAGTACATCATCATTTATTATTTTTATCCACATTCCCAAGTTGAGTTGTTCATCATGAATCCATCGTCGAGCGATCAGTTTTCTCACCCCAAAATAGAGAAGTCTAAGGAATAGTTTAGTATTTGTATTTATCTCTTCCTGATCAAAAATTCCCAACAGGCACCTCATGGGAGAACATATGTTTGGAAGACCAAAGTGGTCAGATATGAACTCAGTCACCTGAGACCACAAAGGTCTTACCCTAGGGCAATCCCATACCATATGAAGGAAAGTTCCCTCCTCTCCCCTACATTTATGACATTCCGAGTTGTCTTTTTTGTGCATTTTAAATAGTCTAGTCGGAGTGTAGTACATTTGGTGTAGATATCGAAGCTGTATCATTCTATCCGTGGAGGAAATCACCGACACAAGATATGTATCGAGTACCTCCTGCCACAGTTCCTCAGTCAGTTCCGGAATGAAAGTCGTCCACCTATTTCTGGTCCTAGCGGTCAAGTCAGGTCCCCCCAATCTAATCTCCTTATAATATCTAGATATACGCTTGGTCGGCTCGGGGTCTATCAGGACTTTTTCCAGGGTTGTGTTTTGTACCTTTACCTCCCCTCTCCCGAACTGGGCTGTCGCTGCATGTTGCAGTTGGGTATATCTGAACTGCCATGTCCTAGGTACACCAAACTGCTCCCTCAGTTGTGTGAAGGTTAATAGCCTACCATCCTGGTATATGTGATGTAGATATTTTATCCCAAATTTGGCCCATCCATGTCCATCTTCTATTTTGCAGAACTCTTGTAGAGATTTATTGTACCAGAGGGGACAATTAGGTGATAACCATAACGGGTCATCCATTATTTTCTGCGCACAGAGATGGAACACCTTACCAGGTAGTGCCATAACTGATCCCATCCCTCTCCCCGGTATCTCTTTTCTAAACAAAATGTTCAGTAATGTTTCCTGAGATGTGGCAACAGCCGCCTCTAGTAGAGTAGTGGCATTAGGTATCTGTGGAAAACATCGCCAGTGCAAAAATGTCATTTGGGATGCAAAGAAATAGGATCTCATGTCTGGCATAGCCAACCCCCCCCGGGTTGTTGGTAGTTTCAGGATTGCTAGGGATAACCTGGGAGCTTTGGTTCCCCATAAGAAATCAACCACAATGGAGTCTATGCGTTTAAAAGTTTTCACCGAGACATATACAGGTGAGTTCGATAGAACGTACAACAGCTTTGGCAGGACAATCATTTTAAATAGGTTTATACGACCCATTACTGTCAATGGCATATTCCTCCACCGCTGCACCTTCTCACGAAGAGCCTCTACTACCGGTCTCAAGTTAAAATCTAAATACCCCGCAATGGGAAGTTGAATCACCACTCCCAGATATTTAAAGGATTGGGATAGTTGAATGGGGGATTCCGCCGGGACCCTCACTGTGTCATCTATAGCAAACAGGGATGATTTGCTCCAGTTGATACGGAACCCAGAGTAGTCTCCGAATTCCTGTATCAGCCGGAAGGCCGTGGATAATGAAGGACCCGGGTCTTGGAGATACAAAAGCATGTCATCCGCATAAAGGGAGACTCGCTCCTCAATCCCCCCCACCCGAAGTCCATTCAGATGGGGAGTATCCCTTATCTTTGCCGCGAGTGGCTCTATGGCCAAAGCAAAAAGAAGGGGGATAGCGGGCACCCCTGTCTGGTCCCCCGGAAAACAGAGAAGGGCTCAGATATGATACCATTCACCCTCACCCTGATCAGTGGGTCGGTGTACAACAGCCTCACCCAGGATATAAATATAGGCCCGAATCCCAATATCTCCAGGAGACCAAACAGATAGGCCCACTCGACCGAATCAAAGGCCTTCTTGGTGTCCAAGGAGGCCACCACCCTCTCCCCGGAATTGTCATGATCCGTCTGTAGGTTAATAAATAACCTTCTAACATTCATTTGTGCACAGCGCCCTTGTATAAAGCCTGTCTGATCCGGGTTAACTAATTTTAACACCACCGACTGCAGTCTCCCCGCCAATACTTTCGCTAGTATCTTGGTGTCGACATTCATCAGTGAGATGGGTCTATAGGATTCACACTCTTTAGGATCTTTACCCCCTTTATGTATCAGAACTACCAAGGCCTCTCTCATAGAGGGGGGAAGTTTCCCCTCCCGCCGTGCATTTAGGAACACTTGCAATAATCGGGGCGCCAACCCACCCCTAAAAGTTTTATAGCACTCCGAGGGTATACCATCTAGTCCCGGGGATTTCCTAGGGGCAAAAGAAGCTATCGCCCCCGCCACCTCTTCCACAGATATGTCAGCCTCCAGCTCTGCACGATCTAAATTTGTTAACTTAGGAAGATCAATATCGTTTAGATAAGTTTTTAAGGTGTTCCCTCCCGGTGGGATGCATGACTTATAAAGTTCGTTATAAAATTGAACAAAGACCTGTAGTATACCCTCGGAGTCACTCATCTCTACCCCACCCCTACCATAAATACTCGTTATACAGATGGGTGTGTATTCTGGTCGCGCTAAATATGCCAATAGTCTACTATTCTTGTCCCCAAATTCAAAGATACGTCTACGTTGCGCAAGTCCAAGTTTGGTAGTCTGGTCAGTCAGTATTTCCTTGTATGCCCGTGTCTTATCCTGGAGAGTACACAAACCCTCTCTAGTTGGTCTCCTAACGTATTCTGCCTCAGCTAGAGATACCTCCCGTTCCCTGTCCATTATTGAAGATGCCAGTTGCTTCTTGAAGCTAGCCACCTCCGCCATGAACACCCCTCTTAGAGTAGCTTTGAATGCCTCCCACTTTATTAGCTCAGAGCCAACTTCCCTATTCTCCTTCCAGAACCGCTGAATAGTCTCATTACATTTAATTTTAATATATTCCTCCTGCAACCAGCTAGCCTCCATCCTCCAGTGTCTGATACCTTGTCTCTGACCCAATACAATATCCACTAGTAAGGGTGAATGGTCCGAGTGCACTCTAGGTAAGTACCTCGCCCCAGCCACCAATTGCAGTCCCTCAGGTTCAACCAATGCCATGTCTATCCTAGATAGTGTTTTATGTGTCTCAGAATAGCAAGAGTATTCCCTGATCTCTGGGTGTCTCGCTCGCCATGCATCATAGAAGCCATGTGTTGACATCCACTTTGCAAGCGGTGTTGGGGTTCTCGGCGGTGCATCCAACCTGTCCATTGTCGGATCCACCACCGCATTCAAATCCCCCAAGATGAAAATCCTCCCCTCCGCTATCTCAAAAGTCGCTTGAAGCATATCATCCAGATGAGACAGGGAGAAGGGAGGTGGGACATACAAGTTCACAAAGGTCATGAACCTGTTATGCACCTTTATCACGGTAACAACATATCTACCCTTGATATCCGTTTTTATTGCATGAATACATAGAGGTAGGGATTTAGCCACCAGTGTGGACACTCCCCTAGCAAATGAAGAGTAACTTGCATGGTAAGCCCCAGCAATATGCGCCCTTTTTAAAGAGAGAGTCCTGGAGCCCTGCAGATGCGTCTCCTGCAACAGTATCAAATGCGGTTTATATTTTTTTAGATAATCAAAGACCAGTGACCTTTTAAATTTGGAGTTGAGACCTCTAACGTTCCAGGAGATCACTCTAAGGTTCACAGCCATAGTGGGTAAAGCAAGAGTCTCCCCCCCTCCCCTTCCCATCATTCAGGTATGGCACCTCCCAGGGCTCCAGCACCCCCCCTCCCCACCCTGGTGAGCAGCAGCATAGAAGGCAGACAGTAGACAGCAAACGTGAACTTAAAATCATGAGCATACACAAAGCATAATAATGTTTTTCCCCAATACTTCCCCCCTCCTCCCTCCTTGTTCCCCACCCCCCACCCTGTACCCGCCCCCAACTTGCAAGGCACTTCATTCCCAAAACCTTTAACCTAAAAGAGGTTATAACGGATGTGTGTATTCAAAAAAAAAACACACAGGCTCCAGTATTGTGAGGAGTGAGTTCAGTTGTGAGAGAAAAAAACCTCCCACAGAAAAGTTAAAAAACTCTGGAACACAAAAAATAGAAGAAAATATAAGTATGTAAGGAGAAGAGGAAACTTCTTGTTCCACTCCTCAAGTCTCCAGTGAAAATAGATAAACTGTAGAAGAAAAGCTTTGTTTCCAAAGGGAGAAGAAGAGCCCTGTAGATTCCTTCAGTTGCAAAAGTATTCTTGAGCATTTGAAAATCGCAGACATATATCTTCTGTAGTCTTCCGGACTGCCGGGTGTAGAGAGACCCATCTAAGGGCCCCATTCAATGCCTCTCTACATCTTAGAATAGGGTTGTGAGGAAAAAGGGCGGTAAAAAAGCAGCTCAGCGTCCGCCGCGTTACTTTCCTCTGACATCTCCTATCTCCCAACATCTTCATCTGTATGTAGCAGGTTAAGGTGATCTTGGAGAACCTCCTCTTCTCGGTCGTCCCCTCGCATCCAGCCAATCAGCAGCTTCAGT
The DNA here is from genome assembly GCA_037952925.1 of Lithobates clamitans. NCBI lineage: Eukaryota > Metazoa > Chordata > Amphibia > Anura > Ranidae > Lithobates > Lithobates clamitans. The sequence goes on from JBBGZY010001350.1 coordinate 3,387,530, forward strand.
GGGGGTGGTAAAAAAATGTGTTTTTCCATTATCCACAATGCGTAGTTTTGCTGGGTATAGCATACTGTACATCAGGTTCAGTTCTCTGAGCCGTTTCTTTATCGGATAGAAGGAAGCTCTTTGTTTTTGCGAGGTGGCAGAAAAATCAGGATAAATAGATATCCGATAGTTATGACACTTCAGCTCAGGGCCTGTCCTGGCTCCTTTTAGGATATTTTCTCTGTCTCTGAAGTGCAGAATCTTTGCTATCATGGGTCTGGGGATTGCTCCCTTAGGTGGTGGTTTACCTGGTACACGGTGTGCCCTCTCTATAGCAAACATAGCAGTGAAGGTTCCAGGGGCCATATTCACCTTCAGCCATTCCTCCAGGAATTCCTCAGGATGATTACCTTCCACTCCTTCAGGGAATCCCACCAGCCTTATGTTATTTCTTCTCATGCGGTCTTCCATGTCGGCCATTTTAAGAGTGTGCTCAGAGAGGGTCTTTTTAATGACTTGGTTATCAGTGGTCATAGGCCTGACAGTGTCCTCTAGAGCAGTAATGCGGTGGTCAGCAGCCTGGGCTTTTTCTCTAAGCTTCTGCATATCATGTTTCATATAGGAGAATTCCATTTGCAGTTCCCCAAAGTGGTCTAGCAGTTTAGTCTGACATCCCTGTATGGCAGCCATTATTTGCTTAAGGGACGGCTCTCCTTCCTCCTCCAGGGCCCTGTCTGTATCACGTATGGGTCCCTTATCTCTATCCAGGGATCTCCCCCTGCGCACAGTGCGGTCCCTCTGTATTCTGGGACTCACCCGACCAGATGAAGCAGGCTGCGGTCTTTCAGTGTCCTCATGCTGCTGCTGAAGCGGCGGCCATTCCTCCTCCTCCTCTCTGCCCGGCGCCATCTTGAGAGCCCCAGGCATAGCGTGCCAGCCTCTCCCCCGGTGTTTTTTGCCACGGAGGCCCGTATTTCACCATCCCCTGATGCTCTCCGGAGGGTCCACAACTCATACCCCAGCAGTCCAGGACAAAAACGCTGACTTTAGCTCACAGGATTAGGTCAGGATGTGAAATCTACAGGGAGAGCTCCTCTCAAGACGTCCTCGCATGCTGCGCGCCAGCTCCGCCCCCCCCTTTCTAACCAATCTTAATTCACTCCCTGGTTATCTCTCGCCTTGATTACTGCAACTCCCTCCTCATTGGCCTACCTCTGCATACTCTATCCCTCCTTCAGTCCATCATGAATGCTGCTGCCAGACTCATCCACCTTACCAACCGCTCTGTCTCTGCTACTCCTCTCTGTCAATCTCTCCACCGTCTTTCGCTCACTCAACAAATTCAATTTAAAATACTAACAACTACCTACAAAGCAATCCACAACTCTTCCCCTCAGCTACATCACTGATCTAGTCTCAAAATACCAACCTAATCGTTCTCTTCGTTCTTCTGAAGACCTCCTGCTCTCTAGCTCACTCATCACCTCCTCCCATGCTCGTCTCCAGGACTTTTCCAGAGCCTCTCCAAGCCTATGGAACTCCTTACCTCAATCTGTCCGTCTATCGCCTACTCCATTAGCTTTTAGACGATCCCTGAAAACCCTCCTCTTCAGAGAAGCCTATCCTACCCACACCTAACAACTGTATTTTCATTTTGTCCATCTGATCATCCCCCAAAGCTACTACCCTTTTGTTCCACTTGACCCTCCCCTCTAGATTGTAAGCTCTAACGAGCAGGGCCCTCTGATCCCTCCTGTATTGAAATGTAAATGTACTGTCTTCCCCAATGTTGTAAAGCGCTGCGCAAACTGTTGGCGCTATATAAATCCTGAATAATAATAATAATAATAGTATGAGGCTAGGCCCCAGAGGCTCACAAACCCAGCTGCTTGGGGAAGTAGTTGTAGGATCAGGTGGCCGAAAGTGACCAAGTGACTCTTTGCGAGTAGCGGGGGGGAAGCTACAGGTGTCTCCTACAAAAAGAGCAGCAGCAGGAAGGGGCTTCCTTAAAGATGAATGGCAGGAAACAGCGCAAAGCTCAAACACCACACTGGATGATGGCAATGCTCAATCCCCTCTGCATTTATCCATTCCTTGTTAAGGTCAATGGAAAACTGGAATTTTAACAACATGCAGTGGTGCTGGCAGCATCTCACAAAGTGAATCCTCGGATACAGCGTCACGCTAAAGCAGTGCCATGGTGCCATGGTTCTGAAAAGTGCTCTGCAGCCAACTTCTGGAGGTCTGGTAAGCCCAAAAATGCAGTGTCTGAAGGTCACATTCCAGACTAGCTCTGCATTTTCTAGTCCAGCCTCGTGTGGGTACTGCACTCCAAGTTAGGCTGAAAAAGGGCTAATACATATAATTGAATATAGAGCCCAGCTCAGTAGTGATGTAGCTAGCACTCGTTTGAAGAAAACAAAAGTAGCTAACAAAAAGGTTACACTTTTCTCAGAAGCATAGAAAAATGATCTATCCTCCTAGAACACTAGAAAAAAAATTTACACATGCTGGGAGTAGGAGGTGTTTACTGGACTGAGTCACTGCTTTTGCATTACCATAAACTGATATGGGGAGAAAATCAGTTTTGGTGATGAAAAAATAGTCTGTTGCCACTGACCTTTACACAGGCATGGTACACTGTTATCAGGAAATCCACCCTGGGACATGTTAATACTGTATATTGATCCCTAAAGTATGTGTAAACCCTCACTCAGTTTAAAAAATTTTTTAAAGGCAAAACATTTGTGTATAGATATAAAAACATTATAAATAGCTTTTTTTCCCTTTTTTAATAAGTGATCACATACCCTCCGTTCTCAGCTGCATAAGGAGCTCAGAGAGTTAACGGAGAAGAAACATCACACTGATCTTCACTCTGAATGGCTGTCCGGGAAGGGGCATGTCAGGACAAGTTGATCATTGGAGGAGAGCAGGCTGAGTTCTCAGCACAGCTAGGAAGCAGACCACTGTGTGCTCGGATGCCTAGTGTGGTCAGTTTTTTAATACGAAAGCAGAGGGACTGGCAGGAACACCAGGCATTTCAGACAAAGGAAGCAATACATAGCGAACAGGATACTTTTTCATACAAGTACATTTTACAGTAGGTAGACATTAGAAATATGAAATATTGTTCACATATTCTTTAATTTACCGATTTCCTTAACTTTGCCAAAGTTATGATCAACACTAACCTTCTGCATCTTTATTCTTTCTGCAGTAATTCATCCGGAATACAAAGGCATCCAAGATACAGGCAATGATGATGGTTATTACAACCTGTAATAGATGAAGAAATAACTTATGCAACAAGGATTATGATGGCCACCCACAGAAGGATAAACATGGAAATTATAGATTTTGTTTAAATAATCTTTTACATGAAAACCACTGTATGACATAATGATGATTTGGTTAAATAGACTGAATTTTCCACCAGGACCCAATATTCCTTCTCAAATAAAACATTTACTGAATAATAGGATCCTTAAAGCGAAACATGGCCACCTTCACGGTTATATTTACTATACATCCTCTAATGAATCATTCACCGAATGATACAAACTTTTGTCATCATTATACACTAAACCATAAACATGCACCTGATCCACAAGGATTTAAATTTAGGTCTCTGAATTTTTCATTGGTAAATACGAACTACATGCAACATCCCAATGATTTCTTACAATGGATTGCCAATGCTTGTTTCTTTAAAGGCTGCATTCATATCTGGGTATTTTTTATTTCAAAGCTCTAACAAAATCCCATTCTTTTAAATTGTGGCTGTTCACATATGCGCGCTCAGATGCCTGTAGTTCGATGCTCGACAGTGGCGGCTGGTCACAAAACCCGCTGTCGCTCGATTGTTAGCCCATCCAACCCTGCACTTACCCCATCTAGGCCGTGGGCAGCGCTTCCTCCTAGTCTGCTTTACCCAGCGTCTCCTCCAGCTCCTTCTCGGTGGCCAATACGATCGCTTCTCCTCTGCGCCTCAAGCCCAGCCTTTTTTAAGCCAATTAGAGCCTCTGGCTCTAATCATGTGCTTCTGAAGAAAAAAAAACGCATAAACGCCAGACGAATGAAATGGGGGGCAGCGTCCCTGCACCCCGTATGGACGGACCGCCACTGATGCCTGAGACGCAGAATGGGGTATTTTTGAAGCAGAATAGGCATTTTCCACTCCTCATAGAAACTTGCTATTCATTGGCTTGTACAAAAACATTTAAGACCGAATAAGCCTGAAAAACGCACAAAAAAAAAAAAATGCAGATCCTGGTCCCTTAAAGCAGATTAAACAGCACAGTGCTTGTGCTGTGCAATCTGCCCCCTTCTAAACTGTAAAAAAAACCCTCCCTGATTCCTCCACTTCCTGTGTCCCCCTCTCTGACAATGAAAATCAGGGCCGCTGAGCTCTGACCATCGTTGTCAGCGGATGTCCCTCCGTCATACGCAGCCCTGCTCTGCTCTCATCTCTCCCCCTAACCCCCTCCTCCCTGCCTGTCAGCTCCGTGTCTATCTCCATCCCGCCCCACCCTATTAGTAAAATTAAAACTTTGAAATGGTCACTGCCAGACCCTCTATTAGAGCCTGGCATAGCACACTGTATTCTTTTATAAAAACGAGGCTTGTAAATACCTGTTTAGAGCGATCTTCAGGCCGGTCTCATGACTCTCGACCAGTTTCCAGGGCTACTGCAGGAGGAACTGAGCGGCCACGTGACCTCCCCAGCTGACGTCAGGAGATCTCGGCCCCTCCTGCAGAAGCCATCCATCGGAGCTGTACAGCAGCCGCGCGTCATGTGACCGGCCTGAAGACAGCTCTAAACAGGTATTTTCAAGCCTTGTTTTTATAGAAAAGGGGCTGGCATAGACTTACTTATATGGGTTAACAACCAATTTAATTTGTATTTGCTCTCTACAGCATTCACTGGTAATCTCTATATGTGCAACAGATTCAGGACAGTGAATACTTTTATACGTTTGGCCATAAATAGTAGCAATATAAGCATTTTTCACTAACTTTTAACATCCTTTTCTGGGAGTATAGTCCCCAGGCTTCCATTAATTAAGGCCATGGGTTATATGATGCATCCTTCACTGGCAAACAAAACTGTTTGAACAGTCCATATAACCCCTCCCACTCACAGCAATCCTTTTATAGCAAGCAATAAAAGGATACACCAGATGGGAGGGCCTGTACTCCAAAAAAAAAAAACATTTTTTTACAGATAAGTAAAAAATTCCTTATTTTCTAATCGCACAGCACAGTACACAGACTTCCATTAATGAAAACCATGGGATGTGCCCAAGCAATACAACTGAGTGGTGGGCAACACAGCAAACAATGCCAACAGGCACAAAATAAGAGAATCAGATCCCCAAACAAGAAACTGGCCTCAGTGAAGGCCTAAACATCCAACTGGTAGAACTTAAACATGTACAGAGAAGCAGGTGTGGGACTTGCAATCTGAGAAACAGACACTTGGTGCTGAAAAGCCTAAGAGGTATCAACTAAATGAGTCAAGTGAGTCTTAACCACTTGCCGCCAAATCACGTATATGTATGTGACTGGCTTCAAGACGCTATACCGGGGTTATGGCTGCAGCTGTATGCCATAACCACTAGGGGTGCGCATCTTCACTGGCCTCACGATTCGATTCGATTACGATTATCAGGTCCACGATTAACGATGCATCACGATTACTGCGCGCGGTTTTCATCCAAAAAATTTAAGTAGTCAGAAGAACTCCATTTTTTAAATTTTATCTGTTCTTAAAAAAAAGACAACACTCCTTGCATGTAGCAAAGTGTAAACAGTGCAGACAACTTAAAGAGGAGCTCCAGACTGCCCCCAAATGACTACAGGAGATGATCAGAGACTGCGGACATGGCACAGGAGATGATCAGAGACTGCGGACATGCTACAGGAGATGATCAGAGACTGCGGACATGGCACAGGAGATGATCAGAGACTGGGGACATGCTACAGGAGATGGTCACAGACTGGGGACATGGCACAGGAGATGGTCACAGACTGGGGACATGGCACAGGAGATGGTCACAGACTGGGGACATGGCACAGGAGTTGGTCACAGACTGGGGACATGGCACAGGAGATGGTCACAGACTGCGGACATGGCACAGGAGATGGTCACAGACTGCGGACATGGCACAGGAGTTGGTCACAGACTGGGGACATGGCACAGGAGATGGTCACAGACTGGGGACATGGCACAGGAGATGGTCACAGACTGGGGACATGGCACAGGAGTTGGTCACAGACTGGGGACATGGCACAGGAGATGGTCACAGACTGGGGACATGGCACAGGAGATGGTCACAGACTGGGGACATGGCACAGGAGATGGTCACAGACTGGGGACATGGCACAGGAGATGGTCACAGACTGGGGACATGGCACAGGAGATGGTCACAGACTGGGGACATGGCACAGGAGATGGTCACAGACTGGGGACATGGCACAGGAGATGGTCACAGACTGGGGACATGGCACAGGAGATGGTCACAGACTGGGGACATGGCACAGGAGTTGGTCACAGACTGGGGACATGGCACAGGAGATGGTCACAGACTGGGGACATGGCACAGGAGATGGTCACAGACTGGGGACATGGCACAGGAGATGGTCACAGACTGGGGACATGGCACAGGAGATGGTCACAGACTGGGGACATGGCACAGGAGATGGTCACAGACTGGGGACATGGTACAGGAGATGGTCAGACACTGGGGACATGGCACAGGAGATGGTCAGACACTGGGGACATGGCACAGGAGATGGTCAGACACTGGGGACATGGCACAGGAGATGGTCAGACACTGGGGACATGGCACAGGAGATGGTCACAGACTGGGGACATGGCACAGGAGATGGTCACAGACTGGGGACATGGCACAGGAGTTGGTCACAGACTGGGGACATGGTACAGGAGATGGTCACAGACTGGGGACATGGCACAGGAGATGGTCACAGACTGGGGACATGGCACAGGAGATGGTCACAGACTGGGGACATGGCACAGGAGATGGTCACAGACTGGGGACATGGCACAGGAGATGGTCACAGACTGGGGACATGGCACAGGAGATGGTCACAGACTGGGGACATGGCACAGGAGATGGTCACAGACTGGGGACATGGCACAGGAGTTGGTCACAGACTGGGGACATGGCACAGGAGATGGTCACAGACTGGGGACATGGCACAGGAGATGGTCACAGACTGGGGACATGGCACAGGAGATGGTCACAGACTGGGGACATGGCACAGGAGATGGTCACAGACTGGGGACATGGCACAGGAGATGGTCACAGACTGGGGACATGGTACAGGAGATGGTCAGACACTGGGGACATGGCACAGGAGATGGTCAGACACTGGGGACATGGCACAGGAGATGGTCAGACACTGGGGACATGGCACAGGAGATGGTCAGACACTGGGGACATGGCACAGGAGATGGTCAGACACTGGGGACATGGTACAGGAGATGGTCAGACACTGGGGACATGGCACAGGAGATGGTCAGACACTGGGGACATGGCACAGGAGATGGTCAGACACTGGGGACATGGCACAGGAGATGGTCAGACACTGGGGACATGGCACAGGAGATGGTCAGACACTGGGGACATGGCACAGGAGATGGTCAGACACTGGGGACATGGCACAGGAGATGGTCAGACAATGGAGACATGGCACAGGAGATGGTCAGACAATGGAGACATGGCACAGGAGATGGTCAGACACTTTGGACATGGCACAGGAGATGATTAGACACTTTGGACATGGCACAGGAGATGGTCAGACACTTTGGACATGGCACAGGAGATGACAATTCTATGATATGGACTTGTGTCACAGCGCCCCCCCTCCCCCTCCCCCTCCCCACTTACATGCTGCTCTGCCGGTGGGCGATCTGCCTGCTCACCATCTCCCCCCCGATCTCCATTCGTGCGGCCGGTGTTCCCGGTCAGGTCAGGTTCTCAGGTCAGCATCTCCAGCAGTGAATTCTCCCGGGAGAGCGCTCGGTGCATAAAGTTGTTTTTAGTGTGTGTATATTCCGGTCATGTGACTCTCAGCCGTGCCTCCCTCCTCTCACGTCTCTCCTGATGTCAGCTCCGCCCGCCTCTCTTCTGACCTGATAGCTCCAGTCAGTGGGCGGAGCTGACACCAGGAGAGACTGAGAGGAGGGAGGCGCGGCTGAGAATCACATGACCGGATTATACACACACTAAAAACAGCTTTATGCACGGAGTGCTCTCCCGGGAGGGGGCGGGGCCAGACATCGATTTTTCGGGTCGCATGCATCGATGCCGCATCGGGGACACCCGATTTGCGATGCATCGATGCAGCGATTAATTTCAGCAGCCCTAATAACCACAGTATTTTTTTTACAGCTGGTTGTGCTTTTTCATCTAAAAGTAATCCTAGCGGCTAATTAGCCTCTGGATTGCTTTTACAGGCAGCGCCCACCCGGTGCCGGTATCCGATAGAGCTGGCTGGGGACCGGAAAGGTCCCCAGCCGTCTCTATGATCAAGGAGACCAGAAGCTATGGCATTACATCACGTCTGTTTAGAGGAGATGTAAAACCTGCCATTTTTTTTTTTTTTTTTTGGAAAGCATGAGATCAATGAATTTTTTTTTTTTTATCTCAAGCTTTCCAGGGTAGAGGAGAGATCTGCAGTCTTACAGACCCCAGATGTCTCCATAAAGATGACTTGTCATGCTGTTTACATTTCTTGTCATAGGAATAAAAGTGATAAAAAAAAATAGTTTAAAAGGGACAGTGCAGAAAAAATAAAATAAAATAATTTTTTTAAAGCTTCCATTTGTCCCTCCATGCTTGCACGCAGAAGCAAATGCATATGTAGGTCGCTCACGTACATGTAAACAATAATCACACCACATGTGTGGTATTGCTGCGAACGTTATAGCAAGAATAATAATTCTAGCGTTATACCTCCTCTAACTCTAAACTGATAACCTGTAAAAAATCTAAAAGCATCACCACGTAGATTTTTAAGTATCGTAATATGTCACTGTTCCACAAGCGTGTGCAATTTTAAACTGTGACATGTTATATACCTATTTACTTGGTGTGACATCTTTTATATTTTAGGAAAAAATTGGGTTATAAATTGTGCATTTTTTTTGCATTAAATTTTATTAAAGTCTATTTTTTCATAAAAAATTGAGTTTGAAAAACCGCTGCGCAAACACTGGGTGACATAAAAAATTGCAACCACCATTTTATTTTCTAGGGCCTCTGTAAAAAAAAAAAAAAAAATATATAATGTTTGGGGGGTTCTAAGTAATTTTCTAGCAAAAAATGCTGATTTTTACTAATGTGTCAGAATAGACCTGGTCTTCAAGTGGTTAGCAGCAAATGAAGAATTTCCATTCTTCAAGGCATAAGCATTAGTTATAAACTGCTTAATCCAGCTAGAAATAGGGGAATGAGACACAGGATGCCCCTATGGATAGTTCCAGGAGGGACAAAGGGAGAATTCAGATAGAAGTGGTGGCTAAGAGGCAAACTCGCACTGCACCATACCTAAACAGTGTTCAGAAATTTATTTAGGATGCTTTCGACATTTCTGCACAAAGAGAAGCCAGGGCAATGTCCTGATTAAGGTGGGAGGGAGAAACTATTTTGAAGTGATAGGAGGTTCAAGGACCCCAAACCACCTTGTCCCTATGAAGAAAAAAAATAAAGTTTTGCATGATGTGTTGCTATGACCATTTGTATAGTAACTTTATTGCAATAATATGGAGTTAGATATATTATTTAAGAGCATGTTTACAGAGGCTCTTCTCCTTCATTGATATGTAAATAAACCAGTTGTATAGGTTTTGGAGCTGAGCAGAGGAAGATGGTAGGCAGGAAGTTGGTGGGAGGGGCTTGGGGAGTTTTTGAAAGAAACGTGTTCGGAGGGGATGTGTTTGGAAGGACGATGGAGTAACACATGGCTGCTGGAAGCTGGATAACTTTGAAGAACTTTTGAGTTGGACTGAGCAAGGAACCGTGAAGGACATTACATCTTAAACCCTAAGTTGTGTAACTGTTTAGTTTACTTAATGCGTACATATTGTACATGCATTTATTTGTAGGCATATATTTGTATGGTATGAGTTGTGTTGTATTGTGTATCCTACAGTTGTATGTGCAGTTTTTCCTGTTTAGTAAAGCATTGAAACACTACAGAAGTCTAAGCTTCCTTGGTTTTACCACAAGAACTTAAGAGATAGACGCAAAGCAAAACGCATGATAGGTTTGTCAATTCCGAGACCTGCCTTGCTGAGAGCCTCAAGAAAAACACCTTACGATTAAGGTTGACTAAGTGTATACCTCAAATGAACTCAATGTGAGCAAACGGGACCAGAATAGGATCCCGTGGTGAGGCTAGTGAGTGAACGGGGGTCACTATGTGAGCCAATCCCCAGGCAAAGCTCTTTACTAATGAATAAGCGATTAGCGATCACTGAAAGAGAATATCCATGGCCAAAACTTGACCCTTCCAGCCCAGACTTGACAGAGGACAGCACACGTCCCATGGAGTATACCACTTATGCCTTCCACTTTTTGTGGTAGGTCTTCTCAATTGAGTACTGCCAAGTAATTCTCTTGGGGGAGCGTACACTTTTGTCCGGCTATGGGCCAGTCTGCTTGCAAAACATCCTGTACTAGTAGGAGAACCAGAAAGAACCTAGGTTTCTTGGATTTGGGAAGGAATATCATACTGGTGACCTAAGGTTTAGATAGGGAGGCTCTAAGTTCAAACAGCTATACACCTCGTCCACCAGAACCTTACTGGTCTATTTTAGATTAGGTGTGACTGGGAGCGACCGCCCTTCCTCCCGGGAGGGTATATCCCCAGACTCACCACTCCAGGGCTCTGGGCTCCTTCTCAGGGGCATACAACCTGGTAGCATACCCCTTCCTCCATGTAAAGGGTCTACAGGGACTGGGTCACACCAGTGTGGATCGCTATTGTCTTGGATCTGTAAGAGCACCCTGTGGTTAACTGCACCTTGCTGTACCACTGTACCAAGGGTGAGCGCCAATGCAGGGTCCAGCGCCGGAGGCAACAATAGAGGCCGGCCGGCATCTTCATGTAGCAGGGTCCAGGTACAGTCCCCAATGCTACTGTCAAGGAGTACCAATCCAGAAGTTGCACAAGGTAGCTGCAATAGTTGTAGGTGCACCTGAGTTGAAAAAAGGGTTTTCTCAGTGCGAAGATCAGCAAGGTATCCTCTTCGTTTTCTAGTTAGAATTAGGACTTTTACACCAGAAAACTACTTATAGTAGAGGGAGGCCACCCATCACCTAAGGACACTAGCTAACAATTGGGAATTGCTGGAAATGGGAGGGGTTATATGGTATGTCTCAACAGCTTTGATTACCAATTTCCTTACCTGAAGGTGTCAACATATAACATGGTCTTGATAAATGGTAGCCTGTGCCCTGTACTGTACAAAAAAGTTATTTAATGTAGATATGTATGTATATACTCACCATAGTGACAATATAAAACACCATGAAGTAAAGGCGTGCCCAGTGTGATGTCTGAGAAGTCACTCCTTCCTGTCCAAAAGACAAATTTCGTGTCACAAATAATGTGGGCCTTTTACACTATATGCTGAAATACTGTTCAGAAAAATATTGCACTATATACTGTATATTCATATAGGCAATGATCTTTCCACCTTCATGTCTTGTAACACTTACCATGATTATATACCAGTTATTCACCACTGTCAGTTCAAATAATGTTACTACAAGAGAGATGACAGGTTCAGACAAGCTATAAATGACAGAATTAACAAATATTTGTATATAAAGCACAAAGCACCACATTGTTTCTTGATTCTCAACAGGTCACACCGGTGTGACTTGTCATGTGATTTGACAGTTTCAAATCGCATTACACACCCTATTGTGCGCATTGGAAACAATCAAGTCAGTGCGACTGATATTGATGTCACACCGATTTTGAAAGTAGTTCCTGCACTACTTTTTGTAAGCTCGGGTGTGACTTTAATAGACATTTGTGCATGAAGTCACACAGATGTCTTTCAAGTCGCACCTGAAGTAGCACAATTTCAATATCACAATCGGTGGGATGGAGTATAAAGCAGGAAGATGCAGCTTGGAAACATTTCCAACTCATCTCAAATGCAAGAAGAATGCACCTAAAAGCCGCATGCATTTGCCTATAAAATAAGCCCAAAACCCACTGACACAGGCCCATTGAATCAGTGTAACTGATCTATTAATTACCACTAGAGGAAAATCTTTAGAACAGGAGCGTAATACTTGTGGGGTTGAGCTGAGAAATAGTACGCTAGTGTATTTTAATATCAGTACGCTATAGCATTACGCTAAGGTATTTCAATATAAGCCCAGGGCATTTCAGACAATATTTTCACTGCTAGGAGAAGGGACAATGTGATTAACTGTCACTTGTTAGTAGAGATTTAACTTGGCAATTGATTCAGGTTCAACACAATTTAAATTGAGCCAGCTGTCAACAAGCTGTTAATGGTTGATTCTGTATCAGAGTGTAAGGCCACTATACAAAACATTCTTGTTGGGAGTCAAAATATTTTAGCAATTTTTTTTACTAGAGGCTATATTTTCCTTATATTAAAAATGATGTAGGGGGCGCCATTTCTCCCCATTGGTGTGCATAATATGCCTCAGAGCAGCCCCAGCGTCGGGGGCATGCTGGAGAGGGTTAGTTGGTGGCCACTTTGTGCCCCCCGCCCCCGGCACTTTGGCTGGTCGGGCTACCCTTTAGTTACTTTAGCACTTGGTTAATATATGCTGCCCTAGTGCTAGTTACTGTTGGTGAAGGTGACGTAGAGGCTACCCCCACTTCTTGTTGGGGGGGGGGGGGACCTTTGGTATCACCCTATTATTATGACTGTTGCTCCTTTATTATTTCCTTGTATTTTACATTTTCACATTTTTATACATGTCCTTTCAAGCTTCTGGTTTTATGCTACTGAAAATGTTCGCTGAGATGTGTTATTTTGTCTTAAATACAAATTATACAAAAAAAAAAGAAGATGTAGGGTATATCACTTCTGCAATTTGCATTATTGGCCCATATTTTTAGATGTTTTTCACAAAATCTGTCAGTAATACCTGCCACCATTTAAGAGTCAAGGGGTCAATTCACTAAGCTGCAATGGAATGTTTCCACTTTTTGCCTGAATGGGCTTTTAACAATTGTCACAGATCATTATTTTATCGCATAAAGCTTTATTTTATTACAACCACACAAAGCTAATTTTTCCACAATCTTCAATAAAAACTCATAGGTATTGCAAGCACAGAAACCAGCAGCGTTTTAAAGGCCCACTCTCGGCAAGATCTATAGTCAGTAGACTGTTAGGCAGATAATTACCATGTAAGAATATTGGCTCAATTTACCTCTTAGCAGCTGCCTGTTCATCTAGTCCTCCAGAGGCTTTTCCTGTCCACACATTTTTGCCTGTTTCCTGTGCATTAAGAGGACGGGTCCCCCCATTACCACCTTGCCGTTTATTCTTTGGTCGGGCTGACATAACCACATCAGTACAAACCAAGCTTTGTGCAGGTTTATTAAAATGGGTCTGCTTCTGTCTGTTCCACTCACTGCTGCCCAGTTCCACTCACAACGGACATCCTCTGCTTCTTTCCATAGTTCTGCCTCACTGTATCAGCGCAATAGCAGCTACACCTCCTCCACTGTTGAGCATGCTGATGCTGCATGTTGCCCAGCAACTCAGGACACTAAGCAGGACATCTGACTCTTCTACTTGCTGCCAACATTTGCCTGACTTTTTCTGCTTATGTTCAGCACCCTATACTATTCTACACGATATGCTGCATGTTGCCCAGCAGCTCAGGACACCAAGCAGGAAATCAGACTCTCCTACCTGCAGCGAACATTTGCCTGACTCTTTCTCCTGATGTTCAGCACCCTATGCTATTCTCCACTGTACAGATTCTAGCTGCTGCAGAATGTAATTCTGCAGAGAATAGTTGCCGTGCTCTGAATGTCATGCCTTTCTTTGCCTGTGTCACCCTTGTATGTTATTACCCACATATGAACTCGAAGCCTCTAAACAGCATCTTGTAGCTGCTAGTTTCTGTACAGTGGAGAACAGCTCAGGACTGTGTACACTGTGCAGTGGGTAATAGCACAGTGGACAGGAAACAGAAAGGCAGAACATTCAGAGCACAGCAGCTTTTCTCTGCTGAACGGCATTCTGCAGCTGCTGTTTTCTGCACAGTAGAGAATAGTACAGGGAGAAGGACAAAGGCAGAGAGAGGCAGGACATACAGAGAACAGCAGCTTTTCTCTGCTGAGCAGCATTCTACAGCTGCTGTTTTCTGCACAGGGGGAAGGACACGGCAGATAGAAGGGGGATATAGAGAACAGCAGCTATTCTCTCCTGAATGCCATTCTGCGGCTGCTGTTTCCTGTACTGTGGAGAATAGCAGAATAGAGGGATAGAGAGGTGAACACAAGAAATTAGAGTCAGGTAAATGCTGGCAGCAAATAGAGAAATCCAATGCACTGCTTTCACCTCTGTGTCCTCAGCAGCCGAGCAACATGCAGCACCAGAACATTCAACAGTGGAGGAAGAAGCAGTGATTAACAGGGCATTTGTGAACTGGATGACAAAGGACAGGATTACTCCACTGACACCACCCACAGGCCAGTTCAAGCAACGCCCAACTAAGAAGCAAATATCCAGATCCACACTGGGATGTTAAAAATCAAGGGACCAATATGAATGATCATTTGTTTTTTTAAAGTTATTCCAGACTTGAGTTTAAAAAAGCAACAGCCCATCTGTTTTAATTTATGACCTGAAAATTACACATAATAATGGAGATAACACATAGAACATGCAGGCAAGAAAAATAGCTCATCTGAGCAGTACTGCCATTAGTGAATAAAGGAAAAAAATCAACAAAGGGAAACAGAAAATAAAAACTAAGGAAGCTATTGCATGCATTATGCTTTTTTTGAACTAAAGTCAGAACATATACAATATATAAGCACACTGGGAAATGGTTTATATCCTTCCCCTTCTCTTACCAAAGCTGATAAGGATGTTGTCAAAGTTATTTAAATAGTAGTAACCTTCATCCATCAGGCTATGGTTGCCCACAGTATGGTTAAGGAAACGATAAGAATCTGCCACTGTGCTAGTACTGAGAGAAAATAATAATTAATAACAATTGACAAAACATCAAACAGAATCACATAATTAATGCCTGACACAAAATATAAAGTGAACAGTAAAAGCTCAAAACCAGTAATTATTATGGAAGGATTAGGCTAAACAGTGATACCGGTGATTGATAAATAAGGATTTTTGCATTACCTGTAAAATCGTTTTCTTGGAGTTTAGTACAGGACACAGGCTACTCTAAGCCCTAACTGTGCATTCTATGCTGCCACTTTCAGGTGAGGACACTAACAAAGTTCCCACTTCCAGCAATCCTCATTTTTGTTTTATCAAGTAATCAGAGGAAACTGCCAGAACAATGGGAAGGGTGGCCTGTGTCTTGTACTGTACTCCAAGAAAAGGATAATACAGGAAGTCAAAAGTCCTTATACAGGCTCCTTTAAGATTTGATCATGGGACATCTCCAAGCAAAACTACTAAGGGGTGGGCAACATAGTAAACAATGCCAACAGGGAAAAAACAAGGGAAAAGGGGTGCCAATCATCTGTAAAATCACGGATAGTAAAAATCGATGATTTTTAATCCTGCCCGTGAATGTGTAGTGTGTCCGTAAAAATGCCGACCCAAGAGTTGCTCTGCTTTCCCCTGCCTCCTGAGCCAATGAGAAACCACTATAACCTGGTCCAGTGTTCCCACGATGTCGGCACCCCAGCCGATTTTCAGGATCAGCGGTCAGGTCCTTTTGGCTTCACAGCTGGTTCTCTACTGCGCATGCACACAGCATGCTACGCTAATTGGCCCGGCGGTGGAGGAAGGAGGGGGCCAAACTTCAGAGGGACGGCGCCGCGGCACCATCTCCGAAAGTGGGACCTGTCAAAAACAGGTCCCCCTTCCTCCCTCCCCCCGAAAGGTGCCAAATGTGGCACTGGAGGGGGGGAAGGAGACAGATAAGCGTTAGTTCCACTTTTGAGTAGAATTCAACCTTAAAAAAACGATGACTCAGGTGTCAGTGGGGTTCTCCTGTTTACAGATGAAGTGTACACTAAAGTTCTGGCAATTGGAGCTGTCAAAAAAAAAAAAAAAAGCATGTTTATCAACAACAAAATAAAAAGAAACCTTGTTTCTTTTTGTAGCTTAGAGTTTTTCTTAATCTACAGATTATTTGCTTTAAATGACAATTGCGCAGTCGTGGGACGCTGTACCGAAAAAATACCTTTTCCCCCCACAAATAGAGCTTTCCTTTGGTGGTATCACATCTGTGGTTTTTATTTTTTGCGCTATAAACAAAAAAAGACTGACAATTTTGGGAAATTTTTTTTCTTTTTTACTTAACTGTAACACATACCCAATAAAAAAAAAGTAAAAAATAAAATGTGCTCATCAATTCCCCCCCCCCAAAAAAAATAATCCCAAGCAGCGTATATTGATTGAGTTGCGCAAAAGTTAGAGTCTACAAACTGTGGGATATTTTTTAGATATTGTATTTTATTTAAACTAGCAATGGCAGCGATTGGCGAATTTTAGCGGGACTGCAACATTGCGGTGGACAAATCTGACACAAAGTGACTTTTTGGGGACCAATGACACCAAAACAGTGATCAGTGCTAAAAAAAACATCAACTTGGCACTGGCAGGGAAGGGGTTAACATCAGGGGCAAGCAAAGGGTTACATGTGTCCCTAGGGGGTGCTTTCTAACGGTGGGGGATGTGCTTTGACTAAAGTTAAACAGAGATCTGTGTTTGTGCTTAGCAGAAACACAAGAGCTCCCTTTTCCCCTCTGGCAGAGCGGCAGTCTGCCTTGTTTACATAGACAGACCGCCGGTTTGCCTCTTTTCAGCACGATTGGCGGGTCCCACTGTGTTCAATCACAGTGGTAACGGGTCGCCATCAGCTCGAGCACACCAGACCCCGTGCACGAAATCACGTACAGGTACGCAATTTCGCGCAGGAGGGCCACCCTGCCACAGTATATCTACGTGGGGCGGCCAATAAGTGGTTAAAGCAACTTGTCAAGTAAAAAAAATATTTTTTTTGTTTTGTTTTTTTTAATTAACTGTTCCTCTGTTTAACCCCTTATTAACCCTTAATTTACTCTAATCAGCCTTAATTAACTCCTTATTCTCCTCCATTTTATTATCATTTTCCTGCTGATTTTTTTTTTGTTCCCTTCTATTTTATAAACTATTAATAATTAAACCTTTTTTTGTTTGCTTTATTTGTTGATTCTTTTACACCTTTAACTACTTCCCGCCCGCCCTATAGCGGATTGACGTCCGGGAAGTGGTTCCGTTATCCTGACTGGGCGTCATATGACGTCCAGCAGGATAACATGCCGCTGCGCTCCCCGGGGGCACGCATTGCGGCGAACGGTGGAGCGGTGTGTCAGCCTGGCACACCGCTACACCGATCTTGGTAAAGAGCCTCCGGCGGAGGCTCTTTACCACGTGATCAGCCGTGTCCAATCACGGCTGATCAAGCTGTCAATGGGAAGAGCCATTGATCGGCTTTTCCTCACTCGTGTCTGACAGACGTGAGTAGAGGAGAGCCGATCGGCGGTTCTCCTGACAGGGGGGGTCTGCGCTGATTGTTTATCAGCGCAGCCTCCCCTCAGATCACCACACTGGACCACCAGGGATCGCCACTAGGACCACCAGGGAAGGGGCAACATGTGGATGGCCAGGTATGTACCCCATGGCCATCCACATGTGCCCAATCTGTGCCAATCAGTGCCCACAAATGGGCACTGATTGGCACCATTATGTTCCAGCAATGCCCCCAATATGTTTTATGAGTGCCACCTGTCATTGCCCATCGGTGCCACCTGTCATTGCCCATCAGTGCCACCTGTCAGGGACCACCTATCAGTGCCCATCAGTGCCACACATCAGTGCCACCCATAAGTGCCCATCAGTGCCACCCATATGTACCAATCAATGCCACCTACGAGTGCCCATCGGTGCCGCCTACGAGTGCCCATCGGTGCCGCCTACGAGTGCCCATCGTTGCCACCTATGAGTGCCCATCGTTGCCACCTATGAGTGCCCATCGGTGCCACCTATGAGTGCCCATCGGTGCCACCTATGAGTGCCCATCAGTGCCGCATACCAGTGCCACCTATCAGTGCCCATCAGTGCCACCTATCAGTGCCCATTAGTGCCACCTCATTGGTGCCACCTCATCAGTGCCCATCAGTGCCGCCATATCAATGCCCGTCAGTGCAGCCATATCAGTTCCCGTCATTGAAGGAGAAAACGTACTCATTTACAAAAAATTTTAAGAGAAACAAAGAAAAACTTGTTTTTTTTTTCAAAAATTTCGGTCTTTTTTTATTTGTTGCGCAAAAAATAAAAACCGCAGAGGTGATCAAATACCACCAAAAGAAAGCTCTATTTGTGGGAACAAAATGATAAAAAATTTGTTTGGGTACAGTGTAGCATGACCGCGCAATTGTCATTCAAATTGCAACAGCGCTGAAAGCTGAAAATTGGCCTGGGCGGGAAGGTGTCTAAGTGCCCGGTATTGAAGTGATTAAACATATATTTAGACGTTTCACATTGGAAAAAAAAAAAAAAACCTAACTTTTTAACGCTTTGTACCATTGCGGACAGCTAAAGTATAAACAAAACAGTTGCGATAGGTATCGGTAATTGGCATTGGCGAGTTTAAAAAAAAATATTGGTACTTGTAAAAAAACAAAAAAACAAAAATGGTATCGGTGCATCCCTACTTCAATCTTCCACTAATTGTGTTGTCCATCACCTAAGCACACTCACAAAAAGATGAAAATTGTTGGGAGTGGGAGGGGTTATATGGGCTGTCATAACTTTTTTTTGTCCGTGTCCTCACCTGAAAGTGGCAGCATATAACCCATGGTCTAGAATTAAAGGAGCATGTGTCTTGTACTGTACGAATAAGAAGAGTTGCTTGCAACTTAACATATGACCTACAGAGTTACCCCAGAAAAACATAATTTTTATCAATTTTTACTCATTTTTCTAATGTTTATTAACAGTTTCATATCATTTTATTCATTATTCATGTAATATATTGTACTTACACACATTAAAATGATTTTTCTTTTTTGAATCTAAAAAATAGTTTTTATTGTGAAAGAAACACATGACATTTTAACAGACTGCATCAAATATGCGTTTTACATTACTTTGTGAAAAATTACAGAAAACGCCCCAGTACAGAACCTCTGTAGAACTGTCCAACAAAAGTTATACATAATGCCCGAATGTTATACAACAGAAATATGCATGTTTTTTCCGTAGGTAAAAATTTTTTTCAGCTGTATAAAATTATTCAATGAGAAAATAGATTCTACAAATAAAAAAGAAAATAGAAGAAAAAAAAAAAAGGGAGAAACAACTAACTTGTGAACATTTGCAGAATAGAAAAACAGTCGCGCATACCAACCACTCATCATCTGACTATGTCTTCACCTAATGTGTCTTATTCCTCCAACAATCTATTCAGCACTAGTTGATGTGGTGCAAGGCCTGTAACATCTAACCATGGTTGCCAAATAGAGAATTTTTTAGGGGCTTTTCTATGCGGGTAGGTCAATTTTCCTCTAATTATCATAGAATTAACCTGTTCTATCCATTGTCCCCTGGTAGGCACCCTGGGAGAAATCCAACACCTCGCAAGTCATTTTCGGGGCTTTGTACAGTAACCGCAATATAGCTATTTGTTCGTTTGGATTCAGGGTATCCTCTCCCAGTGCTCCCAACAGACAGACAACAGGATCGCTCTTCAACTGGTAGTCATAAACCTGGGATATTGTAGATATAACCTCTGTCCAATAACGAAAAAGCTTGGGGCATTTCCATAGCATATGTAGTAAGTCCCCATGTTCCCTTTGACATTTCGGGCATAATAGGCTATCTCTACATCCCCATTTATGCAGCTGTGTTCTGTGGAGAAGAAAGAGATGAGATAACTTCTGCGAGGCCGAGAGACAACAAGGGAGCAGCATTTAGGCAAGCCTCCCAGAGTTCTCCATCTATATTGCCTACATCTCTCTCCCAACCACTCTTGCATGGCATATCTGATGTCCCCTGCAGAGCACCTAGTAGCATAGAATAGGCCCGGGAGATCATGCCTTTCTTGTCAGGAGCCATGAATACCTCTTCTATGATGGGGTGTGCTGTCAATATAAGTTTTGAGACCCGAGCCTGCACGTGCAGGGCATGTCACAGTTGTAGGTATTTGTAAAATTGTTTCGTCGGGATTTCATAGTCATGTTGTATCTCTATAAAGGCTTTCAGTACAGTCCCCTGATATAATTGAGAAATATTTTTAATTCCCTTATTATTCCATTCACAGAATCCTTCTAATTTTAGTAGTTTCCTATAGTGAGGGTTACGCCAAAGCGGAGTACAGAACAGAAAGCCTGACACCTTTAGATTTGTCTTGGTATAGTTCCACAAGTTTTTCAGCAGGGTTATGCCACATACACACGGTCGGAATTTCTGACAACAAATGTTCGATGGGAGCTTGTGGTCGGAAATTCCGACTGTGTGTAAGCTCCAGCGGACATTTTCCGTTGGAATTTCCGACAAACAAAATTTGAGATCAACAAAATCTGTTGTCGGAAATTCCGATCTTGTGTACACAATTCCGACGCACAAAATTCCACGCATGCTCGGAATCAAGCAGAAGAGCCGCACTGGCTATTGAACTTCATTTTTCTCGGCTCGTCATACGTATTGTACGTCACCGCGTTCTTGACGTTCGGAATTTGCAAAAACATTTGTGTGACCGTGTGTATGCAAGACAAGTTTGAGCCAACATCCGTCAGAAAAAAAACATGGATTTTTTTGTCGGAATGTGCGATCGTGTGTACGCGGAATAACTGTTGGGAAATCTGACGGCAGATGAGGAAAGCCTCCTTCTAAATAAGCTAGAGCGAAGTAGTCTGACTCCTCAGGGAAAAGCAGGTTCCTGTTCGAGTCTAATCCCCAACTTCCCAACTGTTGCAGCTGAGACGCTATATAGTAGGTTCTAGAGTGTGGTACCGCCAAACCCCCCTGATCCTTTCCCATTTGTAGTGTGGACAATCTAATTCAGGCTGTCTTCTTACGCCAAATTAATTCCCTAAACTGCGACTACATCCGCATGAACTACTTATGAGGAATCCATATTGGGGAGTTATTAAAGACGTATAGCAACTGGGGGGCCCACACCATTTTTATTAAATTGATCCTTCCTTTCACCGATAGGGGAAGCTTATACCACACCGAACATTTCTCACGTAACTTACTTAGAATCCGCAGTAAGTTCAGACGGATATATTCGTTTGGGTCAGGTGAGATCTGCAGTTTACCAAAGTCATCAATGAGCGACATCACAGCCCCTTCAGTGACTCCTGTGTATCACCCAGATATAACAGAGTGTCGTCTGTGTATAGCATGACAACATCAGCTCTCTGACCGCTCTTAAATCGCACTATCTTCGGTGATGCACGAATACGAGCAGCCAAGGGCTCCAGTGCCAGGGCAAATAGCAGGGGTGACAAAGGGCACCCCTGCCTAGTGCCCCTGTGAGCTCCCCGTTGACTCTAATGCGGACAGTAGGGTCAGCGTACAGTACTTGTATCCATTTGATAAAGGTTTTACCCACTCTAAAACGCTCCAAGACATCCCACAGATAGTGCCATTCCACACTGTCGAAAGCCTTGGCAGCGTCCAGCAAAAATATCGCTCCGTTTCCTGTATTAACAGCCGGTATTTGTAGGTTCAGGAACAAGCATCTGAGATTTTGAGCTGTAGAGCGAGCAGGAATGAATCCGCATTGATCCCTGTGAACTATCTTATGGATGACTTTCGACAATCTCGTTGCCAACACCTTGGCCAAAAGTTTTCAGCCGATGTTAACAGGGAGAAAGGTCTATAAGAATCCGCCAACAGAGCATCTTTACCCGCTTTCAATAGGACAATGACAATAGCCTCGTTCATTGATGCAGGCAGTTTTCCTGTCTCTAGAGCCTCATTATACACTTTAAGTAAAATGGGTATCAGTTCTGTGACATACCGCTCATATACCTCCACAGGGAAGCCATCTGCTCCAGGGGATTTCCCATTGGGGGCTTGCTTTAAGGCCAGAAGAAGTTTCTCCTCTGTGATTGGGTCATTCAGCATTTTTTCATCCTGATCTGACAGAAATGGCAGAGTACATTTGTCTAGGAAGGAGGCTATATCATTCCCTGAGGAGTGTACTTTAGATGTGCATAACTCCCTGTAAAACAAACAAAACTCCTGTAGAATTTCTTGTGTAGAGGTCTGAATTTGGCCCTGCTGATCCTGTAATTTATCAATATGTGCCGAACCTTGTTGGTTACATATCAACATCGCTAACATGTGGCCTGTATTCTCTCCTTCCTCGTAATGCTTTTGTTGTAAGAAGAAACGCTTATTTTCTGCTAACTGAAGTTCAACCTGTTGTGACATCGACTGTGCTGCTAGCCAAGCCCTCTTGGTATCATCCACAGGATTGGTAACATAAGCTTCCTCTGCTCTCTCCGCTTCTTTCAAAATATGAGTTTCCCATGCCTTTGTGGAAGTTTTAATGTTATTAATGAGATATATAAATTGACCTCTCATAAAGGCCTTAGCTGCATCCCACACTACCCCTATAGCTGCCGAATCTATGTTAGAGCGAAAGAAGGATGTCAACAACTCAGGGATGGGGTCTGGATCGGGAAACAATGTGAGCCAGAATGGATTCAGTTTCCAACTATAATGCTTCTGGGCTACAGGGAATGTCAGCTCCACCCAGAAAGGGGAATGATCTGAGATATGCCTTTGCTCATATTGGGAGGCGGCTACAAATTAAAGAATGGATTGATTTCCCAAACCTAGATCTATCCTGGAAAGACCATCATAAGTAGCTGAATGGCATGAAGACATTTTTGTGTTTGGGTGTCTCAACCTCCACACGTCCGTCAGGCCGAGCTTCCCCACCAGGCGAGCAAAGGGGGTAGGTCTCCCAGGCAGGGAGGGGTTTTGAGCCGTGGGGGACAATTTATCCCAGTGGCTGTCAAGCAGGTTATTGTAGTCTCCCATTGCTAGCAATGGGGTAGCAGGGTACTGGGCCATAAAGCTTGCCAATGTTTTGAGGACCTCCGCTGAGAATGGCGGAGGGATGTACACTCCTGCAATTATGCATGACACCGCATACAGCTTACATAGGACAAATATATAATGACCATTAGTATCGATCAACACTTGATTGCATGTAAAGTCAGTCCCCGTTCTCACCATTATACTCACACCTCTAGCAAACGATGAGTATGTTGCACGATATTGGGAACTAAATATCCGTGGTGATAAATTGTGTGGTATATTAGGAGGCAAGCGAGTTTCTTGCAGACAAACAATGTCCGCTTTCAGGTTCTTGACATTTCGAAAGACAGCCAACCGTTTCACCGGGTTGCCAAGGCCTCGAACGTTCCAGGACAAGATCCGTATTGTGTTAGCCATCAAAGCGTGAATCGAGTATTGGGCAGCCATTAAGGGGGCCTTTAGCATATCCTAGCTCCTTGCAGCCATGCAATGATAAAAGGCATTCGTGTTGTGCCCATGCCCCATGCGTGCATGACCCCACAATGAAGATTAGTCGTGGTAAGGAGGGTGGAGGAATAAGCATCCTGGCGAACACATAGAAAACTGGAAAAGATGCGTGAAGAGGTTGGTACAAAAAACAAAGAAGGTATGAAGAACAAACTCAAATAGTAGTAACTTTTTGCAAACACTTTGTGGACCACCATGGACCACCACAGCAAAACTGGTGCTTTGAACTGCCCACTAGGGGCTTCCATGGGGGAAACTGTGGAAGTTCAAAGATGTTACAGCGAACTTCACTAACAGCAGAATTTAACAAAGGAAGATTGCACTGAAAACTTGCCATCTGTGATCCGTCTGTACGTCGGTAGTGTAGAGGTGACCTTCTCCGATTCCCAGAGAGTAAAGAAACATAACACTTTTCTCAGGGTATTGCAGGCCTCGGAGGGGTGCGTGCACGGAGCCCATGTTCCTCTCTGTTCAGCCATTGTGTTGCAGTAGATGGCTTTTCAAAGAAATGTGCCTCTCCATTGGCCACCATTCGCAGCTTCGCAGGAAAGAGCATAGCGTATTGCAGATTAAGGGACCTGAGGCAACGTTTTACATCCGTAAATTTCGCCCTCTGCTTCTGCACCTCCGCAGAGTAGTCTGGGAATAAGGAGATTCTAGTATTATCCATAGCCAGTGCTCTGTTCAATCCCCGTGCCTTGGACAGTATCACATCTCTGTCCTTGTAATTTAACATTTTGAACAGGAATGTGTGAGGTGGATGTCCCGGAGGTAGGGGGCACATGGGCACCCTGTGCGCCCTCTCCACAGAGAACATGGGGGTAAAGGATTCTTTCCCAAATACTGTGAGCAACCATGATTCAATAAAAGCAACAGGATTTTTCCCCTCTGCTCTCTCTGGTATACCGATTGCCCGCACATTGTTGCCTCTCATCCTGTTCTCTAATTCATTAAGGCGCGCAGCATGGTGAGCGGTCATCATCACATTTTGCTTCACATCCAGCAGCAGTGGCTCCATATCATCCTCCACCGAACTAACTCGACCCTCCAGTGCTGCGGCCCTCTCCCATAATTTTTGCATGTCCTGCCTTATGAAAGACACTTCTGTCTTCACCCCCTTTATCTCAGCAGTTAAGACAGTGATGGATCTAGTGCAGCCTGTAACTGCCACCATTATATCTCTGAGAGTGGGTTCTTGGCCATCCCCTTGGGATGGTGGTGGCTCAGTATGGGGGGCAGTTTGTGCACTTGCTTTATACCATTCAACAAGCATGCCGGTCGGATCCTCCAGTGGTGCCCTGTCGTCTGCTTCAGGCTGTTCACTGGATATGTCATCCCTAGCAGTGAAGGAGTCACAGGGGGCCTTCGGGGAGGACCTCGCAAAAAACTTCTGCGCGGCCTCCTTGTACTTTGCTTTTGCAGAGTGCTGAGACCTGGCGCCATCTTGGAATGCCAGATCCGGAAAGGAAAGGGCTTCTTTTAGCTTTTTTAACCATAGGGACGAGTGGATTAACTTGCCTAAAAGCTGCCGCTGTGTTGTGGCGATCTGCTGGTGCTGTTTGCGGTGTAAAACGGGTCTGTTGCTGGTCACCTCAAAGATATTTAGCAGTACACATGTCCTGTTACATTCCCTGCTCAGCCACGCCCCCATTAAAATGCTTATGAACAGCAGAAATAACATAAAAAATAAGCTGCGCTATAAATTGATTTTTTAGTATAGAAACAACAAAAAAACAAATAAAGAACCATAGAAAAATTGTATGATTACACATAAATAAATATATGCAATGTAATATCACATCAACATTCTATCACCAGTGATATGTGCAAAAAAAAAAAAAAAGGAGACAATTAGTGAACATAAAATGTGTAGCAGAAAGCAAAAGCTACAGAACAGAGTCCACTCAAATAGGCCGATTTAAAAAGCCCACTTAATAGACAGTCTTATAGAGAGTGACTTTGTAATCTTTCTGCCAGCGGTGACATGCAACTTCAACACTGAGGGTGGTGTGTGCTGGAATACAATACAGAAGTGCCTCCACCCACGAAAAATGCTGCCGCTTACCAGCTCCTTAGATCTCTTTTTAGGGAGATCAAACGTGCCTTTGGCTCTCAACCCCAGCCTCGGGTCTTTCAAAGGCTGTCAACGCTAGAGGGATTTCTCAAAATCTCAGCATAAGATGTCATCTCATATGGCGCGTGTATGTTCATAAACCATAAAATGACATAAAGCTTCCATAGCGTAATATGTTTTTAAAAAGTTTAATGAAATAAAATAATGTTGCACAATTATGCAGCAAAATTCAAGCGATAGATAAAAACAGAACCACGAGCCGGCCGGCTCTCGTATGCTGCCCGTAGCTTCTGGGACTAGCGCGGTATGTGGTGACGTCAGCGCGCTGCTCCTCCCTACGCCGTTTCGTCACAGATGACGTCTTCCAGGGGCACGGGCGGCGTGCTGACTCACCGCCATAAATACACTGCACAATACATGGAACGCCCAGTTCTGAGCTTCTGGTGTCCCTCAGTCAGATCTGCCATTTTAGAAGAGGGCATATGCCGTATGATGATCAAATAAAAAAGCTGATAATCTATTACTTAGCTATCACCCCGACCAGGACTATGGAATGATAAAACTTAGCAGGTTGATCGATAAGGAATTATATAATTATGAATAATGAAATTAGCGAATGTCACCAACTTTTCTTACATGAAAAAATGACACTATCAATCAGGTATTTAAAATAAATATTAGCAGATATCACTAAAAATAAAAATAAAATTAAACCTGTTGGTGCAATTTAGAAACAGATGCACCCACTGGATACATAGTGCTTATCCACCAAAAATAGTCCCAACACTCATACTGTCTGACAAGGGTATAGGAATAGATGATTATTCCATACGGTGGACAAGTGACTAATTTCCCATCCTTCATTAATGGGCCTCACCTATCTCAACTGACAGTCAGACAGATAATGGTATGGTGCTTGATAGTGGGAACTATTTAAACTAATCCACTATATGAGATTTCACCCAGGGTGAAAAGATGATAAATGTTGTAATGGAAGCTAGAGGAATGTTGTTTATATTAAAGGGTGGACAGAAATGTCGTAAAAGTTGTTATACTGTGTGCCCCTTAGTTCCCTGATGTTAAAGTATTTTAGTATTACAAATGCTTGTATGTTAATTTTTTTTTTTTATATAAAAATAAAATTAAAACTAAAAAAAATTAAGATAGATATTAGAACAAATGTTATATTCCAATCCCCAAATAAACTGAACAGATAACCGCGGGGTCTTCCAGGAGCTCAGATTAGGGTGAATGTTAAACACTCTGGCTGTTATCAATAAAAGAATTAACATCTATATCTACATTGAGACCATATGGGGTGTAGCAGCGTACCTTATGTACCCAGGCCATTTCAAGCCTGAACAATTCCCTAACTAGGGATCTACCCCTCCAGTGGGCACTAAACCTGTCTATCCCCAAAAAGATTGTATTGGCAGGATTACGATTGTGGTGGGTAGCATGTTTGGATACAGAGTGAAATCTGAAGCCATTCTTGATATTTGTAATGTGCTCCCCCAAACGGACTTGCATAGGCTGTTTGGTCCTGCCTATATACTGGAGCCCGCACGGGCATTGCAATAAATATACAACACCCGTCGAGCTACATGTAATGAATGGCTCAATACGATGTTTTTTAAATGTGCTACTTGAAACAAATGACTCCGTTTTTCTCTGTCTGTTTTTGTTCAGTGCACAGATCTGGCACCTACGACACTGGTGGTATCCAGAAAGATTCTGGAAAAAGGATACTTTCTTGGTGGGTGGATCCACAACATTAGGGGCAATCCTATCGTGAAGAGACAGGACTCCTCTAAACACTATTTGTGGTTTAGCTGGTATGAATGTCTTAATGACCCTATCATTTCCCAGCAGGTGCCAGTGTTTGCGGAGAATGTTCTTAATAAGATAATGTTGCGTGGAGTAACAGGTAATAAAAGGTATAGTTGGTCCATTTTTGGCTCTCCCGGAACTGTCACAGAGAAAGGTGGCTCTATCAATTTTTTCCACTTGTTCAATAGTTCTGTCTAAGGAGTCCCCATCATAACCCTTCTCTTCCAATCTACTTATGCACAGCACCCTGCCCTTTGCCCTTTTTCTGTTTCAAATCTTTTTTTTGAAAAATTTTCATGACGCTCTTTGCCCTTTTTAACTATGAGGCAATATAACACCACCTAGTGGTTTGTCTTGCTCTCTACAGCCTTTTACAATGTGCTGGTATTATGCTAGCTGGTGTTGCGCTTAAAAAAAAAACAATCATTCAAAAAAACTTCCCTCCTCTACCCTTGCCCATTCTGTGAAATATTCCAAAAGGATCATTGCAGACTTAATGCCATCACTGTCAAGAACCACTACCCGCTGCTCCTTATTACGTAGCACTTTCAAAATATTCACAAAGCTAAACCTAAAAGGCCCATACGACTTTATTTGCATCAAAGAGAGAAATGAGTGGAAGACTGCGTTTAATACCAGGGATGGTCACTACAAATACAAAGTGATGCTTTTCTGCCTCTGTAATT
The DNA here is from genome assembly GCA_037952925.1 of Lithobates clamitans. Lineage (NCBI taxonomy): Eukaryota > Metazoa > Chordata > Amphibia > Anura > Ranidae > Lithobates > Lithobates clamitans. The sequence goes on from JBBGZY010001350.1 coordinate 3,415,896, forward strand.
CCCTTTGTCAACTAAACTAAGACCTCTTCTACATGTGTGTTGTCATCTACCTGGACAATATATACATTTTCTCCCCAGATTTACCCACTTGAGGTCAGGTATTTATTTTAACACATACTGCCACCAGTCAGTGTACCTGACTACCATTTACATGCTGACGCCAAGACTACTCTGGGGACAGTATGTAGGGGAAAAAAAAATAAAAATTCATTCAACTTCATTTTACATAAAACTGGCAAAAAAAAATTACAATTTAAAAAACTCAGGGTACCGCTTAATAAATACTTCAGACTGTCTACTTTCCAAAAACAGGCTATTTGGGGGGATTTTTGTACTGCCCTGCCATTTTAGGTCATTTTCAAATTATATATACATTATATATATATATATATATATATATATATATATATATATACATACATACATACATACATACATATACATACATATACATATATACACACACACACCATAGTTTGTAGACCTTTCCTACAGAATAAATAATATACAGTAAAACCTTGGTTTGAGAGTAACTTGGTTTCAGAGCATTTTGCAGGACAAGCAACATTTTTTAAAATAAAACTGACTTGATATACAAGCGATGTCCCGATATATAAGTAGCGTCATGTCACAACTGAGTATAAAAAAAGAAGAGAGGCGCCTCTAAGTGTAGCAATATGGTTACATTGTTTAATGAAGGTACAACATTTAGCAACATATTGCTTCACTTAGAGGTGCCTCTCTTCTCTTTTATACTCTGTAGCTCCTGATTTGCTTCTAATCCCCTTGCGGAGGCTTCCATTTGTGGATGGAGATTTTATGGTTACACAACCTGGTCACATTGCTATAATCTTTTTATATGGACTATAAACTGAAGGACCTATGAATAAATGGTTGTAGAACGAATCATCTGAGTTTTCATTATTTCTTATGGGGAAATTTGCTTTGATATACAAGTGCTTTGGATTACAAGCATGTTTCTGGAACTAATTATGCTCGCAATCTAAGGTTTTACTGTACACTGATTTGGGTTATTTTTACCAAATGTAGCTGAATACATTTTGGTCTAAATTAATCAAGATTATTTGCAACATTTTATAAAAGAAACAAAGAAAAAACAATTTTCTTTTTAAACGTACGTCTTTTTTTCCCGTTACTTTGCACCCTATCCAGACTAGGGTGGAAGGTATCACGCATTCATCTGAGGCTCGCCAGTTTCTTGCAGGACAATTTCATGGGTCACTTGGTTAATGCACCAACTAGAAACAAAGCGTTACTAGACCTACTGATTACCAATAACACAGACCTGATCACGGATGTGGAAATACGGGGCAATTTAGGAAACATCGATCACATCGATTTTCTTTTTAAACGTACATCTTTTTTTCCCATTACTTTGCAAAAAACAAAACAAAAACCCAGTTTTAACCACTTGGCCTCCGGAAGATTTACCCCCCTTTCATGACCAGGGCATTTTTTTGCTAAACGGAACTGTGTTAATTTAACTGACAGTTGCATGGTCGTGCGACACTGTACCCAAATAAAATGTATGTCTTTTTTTCCCCCACAATTAGAGCTTTCTTTTGGTGGCATTTGCTCACCTCTGCGGTTTATTTTTTTTGCGCTATAAACAAAAAAATGCCGACCGTTTTGAAAAAAAAACAAACCTTTTTTATTTCCTGCTAAATATATATCACATCCAATAAAAAAAATCGAATTTATTGATAAATTTAAGCCAAAATGTAGGGTAGGGGCCAGCACAGAGGCAGGTGGAGATAAAGAGGGGCAGGCACCAGAGTAGATGGGTGACAGTCAGGAAGGATAGAGGGGAAAGAGTCAGGAAGGCTGGTCCTCGGCTGGAACATCCCAATAAGTATGCCTCATTGAGGGACATTGGTGAAACCAGTCAGGGACCAGCACTGCTGGAGCTGAGTGACTCCCCTAGCTGCCAGGGGAATAACTCCTCCAGCGAGGGTGGGAGTAAAGCCAAGGGAAAGGAAAGACGGATTCTGGTGGTAGGGGACTCAATTCTTAGAAGGACAGAGAGGGCAATCTGTCACAAAGACATGAAGCGCCGAACTGTATGTTGTTCACCAGGCGCTCAGGTTTGGCACATCACGGATCTGGTGGACAGATTACTGGGAGGGGCTGGGGAAGACCCAGTCGTCATGGTGCACGTTGGCACCAATGACAAAGTCAGAGGAAGATGGAGTGGACTTAGGAGCTAAATTGAGGAATAGGACCTCCAAGGTAGTATTCTCAGAAATACTACCGGTACCTCCAGCCACACCAGAAAGGCAGAGGGAGATTTTTAAACTAGGCGACGGGGGGTCCAGAGGTAGAAAGTCAGCATGGAACATATTCCAGATGGTAATATTGGGGGCATTAGTGGTAGGTTGACTAAAGCACCTAAACCCGAGGTAAGTATAGTAACAAGTCCTAGGAGGCGGCCCTCCTATCACAATTTGGATTAGCGGCAAGAATGGGAAGTGTCTCTATAATGGGGGATTTTAATTATCCAGACTAGGGTGGAAGGTATCACGCATTCATCTGAGGCTCGCCAGTTTCTAAATGTCTTGCAGGACAATTTCATGGGTCACTTGGTAAATGCACCTACTAGAAACAAAGCGTTACTACTATATTACCAATAACACAGACTTGATCACGGATGTGGAAATACGGGGCAATTTAGGAAACATCAATCACAGGTCAATTCATTTTAGTATAAATCACACAAATAGGAAACATAAGGGGAATACAAAGATACTGAATTTCAAAAGAGCCAACTTCCCTAAACTACGATCCTTGCTAGAAGATAATTGGGATAAAATCTTAGGAACAAAGAACACGGAGGGAAAAATGGGTATGCTTTAGGAGCATATTCAATAAGGGCATTAGTCAATGGATCCCAATGGGAAATAAATTTAAAGAGCTAAAAAAAGTCCTGGGTGGCTTAACTCCAACGCAAAAATGCATATAAAAGCAAAGGAGAAGGCTTTCAAAAAATACAAGGTTGAGGGATCATTATCAGCACTCCAACTTTACAAAGAATGCAACAAGAAATGTAAGGGTGCAATCAGGGTGGCTAAGATAGAAAACGAAACGCACATAACGGAGGAGAGTAAAAAAATCCCAAGAAATTCTTTAAGTAAATAAATAGTAAGAAAGGGAGGTCAGATCATATTGGTCCCATAAAGAATGATGAAGGGAATCTGGTTACCAAGGATGGAGAGGTGGCAAAGGTATTGACTTTATTCTTCTCTTCAGTCTTCATGAGGGAAACGGGGGGCTTCAGTAACCAAAACTGCAATGTTTATCCTCATGACACGTCACAGGAAGCACCCTGATGGCTAACAGAAGACAGACTTAGAAATAGACTTGAAAAACGTAACATTAATAAGTCACCGGGACCAGATGGCTTGCACCCTTAAGGAATTCAGTCAAGTAATTGCCAGACCATTGTTCCTAATTTTCACGAACAGTCTACTGACTGGAATGGTACCAGCTGATTGGAGAAAAGTCAATGTAGCACCAATATTTAAAAAAGGGCCAAGATACATCCCTGAGAATTACAGACCAGTTAGCCTAACATCAATTGTATGCAAGCTCTTTGAGGGGATGATAAGGGACTATATACAAGATTTTAGTAATGACAACGGTATCATTAGCAGTAATCAGCATTGATTTATGAAGAATCGTTCTTGCCAAACCAATCTATTAACCTTTTATGAGGAGGTGAGCAGCCATCTAGATAAAGGAAGGCACATAGACGTGGTGTATCTGGATTTTGCAAAAGCATTTGACACAGTTCCCCATAAACGTTTACTGTACGTTGGCATGGATCATAGGATGAGTACATGGACTGAAAAGTGGCTACAGGGGCAAGTTCAGAGGATAGTGATAAATGGGGAGTACTAATAACTTCTCCGCAGGATGTGGAAATCTTGCAAGAAGATTTGAAGAAATTGATGTGTTGGGCATCTACATGGCAAATGAGGTTTAATGTACAAAAATGTAAAATAATGCATTTGGGTTGCAAAAATATGAATACAATCATCTCACTAGGGGGAGAACCTCTGGGGGAATCTAGGATGGAAAAGGACCTGGGGGTCCTAATAGATGACAGGCTCAGCAACGACATGCAATGCCAAGCTGCTGCAAACAAAGCAAACAGAATATTGGCATGCATTAAAAAGGGGATTAACTCCAGAGATAAAACGATAATTCTCCCACTCTACAAGACTCTGGTCAGGCTGCACCTGGAGTATGCTGTTCAGTTTTGGGCACCAGTCCTCAGGAAGGATGTGCTGGAACTGGAGAGAGTCCAAAGAAGGGCAACAAAACTAATAAAAGGGACTGAAGGACCTTAGTTATGAAGAAACGTTTCGAGCACTGAACTTGTTCTCTCTGGAGAGGAGACGCTTGAGGGGGGATATGATTTCAATGTACAAATACTGTACTGGTGACCCCAAAATAGGGAATTTAATAAGACACGCGGCCATTCACTAAAATTAGAAGAAAAGCGGTTTAACCTTAAACTGCGTAGAGGGTTCTTTACTGTAAGAGCTGTTAGGATTCTCTTCCACAGGCAGTGGTTTCAGCGGGGAGTATCGATAATTTTAAAAAACTATTAATAAGCACCTGAACGACCACAACATACAGGGTTATATAATGTAATTAACTTAAATGATGGTCACCAAGTTCCGCGCAACTAGACTTGATGTTCCACCACTGCGCTCCTTTGTATGAGTAGAAATTCCTAAAGCTGCCAACTTAAATAAAATTGAAATGGAAAAGAAAAATATTTTTAAATGAAAAAAATAGTGGCGCTGTGTTCACATTAATTCAGTGTCATCCAATTTAATACATCAATATTTCAATGGTGAACTATACAACTATTAAGTGTCCATAATAATGAATCCAAGTGTGTTAACACTATAACAGTGACAATAAATATAAATAAATAAAAAGTGAAATAGAAGTATCAAAAATATATAAAATGATGCAGAAAGTCCATGCAAAGTACTGCGTTTCACATAGCATTAAGTGAATACTCTACCTATAATTTAGACTTCCTTCCACCACACCGATAGTGATTGTGATCCACTCCTTTGAAACCGCGCTCACCACAAAGATTTGCCTTGCACTCTCATGCTCGGCATGTAAGCCGTTGGAAACCCACCAGGGTTAATCAAGATATGTTATACTCTTCAATATCCAGCAGTGCTCAGCATAAGGAGATGTATCCACATAAAATAAAAAAGATGTCTCCAATAGCGTGATAACGTATAAACCCTTTATTAAAATAAACACACCTCCTCAATCATTGTACTCACATCCTTCCAATATTTTCCTTCCAACCTCACCCTCCCCTCGTTGGTTCCTCGACAACACAGGGCAGTCACAGCCGAACTGTGAAGAAGTTGGAATGACGAAACATGTCGGGGGGCGTGGCTGTACGGCAACCTATCGTAACGTGTGACACTCTGCTGTGTTCGGCTGTGACTGCCCTGTGTTGTCGATGAACCAACGAGAGGAGGGTGAGGTTTAAAAGCTGCAGCCAGGGTCCGCTGTGACCACAGTATACCGCCACAGCTTTGTTACATGCGATTACCCTGAAATGCTTTTTAAATATTGGAAGGATGTGAGTAAAATGATTGAGGACTTGGTGTGTTTATGTGGGATACATACTGGAATTTTTATTTATTTAATTTTTTAATACTAGTAATGTCAGTGATCAGTGACTTATAGCGGGACTGAGATATTTCGGACATTAACTGACACTTTTTGGAAACCAGTGACACTAAGGGCTAGTTTACATTTGCTTCAAAACAAGGCTTCGGACACGCTTTAAGCCCCTGTCAATAAATAAAATGGTTAGCTTACAGTCCTGTTTACACCTGCTTTTGCTTGGTGCTTCGATAAGGCTTCGGTGGGGCTTCAAGCGAGCTTTGCCATAAACTTCTATGGAGGCTTTGAAGATGCTTTGAAGCGCCACTGAAGCTACATGGGGTATAATTTATGAAGCGAAGCCGAAGCAAAGAAAAGCAAAGCAAAAGCAAAGCAAAAGCAGGTGTAAACAGCACTGTAAGCTAACCATTTTATTTAATGACAGCGTTCAGAGAACTTTAACAAAGCCTGTCCGAAGCCTTGTTTTGAAGCAAGTGTAAACTATCTGTTCATGTCTGTTGAAGCTGAAGCAAGTGTAAATGAGCCCTTATATAGTGACCAGTTGTAAAAATATGCACACTATACTAATGACACTGGCTGGAAAGGGGTTAAACATCTAGGGCAATCAAAGGGTTAAATGTGTGCCTAGCCAGTATCTATGTGTAATTTATGTGGTGCTTTCACTAGAAGTAATAGATTTTATTCCCTGCTGAAAAAACAGGGCTCTGCCTTGTTTACATAGGCAGAGCCCTGTCCTGTGTAAATTAATTTGTGATTGATATCTGCTGTGTTACAGCACAGCACAGCCCTGGATATGGTCAGATCATGTACTAGGTATATGATCTGGAACAGCCAAGTTGCTGTATATCTAGGTTATAGGGTTGGCAAGCGGTTAAATACCACCAAAAGAAAGCCCCATCTGTCTCAAAAAAAAAAAAAATGATAGAAATTTCATTTGGGCACAGTGTTGCATGACTGTGTAATTGTCATCAAAGTGTTACAGCGCTGAAATCTGACAATTGACCTGTGCAGGTAGGGGGTGATGGTGTCCAGTATTGAAGTGGTTAAAGAGGAGGTCCGCCAAATTTTTTTTTTTTTAAGTAAGCAGCTACAAATACTGCAGCTGCTGACTTTTAAAATAAGGACACTTACCTCTGCAGGGCGCTCGAGATGTCGGCACCCGAAGCCGATCTCTCCCTCAGCTCTCAGGTGCTGCCGCCTCCATCTTCGGTAAGGGGATCAGGAACTGAAGCTGCGGCTTCAGTTCCTGGCTCCCTACTGCGCATGCGCGAGTCGCGCTGCGCAATCCGAATGGTCCCTGCTGTCTCTGGGACCCGTGTGTCTCCCAGCAGACAGTGCGGGGGGACAGGAAGAGGCGTAGCCTCCCGCGGGAGTCTATGCCCGGAAGTGGGAGCAAATACCTGTCTTATACAGGTATTTGCACCCCCGTCCCCCCTGCAAGGTGCCAAATGTGACACCGGAGGGGGAAAGGGTTCCGAAAAGCAGAAGTTTCATTTTTGTGTGGAACTCCGCTTTAATTCCGATTAAGGGTCGCCAAGCAAATTATGTAATATATAGAAGTGAAAAATGTGGCGCTGAAACGTGATGTCCGTTATTTGGCAAAACCAACCAGAATGAACATCTAGAGGTCTACTGCACAATAAAGATTTATTGAAAAAACACTCAAATAAATGAGTGTAAGGAGTTGTGAGTATAAAGAGTATACCTAAATATATATGTGTACATTTGCAGGGTGTCACCCTATGTTTGACATAAAAAATATTTGTGACTGAACAAGTGACTAGGTGCAATTCACTGATATATCCCAGTTGAAGTCCATGCGGACGAAACGCGTCGGGTTCGATATGCCTGCTGAGCCACTATTTACTTAAGCGCTTTTTTACACTGTCAGTCTGTACCTGGTCCCTGTTTATTTGGGAGTCAGAGAATTTTATCAGAATTTTTATTAAAATTTTCTTTATGCGGATTCTCACCATGTGGAGGTATTTTTTCCGTTTTTCCTTTTGAGGGATATACCCCTTATGTGATGACCAGCGACCGGAGTTCACAAATCTTCACATAGCTGTTTAACCATGGATGTCCCAAGTCTGTGAAACTCTGATTGGGACGGTTGGTGAGTAATTACCACAATCTTCCATCAATTCTGGACGCAGCTCTGCATCCATCCTCTCTGGGGCAACCATCCCTATGGGATCCTGATATAAGCTTGTCCGACTCACAGGCTTCGGCTTGCGAGTCCACCTATTCCGGTAACGGTATTTCAACCTTTCCATACATCTATTAGATACCCTTGTTCCATGTTACCTCAAGGTCCATCCCAGCCTCGGTATATTGATGAGATTTATCCTGCATGCATACTGAAGGCATTGAAGTTGTTTTCTTATCAGCATTTGATATACGCCCATAAGAAAATTTTTTGGACGACATTTTAAATTCTATTGATATGTTGGGAACCTATCACATTCATTTTTTTGTTGGAGATAGCACCTACTGTAGTCACATTATTTGAATTATTGTCCACATGAATGCATATTATATGAGGGCATTACTTCTGTTGTCACTTTTTGTATACATTTTTTATGGGCGAGTCATACCACGTTATATTATTTTACAAATATTAGGAGTTTTTCATCTATTTTGCCATTCTATGTGATATATCAGTGAATTGCACCTAGTCACTTGTTCATTCACAAATATTTTTTATGTCAAACATAGGGTGACACCCTGCAAATGTACACATATATATTTAGGTATACTCTTTATACTCACAACTCCTTACACTCATTTATTTGAGTGTTTTTTCAATAAATCTTTATTGTGCAGTAGACCTCTAGATGTTCATTCTGGTTGGCTTTGCCCAATACCGGACATCACGTTTCAGCGCCACATTTTTCACTTCTATTTTTTACATTTGGTCTATTTGTTATGCTGGCTGCTTTTCACATTTAGTTGGCGCAGTATTTTCACACTATTTTTTTAAATTATGTAATATATCTGTTATGAGACATTATTTATGAATTATGCGGTTACACAAACGCCGCTTCTTTCAATTGCTAAAACCCACAATTTTAAATCAAGTATTACAACTTATTCCAAATAGCCAAATGGAAAAAGAAAAAGTCTGATACACCATACATACTTGCAGCAGTTGGGATACAGCACCCCTGAGAAGAACTCCATGCCCACAATGGAAAAGGAATAGTAGAAAATAAGCAGTGTTAGGCCTAGGCTGTAAGGAAAGAAACAAAATACGGAAAACAAAATTAAAAATAATGCAAAACTTTACAGATAAAATACAAGCATACTGTAATGAATGTATTTTCCCCCTGGTGGAGGACAAAATTACCTGGCCATCCTTGGTAGCAACTCGAACATGGTATCTAAAACCGTTCTGTATCTCTTCTTCAATTTAAAAAGCCTGAAAGGAATATGAATGGGCGTAAGTTGTAGAAGCTCTAGAAGACAAAAATCATTATACCCAAATGTTCCATTATCATTTTTACTATGGATAATGATGTTCTTTTGGACACAGCATATGCCAGCCAAATTAAAAAGCAGGCAAAAGCTATTAGTAGTGATCCAACCCACTCAGGTTACAGTGTGTTTGTCCCGTTGCCATCAAGGAAAAGATATAAAGACACTCAAAATGCACACTAATCACTTAAAAGTAAAATTTTTTCCCTAGGGCTGTATTGTCCATAACCCCACCAGGTACAGAGATTTAGGAATTTTATGTGGAATTTTACTTTTTTTAAATAACATTTCACATTTTGTTTAATTTAAACAGATATGTGGGCATGTGCTAAGAGTATGTATGTGTGGTTGTGTTGAGAAATGTTTTATTGCTGTTGTAAAAAGTATTCTGATAAATGTTGTATGTATACAATGACAATAAAGTACAGTAAAACCTTGGTTTGCAAGAATAATTCCTTCCAGAAACATGCTTGTAATCCAAAGCACTTGTATATCGAAGCATTTTTTTACAGGGTAATAAAGAGAAGAGAGGCGCCTCTAAATGTAGCAATAAGTTGCTAAATGTTGTATCTTCATTAAATGTAACCATATTGCTACACTTAGAGGCTCCTCTCTTCTTTTTTATACTCCAGTTGTGACATGACGCTACTCTTATATCAAGACATCGCTTGTATATCAAGGCAAAATTTATTAAAACATTTTGCTTGTCTTGCAAAACGCTCTCAAACCAAGTTACTCTCAAACCAAGGTTTTACTGTATATTATCTATTTTTATATAGTGATGACATCTTCCGAGTGATACAAAGAACAGTATAACAATGCAAATACACAAAAACATTTCCAGTGACAAGCACATTACTTTTCTACAGTGAAGTTTACAAAGCAATAACAAGACACCGTGGAAGAAAGAGAACAGCTCTGACACAAATTTAAAATGTAGTGTATTTCTTTCTAAGTACTTAAAGAGGAACTGCAGTCTGTTTACATTATTTGTAATAAAAACATCTTTGCCATTCTGAAGCTTCTCTCCAAACACTTTGCATATTATTTATTGATGTATGTTCCAGGAGATTCTTCAAATCTGCATCCTGATTCAGCCATTCTCAGCCAAACCACATTGTTTACCACAGGGTGGCTATGCTCACAAAGCTGTTATAGGAGCGCACCATCTACTATAATGAGAAACACACAGTTTAACATATAAACTCACCTGAGTAGCTGCAGAGGTCTCAGGACTACAATAAAGTAGAAAGGCTTCATATTAAGGGCCAGAGCTAGGAGTCCCAGCAGTGCCAGCAAGGTCACAGAAAAATCAAAGCTTCAACACAAATTGCGTACCAAAAAACAAAAAAGGAAAAGACTGTAAAATGCAGAAAATGTCAACTTTTCCCTGTACTTGAATAAAAAAAAAGAAAAAGCATAGTAAAGCTTAAGAGCCAGTCCCAACTAGGCTTATGGAAGAATGTGAATATCTAGCCTCAAATATATAATATAAAACATAATATAAATATAATAGCATAGCCATGGTTATTTGTGCTTTACATATCTTGTCAAAAGGATTTCAGGCTAGGAGCCACATTAAGTGTGACGTACCAATCACTTGACCTTAAAGTGGATGTAAACTACTGCCATAGGGGTTATCTATAAGGATATACATGCCTCCTGCATGTATCTTTACCTGTCAAATGTCTCCCCTCTGTCTGTTATTAGACCCGAAAAACTGCATATTCTGTGGGTGGGTCTGTTGTCTGGAGCTCGGTGGGTGGAGTCGTGATGTCAGTAGACTCCCCGCCCACCTCTGCATTCCTTGTCAATATGCATTTTCTCCTGTTTATTTCTAACACTGAACTTCTGCTATGATCTCTAACATCCAGTGAAAAGACAGGAAAGTAACCACATGACTTCAGCCTGCCAAATCATGCTGAGGTGTGGAACAGTCAATCCTTGCAGAGCTGCTGAAGAAAGGAGTGGGGGAGGGAATTAAAAAATAATGCCTGTCTCTTAGGCTAGTGCACGAGATATGTAAATCACCTGTCACTCACAGCAAGGGGGAGGATTTGACAAAGTTTCTCTCAGTTTGTCAAGATTTTTCTCACTGAACAATAAAAGAGGATTGCTCAGAGATGGATTAACTCTGTGTGGCAAGACTGGGCTCAAATGATAGGAAATCTTATAATCTACAGTATGATATATAATTAAAAAAAATTCAGGTTTACATCCACTTTAAATGCTGCCCACTGAACATGCATAACAGTCTCAAATAACCTAACCCATCCTTAAGAAAAATATGAACTACAGGGCTCTATCATTTGACAATTTTATGCACATTTGGAAGGTGTTGAACAGTAAAGGACATTGAGACATTGATAGGACAGAAACTGTCAGACTTTAGATGATACTGCCCCAGATTATTTAATTGAAGAGTCAGACTCAGAGCTAAATGTGGCAAATATACATCTTTCATGAGTAACCTGTACAGTATGCAGGTTTACTCATGCAAATCTGTATATTTGCAATCCTATGCAAGCACAATCACGACTGGTTCCCCTAAAGAAACCTAAAAATAAGATAAAGTTATTAAGGCAACAGAACAACATGTAATGAGGCGACTAAAAGTACCTTCAAATACCACTTCTTTCTTAAGGTGAATCTGGCCTGGCCCAAAACAATTGCATGGTACAAGAGTAGTACAGCAATGGCTTAATATCTAAAAGGTCCGAGCAGCTGACTCAGAACAGGTATACAGAATTAGGAACGTTGACACCATTTGGACACTAATTTACAGCATGCTTTTTTCTAAAACACACATGGGGTTGATTTACTAAAACTGAAGAGTGCAACATCTGCTGCAACTCTGCATATAAACCAATCAGCTTCCAGGTTTCTTTTTTTTGTCAAAGCTTAATTGAACAAGCTAAAGTTAGAAGCTAATTTGCCATCATGCACAGCTGCCCAGATTTTCCACTCACCAGTTTTAGTAAATAAACCCCATAATGTCTTGCATATTCAATTAATTTAAACTGAATGTGTGCTTTGTATTTGATGGGCAAAACCACAGGTTCACATTAATGATGACCCTTACCCAGCACCACATACTGACAACTTTTTGCTTCCCTGCTGCTCCATGCCGCTGCGGGGAGTGAATAAAACACAGCCCTGTGTAAGCTCAAGTAGGGTATCCAGTCAGAGATTACACAGGGATTATGGTCCCCCTGTCCCATGTGACAGTGCTGGGCCATAATCATAGCACCAGCACCGTAACATAGATTGATTCTCACGCTCCATCAAACCCAGAAGTAACAAGTATTTTCATCACTCCCAACGGCTGAACAGAGCTGAGAGTGTGTGCTGTGGAGATTGTTTTTTATAGTTTGAAGGCACTGGGGCACAGTCATGCTGCAACAGAAAAGGCCAGTCCGCAAAACCATTTTTACAAAGTTGAAAGCATCGAAACAATATAGAAAAAGTTTATAAGATGCATCATTAGGAGTAACCTTAAAGTGATTGTAAAGGCTCGTTTTTTTTGTTTTTTTTTAAATAACAAACATGTTATACTTAGCTCCTCTGTGCAGTTGATTTTGCACAGAGCAGCTTTGATCCTCCTGTTCTCGGGTCCCTCTTTGCTGCTCCTAGAGCCTCCCTCCTTTGAGTGCCCCTCAGCCAGCAGCTTGCTACAGGGGGCACCCAAGTCGAGTCAGAGCTCCGTATATCCATTCAGACACGGAACCCTGACCTGGCCCCGCCCCCTCTCTCCCCTGATTGGCTAACTGACTTTGATTGACAGCCGCGGGAGCCAATGGCACCGCTGCTCTGTGTCAGCCAATCAGGAGGAGTGTCCTGGATGGCTGAGGGGATCATGGACATCGCTGGAGAGAGAAGGGGCTCAGGTAGGTAATTAGGGGGGTGCTGGGGGGGCTTCTACACACAGGAATTTTTTATTTTTAAAATAAAAAACCTTCTGTCTTAGCAACTCCTTTAAGTGGAAACTCAATCATTTGGAAGTGTGTCCACATAATATACTCTATGTGGACAAAAGTATCTGAACTTGTGAAAACTATGCAGCACTTGTTCTCTCCTACAAACAGGTCTTAAGCAATGTACTTACAGGTTCCAGCCAGATTTAAAGTATTCAAATGGGCCCAATCCAGTTACTTTCAGGAGGACTTCTGCCCCATAAACTAGAACAAAGGAAATAAATATAATACCATTAACACTTGTATTTTCTTTTCTTCACTCTGTTCCCCTTTCCTATACCTTACCATTTTTTCCCCACTTCCTTTCCCCCTCTCCCTCCTATCAATGGTTCTTTCTCCCATCAAACCACTGAGAATGTGAACTATACTGTACCAATCTCAATGCGACACAGCTTAAGTCAGGAGAATGTTTACACCTCACCCTGAATGGCACTTCACTACCTCATTCTTTTCAAAGGGATATATATGGCTCCCTAGCTTTGTTTTGTTTTTGTGCATGATAACCTGTGTGTACCTGTTGAAAACTGTTAAATTTACTATGTGAAAAGGTATGACCCTCTGTACACTTTATACCATCTCATGTATTTTTTTCATTTTCAATAAACATTTCTTCATGATAAAGAAAAAAAAAAAAAAGAAAAAAATCGCCATTAATAATAAATTACTAGATGAAAGGTCTAAATGTATTAGAAGAGGCTGCAAATGTAACTGCTTGATTTTACCTTTTACAGTTTGCTTGTCATTAACCCCTTGTTTGGGCTTCATAGAAAAGAATTCTGATTTTATTACATGTACTGTATATATTGTAATTATTTCAAACATTGCCAGAGTATTTAATAATTTTATCACAAACAAACTCACATAAATGCATTTCCCAGTGAGGCTTATAGTACAATCGCTATACAACAGTTTCACAGGCTTACTCGGTAACAAAACATGCTGAAGAAATGTATCTGCAAACTGTTCAGCAATGGGAAAATTCATATAAAACCCACAAGGAGATATAATACTTGATGAAGGCACGCTCCTATTTTTTTAAACATCCTTGCTATCTCATCCACTGAGGGACATAGGAATTTCTATACCGTTGGGGTATAGTAGTGTCTACAGAAGTACGGGACAATTGAAAACAGAAAAATTGTAAGCCAGTACTCATTAGAACCCCTCCTTAACCCAGCATGCCCCAGTTTTTGCCAGTGTCCTAGGAGAATAGATGCCTTTTCATCAGTTCTTCTGAGAAAAGCTCAACCAATTTTTTATAGTTTTTTCCTCCATTTTGTTTCTGAATTGCATCATCCATTGACTTTAACCACTTCCAGTCCAGGTCAATTCTGGCATTCCTCTCCTACATGTAAAAAACATTTTTTTTTTTGCTATTAAACGACTTAGAACCCCCAAAGATTATATTTTTTTTTAGCAGAGGCCTTACCGAAGAAAGAGGTGTGCTTTCCATATTTTTATGTCACACAATATTTGTTTTGTTTTTTTAACCTTTTTATTAATTTTTTTACAAGGTACAAATAACTGGTGCAAAATTACCCATGCAGGGGCAAGAGGCCCAAAGAGGCCCAAAGTAAAATAAACAAACTTGACAAGTTACCAAAAAAATAAATAAAACCCCAATGAGGAACAGGAGAGCAGTACAGAAGTTTTAAGACTCAAACAGCATGTAGAGGAATGGACCATGAGTAACAAATCATTGTAACCCTGAGACTCTAATGTACATCATCCGTCAGCATTATGGCTGTGGAGATATCCTCCAACCAACAAGACCAGATTTTCTGAAATTTAAGGGGGCACCCCGTATTAGTATAGGTAGCTAGGTAAAGGGGCAAATTGGAGTTATTCAACCTCATCCAAAAGGACAGTGGGGGGGTGGTAATTGCTTTACGGGCATAAAACAGGAGGCCAACAAGGGTCCTCTTGGCCACTGTCACAGCTAGTGGTTCCACTAATCCAAGCAGGCAATATCGTGGTCCAAGAGGAATTGTTATCTGTGTCGTGCGACCAATCACTTTTAATATATCTGATTGGTGCGAGCAGCACCATACATGTAGTGGAAAGTGAGGCGATCATCTTGTGGAATCTGTGCGGGGTATAATAGGGTCGATGTAAGATTTTAAATTGGATCATTTTGTCCCTGGCTGGAACTAAATGAGAGAAGGGGAAGTCCCAAATCTCCATCCAGTCTTCATCATCCAGTCCAGGGATATCCACAGTCCATTTCTGGCACAGAGAGGATAGGTCAGAACTTGCAACCACCAACAGATAACCATACAGTTCTGAAGTGGACTTTCCCAGGTCTGGTCCCCGGAGAATAGCCTCCAACTCAGGAGTATGAAAGAGATATTGGGTGACCTAAGAATTGGCAACTGAAGGCATGTGAAACCTGAAGGTACCTAAAATAATAATGAGAAGGTAGATTCAATTTAGATCTGAGAGTATGGAACGGGAGAAAACCAGAGCTCCCTGCAATATGCTCCAGATTCTTCATTTTGTATTTGGCCCAGGCTTGGGGGTCAGGGATTGTATTAAAGCGCGGAAGAGTGGAATTCAACTATAAAAGGGTATGTGGAGATAGGGTAGTAGGGGTAAGAAATTCCATCAGTTTCAGAAGACTATCATCAGACAGCCTCTCCAACAACAAATATAAAGGATTCATCTGGCTAGGAGGTGGGAGATAAACATTTACTATAACATATTTCTGGTTCCATAAAGAGATTACTAGCATAACAAAATTTCCCATTTGGATCAGTAACGACTTCATCAATGGTACAAGGCACATTCTTAATGATCAAAATTGAAACCCTACGTGAATATGAGGAATACACTGCATGAAACACTTTCTGTATCTACGGTTTTCTCAAAACCAGAGTTTTGCTGCCCAAAAGGTGAGTTTCTGTGAGGGCTGTGTAGTGTTAGATAGTGAAACAATAGGTAGTACTTAAGAGTTCAACCCTCTGACATTCAAGGAGAGGATGGTAGGGAGGAGTTTGTTTTAGTGGCCATAATGCAATATTAGGGGAATCGCACCACGCAGGGCGCTGGACAGCATAACGGTAAGGTTCCAATAGGTGGCAAAACCTGTTTGAGCCAGTAGATTGTATGAACAGTATATATCAGTAAGCATAAAAGCATCCTTGCAATGTGTAAGAGTCCCCAATTCGTCATAAACAAAATTCCCTACCCTTGCACCAAAAAAACGAAAAAAACCCATATAGAACAAGTGCTGCAGGGTCTTTACCCTAAACCTGAGAACAAGGTGCGAGCTCCGACTGTCCAGAGAAGAGTCCGCATAGTGGGAGCGCCTGAGGACAAAAGTCAGAGGGGAGTCCCCAAAAAACAGAAAAGGTCTCAATGGGACACCAGGTATCGGTGGAGTAGGGGGGACCCTATGGGCCCTTTCAACCACAAATGCGGGTGGGAGATCTGTGAAGCCAAGCAGGGTGGTGAGGAACCATTCAGCAAACTCTGCAGGTTTGGCGCTCTCTTTTAGCTCTCTCAGGGAGCCCCACCACCCACAGATTGTTGCGCCGGAGCCTGTTCTCCATATCAACAGTTTTGTCCTGGAGTGCCTTTACCTTCCTCTGGAGGACCCACAGCTCCTTGGAGTCGATGTGCACCGTGTCCTCCACCTGCGAGATATGAGATTCCGCTTCAGACAGCCGGGAGCGGTACTTCTCCAGATCATGCCTAAAAAAGGCTTATGTCCGTCGACAAGGATCCTATCTTGCTGGTTAGTGCTTCCTTACAGGGGGTAATATCTGCCAGCAGGTCCACAGGAGAAGGCCCCGTGTCTTCCAAGGCTGTAGGAGCTGTCTGCATGCCTGATGAAGCTGTTGAAGGGGTGGACTGTGTGGCCAAGATGGCTGCCGTAGGAGAAGAGCGCCTGGGGGCCGGTGTGTTCCGGCCTTATTTTGGCTTGCCAGGTGACATCGCGGGAGGATATGGCATACACAACCGATGGAGCACAAGCAGGGCAAGGTCCGTATGTGCAAAAAAAGCTGGTCCGCGCTGACAGGATAGCTGTATAGGATCAGAGCTTAGCCACAGCACGCCTTGGCACGGCCCCCCCCCAGTTACACTTTAATGCATTTTAATGCGCAAAAACACAATACCCAATTGTTTGTTAAAATATAAAAAATTATGTTAAGCCGAGTAAATAGATACCAAACATGTCATACTTTAAAATTGCATTCACCCATGGAACGGGGCCAAATTATGGTCCCTCAAAATCTCCATAGGCAATGCTTTTAAAGCCTTTACAAGTTACCAGTTTAGAGTTACACAGGAGGTCTGCTGCTAAAATTATTGCTGACACTCTGACATTTCAGGCGAAACCTCATGTGTGGATGAACAACATCCCCTGTAATAGCAAGGGCCATGACAGGTCCACTTTATGAAGAGATCTGCCTCCAATGCAGCCGATCAGATGCCCATCGGCCTGATCAGCTGCTTCCCTGGCCGGAAACGGCCATAGAGAACCAAAACAGGAAGTGATGAAATCCTCGTCGCTTCCTGTTTCTGACGTCACAGTTGAGGAACAACATACGTTCTTCTCACTGAGCGCCTAGAGCCGGATGCCGCCGGTCATATCTTTACCAGTCTCTCTGAAATCAAGCGAAAGTCTGATAACCGCAGCAGTGGAAGGGGTAATCCCTTCCACCTCCTGTAAAAGGAATCCAGTGGCTTGATAGCAGCTTGGGTTACTTTTAATTTTGTGCAGAATTGCTGAGGCTAAAGAATGATATCTTGATCACTGTTGCAGCGATGACTGATATATCACCCTTCCTGTGCGAGGACATTTATATAGAGGTAGAGGAGCTAAAGTCGGTTCTGGAAAAATTAAAAGCAAGCAGCTACAAAAACTGTAGCTACTGACTTTTAATAAATACTTACCTGTTCAGGGATTCATCGCTGTCATCACCCGGACTGGTTCTATGCCGGTCTTCGGGTAACGAGAGCCACCATCTTGCTTGTGGGAAGCCAGCTGTGAATGCCAGTGGTTTCAGAGATGGCTCCCCACTGTTCATGCGAGTTGTAAATAAACCCACAGTCTCTTTAGATGTGTGACATGTCCCAGGAGGTTGAGGGCTGGAGGAGGTGGTGGGTGCCGAATTTCCAAGCAGATTGCCTAGGCAAAGTAGGAGTGGGTACCTGTCAAAACTAGGTACCCGTTTACTGAAAAGAAAATGCAAAGTGGTAGAGGAGGGGGGCAAGAGGAGGAAGAAAAACAGAATTTTCCTTTTTAGGTGAAGTTCTGCTTTAAGATTCCTAGCTACATCACTGCTTGAACTGGTCTCTACAAAGCAGCTATCCGAATATGCCTTATTCCTGGCTGACTTTGGACTACCATACCTAAATGCTGCAGGACTACACACAGGGCTGGCCTGGAATGTGACCTTTGGGCACTGGGTTCTGCATTGTGATGCTTTTCAGACCTCAGTGTACTGGTAAAAGCTAACCACGTAGTGCTTTCCAGGTCAAGAGCAGTGGAATAATTTAAAAGCATGACAATGTTTCTGAAGAGGCACTTTGTGAGTAAGGCCATTCAGGCTTAAGCTCTGGAAGCTACCTCACTATTTGCACAGTTAGTCACCTTTCAAATTGCCTGCCACTGGCAGTTTTACCACGGTAAGGTACAGGCTCTAGTTCTACACACTTCTGTATGCAGCTTGATTAAAAGGATTTGGGCCATTCAGAGAGGTGTGTTGGAACAGTTATGTAGTGCCTATGTAGAGTTTAGCTGCTTAAAAATCGAAAAAAAAAAAAAAAAGCAGCAGAAATATGTGAGCGGCTGCACACATTCTGCTGCATGCATGCAAACAGGTGTAAACGCATCAAAACTCATTGACTGAACCTGGCAGTAAATATGCAGAACCTTTGAACCCACGAAACATTGACACCTTGAGACATGAGCTGCTGGACAGCACCAAGCAGATCTGCCCTCTGTGATGGGGAAAGAGGCAACTTTGACAGCAGGAAGCTGGGAGGAGGCAATTTGCAGGCTCCAGTTTGCAGCCCCTGGAAATGACATGCTGGACGGAGGGAGGCCTTAAAATCAGTTTTGGCTAGCTTGGAGGGCCAGGTCTTTTTATAATAGTAAGTTTCTGTCTTAGTCTTGGCATTGGAAGTTTGAGAGGGATGAAACCTTTTCTAGCCTTAGGAGTAACGGTACAAGTTTTCATCTTCTGGGGGAGAAGAGTACTCTCTCCTTGTACTTTTCCAAAGAGGGACCAAACAAGTGTTTACCTTTAAAGGGTAAAAGTTCAAAGTGCATCTTGCATGGGACCTCAGCTGACCATCATTTAAGCCAAAGGATCTGACACATGTGGATGGACTGAAGACTCATCCTGGAGATTTCATTAAGTGTGTTCCTCAAGCTGTTGGGGCCCACGCTGAAGGAAAAAGAGTAATTTTGACTTACAAATAAATTATAAATTCCATATCTTGGAGTGTAGTAGAGGACACGGGCAGAATAATCATACACCGTGGCGCAGGCGTGTACCTTCAGATGATTGAACACTGGCAAAGCTTTAGAAGAAATGCTCCCAGGCATCCCCCTTTTAAGGCTACCCCACTCTAAGTCCTCATTTTTGTTGCAAGCAACGCAGAGTAAACCAAGGAATGGAAGGGAGGGTGTCCTGTACTCCAAGATATGGCATTTACAGGCAAGTCAAAACTACTTTTACCTTAATCGTACAGTAAAGGACATTGGCAGAATATCATACACCATGAGACGCTCCCATGCAATGAACATGAAGTGTGAGCTAGTGTCTAAAGGCAATAGACCCTTTCTCCTTTATGAAGAAACTCAATCTTAGCTTAACTAGTTTAATATTTTTACTTATGATATAATCTTCTGAACATAGGGAGTGAATTTTCTTAAAATTGCTCTATGAGGAGCACAAAAGTACAACAATTGTGTAGCCAGTGGAGGCCCGTGCATTGAGGGTGCACGGACGCCGCCCCCCCCTATGCCTATCATCACCCTCCTATCCATGCGCCTGGTCCCTTTCAGGACGCCAGGCGCATGAATTCCTATGGCAGGGATGGGCAGGGGTGTTATTTTTTTTTAAGCAACTAATTACAGCCAGAAGCTCTAATAGGCTTCAAAAAAAGGTTGGCTCGGGCGCAGAGAGTGCCCCCAGATCCCACCCAATTGTGTGACGATAGCGAATGAATTTTCGCTATTTTCACAGTAAAGTTCCTCCTCGCCAATCAGGAGGTAGGTCGTAAAACCTGTTTCCCGACTATCCAAAGTGCCAGGCGATCCTATTGGATGCCTACCGCTTAGGAAGAGGGAACACGCAGCCAGAGGAGACACGCGCTGGTGGAAAGGACATCTCCGCCGCTGCTGCCTGCACTCTGAAGGAGACACAGGACTCAGAGGAGAGGACACCACAGAGTCCGGTAAGTGCCGGAGGACCTCCCACCAGGGGGGTGGTGCCCTCAGATTCCCGCAAGCCCTACTCTTGGGGTGGGGGGGGGCGGGGAGCTGTCAGTGCTGCGTGCCCCCGGCCCCGCTGACCTGTATACCCTGATCTGTGTCATGCTGAACTATATACCCTGATCTGTGTCACGCTTCACTATATACCCTTATCTGTGTCATGCTGAGCTGTATATACACCCTGCTCTGTAATGCTGAGATGTATACCCTGATCTGTGTCATGCTGAGCTATATACCCTGATCTGTGTCATGCTGACCTACAAACCCCGATCTGTGTCATGCTGAACTATATACCCTGATCTGTGTCACGCTTCACTATATACCCTGATCTGTGTCATGCTGAGCTGTATATACACCCTGCTCTGTAATGCTGAGATGTATACCCTGATCTGTGTCATGCTGAGCTATATACCCTGATCTGTGTCATGCTGACCTACAAACCCCGATCTGTGTCATGCTGAACTATATACCCTGATCTGTGTCATGCTGAGCTATATACCCTGATCTGTGTCATGCTGAGCTATATACCCTGATCTGTGTCATGCTGAGCTATATACCCTGATCTGTGTCATGCTGAGCTATATACCCTGATCTGTGTCATGCTGAGCTATATACCCTGATCTGTGTCATGCTGAGCTATATACCCTGATCTGTGTCATGCTGAGCTATATACCCTGATCTGTGTCATGCTGAGCTATATACCCTGATCTGTGTCATGCTGAGCTATATACCCTGATCTGTGTCATGCTGAGCTATATACCCTGATCTGTGTCATGCTGAGCTATATACCCTGATCTGTGTCATGCTGAGCTATATACCCTGATCTGTGTCATGCTGAGCTATATACCCTGATCTGTGTCATGCTGAGCTATATACCCTGATCTGTGTCATGCTGAGCTATATACCCTGATCTGTGTCATGCTGAGCTATATACCCTGATCTGTGTCATGCTGAGCTATATACCCTGATCTGTGTCATGCTGAGCTATATACCCTGATCTGTGTCATGCTGAGCTATATACCCTGATCTGTGTCATGCTGAGCTATATACCCTGATCTGTGTCATGCTGAGCTATATACCCTGATCTGTGTCATGCTGACCTACAAACCCCGATCTGTGTCATGCTGAACTATATACCCTGATCTGTGTCACGCTTCACTATATACCCTGATCTGTGTCATGCTGAGCTGTATATACACCCTGCTCTGTAATGCTGAGATGTATACCCTGATCTGTGTCATGCTGAGCTATATACCCTGATCTGTGTCATGCTGACCTACAAACCCCGATCTGTGTCATGCTGAACTATATACCCTGATCTGTGTCATGCTGAGCTATATACCCTAATCTGTGTCATGCTGAGCTATATACCCTGATCTGTGTCATGCTGAGCTATATACCCTGATCTGTGTCATGCTGAGCTATATACCCTGATCTGTGTCATGCTGAGCTATATACCCTGATCTGTGTCATGCTGAGCTATATACCCTAATCTGTGTCATGCTGAGCTATATACCCTGATCTGTGTCATGCTGAGCTATATACCCTGATCTGTGTCATGCTGAGCTATATACCCTGATCTGTGTCATGCTGAGCTATATACCCTGATCTGTGTCATGCTGAGCTATATACCCTGATCTGTGTCATGCTGAGCTATATACCCTGATCTGTGTCATGCTGAGCTATATACCCTGATCTGTGTCATGCTGAGCTATATACCCTGATCTGTGTCATGCTGAGCTATATACCCTGATCTGTGTCATGCTGAGCTATATACCCTGATCTGTGTCATGCTGAGCTATATACCCTGATCTGTGTCATGCTGAGCTATATACCCTGATCTGTGTCATGCTGACTTATATACACAGATCTGTGTCATGCTGAGCTATATACCCTGATCTGTGTCATGCTGACCTACAAACCCCGCTCTGTGTCATGCTGAACTATATACCCTGATCTGTGTCATGCTGAGCTATATACCCTGATCTGTGTCATGCTGAGCTATATACCCTGATCTGTGTCATGCTGAGCGGCATACCCTGATCTGTGTCATGCTGAGCGGCATACCCTGATCTGTGTCATGCTGACTTATATACACAGATCTGTGTCATGCTGAGCTATATACCCTGATCTGTGTCATGCTGACCTACAAACCCCGATCTGTGTCATGCTGAACTATATACCCTGATCTGTGTCATGCTAAGCTATATACCCTGATCTGTGTCATGCTGAGCTATATACCCTGATCTGTGTCATGCTGAGCTATATACCCTGATCTGTGTCATGCTGAGCTATATACCCTGATCTGTGTCATGCTGAGCGGCATACCCTGATCTGTGTCATGCTGAGCGGCATACCCTGATCTGTGTCATGCTGAGCGGCATACCCTGATCTGTGAGGCTGAGCGGCATACCCTGATCTGTGAGGCTGAGCGGCATACCCTGATCTGTGAGGCTGAGCGGCATACCCTGATCTGTGAGGCTGAGCGGCATACCCTGATCTGTGAGGCTGAGCGGCATACCCTGATCTGTGAGGCTGAGCTATTATACTCTGTCCTGTGATGCTAAGCTGTATACCTCTAACACTATTGGTGAAAGCAAGTGGAATACAAGGGACGGAGTGGGTGGATTCTATAAGGGGTGGGGTTCCCTCATCCTAAAACTTCACCAGCCGCCACTTTGTTTAGCACTACAAAAAAAAAAGAAGAACCAGTGTACATAATGAGCAAATACAGCTGCCTTCATGCACATATAATATTATAATATACAAAGAAACAAGGTTTTTAAAAAATGAATACACACAAGATTATATGCATCAAGTTTTCATTGACATGTACATCTAACAACACATTTACAAAGCTATGCACTGTACAGTAAAGCATCTGTCTCTAAAAGGTTATAAAAGTAATGACACAAAGGTGAATCGACAAATACTATATGCAATCAATATAGAAATTGGGGGAGCATGGCTTTCCAGATCTCAGCTTTCCTAAAAATATTGCAAAGAGCCTCAATGACCCAGAGAGATATGAATATTTCAATATGTGCCAGAGCTCCACATTTGGAGCTCAAAGTCACGACTTTAACATGTTTGCTAGGCTTTAGGAAAACAAAAAAAGTGCATACAAAAACCTGCAATATTTTTCATGCTATATTTACTACCTTTCAGATATGATTTACATTTAGTGGATATGTGTACCATTCCAAGAGTTTAAAGAATGTGTTCAATTTGAAATGAGGTAATAAAGGCTGAGTGTGGTACTGTTTCAGTGTATGTCCTTAAACTATAACCTAAAACTACGTAGAGGGTTCTTTACTGTAAGAGTGGCAAGGATGTGGAATTCCCTTCCACAGGCGGTGGTCTCAGCGGGGAGCATTGATAGCTTCAAGAAACTATTAGATAAGCACCTGAATGACCACAACATACAGGGATATACAATGCAATACTGACACATAATCACACACATAGGTTGGACTTGTGTCTTTTTTCAACCTCACCTACTACTACTACTACTATGTCAAAATTCCTTGCTTTATCTCAAATGCTGTACATGATCTTCTTCACCTACAGGTTCAAAATGTGGGGTGGGGGGGGGGGGGGTCAAGAATTTGAAAACTTTTGGACTTACTAGTAAGGAAAACAATGTAGCTCCATGGAACGCCTTGAAGAAAGAAGTTGCCCCCTGAAAAAAAAGATTTTAGTATAAGAAAAAAAATATTCTTACTCCCGCATTCTTCATATGTCTGGGCTATGATGTAGAGTGGCAAGACGGAAGCCTTTTCTTAGAAAGGAAAACATCCAAGCACGGCTAAATTTTGCAAAAACACATCTGAAGTCTCCCAAAAGCATGTGGGAAAATGTGTTATGGTCTGATGAAACCAAGGTTGAATAATTCCAAAAGATATGTTTGGCGCAAAAACACTGCACATCACCAATACAACACCATACCCACAGTGAAGCATGGTGATGGCAGCATCATGCTTGGGGCTGTTTTTCTTTAGCTGGAACAGGGGCCTTAGTCAAGGTAGAGGGAATTATGAACAGTTCCAAATACCAGTACATATTGGCACAAACCCTTTAGGATTCTGCTAGAAAGCTGAACATGAAGAGGAACTTCATCTTTCAGCATAACAATGACCCAAAGCATACATCCAAATCAACAAAGGAATGGCTTCACCAGAAGAAGGTTAAAGCTTAGGAATAGCCCAGCCACAGCCCAGACCCAAATGCGATTGAAAATCTGTGGCATGATCTGAAGAAGGCTGTGCACAGAAGATGCCCTTGCAATCTGACAGATTTGGAGTGTTTTTACAAAGAGTGGGCAAATATTTCCAAGTCAAGATGTGCCATTGTGATAGACTCATACCCAAAAAGACTGAGTGCTGTAATAAAATCAAAAAGTGCTTCAAAGTATTAGTTTAAGGGTGTGCGCATGTTTTATTTTTACTTCCCGCCACCTAAAAGATTTCAGTTTATTGTTCAACAGAATTGTACAGTTTATAGATCACATTAAAAGGTGGAAAGAGTTCTGAAATGATTTATCTTGGTCTCATTTTTTTACATCACAGAAACCTGACATTTTAACAGGGGTGTGTAGACTTTTTATATCCACTGTATATTTAACAATTTTCATCATAACATTTGGTTTACTTTTTTAAGTGAACCTGAACTGAAAGAGTGAAGATTAGCTATTGTAAAGGGAGCATCTAGAAATATTACAGTTTACCTAGGATCCATAACAGAAATCAAATATATTGCACGTTACCTTTCCTTAGATGTCATGGCTATGTTAGTTTCCTTTATTAGGACTTTTTCCCCCTGTTTTTTCACATGGCAATGCAGCCAATAAGACAATTCCTGTCCTAGGGTGACAACGCTCACTCACTGTTTATAGAGGAGCAGTGTTGTCACCCTAGGCTGCTATCCAGATTTTGACTTCAAGCACCCCTTAAACTTCACATCTCGAAACTGAGATGTTACAGGGGCACTGGGTTTCTATCAGGAGCAACAGATATTTTTCTGTACTTGCAGAAAATGTACTCGGCTTGAAAAATTAAAGGAATGCAGACACCGCAATTATGGACTGGTAAGCTACACTATATTAAAGAGGAAATTTAACTTAACCAAAAGTTCACAAGCAGGAAAGCTTTCTGCAGAAGGGACATACTATAGGGGAGATTTACTAAAACTGCAGAGTGCAAAATCTGGTGCAGCTGTGCATGGTAGCCAATCAGCTTCTAACTTCAGCTTGTTCAATTAGGCTGCTTTCACACTGGGGCGGGCGTTGACGGTAAAATGCTGCTAATTTTAGCGGTGCTTTACGGTCATTATAGTGGTGCTGTTCCGTCGTTAGCGGGGTGCTTTTATCCCCCACTAGCAGCCGAATAAAGAGTTAAATGTGCCGTGTAGCACCAAAGTGCTTTGCAGGCGATTCGGCAGCGGTGCCCATTCATTTCAATAGGCAAGAGTGGTGGAGGAGCAGTGTATACACCGGCCCAAAGATGCTGCTTGCAGGACTTTTTTTTAACGTCCCGCCAGCACAGCGCTCCAGTGTAAAAGCACTCTGGCTTTCACACTGGGACTGCAGGGGAGGTGTTTTTCTGGCGCTTTACATGCGCTATTTTTAGCCCAAAAGCGCCCGAAAAACGCCTCAGTGTGAAAGGGGTCTTACCTTTGACAATAAAACCTGGAAGCAGATTGGTTTCTATGCAGAGCTGCAGCAGATTTTGCACTCTGCAGTTTTAGTAATACCCCCTTAAGGCAGGCCATACTCGGTAGTAATCTCTCTAACACTGGATTAGATTTGAAGCATGTATGGCCAGGCTGAATGTACCAAGCTGATTGATCGATCAACTTGGGTACAACCAGCATGCCGGGTTTTACCTGCGATCATCGCTAGCAGTTTCTATAGCCACTAACAATAATCACTGTCTTCTCTCGGTGGGGACGGCTTCCCCTGCCAGGTGAGGACAATGGCCCGGAAGGAGGGATTCCAGCATCAACACTGTCTGTGTTGATGGAGGAATGAAGCAAATTTCTTTCCTGCAACTCGTGGTTGCAGGAAAGAAATTTGATCCATGTATGGGCGGCCCAAGTCTCTTCTGTAATAAAAGCTTTATATGTTCCTGCATGCAAACTGCTCAGTGTACATTTTTGGCATGCCTTAGTGCTAGGATGAAAAAAACTCCTGTGATGTGAGTTACATCATCCAGGGCCACGCAATCAAGATGGCTAAAAATGCAGAACCTAGAAGACAACCGGAAGAAGATGACAGCGCTGGGGAGGAAGCTAGTGGGTATCGCAGGTGGTTTTTATTTTGGGGTTTAAATAATTTCTTGTGCCTAAACAGCACCCTGAATTATTTACCTTTTGTCTCAAATTCATCCTGAAAAATAGCCGTGTCTACAGCCTCTGCAGGATGAGATCTAAGGCACTGCTGCCTCTGATTGCTCGTCTAATAAAATTTGGTGATGACACTATAGAGCTGCTTGCTAGAGAGGATGCTGTACTTGAGAACCTGCATCTCCCTGCTTCTGCTTCAACTGTGTGGATATGTGCTTTCTGCTCTCTCCTGCTGCTTGAGTATTAACCACTAGTTGCCCCCAGCAGTGCTGGGGGCAACTATGACATGGCCAAGCAAAACACTGCCACGTTTAGGATGGCCACCTCCAAATAGAGACATAGCGCAGAACAAGGCATGTCAAGTTAGTAAGAAGGAAGAAATAAGCTGCAGGGAGACCAAATGCAATGCTAATGGCTAGTGTCCTTTGTACCTGCTTTTCTTTTTAGATTAAAAAGTAAGGATGAACTTCACCCAGTATTTTGCAAATAAAATCAAAAGCTTTAAATTATTGTAGCTGGTGACTTTAAAAAATAGGTACTTGCCATCCCGTGGAGTGTTGTCTTCCCGCACACAATTATTCTCACTGCTGATGGATCCCTGGCTCTGCCATCTTGGATTTGGGAATCCCTTTGCGCATGCACAAGATCGCACAGTGCAGTTAGACTGATCCTGCAGTCTCTTGGGATGTGTGACACGTCCCAGGAGGATTCAGGCAGGGAGGCAATGTCAACCTCACCTAGACAAGGATTGAGGAAGTGGGAGGGGATACCAACAAGAAAAGGTACTCGCTCCCCTCCTTCCCCAAAAACACTTTTTGAGTTAAATTCTATTTTAAGGCCTTTAAATATAAACAGAAAACTCAGTGAACATACTATTAAAATAATTTGTTGTCCAATTGTAAACAATTGTCAAATGTATATGCTCAACATACCTTTCACCATAAATGTTTCAATCAAAATCCAGAATCCATTAATAGCAACTACAACATCTGAAAAATGGAAAAAAAGAAGATGGCAAAATGGCAATTTACGACCTGCAAAAGGCTTTTGGAATGCACTTTCCTACTGACTACTACTGCACTGACATGCACCTCTTCACTGGCTGCCAATCACACCACAAGGATTTTTTTTTCTTTTACAAATTCAGTATTTAATCTATTCAAGAAACAGGCATAATATTGCTTTTGTCATGTAATGGAAACATAGCAAACAAACTGAAATGCAAGACACACAGTTATTGATCAACATGTGCATTTACAGCTGAAACAAATAAGGAATACAGTTCCTTTCCTTAAAATATTCTTTAGTAATACTATGAAGAAACATGGGAAAAGTCAAAGTTTTATACTCACACACAGAATATTGGAATGCTCTTGAATTTGCCAAGATATTAATGCCTGCACAAGAAGAAACAAGATGGCAACATCTTATCTGTCATGCGACATGAGAACCATTATGTAACGGGCTAATGTAATAATATATGTATAGTTGTGTCTCACTCTACCAGGGATAGTGATAACCACTAAAATGTAACAGCACCTGGAAGAAACTCAAGCAAGCACAGATCATGCTCCATTCTCTATTACCTGAGGACTGTTGACTTTCACCAAAACAGTCTCCACCAGCTTCTATGAATAACTCATGATACATAATGTAAATTAAAGTATTTCACCTTTAAAGATAAGAAGAGCTGTAGGAGGAAGGTCATCAAACCAATGCTCACGAATACGCTGTACCTGTCATAAGAAAAGTTTCAAGTATGAATGGACACTAATGCAAACTTCACTAAAAGGAATACAGTATGTCAATTTTTCTTGGTTGCTGGCA
Source organism: Lithobates clamitans (assembly GCA_037952925.1). Classification (NCBI taxonomy): domain Eukaryota; kingdom Metazoa; phylum Chordata; class Amphibia; order Anura; family Ranidae; genus Lithobates; species Lithobates clamitans. Next base: position 3,444,654 of record JBBGZY010001350.1, read on the forward strand.
AATTGAATTATGTGCTGCCTTTTAGATCACTCTTGTACTCCAGTAGCAAGATATCACCTATAAATTTACCACAACTCCTAAATGTGTATGGCATCACAAAGTCAAATGATGGTGTCACACCTCCCCTTTTAAGTTTTCCATGGCACAGAAAAAAACAAAAAACAAAACAAAGGGAGGGAGTGCAGCTGTGTCTGAGAAACCACAATGTATCGAGTTTCTGTATGGGGGCTACTCCAGAAAAATCTCTCCTTTGGGATCTCTAAGAGATTTAGGAAGTCAAAGCATGATTTAATGTATAACAAAACAAATATATTATTAAAGGTGTACCTAAACTCTAAAGGGTAAGTCTGTCCTATGTGATATTACGTACCTTCCATTTCAGGTCTACCACTTCATAGAAATGGTAAAAGTCTTTCAATCTGCAAGACAAAAGCTCCATGAAACTAATCTAATACAGTAATCTAAAGCAGGCTATGAAAGGCATATGAAACTTTTCAGTAAGTGGCTGGTTTAATAAAGGGTTTGTGTTTAGATAGAGTAGGGAAGAATTAGAACTTCTGTTGAGTTTTTATTGCTATTATGTGTTCCCAGTGGGGAGACTCATCCTCTATTGGTTTTGATGACTATTGTCACTGGAATTAAAGATGTGGGCTGTCACGGCAACAGGAATGTGCCATCTGTGTCCCCAGTGGGGAGATTCATCCTCTCTATTGGTTTTGGTGACTATTGTCCTTGGGATTGAAGTTAGGAGAAAATTTAAAAAATTGAAGTGTCACTGAAACAGGAAAAAAAGGGAACATTTTCCAGTGAGAACACTTTTTTCAATGACAACAGTCTCCATGCTTGGAGAGATATTTTCTTACTTCCTTCTGAGTCTACAGGACAGGATGTAAATATAAATTTCCCTAATAGAACAGAGTGTACAAAAGAAGTGAATAAAAAAAAAAAAAAAAAAAGAAAAAGGAAAGTCATTCATTTAATTTTTAACCACTTGCTGCCCGCCGCATGTACATATACGTCGACAGAATGGCCCGGCTGTGCAAATGGGCGTACCTGTACCTGAATTTGCTGCCGTGTAGTCGCGCGCGCGCAGCCGCGTGCAACCCTGCCGCGAGCTCCGCGACTAGGATCGCGGGTCCTACGGACTCGATGTCCACGGGGATACCTGCGATCGTCTCACGGTGAGGAAGAACGGGGAGATGCTAATGTAAACAAGCATCTCCCCGTTCTGCCTAGTAACACTGTCACTGGTCGGGAGCTATGATCAGTGAAGTGTCACTTGTAGCCATGCCCCTTAAAGATTAGAATCACTCCCTAGGACACACTTAACCCCTTTCTAGCCAGCTAGTGGTTAACCCCTTCACTGCCAGTGTCATTTTTACAGTAATCAATGCAATTGTTTAGCATTGATCGCTGTAAAAATGACAATGGTCCCAAAAATGTGTCAAAATTGTCTGATGTGTCCACCATAATGTCGCAGTCACGATAAAAATCACAGATTGCCGCCATTACCAGTAAAAAAAAAAAATTAATAAAAATGCCATAAAACTAACCCCTATTTTGTAGACAAATTTACCAAAAATATGTAGAAGAATACGTATCGGCCTAAACTGATTTTTTAAAACTATAAACTATATTTTTTGAGGATGTTTATTAATTTTTCAAAATTGTCGCTCTATTTTTTGTTTATAGTGCAAAAAATAAAAACCGCAGAGGTGATTAATTACCACCAAAAGAAAGCTCTATTTTTGGGAAAAAAGGATTTTGTTTGGGAGCCGCATTGCACGACCGCACTATTGTCAGTTAAAGCGACGCAGTGCCGAATCGCAAAAAGTGCCCTGGTCTTTGGCCAGCCAAATGGTCCGGGGCTTAAGTGGTTAAAGAATGTTCGCGTCATCATTTGCCTGTTCTCAGAATATTTGGGACGCTATTTTAAAAACACTTTCCATGTTACAAGACTGACCCTCTCACATGCTACTATGTTCTGCCAAATTCATGTTTTTTCTATTATTCCTGTGCTGCTCAAATCTGATCCAGATTTGTCCAGTTCCTAAATCCACTAGGAAGATTTAGAACAACAATTTGAGGTAATCCACATGAAGAAATATGCCTGCATTTGACCAACTTTTAGAAACATGCCCCTAAAATGAATATTTACTCCTTTGGCGAGTCAAACTGTGTTCTCTTTAAAAAACTTGAGCAAAGTTACCGGAGATGGTCTGCGCTGCTCTGTTTCAAGGCTCTGAAGCAAAGGTATCGATCGCGAGCCGACATGCGGGGCTTGTAGTACCTCATCATGCCATCAAAATGACGGAATAAGATTCCTGGGGGGCCCTACAATAACATGTATTGCTGTAAATGAAGTGTGAACACCAAAAGCATAACAGAGGATTAAAGCAGGTTAATAAATAGCTTTCAAGGTTAAAGTGCTTATCTGACATCACTTTCAGAAGAAAATTCATCCATAATTGAATCTTGTTTTTGTTCAGCCTAACAAAAAAGGCAACTTTAAAGGCCTCATAGACGCTGGACATTTTTACAGATGGTCCTAGGGGTGTCAGGCGTTTTTTTACAGCTTAAAACCGCCTCTCCATGTTATTCTGTGTGTCCATGTACACATAGGTTTTTAGGAGGTGTAAGTGGCATAGGCGTTTTCAAGCAGCAAATAAAAAATCCAGGGCCAGTGTGCTCTGGAGCAGCAGCGTTACAGCTGTAAAAACGCCTGACACGGCTAAACTTGTTAACGCTGTATGGAGTGGAAATTAGAGCGCAGAAAAATGCTGCTAAACGCGCATTAACGCCAATACAAAACGCTTCTCAAAAGCGTATTTTGACAGCTTTTTCTTTATTTTTTTAATGCCCTGTGTGCATGAGGCCTAAAAATAGCTCTCTGTGACCCTGGAAATAGGCAGGCTGTTCTTTGGACCACTCCAAAAAGCTGCTATCCCTCCTATAGATACTCAGTGGAGCAGGCAGCACTGGGAGACTAATGTGTGCCCAAACTGGTGGATACAAGCGTGCTTTCTTCTAGCAAACAGCCAAAGAAGTACTTATTGAAAAAAATAGGATTTTTATAACAGCTTACCTGTAAAATCCTTTTCTTGGAGTACATCATGGGACACAGAGCCTAAGTAATAACTTAATGGGTATATAGGCACCTTCAGGTGATGGACACTGGTATACCTAATACAGGAAGTTCACTCCCTATATAACTCCTCCTCCTTCCAGGCGTAACTCAGTTTTTGTAGCAAAGCAATATATCTAAACCCCAAAGAGAGGGGCGGGACCTCTGCGTCCCATGATGTACTCCAAGAAAAGGATTTTACAGGTAAGCCGTTATAAAAATCCTATTTTCTTTATCATACATCATGGGACACAGAGCCGAAGTAATAACTTAATGGGACGCCCCATAGCAATGCTATTTGAGGGGAGGGAGAGACAACCTGCAGGGTACCCCCAGACTTGAGGACCATCATACCTCCTTACATCCACCTGATAAAATTTGGTGGATGTATGTACTAAAGACCAAGTTGAGGCCTTACAGATCTAAGCCATGGAGGCCTGGTGACGCACTGCCCAAGAAGCACTAACCGCCCTGTTAGAGTGTGATTTGACTTGAAGAGGGGGAATCTTACCCCTTAAATCTATCCTGTTGGATGGAGGATGCGATTAAGGCCACTAATCTTCCTTACAAGCCCTGCAGGGTAGAGGAAAAGACATCTTCAGTCACGTATACAGGGGCTGAGATGTGAGAAGCAGCTGCACCATGAATTTCTTCCAATGGCTCACACTGGCTTGCCATAATTGGTATTTCAGGCAAGGATGACAGTGTGGAGGTACGACTGGAGGTCCTAGCACCTGGGGGTGAAACCTTTTTGGCCTTTGTGGTGTCTTTTTTGGTACGCATGGTCCTAAGCACAAAAGCAGAGGCACTATTAAATTGCACTACTTGCTGAACATAGTCATGACAGAATGATGCTGCTATTACGTTCAGCCTAGTGCTGGGAAATACGTCCTTCCCGTATTAGGAACGCCACTTGCAGCCCTTACGTGCCCTACCACTGTTGTGTCCTGTGTGTAGCCTGCTTGCTTCCTCCTCGCTATTAGCAGAGGGGATACTGCTCCAGCTGATCCTTAAGCCTGCTTGTGCCGTGCGTCTGTGTGGACGTTACACGGCGCTGCGCTTAGGCCCTGCCCCCTTTGTAAACTCGCCCACTCCATTTCTGTTTGAAAATTATTCCCGCACTCCCATGTGTGCGGACCCAACATGAGGGGGGGTGTGAGGCAGAGCCCATGACACAGCAGGCAGAGGAATACAACTATTTAAGCAAAAAGACGGGACCTTCAGGGTATTATAACGGGGGGGGGGGGGGGGTATTATAAGGGATGTACAACCAATGCCGTTTCCCTAACCCTTCTGGTCCCTTCAGGGGGGAGAAAAGCATTTGGCAGATCTCTTACCTTGAGAGGAATCCCCCTGCACAAGCTAGTGCGGCCACACACAGACTGACACTGAGCTGAAGTGAAGACAACAGATTAAGGTATGTGCATATACTCCCTATAGTGGAGAAGTAAGGCATGACAACATTTTTCCCTTAAAGAAGAAATCATAGGTGGACTTTTTAGTTCCTAAGTTTCTTCCCTTACCCCCGTCACAGGATTTGCTGATTTACAGTCAATCCAGCCTTTACCCATCACGGCGGGCTGCGTTTTACAAACCTTGAAGGACCAGGTCTCTTTTTATTGGGGTTCCACTCCCTTGGACCTCTAAAAGCACCCCGCCGGGAAAAGCTTTTAGGTAATGTAGCATGACCAAAGCCCTGGGTCCCGGGGTCCAGCCCTCAAGAGAGGCGTTACAGGCAAAACCTCGTGCTTCGTATACGAGGCCCAGGTACCATCCAATTTGGCCTCAGTGGCACTTTGGATGGATCCGGTCTATGGAGGCTATTTAAATCCCGAAGGATTCCTCCTGGAGCTCCTCAGCGCACTCCCCTATATAAGAGGTTATATAGGGGAGTGAACTTCCTGTATTGGGTATACCAGTGTCCATCACCTGAAGGTAACTATATACCCATTAAGTTATTACTTTGGCTCTGTGTCCCATGATGTATAATAAAGAAATAGAAATTTTGTCATACCTGCAAATTCCATATTTTGGAGTACAGTACAGGACACAGGAGTTGATTTTTGGATGATTGCTTATATGCCACGCTACCTTGAAGTGATTGGACACTGGCAAAAGTTTTCCTGGGAACCACCCTCAGTGTACCTATATAACCCCAGTCACTCCGTGAGGCTATAAATTAAAAAGTTTACAGAAGAGGGGAGGGATCTGTGTCTTGTACTCTACTCCAAGATTTAGAATTTACAGTTACATCAAAATTCCCATTACTTTATTCAAACAATACAGAACACAGAAGTTAATTCTTAGACTATAAGACATCCCCACCCAATAAACTGAGGGTTGGGCAACGAAACAGCCACAAGTGTAGCAACAGGCCCACAGGAAGAACAAGAAGTGACAACGGACCAGAACTGACAGACGCCAGCGGAAGCACCTTGTAGCTGAAGAAGGGATCAGCAGAGGCTCATATAGACAACTGTCCAAAAAAAAAAAAACTGAACAGAAAAACGGTTAGTGGCCTTGTAAACCTTTAGAAGAACTGATGCTGGACGCTGTAGGAACCAACCTCTTGGGGAATGGGTGCAGGTAGGGAAAGAGGGACACATTCCCTGAAGGCAGAAGCCCCTGAAGGAAAGGCAAAAATAACCACCCAGCTGGGTGGAAGAAAAGGAAGGAGTCTTATAAAAAAGGACAGAGGAATGGAAGATGATTCAATTAGCAAGGGAATACATGGCAGGCAGCCATAGATGACAGTATTGAATCCACCCAAAAGGCAAATCATGTTTGACAAGCCCTTAAGGCAGGACATAGGTGGGGTGAACGACAATCCCACAGAGGGCAATAAAAAGAGCCCAGGGACAGACACCGTTTTTGTTTTATCCAGTTGTATTTATTGGTGCAACTTATAACATCAAAGTGAAAGATATATTTTATACAGCAGGATAAAACAAACTTTTTTCTGTCTTCATCTCAGGCTGCAAAGTAACAAAATGTGATTAGGGGTAATTCTTTTCTCAAATACCTTTTTAAATACCTTGCTTTACTGGGATGCAATTAAAGTTAATCTGCGTGTAAGGGCAGACGTCCCAATACTTTTTGGTAATATAGTGTGTGTGTAGAATATATATAAATAAATAGATAGATTCTAAAATTTAAAACAAAACACACACACAGGAACACACTCATGTGCATTTTAGGATAATAGATATTATATGTATTAGGCCTCATGCACACGGACGTTTTTACAGCTTTTTTGAGCATTTTTTGCAGCCTAAAAAGGCCTGTCTATGTTATGGCTTCATGCCCACCTAGGCGTTTTTGAGCTGCAAATGGCATAGGTGTTTTTAAGCTGTAAAAAGAACCCAGGACCAGTGGGTTCTGAGAGACGTTTTTCAGCTGTAAAAATGCTCTAACGCTGATAAACGCTCAAAAACGCTCAAAAACACTCAAAAATGTCATTCACCAACGTTTTTTAACGTTTCTGATCCATTGAAAAACGCTAACACGGAAAAACGCTAAAAAACGCTATTGCAAAAACGTTGAAAAAAGCTGAGAAAAGTTTAAAAAAAATCACTGCAAAGATACTGGCATTTTCATAATGTTATTTTTACATCCTGTGTGCATGAGGCCTTATAGTTGAGAATTCATCTGTATAAGCATTTAAATGGTACATTTTAGTCTAGCTTCACACTAGTACAACAGCAAATAGCAGCGCAGGTCACAATATAAAAAGTGTAAAACGCAATGCAAAATCGCCAAATAGTCTTTTTGAGCAAATTACAGCTCCTTGTGAGAATGTGAGAAAGTACAGTCTATTTGCAGGGCAGCCTTGTAAGGGGAGGTGAAGCCACTCCAATATGTAGAAAAGAGAAAAAAACAGCAACAGGCCAGGGACGGGACAGGCTTTACATGCTGTGAGAGATATACGAGCTCGCCGGAGATAGGAACACTGTTTCTGCTGTATATGTGAGTACCCTTGTTTTACTCAATAAAGTCGCTGGTTGAAACGTTATTACACTATTGGGACTCCCCGTGTCTTTTATATCCCCCTATACCATCGAGGGAATTACCCCCTAAAACTAGGACAGTGAGGATAGTATTCTACACCTATAGGAGGACCCCCTAAAAGATCCTTGGTCATATGCGTTTGCCCTATTGCCTTAAGGTAAGGGGCCACTTCTTACATGAGTGTGTAAACACGAAGATGGGCACTGTGTGATTTATTTCAAGCACTGCAGTGCGGCTTTTGCATGCTAGGACGCTATTGCCAATTTTAAAAATAAAAGGACTTTCCCTTATTGTCACACTTTGTGCATGTCAAAATATTAAAGTCACATTATATTTAAACGATTGCATGTCATAATATCTGACAATCCCTGGATATTTCACCTATATATTACTTATTTCTTTTGTTTTTTCACTATTGCACTATGTCACTTTATGTGTTATTTGCTTGCTATATATCTTGAGTCACTCAGATTGTACTATGCACTTTATTATTATTTGACGATTGTTTACGCTATTGCTAACTCGTCTATGCACATGTTGAGAGATATGGATTGATTTTTAATTTTAGTGATACTATTTATGATGAGATATATTTAGTGATTATTTATACCACATTATACTTTTTTAGCACTTAGAATTATCGTTTTATGAGTGGAGATTATTTTACGGCTCTTGCCAAGACTTCTTCATTGTTATTGTATGTTTAATTATACACTTTTTTATATATGTCATATCACCCTAAATTATCTAGCAAGGGTTTCCAGGATTAGCGCAGCACCACCTAGTGTTAAATATATGTACTTTTAAGGTTTGGTCTACACCTGACTCGGTGCATGCAGCTTTTCCCAGTTTAGTCCAGTATACTTTATACCTGTTAGCACGGGAATACCCATATATTTCTAGTTTCATGCATTTATTTTTTGTAGGAGATAACCAGCTGCCTCCAGTGACGTACCCATACGTTGCTGGATTGGAAGGATGATTTCTCGGTCATCGCTGCAGCAATGATTGAGATATTTTTTTCAGCTGAAGCTAGTAAAAGTAATCTGAGCGGCTAAAGAACTGCTGGATTACTTTTACAGGTGACAGAATGGCCTTGCTGCCTTTATTGGGCTCTCCCAAGCAATCAGGCAACCTGGCAAAGATGCAACGGTTGGCATCCGGTTCCAGTTCAGATGTCGTTCCTCCCACTGTGTGACGTCAGAAACCAGAAGTAACGGTGATTTCTTCACTTCCGGTTTCAGTCTCATGTAAGCAAGCCATTACGGACTTGTACAAGCATCAGATCAAAGCGATCTTGATTTCATCGGATGCTATGGAGGGCAGAGGAGTGATCTGGAGACCCCAGATATCTCCATAAAAGAGGACCTGTCATTGCCTATGCTATCACAAGGTGGTTCATCCCTTGTTATAGCAATAAAAGGGATCAAAAAAAAAAGTTAGTGTTAAAAATCAAATCAAATAAATAATAAAATTAAAAAAAAGGTTTAAAGTGCCCCCTGTCCCACCGTGCTCACACACAAAGGCGAACACATGGCTAGGAGGTATCGCTGCAAATGTTAAAGCAACAGCAATAATTCTAGCACCAGACCTCCCGTGTAACTCTAAACTGGTAACTTGGAAAGGCTAATAAAGTATCGCCTTTGGAGACTTTTAAGTACCATAGTTTGACATCATCTTGTATATTTTACCAAACAAATCCCCCCACTCCCTCCTTCTGAATTCAAATTCAGTAAAGTGTATTTTTTCCCCAAAAATTGTTTTGAGATACCACTGCGCAAAAAATTGCAACAGCCATCATTTTATTCTCTAGGGCCTCTGCTTAAAAATACATAATGTTTGGGGTTTCTACATAATTTTCTAGCAAAAAAAAAATGCAGATTTTAACATATAGGAGAGACGTGTCAGAATAGGCCCGGCGTTGAAGTAGTTAAACGAAAAACACTGGCCCCTTTAGCAGGTATGTATATATGTGTGTGTGTGTGTGTGTGTATACATACACACACACACACACACACACACCGTATTTATCAGCGTATAACACGCACCCTAATTTTAAGAGGGAAGTTTCAGGAAAAAAAATTTCCGCAGCCCTCTGCAAAGTACACAGACTCCTGCGCATTACACAGCCCCCTTTCATTATAAAGCCCCCCTGCACTCCCAGAAGACCCCTAGTCTCCTGGGGCAGCACTGCCAGCATACTCTAATTTTAAGAAAAAAATCACTGCCAGTTCCTTCTCATACACTGCTCCTCCTGTGTCACTCTCATTGTAAATCGAAATACCTCATTAGCGCCGGACCCGGTCACATGACTGCTCTCCTTATTTTCATGGACGGGTCACGTGACCGCTCTCCTCCTCCAATCTAAAACTACACTCGGAGGAGGAGGGGGAGGAGGAGAGCGGAAAACGGCGCTAATGAGGTATTTAGAAGATTCCATTTACAATGACACAGTATGTATATGTATATATATATATATATATATATATATATATATATATATATATATATATATATATATATATATATATATATATATATATATATATATATATATATATATATATATGTGTGTGTAAGACTGTAAAAAGAAGTGCACATACTGTTTAAAATCCAATAATACATTGTCTCACCCTGCTCTGCACATTTTCAGTTGCTCTTTATTTTACGGCACTCTGCCGAAAGGCAGGAGAAATAGGAACAATGATGGAGGAAATTTACAGCACACACTTATTTTGGTAGCATAATTATTAATGTAGAATGTATGTTTCTTGCTAAAGAACATTATTTTTTATCAAGTTGTTATGCGTAAAGTTGCACTTTAAAGCGGGGGTCCACCTATCTATCGTTTTTTTTTTTTTGAGTTCATTCACAAACTTTTCTTCTCAGTATTACATACTCACATATTGTGTGTAATATGTCCGCCTGTGTCAGATTTCGTCGGAAAGAATAACTTATATTATTCACTGCAGGCGGTTTCCATCTTCATTGTGGGCATTTGAAGCCCACAAGCATTTATTTCCTGGATGTGGTGAATGCTGTGCTCCCAGCATTCACCGCTCATTCCCGCACATGCTCAGTGGCATCCTGGGAAGCCTGAGACTAGCTCCCAGGAGTCTGGGAGAGGCTATAAACACGCCTACTCCCACGGGAGGAGAACCAGGAAGTGCAAAGAAGAATAGAAAAATAAAAGGTAATTACGGCGATTTAAATTTTTTTAAACGGCATGTCAGCATCTAGTCAAGAAAGAGAATACATACAGATATTGTTCAAAATTTGGGTGGAACCCCGCTTTAAGATGCAGTTGCACTTTAAAGTGGCTGTAAACCCTTCTATATACCCAGTGAAGTGACTGGACTCAGGTGATACACAGATGAAACAAATCCTCCTACATAAACTGTACCTGTTTATTCTCTTCCCTACATATGTTAAAAGCCCAGAATTTATAAAGCTGGTCTGAGCTGTCAAAAAAAAGGAGACAGGGAGCTGAAATTGCACTCTGCAGAAAAAGGGAGCTCTGAGAGCTGATTGGAGGAAAAAGACAGCCCCCCACCCCTCCCTTCACGCAGCACACAGGAACAGAGCTGAGACTGTCAATCTGCTGTAGATCCCTCCCCTGTCACCTTTTTTCTCTTTGTGTCAGGAAAACATATTAAAAGTGATTCATGCAGATAGCAGAGGAATGAAGCAGCAGACAAAAATGAGAAATAGTGCTCTGGATTGAGACAAGTACACACTATAGCAGGATATGCTTTGTTCATATTTCCTGTGTGCGGTTTACAACCACAGAAACTGCATACTTGTATATTAAGGCAGACCTCTTAGTTTGCTGTCCTCTAGAGCTGACCATACTTCACTCCAAAATAATATAAAGGAACCGCGCTACAGGATTGAATTATTATACTACAGAAAGTATAACAAACAATATCAAATATAGAAAATACAAAATTAAATTAAATACAAGTATTCATAAAAAATCAATCAATTATGGTGACATAAAATATAAAATTAAATGACATTGAACAGACAAAAAAGTCCCAAAACCCAATCGGTATCCAATGGTGAATAACCAAAATCAATTGTGATAACATAAATTATGAAAATAGATAACGATGACCGGAGAGAAAAGTCCCCAAAACCAAATCAATGTCCAATGGTGATTAATCAAAATTCATCGAAAAGCACCCAGTGAAGAATCCACCACCTATAAAAATGCACGCTTACCAAAGGTAAGCTATAAACCAGCTTGTATACGAATATCCACTCAATGGGGACAACACATTCGACTTCCTCAAAAGGGAAAGACAAGCAGGAACGCTCCATCCAGCGTATCAAAGCACTCAGCAAGGGGGACCCAGGAGAATAGAAAATAAATTCTCCATAGTGTAAATCAGTAGATAAGAATTTATTAAAAAAAGGGATATTGCACTTACATCAACAGCAAGGATACAGGCATAAACGAAGATAAAACAGCCGGCCGGCCTGCATACACCCGTTCAAGACGAGATGATATTGATGACGTCAGAGCGTCAACCATCCGACGTACTTCATACTTCACCCAGCTCAATTCTTGGCTTCTTACAGATGCCAAGTGTGGACGAAGAGTATATACTGCACAGTGCATGCACGAGAAATGGGAAAAAGTTTCCTAGCAGAAGGGGCACACTAAGCCTCTTCTACCAAAAAAAAAAAAAATTAAAATAGACCTAAACCCTAGTCATTTGTTTGAGACATAATTCCGGCATAAATGGTATTCAAGAGAAACAAACTGAACTCTGGAAACCGTGCCAAAATCCCCACTATCACCTGAGGTCTTCCTGCAGCAGATCTTTCCCCACTTTTACCGACTTTATTCTCGTATCTTTTGTTTTAGCTTTTGAGCTTTTACCTCCTTAAAATTTATCTATGGTCAAAATTTAAAATAATATATTCAATGTCTTCACATTGTATTTCAATAATTTTTAGACTACTTATTAATCTGAATGACCTTGAAGTTTGAAAACATACTTTTGAAGAACCCCTAAACATTTACTTCCTTGAATTCTGTGACACATAATAAATATGCCTTGGGAATATGGATTGCTTTGTTACAAATTTCACAGAGGCTGCCTTTTAAATTACAGGAAGTGCTGGGAAGAGGAGTTCCAGGAGGCACTGTCAGTACAATAATCACTGCTTGCTGGCAGCAGTGTACCATTGGATATGTAGTCCTTAGAAAATCGAAAGTAAACCCAAGAAATTAGCAGAGGAGGAGCTTCAAAGCATGCAGGGAGCCCAGGAACTTATTGAAAGAGATAAACAGCAGATGGCCAGTAATTCACAACATAAAAGGAGATCAAGTAAGCATACACTGGATTGTCAAAAATAACTATTATTTGTATTGCTATTACAAAGCTGATGTTATAAAATGAAGTGTATGGTGTGACTATAGATCTCATTCAAAGTCCTGATAAAGGAGATGCAGATCCCTGAAGCATGTTGATTTTTTTAAATGTGTGAAAAAGTTAGTTTCAAAGTTTATACACAACTGAACAGGACTCCTTGATTCTTCTGGACCAATCTGATCTCTGCAAATAAATTGGCTTTCAAATTAAAAAAATAAAAAAGGCTAATCTCTTATACTGCAAATATACATTTCATGAAAAAAATGTGTTTTACTAAAGGGTATTTTCACAACAGAAGAATCTTTTAGGGGCCATTCAGATCTATGCACACAGTGCAGCATGCAGGGTAAAAGAGTTGTTATACCAACAGCTCACTGACCACAACAATGTTCTGTGAGCTGTAGATGTGAACATTATTCCAGGGTTCCCTAAAATCTCAAACCTTTTGCCAAGGGCTCCTCCAAGGTAAAAAGGTTGAGAAACCCTGCCTTATAGTATCCCTTTAAAAATGCAGCACATAAATGTGAACCAATTCTATAGGAAATTAATTGACAGCTTTGGGCAGTAAAATTGATGTGTTTTACTGCAGGAAAACATACAATTGTAATTAAAATGTTAAGGCTGTCTACACACAGAGAATAATACAGAAATGGAATATGTATTCAGGAACTATTTTTCTTTTCTGATGGTGTAGACCTGATATTGTACTTCGCTGCCTATGACAAGATCTTTCAAGGATCCAGATGTGCAAACAGAAAGCTCTTGTATATGCTAAAGCTGGCTAGACACTAGTAGCATTTCATAGAAAGTTTTAGAAAATTAGTTTCATTTGCTATCTGTTCGTGGGGTCAAACGGACATTCATATTCAATTACAGTGACAAGAAAATTCTAAATAAGGAAGGATTGAAATTTAACGAATTAACAGTGAATTTAGTTTTCATTAGGAAAGTACATTCACCCCAAAAACAAATTTGAAAAGCAAACATTTTTTTAAAGTGCTTTCAAATAACATTTATCAAGTCATCGAATGTACTGATGAGAATTTTCATACTAATAAATGTTTGTTCGATAATCTACTATTGTATAGCCAGCTTAAAGCCTAAGTGCAGCCAAAAAAGAAACAAAAATTGACACGAGGGATATACCGGTAATTTGCAGTACGTAGGATGTGTCCCTTGTGCCAATGCCTCTTCTGTTAGATGAAATTCTCCCGTTATGCCCTCCCACCCTTGCTGCTGTAATCCTATGTTGCAGCGAGGGTAACAGAACTAAGGGCCTATCGCAGGATCTCATTAGAAATGTCTAACAATGCCCACCCTTTCTGGCCCTGCTCTTTGCCTGACCCAATCATCCCCCAACATATCAGCAACAGTGTGCAACAACCTTGTGAAGAATTACAGAAAACATTTGACCTCTGTCATTGCTAACAAAGGATATATAACAAAGTACTGAGATAAACTTTTGATATTGACAAAATACTTATTTTCCACCATAATTTGCAAATAAATTCTTTCAAAAATCAGACAGACAATGCGATTGTCTGGATTTGTTTCCACATTTTGTCTCCGATAGTTGAGGTATACCTATGATGACAATTACAGGCCTCTCTCATCTTTTTAAGTGGGAGAACTTGCACAATTGGTGGCTGACTAAATACTTTTTTGCCCCACTGTACATGCCAAAAATTAAACCCCAAAATAGATTCTCCTACTCCTCCTGAGTACTTTTGAGTGAATCCTTTATAATATTTAGTTCCCGGAAGAGAGATTTTATTCATGTTCTGTTTAGCACAAACTTATTTTGGTCCTGTTGGTATCTCTTATTTATGCTACTATGTTACTTGGGATTGTACGTACTGTATGTGGGACATTGATCCCTTTCTTTATTGTTCTGCCATGATGGAGGTTTTACTCATCTATATGTATATATAAAGAATTTGAAAAAAGAAGCTGCAGTACCCACTGCATTGAATCGCGGAGCTGGGTGGAAAGGAAGGGCATAGGTGGGCCTGTGACAGCCCCTTAGTTGTATTTCCCCCGCTGCACCAGCAGATTACAAGGGGGGACCCGGACAGAGGAGGAATTTACTCAATAAAAGAAGCATCAGCACAGGGAACACATCCTACATACTGTAAGTTATGTCCCTTGTGCAGATTTTTGTGCTTTTTATTTTGGCTGCACTTAGGCTTAAGTGTCACATATTGTTTTTAATAAATCAGTTAACTCAATTTATATTCATAATCGCTTAAAATTCTTTTTCATACCTGTGGGTTAACCAGTAGCTGGTAGCTGTGCTGGGCGGCTGTGTGCTTGTGCAAAAGCAGAGACTTGAACTTTTTTTTCTCTATGTCATTGAATGTATCAAACACAACCGCCAAAAGCTGAGGAATATAAAATTAGAATGTGAACCAAACAATGTTACCTTAAAACTTCTTAAATAATTAATATAAAATCAACAGTTGCAATGCCACATAGTTTAGGAATATCCATTTTACAGGGAAAAAAGACAGTCACTGCAAGACCTTATAACAAAGTTAGGTATACACTAGATATTGCATGGAGACAATAAGTCACAAAGTCTTAATATCTCAAACAAAAACTCCTGTTTAACAAAAGAAAACATTTAAGTGAATCTCAAGCCAACATGAAAATGCTTATTGACGTGTGCCTGTTTAGTATACTGAAAACAAACAAGATATTTGGGGGGCACACCCTAAAAGATGCATTAAAGCTGGTGCAGCCATAAGACCATACAGCAGAGCAAAATATTACAGCGCACACATGCAAAAAAGACATTTACCTCCAGCAGGGCTAGTTTAAAACACCTAGACAATCTAAAAAATATTAGCAAAAAAGACCTCAAAGTTCTCCCATATAGAAGAGTGTTTGCTCTCATGGTTCAGAGAAGCAGGATCTCCCAATCCATGGATAGTGTAGGACCCACTAATCATGGGGTACTTTGTCGCAGTAAGTGGGCTTAGCACCATATAGCAATATGGTGTGACCAAATCCCCATATTTTTTGCTAATATTTTTTAGATTGTCTAGGTGTTTCAAACTAGCCCTGCTGGAGGTAAATGTCTTTTTTGCATAAGTGTGCTGTAATATTTTTCTCTGCTGTATGGTCTTATGGCTGCACCAGCTTTAATGCATCTTTTAGGGTGTGCCCCTCAAATATCTTGTTTGTTTATTGTATAGATTCTGACCAAATCCCTTTGGGTGCGGAGCACCCCACTCTTTCATTAAGTGCCTCTCATTAGTGTCCACTTGTGTCATGGGTGGAGACCTCAAAGTTCTCCCATATAGAAGAGTGTTTGCTCTCATGGTTCAGAGAAGCAGGATCTTCCAATCCATGGATAGTGTAGGACCCACTAACCATGGGGTACTTTGTCGCAGTAAGTGGGCTTAGCACCATATAGCAATATGGTGTGACCAAATCCCCATATTTTTTGCTAATATTTTTTAGATTGTCTAGGTGTTTTAAACTAGCCCTGCTGGGGGTAAATGTCTTTTTTGCATGTGTGCTCTGTAATATTTGCTCTGTTTAATATACTGAACCCTTGTCGATGCAGAGTTTTGCACCATCTCAGAAGAGACAGAAAATGCTTCTGCTGGGGAAGCCATATACTTTCTTGTAACGTCATGGAAAAAAATTAACACAATTCTACCAGGTTAAAATTACTGGTAGACCTTCAAGTGCTCCATGATATGCAGGATTTAGCAAAAACCATTAACAGAATAAAGGACTTTCGGCTAATGGCAGAGCAGACTCTCGTACAATCTCTTATGATCTACCAAGGCTTCTCTATGAAAAAAACAAACATATGTACATGTGGTAAATATGGTTGATGTTCTTGATTAAAATAACTACAAAACACCTTCAATAAAAGTAAGCAAAAGCAAAGCAGTATCATTAGAATAAGGATAGCCCCCCAAAATCCTTTAGTTTATTTAAAGCTGCATTAAAGTGCAAAAAAAAAGAAATAAAAATAAAGTGCTCCCTGCAGGTTTACGCCATGATGCAGACATACCAGTAAAATGTAGTCCTCCAGTGCTGTGGTGTCATTGCTCCTGCCACTTCCATCTTCACTTGCTCTTTCTTCCAAGTTCTGTCTCTTCGGCTGCATGAATGGCAGGATCGTGGCGACACCACCCCCATGTGTGCGCATGGGAGCCATATCATCACGGCACAGACCGCGTTTCTTAAGTGTGGTATGAGCTGCGCATGTGCGGTTCAGATCACATTACCACTGACAGGAAGGGGGAGGCATTTAAGACAGAAGAAAGCACTAGGGTCTCATGCGTTATAAAAACCCTGCCTGTCAGAAGTTTTTTAATAAATGACTTCAAATTCCACTTTAAAAAGGTAAAGTATAACATTTTTCTATTCGTTTTAAATATTTAAAAAAACAAAGTCATGCACTGACATAGTTTGAATGAAATAGTATGACGAGGTCCAAGCTCACCAAATTCATGATGAAATACAGTTCAATTGATAAGTAAACAATAAAAAAGATGCAGGACCACCGGTTGTGTGAATAAGCTGGCATCATGACATCTGGAAAACTATGATAAAAAGGTGTATTAATATCAGCGTGAACAGCAGGTTCTGTGGAGTCATAACAGAAAGAAGGTAAAAGGTGCTTACTTGGCAGTAGTCAGAAGAACGAATAGGCTCACAAGACTATTTTCCAGCGTGCTGAAATACTGAAAGACAGAAAGGAAAATGAATGCGCTCTTCCCACTAAAAAGAATAGGCAATGCAAATAAAATAGTTCTTAACATATTAAGAAGCACAACTCTACTAAATTAGATTTTAAATAAACCAAATGTTAGGTAAAATCATTTATTTCATACACCACTAATTTTTCAAGATACTTCATGGTCATCATATTTCTAAAAATATTTTAGAAGTCAACACAAAATTTTAGCACTGTAGCAGCACAATCTTGCTGATCTAAAATACATTTTTGTAGATCTCCTACATGTAGTATGCTACATTTCATTCTTAGTTCAAACGTTTGGGACCTTCAATATCATGGGATCTTACAACTGTACCTCCAGTAATGTTGTGTACCTCATCCAATGCAAAAGGTGCAGCAAAGGATCTTATGTTGGTGAAACTGGACAGAAGTTGCAAGTGAGGATGAATTTGCACAGACATACCATCAAAGAACATAAAGAAGACAGTTTATGCACACCTGTGGGACATCATTTCTCACAACCGGACCACACTATAGAAGACCTCAATGTTTTAGTTCTTAAAGGGAATTTCAGAACTATCCAGGAAAGAAAAACGTTTGAACTAAGAATGATACTTCTTTTTGACACGAAAAATAATGGCCTGAATTTAGATATTGGTTTCCTTACACATTATGCTAAAGTTTTACGACCCCCCTGTGACTAGTATCCCCCCTGCATTCTATAGCTCTCCCTCTGTCTTATCTCACTAACTCACTAAGCTGCTATCTTTATTACCATTGATTTGTATGTGTTTGGTTTTCTCTTTTTTTTTTCTCTTCTTCTTTAACATTCTGCTTAAAAATGTGTGAATCAGTACTGCTTGGACCTTGAAGAAGGGGACATACCCCGAAAGCTTGTCCTAAAAAATTGTATGTTAGTGCAAATAAAAAAAGTATCACAGACAGTACTCAATTTTCTCTGTCACAATTGCACTAATACGGCTACAATCAAATCAGGTAATAGGCAGGAATCTTGTAGTTCCAGTCAACTTGGAACTACAAAAAAAAAAAAAAATGATGAAACAAAATGCTGAAAAAAATTATGAAACAAATTTAGTCTTATTTACTACCAAGCTGCTTGGATTTGTGTAGCTCTTAGCACTCTATAATGGACAGAATTGCGTTCATTTGTTTATTGTCCAATAAAGATTTGCCACTACTCTGATTAAAATGAGCTCAGATGTCCCCTGAACTCATCTCTTTCTGACCTATCAAATCATGCTTTTCCTAAAACAAATCAGCTGCGGGTTGAGTCATTCCTGATCTTGCAGCACACATACACAAAAGGACAGGATGCTGATGATGTGATTGCCCTTACAGGAACATATTCCCATACTTCGTCAATGTCATTGGCTTAACCTCCCTGGCGGTATGATTATGTCAGATTTTTGATGCTGAAAGAGGTACATTGATTTGCATGGAAATTTAGCGTTTTATATTGTAGGCCTGCAGTTCTTAGGAATAACTCACTTAAATCTGTCCAAACAAGAGTCAAGTAGACATCTCGGGTATGATAAAGTTTGAAACACGAAATCATAAATTATAGTATAATAAATAACTATAAATAATTATAACAAATAATAATAAAATTTATTCAACAATGTAATCAAATCAAAAACACTGACATTTGCTCAGTTGCTGAATTGTCGCTGACGTCACTTTCAGTGTTTGATGACCAATTATCCCCACAAATCACTATTGCTCAATCCTGCAAGTGATTCTAATTTATTATCGCTGTTTTCTAGCTGGTCTAAAACCACTTTTGACGTAAAGGGACACTTTTTGGTTGCTATGGACAATCTGCAGTTTCCAGGCAGAAAGAACAGAATATAGAATATAAAACTGCATGCAGGGCATTGGACAAAGCACTGGGGACAAAATGGATGTGAAATGATTTGATACAGTAATATAATCTGTAAGATTACATTGTACTGTATGTATTATGCGTTTTTCACTTTTTGAATTTGGCACCGGGCTCCGTCCCCGTGCGTCGCGACGCTCGCAGGGAACAGAGCTCGGCACTGTGATAGATCGAGCGGAGACACAGCTCGCACACACAGCGGGGAGACATCGCAGGATCCTGGGTAAGTAAGCTGTACATGGATCCTGCAATGCAATCCTGAGTGTGGCTTGGGGTTAACGCTTTTGGTAATGAAAATTCACCCCGAGCCACACTCGGGAATACCACTAGGGAAGTTAATATAGGTGGCAAAATTAGCAGTGCACAGTTAGTAGTAATTGTGTACTGTTTCACCACCAATTAGTTTTCTGAATCAGTATTATATTAAATGAGGAGTGCAGCCAAAGCTCATTCGTTCTGCATTCCTGTGACCTGTTTTCAGCTGACAGCGGGCAGAGCTAGTCCAGGCTGGGGAAAGATTGCGACCATATGGTTGGGATCCACCCAGATGCCTGGACCGGCACCTGGTTCAGCCTCTCAGTGAACCACTGAGAGCCAGAGCCAGGTGCACCCGCCCCTTCCACAGCCCAGCGCTCCAGTGAGCATGGGGCGGGGGGGGGGGATACAGCCGCTGAGCGACAGTCGCCAGCTCTCTGCTCAGGGAGCACTGAGAACTGAGCAATCAGTGGCGTTTGATCACTCAGTTTGCAGAAGAGGTGGAAGACAGAGGCGGTGGGGAACAGATGCAGCATCGGAGCGATGCTGCATCCACCTACGTAAGCATGATTTCTACAAAAAAAAAAAAAAAGAAGCAAACATCTCTTTTTAAGCGTTTAGGTATGGATCTTTTGCATAGTTACATTGGACTGGCTTAGAACAATGCAAGTTTGCATGGGCCATACCTGGCTGATCCCTGTGAAGCCAGAAATCACTAGGCACCACTACTACAGTGAATACCACTAGCTTCCAGGTCCCATATCGAGCGACTGCCTTGCTGCTTAGTAAATAGTGGTTGCTTGCTTGGCAGGAGCACCATTCAAAGTACACTTCTTAACCACTTGCCGCCCGCCATATAGCAAAATTACGGCGGCAAAGTGGTTTCAATATCCTGACCGGACGTCATATGACATCGCCACGATATCAAAATGCTGCGTGCACCCGGAGGCGCGCATTGCGGCGATCGTTGCTGCGGTGTGTCAGTCTGAAACACCGCAACACAGATCTAGGTAAAGAGTCTCTGACGGAGACTCTTTACCACATGATCACCCGTGTCCAATCACGGCTGATCACAGCGTAAACAGGAAGATCCGTTGATCGGCTTTTCCTCACTCGCATCTGTCAGACGCGAGAAGAGGAGAGCCGATCGGCTGCTCCTCTGACAGGGGGGGTCTGTGCTGATTATCAATGCAGCCCCCCCACCCTGAGGATGCTCACACTGGACCACTAGGACCACCAGGGATGTCACCATCAGGTATGCCACCCTAGACCACCAGGGATGCCAGTGCCCACAATGGATGCCAATCAGTGCCCACAATGGGCATCACTGATTGGCATCCATCCGTACCATCAGTTAGTGTACATCAGTGCCACCTATCAGTGCCCATCCATGCCCATCCGTGCCACCTATCAGTGCCCATCCGTGCCACCTATCAGTGCCGCCTATCAGTGCCACCTATGTGTACCCCATCAGTGCTGTATATCAGTGCCCCCTATCAGTGCCGCCTATCAGTGCAGCATGTTAGTGCCCATCATCAATGCCACCTCATCGGTGCCCATCAGTGCTGCCCGATCAGTGCCATCAGTGAAGGATAAAACTTATTTACAAAGTTTTGTAACAAAAAAAACAAAACATTTTTTTCTCAAAATTTTCAGTCTTTTTTTTATTTGTTTAGCAGAAAATAAAAATCCCAGAGGTGATCAAATATCACCAAAAGAAAGCTCTATTTGTGGGAAGAAAATGATAAAAAATGTAGTTTGGGTACAGTGCTGTATGACCACGCAATTGTCATTCAAAGTGCGACAGCGCTGAAATCTGAAAATTGGTCTGGGCAGGAAGGTATATAAGTGCCCTGTATTGAAGTGGTTAATGATGCAAAGTGTTATCTGAACTGCGCCTGTGCCAAGCAACTGAACGACCCTCTGTGTTCACTAAGCAGCAGAGCACCCTCTTGTCAAGGGACCCGGAAGCTAGCGGAGATCACTGTAGTAGCCATGCTTACTACAGTGATTTCCATCTTCCTTGGGAATCTACTAGGTATGGAACATGCATACCTACCTTGATTAAAGTTAGATCAATGTAACCATGCAAAATATCCATACCAAAACTTCAGCTTTAAGCTACAGAGAGGGACTTGATGCAGGCCAATGAAGGGGATAGTTTTTTCTGAGACATGTTCCTAGTAACTAAATTCTGAATTTGAACAGTTAGCAGCGTGCTGGCAGCTGCTGGAAGAGAAAAAGCAGCGGACAGAGGGTGAGGAGTGTGGGCTCCAGTGCTGATGTGAAGTCCATTCACCTGATCCTGTGCTACGTTCCTGCTTGAAGCTCCCTCCCAATGTTTTCAGCAAGGATTTTTAGTGTAAGGTCTGTTTCACATGGGCTTCAACTTGTATACAATCAGTGTGAACAGCAAGCTTTGACAAAGCATTTGCAGAGCTTTCAGCAAGCATTGCTGAAGCTTTTAAAGTACCATTCAGCTCCAGTTTGTAAATGTTGAACACAGATCCTAATGGGTAATCTGAGTGCCGATTGTCACTTTAACCTCCCTGGCGTTATGATTATTTCAGATTTTTGCGTCTCAAAGCGGTACAATTATTTTGCATAGAAATTTGGCGTTTTATATTGTAGGTCTGTAATTCTTAGCAATAACACACTTAGATCTGTCCACCAAGAGTCTAGTATATATCCCGGGTATGATGAAGTTTGAAACGCAAAATCATAAATTATAATAAAATAAATAAATATAAATAATTAAAAAAATAAAAATAAAAAATAATAATAATAATAATAAAATAAATTTCCCCACGATTCACTATCGTTCAATTCTGCAAGTTTTCTAATTTACTATCGCTGTTTTTAAGCTGGTCTAAAGCCACTTTTGACATAAAGGGACACTTTTTGGTTGCTATGGACAATCTCAAGTTTCCAGGCAGAAAGAACAGTATATATAATATAAAACTGCATGCAGGGCATGGGCCAAAGCACTGGGGACAAAAGGGAAGTGAAATGATTTCATACAGTACTGTAATCTGTAAGATTACAGTACTGTAGGTGTTATGATTTTTACATTTTTTTAAATTTGCCGCCAGGCTCCGCCCCCGTGCGTCACGACGCTCGCAGGGAACGGAGCCTGGCACAGAGATGCTTCGGGCAGAGGACGGAGCCCGCAGACAGCGCGGGGGGACATCGCAGGATCCTGGGGACAAGGTAAGTAACCTGCACCAGGATCTTGAGATGTAATCCCGAGTGTGGTTCGGGGTTACCGCTAATGGTGCTGAAATTTAACCCCGAGCCACACTCGGGAATACCGTCAGGGAGGTTAAGCAAGTTGTTAGCAGGCTTTCAACAAGCTTCAAGAAATGTGAAACAAGTACAATGTTCCAGCTCCTGCATCTTCTCGTCTACCCCCCTGACAGTGGGCGAGGGTTCTCATCAGTCGCATGACAAGTCGTACCCCATGATTCCCAATGATAACCATTCATATCTGTGCGACTTCAAGTCGCACCAACTTCAAAGTAGTCCCTGTACTACTTGGGTCCAACTTTGATACGAGTTGAGGTCCATAGACCTCAAGTTTACGCAGGAATTCCCTGAAATCGCCGCAAAATCGTGCGACTTTCAAGTCGCTACAGTGTGAAAGGAGCCTTACACTGCCGCATCATTCATTAATAGTTTCCTGTCGCAGACATACTTGTAGTTTTAATGAACTGCGGTTGCAGTGATCAGCACATTCATAGTTTATTCACGCTTCCTACAGCATTGCAATGACAGCCTGTGCATTTATTGTTTTTAATGCAAAGGTGAACTTAGCCTTATAAGTGGCAATCAACACTCCCATTAGGATTTGTGTTCAACATTTACAAACTGGAGCTGAATGGTACTTTAAAAACGCTTGCTGAAAGCTCTGCAAATGCTTTGTCAAAGCTTACTGTTCACACTGCTCTTATAGAAGTTGAAGCCTGAAAAGGCCTAAATGCAATACTTTTTAAGCTGTTCAATAATCAGATTTTAGTGCACTATGGCCCTATATGTGCTTTTTCTTATTTTGTTAGCACCCAAATGCCTTTTGCACACCGCTGCCTGAAAATGCTCAGTTTTCAGGCATACAGGTGTTTGTTTTACTGCTTGTTTTACTGTAAAAATGCACTGTGTATAGATCGGTAAAAAAAAAACAAATATGCAGAAATCTGAGTTACCAGTCAGTAATTTTGTATTTGTGTAATTATGTGCATATGCCACGTTTCTTTCATTGTGTGTGCATACTTGCAAATACGCACAAGTGATATGCAGCCCATCCTCACTTTTTTTTCTGGCAGGAATGTCTGGTGTGCATACAGAAGTTCATTGTGCAAGAGGCAAAAGCATTCCCTTCTGTTTCCTTATGGCCCTGGTCACATCTGGCAATATGGGATAGAGTGCACAATAAATTGAGCAACAAGCATAGCAAAATCACACAAAATAAATGACACCCAATCAGGCACGGTGCGTTTTGCCACTATTGCAGCGCAATTTGGAATTGCCGTTAGAGTCGGGGCAATTCTGCCTGCGATCCCAAATCACCAGATGTGAAAGGGGCCTTAGAACTGCAAGGCATTATTTCAGCATTGTTTCTATTTTGAACTGAGTTTACTCTCCTGTTGCCTATACTGTATGTGACATTTGTTACCTTATGTAATTTGTTACAATAGTAATATCACTTCTTACAACACATTGTGGGCAATTGTAGCCAGATTACACTCCCTGTCTTTTGCACTAATACAAGCTGTTTCCTGGTTATACTTGCATTTAAACAGTGGAACTGATCAAATTCTTTACATAAAGGCCAAATTTTATTTAATGCACAGTTCTTATTCATAGTAATTAATAATGGGTAAAGCTCACTACACACATTACAATCTGACAGTGCAGTTTCCTCTCGATCAACCAACAACTATGTAGTGCAAGCGCCTGCCTAAATGAAAACAAATTGATTGGATAGTTAGGTAGGTTTTCATATTACAATTTTAAATTTTTTTGGTAGGCGATTGTACAATCAGATTGTTCCATGTGATGAGCTCAAGTTAAACCCTTCATTATACAGTATACAACATAGGACGGCTAGACTTCCAGGTGCTGTGATATAAAAACCCTGGGTCGGAAAGTATGCAGCATTGATAAATACAATAAGGGTTGCTTTACTAAAGGAAAAATAGTTGCACTTTGCAAGGGAATTTTCCCCAAAGCTTAGTAAATGAGGTGAAGAACAGATGATTGGGTTTTCTTTGCAAAGTAAATTTTCACTAAGCTCTGGGTCAAATTCTCTTGCAAAATGCAACTTCCCTTGCAAAGTGAACAGTCTATTTGCCTTTATAATCAACCCCAATGAAGCAACCTGAAATCAATCTGTTAAAAGTGAAACAAACATAATGCACTGCAAAACAGCACAATTAACACAAGGGTACAGCTCTGGTATTAGCAAAAATTGCTAAAACTCTAGAAAGGATGCTGAGCACAGAAATACAATACTCATGAAAAACAATTAAATCAAATAAAAACATTATTCCAAATGAAACAAAACTTCACTAACAACATATAATAGGTCTATATAATATTTGCATAAAATACAATAACCAAAGCTAATAGAGCGTATCTGTATCCAAAAACAAACTTTTACAATACCGCAGCTTACAGTCTTTAAATGTTGTGGCTGCATTTGGTTTTTCTCTTATTCATCTGTTGATCTTGCACATAAAACATGTCCTGTCCTTTTGTGTCTATGCTTTGTTCATTTCAAATTACATGGGGAATGGGGAGATTACAAGTTGACCGAAGGAGGATAACATTTCACAGGAAGTGACTAGTATACTGCATTTCTGGCAAGAGCAACACATAGTTTCTGTACTAGCTGAAAATGCCTCAATTCTAAAAAAAAAAAAAAAAAAGGAAGAGGAATGCAGGCAAGCTACTTTTAGTGCCCTGAAAACATAAGTAAGATGTGTCTGCAGCCACATTGATTGCATGGCTGCTGGCGTGTGTTGGGAGTATACATGGTTTACTTTTTTCTTAGTATATTACAAGAGGGATTGTATTTGTTTTATTCACACGGGGTGTTGGAATGCAGTGGTTTCTGCTTCAACTTTTTGCACTAAAGACTGTATGCGGTACTATTCAATGCACACATAGGAAAATAACGACAAGAAGTTCTCAAAAGATCACTTATCTGGTGCTAAGGGAAATGTACTATTATGGTAGAAAAGCAGCTGCTATAATATAAACAAGCATTACTAAAAAGGAAGCAATCAAAACTATACTTCTAATAAAACTAAAAAAATAGTCTTTCAAATTTCAGCAGCGCGAAAGGTTTTCTATGAATGCATAAAAGATTAATAGTCTGGGAATCCCAATGAAATTGAGGTCTTTTGCATGTAGCAGTTCATAAATGATTCATCAGCTGTTTTATACGATCGACCATTAATGTATCTAGTGCTTGTACTCCCTATAGGAATTGCACTCACCAGATCCACAATCAATTGAAGCCTCTTAGTATGTATGGGGTGGTTGCAATCACTGTCAAGCGAACATCCCTCTGACCCTTAGTAAACGATCAGGCGGTATGCAGACAGATGCTCGACGTCCTCTGATTCAACGGGATCCAATCAGCTGGGAGTTTTCCATAATAAAACATTGATAAGTCAAATCTCCTGCAGAGCTCCAGTACTTCCACCAAGGAAAGCACATAGGAGGATTTTCAACAAGAACACTTTAAATCATTATATATGGGAATTCTTTTATGTATTTTTCTCCCCTATATGTAGGGCTACACTTTCAACACAAGAGGGAGCAAAACGACACTGCAAGCTTGTGCAGTGAAAAAAGAGGGAATCATGCCTTTCAGCCCAGCATCTATCAGTCTATGATGGAGGTGCTCTCCCATCATGCCGCCTGATCGTTTACTAAGGGTCAGAGGGATGTTCGCTTGACAGTGATTGCAACCACCCCATACATGCTAAGAGGCTTTATTTGATTGTGGATCTGATAAGTGCAATTCCTATAGGGAGTACAAGCACTAGATACATTAATGGTCGATCGTTTAAAACAGCTGATGAATCATTTATGAACTGCTATATGCAAAAGACTGGTTTTGAACCCCGATTTCATTGGGATTCACAGACTATTAATCTTTTATGCATTAACTGAAAACCTTTAGCGCTGCTGAAGTTTGAAAGACTGTTTTTTAAATTTTATTAGAAGTAGTTTTGATTGCTTCCTTTTAGTAGCTCACATAGGAAAACTTGGAAAATTGCTTTGTCTTTGCATTGGGACTACGCTGGACAGCGCAAATAGTGTGAATGGGCCATTAGGCTCCTACTCTTAAATGTGTAAATCCCCCTGTAGAATCATTTATACAATAACACAGTACTCCTAGCTGATCTGGGTAGATGATGTGGGAAGGGGATTGCACCAAAGTTGCATTCCTTTACTGTATTGGGGTGTCATTCAAAATGAATGGTACCACAACACACTATGGCTTAAATTGAACATCACCACACGTTGCTCCAGCGCACAGGTGTGATGTCAAAACAAAGATTTGGGGGGGGGGGGGGGCACACCCTAAAAAATGCATAAAAGATGGTGCAGCCATAAGACCATACAGACAGAAAAAAAGATTACAGCGCACACATACAAAAATGACATTTGACTCCTGCAAGACTATTTAAAAATACCTGAGCATATTCAGACAATATGGGGATTTACTGTCCACCTGTGTTACAGGAGGAGTCCTTTTAATTCCCCCATTTAGAGGAGTGCATTTCTCCCATGGTTCAGAGAAGCAGGATCTTCCATTCTATGGATAGCGTAGGACCCACTGTTATTGGGGTATTTTGACGTAGTAGTGGGCTTAGCATTATATGGCCATATGGTGTAACTAAATCCCCATATTTTCTGAATATGCTCAGGTGTTTTTAAATAGCCTTGCAGGAGTTAAATGTCATTTTTGTATGTGTGCGTTGTAACCTTTTTTTCAGGTGTGAAGCCAGCCTCATCTTTAGCCTGGGTTCACACTAGTGCGAGCGGGACATCGCATGTGATTCGCACAGGAACCTTTTGTAAGGCTCAAATCGCATCGCATCCACACCAAAAGTCCACCAAAAGTGCACTTTTCTCTCTGCACCTGAATCACCTGGATTCTTGCAATCACAATGCATTTTGCGATCTGTTTCGGGGTATTCTTAGTCTAACATTGACACCCGCAGCAGATCGGATGCCGTGCGATTGCTATGAAGTGCAATGTGGAGAAACGCAGTGAATCTAGTGCGTTTCCCGCATTGCATCAGTGTGAACCAGGGCTTAAGGATAATAACAAATCTGTGTGATAGCATGAGTGGAGTCTCCACATGAAAAATGTGTGTAGTGTGTGCACAGATTTTATCCAGAAATGTAATCATAGGTCACCTAATATATACAAAAAAAAAATAATAAAAAAACTAAATAATAATAATAAATCATATTTTACATAAGAGTTCGATATAAAAGGGTAGCACAGGCACGATAATTAATCTGATTGGAAACAATCTAATTTGTTACTATTATAAAATGTGCTTTTAATGGATTGCAGAAAATATTTTGGAAAAGCTTATAACTTACTGGATCAGAGGGATTTGAAGAAAACAGGTAAAATCCTATAAAAGCCAACAAAAGAATAGAAATAAATCAGGTGTTGTTTTATATCAATGTCAGCAAAAAGGAATGACAGTAGTTAACCACTTCAGTCCCTAGGCTTTTTTTACCTAAACCCTCTAAACTTCCATAGCATATTTCGTTTGTTTCAGCAAGGTGTCAGTTTCACACACTATACCTTTTAGTTTCTGTACTTACTTCTGTACTAGTTTCTGTCTACCCTAACGTATCATACAGTTTTGTTTTTTTTTTTGCGAACAGACAGGTTTTGGATTTGGAAGCAAATTTGGATACATATAATTTTATTTCTTTCATTTTTATTGGGAATAAATAGGAAAAATGCATTTTCCCAATGTAACCTTTAGATAATTTGTGTACCCCCAGTATTTACTACAAAAATATTCAGCAATGTTTACTGATTAAAAGGATATTACATTAGTGTGACTTTTATGTAGCAGAATAGTAACGCTCAAAGTGAACGTATGCATTTTACTTTGGGAGACCTTTATTCCTCTTTTAACATTGCACCACAAATGTAAATGGTTAGTGTAATCATAAGGTAACACTGAGTTGGTTTGATGAGGTCTCACAGTATTTCAATCACTAAAAATTTTAAGGACATTAAAGTTCACTTACATGAATATTTTATGCTACAGTTAATGTAAATGTCATCCAGATCATCCTATGTCTCTGTTGGGACCCGGGGCTTAATAAGGAGAGGGAAATGTACATATTTTGTGTAAACTTGCTTCAAATGACACAGACACTGTGTGTGTGTGTGTGTGGTTGTGTGTATACAAACCGTCTACATATGCTGTCAGAATTTAAGAATTTTTGATTACTTGGCCATTTTTCAGAGAATATGAATGATAACACAAAAACATCTCTTTTATTAGCCATCCATTAAGCCATTTATTATCAATCAACTGTGTTTAATAGTTTTAAATTATAATGGCAACAGAAACTTCCCAAATTACCCTGATCAAAAGTTTACACACCCTGGTGATTTTGGCCTGATAACATGCACACAAGTTGACACAAAGGGTTTTGAATGGCTATTAAAAAGGTAACTATCCTCACCTGTGATCGGTTTGCTTGTAATTAGTGTGTGTGTATAAAAGGTCAATGAGTTTCTGGACTCCTCACAGACCCCAACATCTTTCATCCAGTGCTGCACTGACGTTTCTGGATTCCGAGTCATGGGGAAAGCAAAAGAATTGTCAAAGGATCTGCAGGAAAAGGCAGTTGAACTGTATAAAACAGGAAAGGGATATAAAAAGATATCCAAGGAATTAAGAATGCCAATCAGCAGTGTTCAAACTCCAATCAAGAAGAGAAAATGAGGGCTTCTGTTGAAACCAAACCACGGTCAGGTAGACCAACTAAAATTTCAGCCACAATTGCCAGGAAAATTGTTCGGGATGCAAAGAAAAACCCACAAATAACTTCAGGTGAAATACAGGACTCTCTGAAAACATGTGGTGTGGCTAATTCAAGATGCACAATAAGAAGGCACTTGAAGAAAGATGGGCTGCATGGTTGGGTCTCCAGAAGAAAGCTATTATTATGCAAATGCCACAAAGTATCCCACTTACAATACACCAAACAACACAGAGACAAGCCTCAAACCCTCTGGCACAAAGTTATTTGGAGTGATAAGACCAAAATTGAGCTTTTTAGCCACAACCATAAACACTACATTTGGAGAGGAGTCAACAAGGCCTATGATGAAAAGGTGCCCCATTCCTACTGTGAAACACAGAGGTGGATTACTAATGTTTTGGGGATGTGTGAGCTACAAAGGCACAGGAAACTTGGTCAACATTGATGGCAAGACGAATGCAGTATGTTATCAAAAAATACTGGAGGAACATTTGCATTCATCAGCCAGGAAGCTGCATATGGAACGTACTTGGACATTCCAACATGACAATGATCCAAAACACAAGGCCAAGTCGACCCGTCATTGGCTACAGCAACCTTCATAAAGTGAAGGTTCTGGAGTGGCCATCTCAGTCTCCTGACCTCAATATCACTGAGCCACTCTGGTGAGATCTCAAACGTGCAATTTACAGGAACTGGAGGCTTTTTGCCAAGAGGAATGGGCAGCTTTACATCTGAGAAAATAAAGAGCCTCATCCACAAATACCACGAAAAAACTTCAAGCTGTCATTGATGTTAAAGGGGGCAATACACAGTATTGGGGTAGGTAAACTTAATCAGGGTCATTTGGGTAGTTTCTGTTGTGATTATGATTTAAAAAGAGTAAACACAGTTGATTGATAATAAATGGCTTCAGCCAAACACTAACCATGAGTGAAAGAAAAGTCTGTGTGTTGTCATTCATAGTCTCTGAAAAATGGGCAAGAAATCATAAATTCTGCCAGGGTATGTAAACTTATGAGCACAACTGTGTATATGTAATATATATATATATATATATATATATGTGTAACGGAAAGTATTCAGACCCCCTTAAATTTTTCACTCTTTGTTATATTGCAGCCATTTGCTAAAATCATTTAAGTTCATTTTTTTCCCTCATTGATGTACACACAGCACCCCATATTGACAGAAAAACACAGAATTGTTGACATTTTTGCAGATTTATTAAAAAAGAAAAACTGAAATATCACATAGTACTAAGTATTCAGACCCTTTGCTGATGGTTCTACACCTTCATTTGAGTCCAGCTGTGTTTGATTATACTGATTGGACTGGATTAGGAAAGCCACACACCTGTCTGTACAAGACCTTACAGCTCACAGTGCATGCCAGAGCCAATGAGAATCATGAGGTCAAAGGAACTGCCTGAAGAGCTCAGAGACAGAATTGTGGCAAGGCAGAGATCTGGCCAAGGTTACAAAAAAATTTCTGCTGCACTTAAGGTTCCTAAGAGCACAGTGGCCTCCACAATCCTTAAATGGAAGACGTTTGGGACGACCAGAAGCTGGCCGTCCGGCCAAACTTAACTATCAGGGGAGAAGAGCCTTGGTGAGAGAGGTAAAAAAGAACCCAAAGATCACTGTGGCTGAGCTCCAGTCAGGAGAAAGTTGTAGAAAGTCAACCACCACTGCAGCCCTCCACCAGTCGGGGCTTTATGGCAGAGTGACCAGACGGAAGATATAGGGATATCCTGGACGAAAACCTTCTCCAGAGTGCTCAGGACCTCAGACTGGGCCGAAGGTTTTCCTTCCAACAAGACAATGACCCTAAGCACACAGCTAAAAAAAAGGAGTGGCTTCACAACAAACGTGACTGTTCTTGAATGGCCCAGCCAGAGCACTGACTTAAACCCAATTGAGCATCTCTGGAGAGACCTAAAAATGGCTGTCCACCAACGTTTACCATCCAACCTGACAGAACTGGAGAGGATCTGCAAGGAGGAATGGCAGAGGATCCCCAAATCCAGGTGTGAAAAACTTGTTGCATCTTTCCCAAAAAGACTCATGGCTGTAATAGATCAAAAGGGTGCTTCTACTAAATACTGAGCAAAGGGTCTAAATACTTAGGACCATGTGATATTTCAGTTTTTCCTTTTTAATAAATCTGCAAAAATGTAAACAATTCTGTGTTTTTCTGTCAATATGGGGTGCTGTGTGTACGTTAATGAGGAAAAAATGAACTTAAATGATTTTAGCAAATGGCTGCAATATAACAAAGAGTGAAAAATTGAAGGGGGTCTGAATACTTTCCATCCCCATTGTATATAAATAAACACAGATCTTGCATGCAGCAGCAGCTTAATTCTAATAGTAATCTATTGCCGACTGCCAATCAGCCTACAACAGATCACTACGGCATTGATCCATTTCTGCAGAGAGTAGAGGTACAGAGCTGAGACAGAATGGGAATGACCTAAAAACACGTGTGACATCAGTTTGCTCCTGATGTAAACAGAAAACCCTATTCTTGACGCACAGAGGTAGCAGTGTCCAATAAGGCATTTGTTAAATAGTGCTACGAGTTCTTTTTTTATATTAGTATTTTAATAAAATAAAAAATAAAAAGGTTTTAGGCTATGCAAGTCTGTTAGTCTGTTTTCCATTATTTTTTTCTGAGTCGCTACTGATAGGAGAGCCTTCACACCAAAGGAAGATAAAGGACAGAAGGGAGTGGATCCAGCTAAAACAGGGATTTTGAGTATTTTAGAGATGAGTGGTCAATACCATCTGGTGAGTTCTTATACCTTAGCAGGGGTCTCCAAACTATGGCCCTCCAGTTGCTCAGGAACTACAATTCCCATCAGGCTTAGTCATGTCTGGTAATGTCGGAGTTTTACAATGCCTCATGGGACATGTAGTTCCGCAACCACTGGAGGGTCGTAGTTTGAAGATCCCTGCCTTAGGGCATGGGTGCACAACCTGTGGCCCTCTACCTGCTGTGGAACTTTAAGTCCCATCATTCCTCGGTCTTTGGGAGTCATGCTTGTAACTGTTAGCTTTGCAATGCCTCATGGGATTTGTAGTTCTGCAACAGCTGGAGGGCAGTTGAGCACCCATGCTAGGGTGTGCACTGTGGTGAGCAATTCACAAAAATAGGTGGAAGACACAGAGGAGTTAATGTAAATTGTTTAACCACAGTTTGCACTGGGCACATTATTTCCAAGGACACATTTTTGGAAGATGAAGAATGGTTTCAGAGTGTTTTTTTTATGATATGCACAGTTTTATTTGTCCTAATATTTGGATACAGCAGATTATGACTGTTACAATTCCAGTGTATCACTTGTGGTCATTTGTGTTTGATAGTTTATACACTGTAAACATATTACAGTTTAGATTAGTATTTATTAAAGTGTTACTAAACCCACAAAAGTAAAATCAGTCTGTATGTGTGGTAAAGCATGCTTGTTATACTCACTGTGGATCCTAAGGGGTTAATTTTCTGCATTGTGTAAAAAGGCTGTGTGATCCTGTCTTCTCTGATCCTCCCCTTCTTCCACATCCCCAATCCATCTCCTGATAGTACAGAGCCTTGAGGGCACTCTGCACATGCTCAGTTTGTTGTGTATTGCTAGAGAATGTTTTTTTTTTTGGGGGGGGGGGTGCACAGGGCCAATCAGCACTGTCCAGACAGAGTGTCAGGGATCATGCAGACTCTTAGGACAGTCAGAGGAATAAGAAAACTCCACCTACAAGCTTGGCCAGACACTGATAGAAGTCATGAGACTGCTATACAGTGCTGATGAGAAAGGGCATTTAGCAGTTTTCAATTACTAAAATGATTGCATTTCCATGTACCAGATATAGCGAATGCAGGGTCCTGGGTTTAGTAACACTACGTTCTTGAACACTAGGAGTACTAGGCTATACACTCACAGCTTTTATTCATTAACATCCCTGATAATAAGCACATCGGCTTAGTTTAACACTTTTAGATTAGGAAAAATAGGGAAGCATGGAGGCAAATAAAGTTTTGAGGAAACAGAAGCATTCACTCAGAAGCACCAGAAACTGACCATTTCCACTCCTGGGCTTAGGCTTGCCATATATTATACAATTTTCTTGTACAATTTTCCTTTAGATTTACCAAAACCATATAATATGAGGTCAAACCTAAACAGTTTGAATTTGTATGAAATCAGGCAGGCCCTTGCACTACATAGTTGAATGTAAGGTAATTGAATAAGAAAAAAAGTATATGGTATGCTCAGCTTTAGTCCTGGTTACCAGCTGTGACAGACATTCAGTGGTTCCAGCTTACCCCCATGCACGATGGGCGTGGTTATAAAAACGGTGCCAGGACTAATAGCAGCTATCCCAATGCCATTTTAAAACAGCAATGGGGAATTGAGGGGTTAAAGCTGAACTCCAGACAAACTGCAACAAACACAGATGAAATACATTTAGGGAAGCTATTTTACCTGCCAAAGGATTTGTATTACTGTCCATTCAGTTCTGGGATTTTCATAGTTCTGCTACACAGCACAGTCTTGTTTGACAGGACAGGAGACCTGATTTTTCTTTGCTGCAGTTAACACTTACAGGTCTTGTACCTCCTAAAGTCTGACTGGACAATGAACGGAAAAGCAGCACAATGAAACGCTCATCTCTATGCCACTCTGTTCTCTCCCCCTATCAGCATGCTCTTTACAGCACAGTACAACCGATTGGCTCCTTTTGTTGCTTCTCCCTTCCCAGTCTGAGCCCT
The DNA here is from genome assembly GCA_037952925.1 of Lithobates clamitans. Classification (NCBI taxonomy): domain Eukaryota; kingdom Metazoa; phylum Chordata; class Amphibia; order Anura; family Ranidae; genus Lithobates; species Lithobates clamitans. The sequence goes on from JBBGZY010001350.1 coordinate 3,478,841, forward strand.
GCTGTACAGTGGATTCCAAAAAAGCGATACCAAATTAAATTAAGACATGTATAGTGCTTGCATTTAAAACAAATTCAGTGATGTATTCACGAATGCAGAGATATATTAATGTGTGTCTTTTATATCTGCCTGAAGTTCATCTTTAAAACATCTGAATAGCTTTGTTCATGTCACAATTGTAGTACAATTGTATAGCAAGATAGCTTTTTAAGGGTCTAAATAGCTTTTTTTCACCTCACAAGTATAAATCGGAGACATGAAGAAAGGCACATTTCCCTACATGCACAGACCTATTCATTTACTTACCCAAGATTGCAAAAATGACCATGAAAAATAAAAGGAGCAGCAGAATATCTATGAATGGTGGCAGAGACTGGAAAATCTGGCGCAGATTCCTATGAAGCAACAAAACAGTCTTACATTTTATGCACAGGCAGCCTGTTAAGTACTGTGCACTGACTAAGAAAATGCCCCTTTATATAGATGAAGTATTATCTCATATAACTTCTCATGTATTACTTTGACAGAATCTTACATTACCAAAATCTTTCATTTACTAGTAAACAGAATAAACATTTCCTAACCAAATGCCACAAATATGAGTTTTTCGTTTAGCCGCCCTTGATGTTTATTATAATAGACAAGCAGCAGGACTATCAACATAAAATATAATTTATCAGGTAATCTCTATATTATACAAACACAAAAGAGTTGACAATATCAATATACATGAGGGTGAACTAAGAAATTGAATTTCTATCACAGTGCTCGATTTTAAATTGTTTACAGTGTCTACATAAACTAAACTGTGTAGCTGCACTTGCTAATATGTGTAGCCCTGCTGCATTGGCTATATGTTTATTACTTGTTTAAAACACGCCAATACACTAGAGAAGCTGCAAGTGGCCAGCAGCTTATCGGACAGCCCAATAACCAATTTTTTTACAAAATAACATTTACAATTGGCTACAGTTTCAGAGACACGCTCGATGTCCAAGTCTGAAAACGATTACTCTATATATGCAGCCCTTTACAAATTGTGACTATGCATAAAAAAAAATAAAAAAAATAAAAAAGGAAGAAGAAAAAGTCCCTTTCTCACCTTCTGACTGCCCCACAATATCTGCAGTCCACTAAGAAAATAGGTCGCAGGGCTCTTGTTACACGCACATGGGAGGTCTGTCTTATGAGCACCACAATAGCTTCCACAAACTGAACCAATAAAACACAACTCTGCAAAGACGCATAGATAAAAAGGCGTAAGTGTGTAATCGAATGTGACTAATTATTTACATATACAATATTAAAATACATTAATTCCTAATGATTGGATACCAGAGATTTATATTGACCCACTGACCTTTAGCATGGTCCTGCGGTGTCTCAAGAAGGTATGACACCCAAGCCATCTCATCTTCATGCTAAGTTCAAACACCACAAAAGCCAGGATAAGTAGTTCCAGAGTGGCATGGACCTGGAATTGGCAAACAGATGAAATAGGCAAGAAAGGTCATACACGAGCAGCAAGTATTTTATTCTGAAACCAAACAAACATATCTCTTACAACAAGGCTGCATCCCATTAATTAGTGGCATACAGCTGTGCTCATAAGTTTACATACCCTGGCAGAATTTATGATTTCGTAGCCATTTTTCAGAGAATATGAATGATAACACAAAAACGTTTCTTTCACTCATGGTTAGTGTTTGGCTGAAGCCATTTATTATCAATCAACTGTGTTTACTCTTTAAATCATAAATCACAACAGAAACTACCCAAATGACCCTGATCAAAAGTTTACATACCCTGGTGATTTTGGCCTGATAACATGGACACAAGTTGACACAAAGGGGTTTAAATGGCTATTAAAAAGATAATCATCCTCACCTGTGATCTGTTCGCTTGTAATTAGTGTGTGTGTGTGTGTATATAAAAAGGTCAATGGAGTTTCTGGACTCCTGACAGACCTTTGCATCTTTCATCCAGTGCTGCACTGATGTTTCTGGATTCTGAGTCATGGGGAAAGCAAAAGAATTGTCAAAGGATCTGCGGGAAAAGGTAGTTGAACTGTATAAAACAGGAAAAGGGATATAAAAAGATATCAAAATTATTGAGAATGCCAATCAGCAGTGCTCAAACTCTAATCAAGAAGTAGAAGATGAGGGGTTCTGTTGAAACCAAACCACGGTCAGGTAGACCAACTATAATTCAGCCACAACTGCCAGGAAAATGGTTCGGGATGCAAAAAAAAAAAAAAAAAAACCCACAAATAACTTCAAGTGAAATACAGGACTCTCTGAAAACCATGCGGTGTGGCCGTTTCAAGATGCACAATAAGGAGGCACTTGAAGAAAGATGGGCTGCATGGTCGAGTCGCCAGAAGAAAGCCATTACTACACAAATGCCACAAAGTATCCCGCTTACAATACGCCAAACAGCACAGAGATAAGCCTCAAACCTTCTGGCACAAAGTCATTTGGAGTGATGAGACCAAAATTTAGCTTTTTGGCCACAACCATAAACACTACATTTGGAGAGGAGTCAACAGGCCTATGATGAAAGGGTACGGAGACGGATCGCTGATGTTTTTGGGATGTGCGATCTACAAAATGCAAAGGAAATTGTCAAAATTGTTGGCAAGATGAATGCAGTATGTTATCAAAAAATACTGGAGGAACATTTGCATTCATCAGCCGCGCATGGGACGTACTTGGACATACCAACATGACAATGATCCAAAACACAAGGCCAATTCAACCCGTCATTGGCTACAGCAGAATAAAGTGAAGGTTCTGGACTGGCCATCTCAGTCTCCTGACCTCAATATGATTGAGCCACTCTGGGGAGATCTCAAATGTGCAGTTCATGCAAGACAGCCCAAGAATTTACAGGAACTGGAGGCTTTTTGCCAAGAGGAATGAGCAGCTTTACCATCTGAGAAGATTACAAGCCTCATCCACAAATACCGCTAAAGACTTCAAGCTGTCATTGTTGTTAAAGGGGGCAATACACGGTATTAAGAACTGGGGTATGTAAACTTTTGATCAGGGTCATTTGAGTTGTTTCTGTTGCGATTAGGATTTAAAAAGACTAAACACAGTTGACTGATAATAAATGGTTTCAGCCAAACACTAACCACGAGTGAAAGAAACGTTTTTGTGCCATTCATATTCTCAGAAAAATGGCCAAGAAATCATAAATTCTGCCAGGGTATATAAACTTATGAGCACAACTGTAGGTTCTGCATCTGACTAAATACAGGTTCTAAATAATTAAGGAAGCTGAGAAACATTTATAGGTCTGCAGGCTTATCTGACAAGCTTGGCTAAACTCTCCTTGGGGTATAGTGATTAGCTGGGGATTATTTTCCTACCCAATTTGGTTATGCTACCACCTTAAAGTTAAAGAACACTAGCAAAAAAAGGCAGGAATCACTGTCCAGGCATATAACCCATCCCAGCTCAGTTAAGCCTTAATTTTGTAGCAATGAGGATCAGACAAGAAGGGAGGTATCCGTGTGTCCTGTGATGTATTTCAAGAAAATGAGCTTACAGGTAAACCAAAAATCTTAATTTATCAAAATTGTACAGGGCACAGGGTATGTCGTTATGTCTCAAAGCATGGAACTTGGGACGTGGGCTGCACAGGTAAAAAAATCCATGTGAAACCCTGCACAAAATACTTTAACAATGAATAAGAGGCAATAGATCTCTGAAACAGAATGTCCAAGGCTGAGTTCTGTCCCTTGGTGGCACTTAAAGACAGAGACCTCTCCACACCATACTGGAGTAAGGCCAAAATGTGCCCCATGACATACTGTTGGGGATGAAACTAACAAGCCTCACACCAGGTTCTTGAACCGGGAAATTTTCTAGAACACCTCTCCAGCCCTACAGGCTGGCATCCATCATTAGGACTTTAATTTATCAGAAGGATTTCCCAGTATCCAGCATCTGCAGGAATACACACCATTCCAGGACTGACCTGGTCTTGGTCTTCTGTCCCATACTTAAAAGATATTGATTAACTCTGCTCCCTAAGAAGCAGTTCATCCAGCTACCCGGCCATGGGGATGGCCGGGTAGCTGGAACTGGAACTGGAGTCAACAACTCTGTAAACACTCTGGGAGCTGTAAAAGGCCAAATCTCAGAAACCATTATTGAGGATGAAAAATGGGGCTGTGTAAATAGGCGTCCTTGACATCCACCAATGCCAGGAAGTCCCTCTAATGAAGCAAAACAATCAACGATAGGGATGGATTATAGCCTGAATTTCTGTATTTTCGGGAACTAGTTGAGACCCATGAGGTCTAGGATAAGTTGGGCTTGGGAACTGTAAATATTTGTATTAGAAGCCATGAGACTGCTCCCTAATTCTTCTTACTGAGCTGGGAACAAACTGTAAGCTTTTGCTTAGAACCTAGTATCCCAGCTGCTTACATAAGGATCTCTTTTTGAATTACAAAAGCGTTACTAGCTTTTCATCTGTCACCTTCACTGCCTTATTTAGGGATAACACCGCACTATTACCCACAGTCCCCTTTGGGATGAAGGCCTCCAAGGAAGGTTTAAAAAGCGTTCGCTCTCAAATTAACGTCTAAATTTGCTTCTGACCAACACCTGAGCCAAAAGGATCCTTCTCATGTGGCCAGACATTGTGCCCACCCATGAAATCTGAGGTACGAAATTTTCTAAGGCATCCACGAGAAAACTGAGGGCTCCCAGAAAATCTTCCAGAAACTGCCAGATGGTAGGCTCACTTGAGTAAAATCCTGTAAAATGGAGCATATGCTTCACCCCACATTTAAGGGCTTGGCAAACCCACAAAGCTTCTCTTACCAAAGAGAAAGATGTCTTAAAAAAAAAAGTGCCTCTAACCTCTTATCCATGGTGTCTCCAAAGAGCAGGACCTCATCCCAGGGACCATCAGGGTCTTATTTACGATGGGTAGAAAATGGATGGGTCAACAGCCTTGCAACCCCATTTCTTGTAGAAGATTGGGCCAGATAGGCATACATCGCTTCCTGCAGGCGATGATGTACTGGGGACCAAAACCCAGTGACGTTTGGAGAAGAGGATTCCAGAAGTGACAGCTTCAAGCCAGAGTACACCACTTGCATGACGAAGCACACAGTGGTCTTCTGTGTCTGCAACAGCCCAAGACTCCTCTTAGGAGGACTCATCTACAGAGGATTCTTGGTCCTTGACAGCTTCTTCTTCCTCATCTAAAGGATGTTTCTCTGATGCCTCATTCTCCCGTAAAAGAGGAGGAGGGGAAGGAGAGAACCTATGCTTGTGTCCCAAGTGTTCCAATCCAGAGAGAACTCAGAATGCAGAGAGGTGGTTCACAAGCCAGAGATGGCAGTAAACAGTACTACATACGCCGTATTGGAGCGCCCAGCTGACAGGAGTGTTGGCCCAAGCCAGAAAACCTGTAAGGCAAGTGACCTAATACTTGCTGTGCCTGGTGCCTGTTAAGTCAGCTGTTGCAGCTGTGCAGGGCTGTGACAGAGTGCAGCTGAATCACCGGAGCTGTTCTGTGCTGTAGTTGTGCAGGGCTATGTGACCAGGAGCCTGCGACTGCATGTGTTGCTAAGCTCAGGAACCAACAAAATAGCAGAGTTTGCTTACAATCCAGCTGTAGATCGCTCCAAAAATAAAAACCATCCCATAGTGCACCACATCCAAGAAAAAACTTCCATATGCTATACCGTTTCAAAGGAACTCACCAGTACATTCTGCTGGGCCACAAGGCCCAATCTTCATGTTTGGCAATAGGCGTGTCTCACAGGGCCTTGACTCCCCTCCAGGAGGATTGGTGGGCTGGCCCTGTAAAGCACTCTGCCAGCCAGAACACTAGTTACACTGTAAATCTGGAGATCACTGCCCGCAGGATCCAGCACCAACCAGCAACATTGCAGGCTGTTCCTGCTCTTCCATGTGTGCTTCTGGCTGTAGGCGACTGATCCGGACTAGGCCCTTCCCTACCCCACAGCAGGGGTTTTCAGAACAAGCCAGGGATTAAAGAATTAAGCTCCTGAAATGAGATCTTCGGGAAGACAAGTGTTAGAACATTTATCACCTAAAGACACTAACTAAAAACTAAAGCTTAGCTGGGCTGAGAGGGGTTATGCCTAGGTGGGGATTCCTTTTTTTTTTGGTACATTGCCCATTCACCTGAAGGTGGCAGCATAGCCCAAGTACCGTATATACTCGAGTATAAGTCGTTCCGAGTATAAGTCGAGGCCCTAATTTACCGCAAAAAAAAAAAATGGGAAAAACGTATTGACCCGAGTATAAGACGAGGGTGAGAAATGCACAGCTACTGTAAGTGGAAAAGAGGGTCAACAATGCCCATTTGCAGCATCACTGTGCCCATTTGCATGCCTCACTGTGCCCATTTGTAGCCATAGGTCCCCTGAACTTCAAACTCGGTAGTTAAGGGTTCCTAGATGCCCCCTAGCTGCAGCCAAAATTTGGGGTCTCTGAACCCAAAGGCTCCCGAAATGACATTGCTGCAGGTGGACACAGTTGACCGAATTTGGGGCCCCGTATCTCGGGGCCACTTAGTGCTAAGAACCCAAAATTTGGTGTGCAAACCCAGTGGACCTAGCCCCATTAAATTTCCAAAGCTGGGGTTTCTAGCACCAAGTGTCCCCGAGATACAGGGCCCCAAAAATCAGTTCAGAAAATGTCAAGCACTTTTCTGCAGCAGAGAATGACATTTTCCGAACCGGTTTTGGGGCCCCGTATCTCAGGGTCACTTAGTGCTAGGAACCCCAGCTTTGGATATGTTATGGTACCATTTCCACTGGGTTTGCACACCAAATTTGGGGTTTCTAGCACTAAGTGGCCCTGAGATATGGGGCCCCAAAGTCAGTTCAGAAAATGTCAAGCACTTTTCTGCAGCAGAGAATGACATTTTCCGAACCGATTTTGGGGCCCCGTATCTCGGGGCCACTTAAAGCTAGGAACCCCAGCTTTGGATATGTTGTGGTACCAGTTCCACTGGGTTTGCACACCAAATTTGGGCCCCAAGTGGCCCTGAGATACGGGGCCCCAAAGTCGGTTCGGAAAATGAATTTTTTTGCTGCAGAAAAGTGTTTGACTCGAGTATAAGTCGAGGGGGGCACTTTCAGCACAAAAAAATGTGCTGAAAAATTCGACTTATACTCGAGTATATACGGTAATTAAAGTGCATATTTTGCACAATAGTGTTTTGTTAAACAAATTGCCAGAAAACTTTTGACAGCTGCTCTCTAAACTCTATAGGCAACCTTAGTATTATATGTTAAAGCAACCCTGTCACAACTAGAAATAATGACAAAAGCAAACTGTGACAAATAAAAGGATTTATACTTACCCATCCAGCAGGAGTCATAATAAATCTTGAAGAGGCCCTAGCTGCTATCCAACACTTTCAAGTATGTAAAATAGCATGTCCCCTGCATGGTGCGGTGGTTTCTCCTAAATACCCCTATATCACTGCAGGACACCCTAGTGATGCACATCTACAATTTTACAGGCGACACTGAGCGTAAATCTTTAAGTAGGGATATCTGTTCTAGTGACAACAATTTATGAGGGTTTAAAGAGTTTTTCTTTCACTTCCTGTTTTTCTCTGGGAAAGGGAAAAAAAAAAAAAGGAAAATCCCTTTACCTGGGTATCTTGTCATAAATGACACATGGCGGTCTGTTTATAAAAAAATTGCTGTGTGAATATTTCAAGCATTCGCATAGCCATCATAAATAAATGTAATTCTCTTAATATAAACAAAAAGAATTTAGCTGCGTTACGGTTGCGGATGGTGACAATTTGCAGAATATTTAAAATAAAATGCAACGCTTAAAGTCCATAAATCTCATAGAACACCCATGTGTTGACATGTATACAGTTGTTGGCGAGATAATATTCCTCCACCAACACCACAGCACACCAGGCCTCTTACCCTCAAGCGTGGACCACTAAAATTTAGGTGGTCTGACAGTGCTCCAAGACTACTCAGGCTCACTCCTGTTCACCAGATACTGCACCAAACTAAAATCCTGTTGTCCCCTCTGAGAGCGTCTCTTCACAGGTTAGTTGTGCCAAAAGTAAGAACAGAACCTCCTCATAGTGTGGTAGGCAAGTAATACTCAAAAATGTATTAAAACGAATCCAGAATACTCTCACAGTAATGGTGAAAATCAAGCATGTCATGTACAAAAGCTTAGGAAGTTTCCAACCAGCAAGATGACCGAGGTCCATGCATACAGCAGTGTGACGTGTCGTGTCCAGGCTCCACCCAACAACTGTATGCATGTCAACACACTTCGGGTGTTCTATGAGATTTATGGTCTTTACGCGCTGCATTTTATTTTAAATTTTCCTAATATACATATGTCCCATGATCATCAGCTCCATCTAGTGGCCATAATGCAGAATTTTCCTGATTGAGGAATTTCAGGAAAATACCACATTATGACCACTGAATGGATTTGAATGATCATATAAAATAAATATTAGGCAAATTAAGGGAATTATTCGTGAAGGTTGTGCGAATGCTTGAGATATACAGTATGTACAGCTAATATTTCATAAACAGGTACATTAGGTTGTTTCTAATTTTCTCTCACTAACCCTATCAGCAAGCTCCTTATTTTCGTACACAAAGAACAAGGTAACCACACAAATATCAATTCCTTCTTCATTAATTTATTTTACTTTTCTAATCAAGGTTATAGCTAAGTAGGGTAGGGTAACTTCCACGTACGTAGATGTCAAGGCGGAGAAAAGGGACAGCTGGGGCCTCACACAGAGATAGCAGGAGCAACAGAAGCCCAGTGCTCAGTTCCAGCATGTAGAACAAATGGTTATGGGCAAAGAGGTATGCAGCCAATGCATTGGGGTCCCGGGGATGTGTGTCAAACTTGTCATTATTTTTTCCTTCCTGAAAAAGAGAAAAAAAACCAAAATGCCATAAATGCTAAATTGAATGCTCTTATTATGGTTAGCAATAAAAAATAATGGGCTGGCAAAATATGGTGTAATACTTTATAAAGCAAAGACTTCCCTAAATACTGGCTCATATTGGATCACTTATAAATAAATATACCATTTTACCTCCAAAGCCACGGGAGAATAAGCAGCCAGAACAATCATTGAATTGATGATTGGGGATTTTAGAAAAAAACGAGAAATACTGAGATTTGTCCCCTGCTGATTAACCAACACCACATCCTCTGCTTCACCCTCCCATACTTTTCAAATCCCCCCAATTCTACCTGTCTGCATATCTGAGATGACACATTTGTCTATTGCTCTGCAGAACTCCTCTAACAGATAAGCTGGCAATAGATGGGTAGAACTTTAATTTTCAAACGAACATTCTTTAGGAAAAGAAGTCCTCTGATTCCCTTAGGACATGCATGCGCATGGAACGTGTTGGGATAGGCCTTTACGTGCTGACGTCATGCCGCCGTTTCCCTGAGACAGATCGGCAGCCATCAGAGTGAGCAAGATTATTTGTTTTATTATATTCCATGTGGTATTTATTTGTAGTGGACAATTTTAACTAGAATAAACTACTGCACTATGTAATCCACTTCTGGGCTCCATGGTGTGAGCTTTCCCACTTAGGAGATTGATACTGTTGCCTGGGAATTTTAATGCCAAGGACTGCCTAGTGAGACAGAATTAGCTACTATATATACACCATTGCATTTCAAACATCTGCTGAGTGCATAAAAGGAGGTGGAGGTTTTGCACACTACTGGTGACAGAATGGAGTACCTTTTACACTTTTGTATGCACAATATGATGGAGAAGACTGGAGTTTGCACATGTTGATTTGGGGACTATTTATTTGCACTAATAGCACTTTATATGAGACTGAGTTTTATTTGTATATAAAATTTATTGGGTGAAGCACCCAAGTATATGAATTATTTTTTAATATATCGGTTGCATATTTATTTTGGGACTATTTTTAGCACTTTATCAGTTACTTACAGTATATTTGTAGTGTTTTGAGCGCTGCACTATCAGGTTTGCATTTTTAATAGAAGGTTGGCCGATCACCTGCCATCTCCATTTTGAGAGCTCACTCATTATTTTAGCTGGATTTCAAATTTTTACCAGTGAATGTGGCTTTCATTTGGTAAAGTCCAAGCATCCCAACATTAAATGTTAAAACGCAAACAAAATCTTTTGAAGGACATTAAAATGTTCTAAGAATTTTCCTACAAAAGTTTCTCAGAATTTTCACTCAAAATCCTATCCGTCTATGGCCTGTTTTAGCCCTGAGGGAGGCCAGTTCCTCCATACATGTCCGAATGCCATCTAACGTCTGTGGCTAGCTTAGTTCTGCACTGTAGTAAGGTAAAAAAAAGCATGTTATGTTCTTATTTAATTTTTTGAGGGACAATCTTTTTTTTCTCCTGGCATTGAGCTGAAGAACCTGTACCATGTCTCTCACTGCAGTCTGTAGGCAGAAAAGACCATGGTTTAAATCCCAAAACAGAAATTGAAAAATATCCACAGGTAAATCTCTCAGGCTTTACATGGGTGTGTTGTATTCCAGTTTTAAGATAATGATACTTGTTAAAGTACCTATAGAGTAACCAAAAAACATTATTAACTTTATTCAGTTAATAATTTCTTGAGAGATACTTACTATAGTTAACTAAGCAATTCAATTTTTACAAGAAATAACTAAATGTTTCTAAATCTGCCGTTTGTTTACACCACAATCCCTGCAATTCAGAGTACAGTTTTGCATGAGCATTTACATGCATTTTCAGTGCATTTGTGGTGAGTTACTTAGGCATTTTTTTATATTTAACGAAGTTGCAATTACATCCGTTTGCAGTGCGTAACAGTATGTTTCCATAGAAAAAAAATGCAGCATGCTGTAATTTATTTAACCACTTAAGGTCCAGCCTATAGTAGTTTTACTGCTACAGGACAGCACCTGTTTGCCACATCATAATATCGCATTCCCACTATAAGTCGCCGATCGCTGCCATTACTAGTAAAAAAAATAAAAAAATATTTCATAGATTGCAGACACTAACTTTTACATAAACCAATCAATATAGGCATATTGGGTTTTTTTTTTACCAGACATATGTAGCAGAATATATATTGGCCTAAATTTACGAAGAAATTAATTTTTTTATTGGATATGTTGTATATCAGAAAGTAAAAAATATTGTATTTTTTTCCAAAATGGTTGGTCTTTTTTTTTGTTTATAGCGCAAACATTAAAAAAAACAAAACGCAGAGGTGATTAAATACCACCAAAAGAAAGCTCTATATGTGGGAAAAAAAGGACATTTGGGTACAGCGTTGCACGACCACGCAATTGTCAGTTAAAGCAACGAAGTGCTGTATCGCAAAAAATGGCCTGGTCATAAAGGGGGTAAATCTTCCGGAGGTCAAGCGGTTAAACACACATGAAAGCACTGCAATGGTGTAAACTAGGCTAATTGAAATACACAAATTTTTCTTGCACATGCTTTTGTACTTGTTTTTAAAAACGCATTTGACTGTATATGGTGTAAATGAGGCCCAAAGCTGGGTACACAGTGGCAGATTTTTTTATGTTTAACCAGCAGGTTTGACTGAAAAAAAACCTGACAGTTCCTCATATCAACACAGGCGATGCTGGTGCGGCGATCTCCTCTGCTGTTCTATTAAATTAGGAATTCTGCCCCTACCAGGAATTCACTGATTAGCTTCAAATGTTGAATGAATGCTGGTTTTACAGAATGTCCCTTGTCAGAAGAGGGTCGAGGGCCTCTTCCCTACAAACCTGGCACCCTGGAGTGGGGGTGGGGGGTGACTTACTGGAATCTAAAAGCCCCTTGTAACAAGACACCCCCCCCCCCCCCAAATATGAAGAAGACTTATGGTTCTGGCGCAAAAATAACATGTCAACAGTGGAAATCAGAAAGTCATCAGCACGTGTAACAACTGGTACAGTAGATTGAAACAGAAGTGAGTGAGGGCTTTTCATTTGCTTTAGTTCCTTCTCAACATAAACTGTATTGTTATACTGTCTCATTGGGTCCCAAGCCCTACTTCATAGTTTCCATACACTGCAGTAATGATGGCCAAAAAGCTGTATTCTTCCAGTGCAGTGGGTTAATACAACTAACTACTATTATTATTATCACAGGCTCTCATCAAGACAGCCAACTATGCCCACCCTTTCCACCCAGCTGTTACATTCATAGATGGTGTACTACAGCTTCTGTAAATTAAATATGATCTATGAATGGGGAAGGCGGAAATATCAATCATCTGCCTGTCCTCTATTCTTAGATCCTGTTTCTTTGATGGAAACAATACCATGGCTTCTATGAATGGAGGAGCTGGGTTCTCTTGATGAGAGCTTGTGATGGCTCCTTAGTTGTGGAGGGACACATCTGACTTATACTGCCGTCCAGAGAGGACTGAACACTGTAAAAAAATAAATAAATAAAATTACCGTAGGCCAGCCCAGGTAAAACCCCTCCTACTACGAGAAAGCAAAAAACAGAACAGTGAACATGATTATAAATAAAAACAGGGGTGGGATCTGTGCCCCTCAGTGGACTAATTTTAAACTGAGTACAAACATCCTAATTTCTAGGGGTGCAACGGATCAAAAATCTCACGGATCGGATCGATCCTCGGATCAGAGTCACGGATCGGATCGATCCTCGGATCAGCATAAAAAAAAACAACAAAAAAAAAAACAAAAAAAAAAAAACACAAATCTTGTTACACCCACCGGAGTTTTAGATTTAAAAGCCATTTTCAACACAAAACCGAGCTTATATGCATAAATACAGTATTTGTGCATATAAGCTCAGTTTTGTGTTGAAAATGGCTTTTAAATTTAAAACTCCGGTGGGTGTAACAAGATGTCCGCTTGCCCCCTTCTCACTCTATCATTATTGTACTGTGCAGGAGTGTGGGGTGTAGCAAGATGGCGGCGACGAAATGTCACTTCCTGTCGAGACAGCGGCCACTTCCGGGTGTACCAAGATGGCCGCCGCTCCGGAGCTAGGCCGAAGCCTTTCCTATGGCTGAGGCCCGAAAAGTGCTCCGCGGATCGCGGGTGTGCCGATCCGCGGAGGGTGATCCGAACGGATCACAGATCAGCAACGATCCGTTGCACCCCTACTAATTTCCCAATCGTCCATTGAGATACACAGATAGTTGGAAGCCTTTGGGATGCCCAAAAGCAGTTCATCTGAGGAGTGGGAAATGCGGTCAAACAAACAGCTTACAGAACCAAGGAAGTGTGCATAAATTTGTCTGATAAATTAGTGTATCCCAGCATTCAGTGGTAAATATACACATACATTTTAATATATAATGAAAAAATGTATTCTGTTGAAAGTTTAAACATTGAATGAATTTGTTCTAGAGCAAACTACCCCCCAAAAGAAGAACATGACTGATCAGGTCGAAACGCGTCAGTGTCTATTTTGACATGGCAATCACTGTAATGTAATGCTATGTATTTACATGTTTGCAATGCTGTATTCTGGTATATGTAATTTGCCTCAGGACCATAGCTCATTTTTTAATAATTGGATTTCTTATACATACTTATTGACTACCATATATTTTGCTGCTAAAAAAAACCCTTGGGGGAACATTCCCATTCAAATTTAAGTCGGGGTGTACAGCCCCATATCTCTCACCAATGTCTCTTGCCAATTACAGTGTATCTTATTTAACCACTTTCCGCCCGGCCAGATTAACAGATTAACGGCCGGGAAGTCAGTCTGTCAGTTTTACACACCGCATCTCCGATCGTGATAAGAAGCCTCTGACAGAGGCCTCTTACCACGTGATCAGCGGCGCGTCCTGCTCCTCGGTGAGCGGCCCCGTTGCCTTCTGGGAACTGTGTGTGTGTTCCCAGAAAACCACGGGGCCAATCAAAGAGCGCCACGCCGCTCGCGTGTGCTTAGTAGGAAACTGGCACTGCCTGTTTCCCATAGTCAGCATAGCAGTGCCAGGACCCGAGAGAAGAGGGACGGGTCGGCCTCGGGCGGCCGACATTGCGGGCACCCAGGACAGGTTTACTTATTTAAAGTCAGCAGCTACAGGGTTTCTAGCTGCTGACTTTAAAAAAAAAAAATAAATTCCCTGGCCGGAATCTCGCTTTAAATGATTCTAGAAAATGGCTGCAATATAACAAAGAGTGAAAAATTTAAGGGGGTCTGAATACTTTCTGTCCCCACTGTATAACCTGTAAACATACAGTGCCTTGCAAAAGGAATTCATACCCCCTTGGAATTTTCTACATTTTCTCATGTTACACCCAAAAACGTAAATGTATTTTATTAGGATTTTATGTGATAGACCAACAAAAAATTGTGATGTGTTAGGAAAATGATAAATGGTTTTCAATTTTTTTTTTTTACAAATAAAGAGCTGAAAAATGTGGTGTGCATTTGTATTCAACCCCCTTTACTCTGACACCCCTAACTAAAATCTAGTGGAACCAATTGCCTTCAGAAGTCACCTAATTAGTAAATAGAGTCCACCTGTGTGTAATTAAATCTCAGTATAAATACAGTTGTTCTGTGAAGCCCTTAGAGGTTTGTTACAGAACCTTAGTGAACAAAGAGCATCATGAAGGCCAAGGAACACACCATACAGGTTAGGGATAAAGTTGTGGAGGAGATTAAAGCAGGGTTATAAAAAAAAATATCCCAAGCTCTGAACATCTCACGGAGCACTGTTCAATCCATCAACCGGAAACGGAAAGAGTATGGCACAACTGCAAACCTACCAAGACATGACCGTCCACCTAAACTGACAGGATGGGCAAGGAGAGCATTCATCAGAGAAGCAGCCAAGATGCCCATGGTAACTCTGTAGGAGCTGCAGAGATCCACAGCTCAGGTGGTGGACAGATTCTCCAGGACAACTATTAGTCGTGCACTCCACAAATCTGACCTTTATGGAAGAGTGGCAAGAAGAAAGTCATTGTTGAAAGAAAGCCATAAGAAGTCCCATTTGCAGTTTGCGAGAAGCCATGAGGGGGACACAGCAAACATGTGGAAGAAGGTGCTCTGGTCTACGGGACCAAAATTTAACTTTTTCCCCTAAAAAGTAAAATACTATGGTGTCCGTTTATGAAACTGAACAGCGGTGATCCAGAGGATCCATTAACGGTTTATGATACAGATGATCGGGGGAGAACATGTTCTCCGCCAATGATCTCCGCACACAGAGAAGCTGTGATTGACTTGACACAGAAACGGCAAGTTTATGAAGCTGCGATCACAGCACTTCACTGGCGATTTGTGTTAGAATTCATACTCCCCTTATTCACCAGCTCAGAGCATTGAGTCTGACGGGATGGAACCCCTTTTTTATAGCCCTTATGGGGGCCCTATAAGTCCAGTTTGAACTGGAATTTCCCGGGCTCAGAGAACAGTGGCGATATCCAGGTCGGAAGCTGTATGGCAGCTGTATGACTGAGTCAGGGAGAGTGACCACAAACTGAGCTGTGTCCTTCACATGTACCATACAGGCAAACAACTAGGGTGGCACTTCCTTTCTGCCATACAGCTTCCGACCTGAATATCGCCACTGTTCTCTGAGGAACCTGCTGGTGTCAGAGGACCGTTTATAGGCTAACTGCCATTAATTTAAACCAATCTCAGAGAGCCTCAGAAAATTCCCACAATGCAGCTGTTAAATCAGAGGGAATGGTATATATAATAGCCTGGAGGGAAGAAAAGAAGAGGAACATCAGAGCTGTGTGTGGACATCAGTAACCCAGCACCTCCTGAAGATACAGAAAGTCAACTCACCAGATACCCTAAAGATGTTGATGCTAATGTGCAGGAAGTACTGTGTGAAGTTCGCAAAACTGTCAACCACAGTGAGTGCCTCTTTCAATGCTGAAGTACCGGAATTATTCCCTGCTGTATGCAGTGCATGCCGGCTGATTCGTCATCCATCTGTCCCTGCAGAGGGCCATATCTGCATACCCATACGACCTTGCTCTAATAGAGGTCCAACTTATCTGGTAAGGGTACATCTTTTATTACCCCTTTGATCCACTGGTGGCTGGAAGTCTCTTCACGTCCTTCTACTTTTCCCCCCACTCATATGGAACGCATTGAATGAACTGTGGATATGCGTTTTTCTACCTGTGCAATTTTGAATTTTTTAATGCAATTCCAAATCTTCAATTTTTCACTTTGGGTTGGACTGAGCCTGAATACTATTCTCTGCACTTTTCTTTATATTTAGTGTTATGAATTGTATGTTTTTTTAATTCCTTGTAATTTTATTGTAATCAATATATATATGAATACTTAGCATTGATTTTGCACATTATCTATACCGTATAGTATAGCGATACTGTTCACTTGGAGTCATTTTCCTTCATGATCTTATATATGAACATTGATATAATGAGATATGTCATTTAATGCAAGCGCACATTTTTTTTATAAAATAAAGTAGGTACAGGGAAGGTGGTCAGAGTTAAAGGGAAGATGGATGGAACCAAATACAGGGCAATATTAGAAGAAATCCTGTTAAAGTCTGCAAAAGACTTGAGACTGGGGCCAAGGTTCACCTTCCAGCAGGAAAACGACCCTAAACATACAGCCAGAGCTACAACGGAATCCTTAAAATCAAAGCATATTCATGTGTTAGAATGGGGCTGAATACAAATGCACGCCACACTTTTCACATATGCATTTATAAAAAAAAAATGAAAACCATTTATCATTTTCCTTCCACTTCAAACTTATGAGCCACTTTGTGTTGGTCTATCACATAAAATCCCAATAAAATACATACGTTTTTGTTTCTAACATGACAAGATTTGGAAAATTTCAATAGGTATGAATACTTTTTCAAGGCACCGAAAAAGCACATTACACAAAGATAAAATTCCAATTGGGCCCCTTTCACACTGGTTCACTTCAAAACTGCCAGTAAAACGCTGAGCGTTTGAGGCGCTTCCCATTCATTTCATTTTCAATATTTTTATTCAGAAAATTTAGCATAGTGAGAAAATCAAAAAAATTAATAAAGAAACTCTGTATAACCTATATAAAGAAGCATCAAGCGATAAGATTACACAATATTCCATTCCATCCCTGCTCTTACCTCTAGAGATATTCAAAACTTTGGGGGGGGGATGCATACATAATAAAGCAGGGATATGCAATTAGCGGACCTCCAGCTGTTGCAGAACTACAAGTCCCATGAGACATAGCAAGACTCAAGCATGACGCCCAGAGACAGAGCATGATGGGACTTGTAGTTTTGCAACAGCTGGAGGTCCGCTAATTCCATATCCCTGCTATATTATGCATGCATTAAATCTTAATTCCGGGGTAACCCTTCTCGCTCTCGGTAAGCTTCCCATTAATTTCAATGCTGAGGAGTGCTTTTATTATCTCCCCTTTTATAGTTCAAAGATGCTGCAAGCAGGATTGTTTTCACCGCCCCAGTGTAAAAGCATTCATTGATTTTAAAAGGGAAGCATTTTTCCTGAGCTTTTCAGGTGCTTTTTTACCGCAAAAGCGCTTGAAAAACTCCTCAGTGTGAAAGGGGCCATCTCCTAAACACTGATGATTTTAATTAACCACTTTGCGCCGGCAGTACGTCATATGACATCATGGACTTTCAGTGGTAATATCTGAATGATGCCTGCAGCTACAGGCACCACGCAGATATCATTTTTTTCCGCCGGCGATTCAGTGCACCGTAAGAACAATCATAACGGCAGTTCAGTCGCTTGATCGTTCTTACAGGCGGCCCTCTTTTGCTGCTCCGGTCGGCGATCGGCGAGCCAGAGAATAAAATCGGTTGCCGCCAGAAATTAGCCATAGCGATTTCTGGTGACCAGAGGGTCCCCAGTCATCTCTATGACCCTCGGAGGCCCGGGTGCGACGTTATGACATCACCTCTGGGCTGGCGGATGTAAACAATGCCGAGGACTCGGCTGGAAAGGCCCAGACAGTTTGTTTATTTTTGATCTTGGTCTTTCCAGCCTGGAGAGATGTGGGGTCTTATTGAAAAAAATATATAAAAGCGCCCCCGTCCCCGCGCACAGAAGCGAACGCATACGTAAGTCGCTCCGACACATGTAAACGGCATTCAAATCACACATGTGAGGTATCGTTGCGCGTGTTAGAGCAAGGGCGACAATTCTAGCTCAAGACCTCCTCTGTAACTCTAAACAGGTAACTTGTAAAAATGTTTAAAGCATCGCCTAAGTTGATTTTTAAGTACCAAAGTTTGGCGCCATTCCACAAGTGTGCGCAATTTTAAAGCGTGACATGTTAAGTATCTATTTACTCGGCATAAAATCATCTTTCACATTATACAAAAAAATTGGGCTTACTGTTTTTTGTTTTTTTTTAAATTATGAAACAGTTTTTTTCCCCAAAAAGAATGCGTTTGAAAAATCGCTGCACAAATACTGGGCGACATAAAAAAGTTGCAATGACCACCATTTTATTTCCTAGGGTTTCTGCTAAAAAAAACATATATAACGTCTAGGGGTTACGAGTAATATTCTAGAAAAAAAAAAAAAAATGATGATTTTTACATGTAGGAGCGAAGTCCAAGAATTAGCCCAAGTGGGAAGTGGTTAAAAATATTCAACATTAATTTTCCAAAATTTGCTTGCACATCAAAATGCAATACATGTTTATATTGTCTTCACTAGATTTTGCTAGGAAAACAGACACTTCACCCATACATTCTGAACACTTGCATGCTATTAGTTCCCCACTTCATGGATTCTCGCCACAAAAAAAACCTTATTTGCCACTGAGCGACAGACAATGGATTTTACCACTCTCCCACACCAATATCATTCTAACCTGGAGGTAGATGGCAGCTTCTTGATACCGAGTCTCCCAGCTCAAGTCTAACTCCTGCAATGCTGGTATTTGGTCCATGGTGATAGTGTGGCTTTCATACCCATCTCGAGCTGCAAGTAAAATTTAAGAGAATATTATGCACTCAACAAGAAGCTACGCTTGCAGTTTACTAATGAATCCAGGCAGTTTTGTTACTCATTAACAGAACAGCCATCAAAAATAGAAGTTCACAAAATGAGAACATTCATATTGTTATTTTTGTTTGTAAGGTTTTTTTTTTCAAACTAGATGCCCTTATAGAATTATAATTAACCCGTATAAAGTAGCAAATGTACTGTATGCAAATTCATTGAAGTGTCAAATACAAAAACAGATATATCATCATTTCACTATGACATATCAAAGTGCATTCTTTTAACAGAAATATGCAACCTTAATCAGTAAAAGACATAAAATCCCTAATGTACCACAACGCACGGTAACCCAAAACTGTGTATTGTGCTGCACTACATCAGAAAAAGTGCTAAATCTCCACTCTGTTGTCCATTCTGGTGCATTGAATAGGCTGCCTTAATGCAACGTTCCAGAACTAAAAAGTGTAAATGGCACTTAGCTCTGGTTTACACCAGTGTGGTTTTGAAGTCGTGGTACTGTTTTGCATATAGATCACCCTAGTTCTGCTGAACTCATGTAGCCACTTTGCAGTCACTTCCTGTCTACATGCATTCCAGTGATCAGGCCAAGCGTCAACAGTAGATCATACTTGTTTAATGTGTGTCCATATGACAGAATGACAGCACAGCACAGAAGCACAGATGGGAGACAAGGACAGAAAAAACAAGAAGTGCCTGAACAAGGCCCTTATGGCAATATCACCAGGTGCTGATTACTAAGTGGTTTCCGACTATTTTAAATTTCTTCTTTAAGGATATGCTCGCTTTGGATCTGTGCTGGTTAAGAAGTGACATTCTAACCCTCAGAGCATTGGTGCTATTGGAGTGTTTGGGAGACCAATATAACCATAAGCTATTGTGACCACTCTATAATTTGAGGGTCACTGATATCTGTTAAGAGGCTTTAGTTGATCACCCTGGTGGCGAGTGCTGCTGTTCATGACTTTTGAAAGTTGCTGTCAGGGCTGGGCTCAGCCCTTCCTTCTCAAAGCTGGCCGCTCAGCTGTCGGCTAATTGCCAGCTCCTATCTCTTCACAGTGACTCACCTGTTGATGATATCCTGCTCGTCAGTCCTGCCTACTTAAGCCGTCCAGCCCAAATGATCTCTGCCTTCACCTTGGTCACATCTCTAGAGAGGCTCTCCTGTGTTCCTGTTAAAGACTTGCTTGGCTGACATTCCTTCTGGCTCCAGATTCTGCTTGCTGTTCTGTTCTACTACACTCATCTCTGGCTCCCTGACGTTTTGGCTTGTCTGACTATCTGTTTCGGTTCCTGAACTCTGGCTATGTATTGACTAGGTTTACTCTGTTTACCTTTTTATTATTATTAAACAAGTGAGATTTACCTGTACTTCTGTCTCGGTCTGATTCATGGTTTCTGACAGTTGCCCTGCCAGGGTCTAGAAAGAGATTTTGACCCAGAATTTTCAACCAGGGGGTTTGAGGGGTTCCCGGAGGTTTGCTTAATACAAAGGAAACGGACTTCATTTTTCTCATGGTTTTCTAAAGTCTGTTTTTGGGACCTGGAGCCTGGAGATTTCTAAGTGATCCATGTGGGAGGAAATCTCCAATCCTGGGTTCAGGTATTCACAACAGCCAGCACATCAACTGGTCAGGTGTTTGCTGGGCTTTTAGTAATGACCCAACTATGGTTTTGGGCTTCACCCCGGCAGACAGGAGGTCTGGCCCAGGAATCAGGAGAGCTCCACCTAGTAGAGAGATGGGAGCCAGTGCAGCAAGAGGCTACTAGCTGTGTGCACAGAGTCAGTGAGTGACCAGTCTGTGGGAGACAGCCAAAAGGCCTAAAAGGTTAAAGTTGTGTTCGGCCTGGGAAAAAAATAATCAGCAGCTACAAATACTGTAGCTGCCGACTTTAAATATATGGACACTTACCTGTCCAGGAAGCCCGCGATGTCGGCACCCCAGCCAATTTTTGGATTGGCTCCCGGGTGCTGCAGTCGCCATTCGTATTAGGGGAAACCAGCGGTGAAGCCTTTCGGCATATTCACATTGTTTGGATAAGACACTATTGAAGTGATCCAGCTGATGGATATTTTTGCAAGATTTACTTTCATTGATGTGAGGTCATAGGCCTGATTCACACCTATGCAGGTTGCAGTTTGCATACTCCTGGCGCATTTTGCATTTTTCAATACATTTTTGATCTATTGAAGTCTATGGAACAAAAAAAACAAACAGAAAAAAAGTCCCTGACCCTTTCCATAAAATGCACAGATATGAACTACATCCATAGGAAACTGAAAACGCACAATACTAGTACTTCATATGCAATAGTGTGATATGTTTTTATGTGACATAATTTTCCAGTAATACTTTAAGGATTTCTATGGAGCACATTTTTATTTGTGTAGTGAATTATCACATAGTACGACACACTAAGAGGCGCAATGGTGTTGTGCAACACTTATTTGCTTTTGTGTCATATTGATGTGGGAAACATTACAGTGTGGGCAGCAACCATTGATTGTAGGCAAATTTTTACTATATGTTCATCAGGTTTGCGCAGAGAATAAAAATTCAACTCACTATTTCGCTCTGAACACAGGCTGTGTCCATGCAGCTTCTGCATCTCCATAGACTTACATGGGCTGCCTGAGCACAGAACTAACTTCAGGAACATAAACATCCAATTCATGATGTACAACCAAATTTACAACTATTTATGCTCAAGATTTTTAAAAACATCAAGCACTTACAAGTTCCAGGAGAAAAGCAGATGTGAAGACAGAGCAACATGACAAAGCCAATCTTATTTAAATGTTTGTCTTGCGTTGCCAAAACTATTCTGGAAAAACTGAAGTGAAACTGATGAACCCACCCAAACAACTAAACAGCTGCTCTTAACCAAGTGCAGAAAACTGCCAGCGAGTGGCAATTCATTAAAAATTTCTAATTAACATTCTTTCTTATAAAGTCTAACTGAAACTTAAAGCTCAAATTGTTTACAGCTAAACTCCATTCAGACAAAAATGTTCATTTATACCAGTTGAATTCATTAAAAAAATAATTAGTACAGACTGGATAAAAACAGTACATTGGTTGGTACAAAGAATACATCTTATAAGAGAATACTGAATAAACAATATCTTGTAGTTCACCAGGTTGCAAAGAAAAGAGGGTTTACATAGAGCAGGCATGTCCAAAGTTCGGCCCACAGGCCAATCGCAGTCCGCGTTCCGGTTTAATACGCCCCTCTGGTGATTTGGAGAATATCTATATTATACACACACGTATACATACACACACCCGGTTCCAAATTATTATGCAAATTCTATTTCAACATCACAAAGATTAAATATTTTGTTTTTCAGTTTAACTCATGGATGGCATTGTATCTCAGGGCTCTTTTGATCACTGAAACAATCTCGAACACCTAAAAGACCCCCGATCCCTCCTTTGCACTTCAAAGTATTCAGATCGCTGAAAACGACGATTCTGAATACTGTGTATCTTTTTAAAACCGGCGCCATTGGCAGCCGAGTGAACGGGAAGTGACGTCATGACGTCGCTTCCGCCTTTACAATTAGAGGGGTGGAAAGAAGCCACCCACAGCTTCGTTCCAGCCCGCCCCCAGCCGCCGGAAGGCAGCCGATTGGTCACCGGGCCTCCCGATCGCACGGGAGGCCCGGTAAGAGCGGCGGGAGGAGGGGATGTCCCCTCCCGCTGCTTCGGTATAACAGCCGAGCGGCTTTTAGCCGCATCGCTTGTTATATTCGCATAGCCGATCGCCGGCTCTAAACAACGGTACCGGGATAATGCCTGTAGCTGTGGGCATTATCCCGGTATAACCCCCGAAAGCTGAGTGCTCACATCTGCGTACGCTCGGCAGGAAGGGGTTAAGGGGAACTACTAATGGAGGGTGTTCCACATTATTAAGCAGAGCACCATTTTCAAGCAAAATGGGGAAGAAAAAGGATCTCTCTGCTGCCGAAAAGAGTGAAATGCCTTGGACGAGGTATGAAAACATTAGATATTTCACAAAAACGTAAGCGTGATCATCGCACTATTAAGAGATTTGTGGCTGATTCAGAGCACAGACGGGTTTCGTGCAGATAAAGGCACATTGAGGAAGATTTCTGCAAGATCCATGCATCGGATCAAGAGAGCAGCTGCTAAAAACACCATAACATAGCAGCAAACAGATATTTGAAGCTGCTGGTGCCTCTGAAGTCCCACAGACATCAAGATGTAGAGTCCTCCAGAGTCTTGCAACTGTGCATAAACCTTTCACTCGGGCCACCACTAACTAATGCTCACAAGCAGAAACAGTTGCATTGGGCAGAAAAATACATTAAGACTAATTTTCAAACAGTCCTGTTCACTGATGAGTGCCGTGCAACCCTGGATGGTCAAGATGGATGGAGTAGTGGGTGGTTGGTGGACAGCCACCCTTTTCCAACAAGGCTGCGACGTCAGCAAGGCAGTGGTGGAGTCATGTTTTGGGCCGGAATCATGGGAAGAGAGCTGGTCGGCCCCTTTAGGGTCCCTGAAGGTGTAAAGATGACCTCTGCAAAGTATGTGGAGTTCCTGACTGACCACTTCCTTCCCTGGTACAGAAGGAAGAACTATGCTTTCCGTAATAAAATCATCTTAATGCATGACAATGCACCATCTCATGCTGCAAAGAATACCTCTGCATCAATGGCTGCTACGGGGATAAAAAGGAGAGAAAGTCATGGTGTGGCCTCCATCCTCCCCTGACCTCAATCCTATTGAGAACCTTTAGAGCATCCTCAAGCAAAAGATCTGAGGGTGGGAGGCAGTTTACATCCAAACAGCAGCTCTAGGAAGCTATTCTGACATCTTGCAAACAAATTCAAGCAGAAACTGTCCAAAAACTCACAAGTTCAATGGATGCAAGACTTGTGA
Organism: Lithobates clamitans; assembly: GCA_037952925.1. NCBI lineage: Eukaryota > Metazoa > Chordata > Amphibia > Anura > Ranidae > Lithobates > Lithobates clamitans. The sequence goes on from JBBGZY010001350.1 coordinate 3,502,751, forward strand.
AGCTGCTATCAAATCAGGGGTCCTATGTTAAAATGTAACGTGACCTGTTAAAATGTTTAAAAAGTTAAAATGTTGTTCAAAGTTTGATTGAAATAGCTTTTGATTTCAGTAAATATGCTGCAAACACAACAAATGTAAATTTTCAGTTCTTTACAAGCTATAAAGCGTTTTGAAACTTGTATTAAAAATTACTTGTATTGAAAATTATTACTGTGTGTAATAATTTGGAACAGTGCATTGTATTTTTTTTTTTTTTTTTTCAAAATAAAAAACTGTTATCATTCAGAGGTTTGTTCAATAAAATTTGAATTGTACACTTAATAGTTGATAACATGAGAATTATGCTGACTGTTGTTTACATCAATTATTTAGGTAAATAAGAAAAATATCATTGGCATAATAATTTGGACAGGGTGTATGTATATATATATATATATATATATATATATATATATATATATATATATATATATATATATATATATATACACACACGCACACACACACATACACATACGTATTTAATCGGCGCTGCCTCGGAGGGGGCGGTACGAGTGCCGTCAGAGTACATACAGGAGAATCTCATGTATACACAGCGGCGTCTGTAATAGGAAGTCCCATCTCCTGGGCTGCCATTGGACGACTGTTCTGATTATCATAGGAGGGGGAACTTTGTATTAAAGAGGCCGCCGAGTAAACAGGAGATTCTCCTGTATGTAATCTTTTGGCCCTCTCCCCGCCCCCCTCCCTGGCGGGGAGAGGGCCAACAGATTGCTGCAGATGGGCATCAACAGGCTTCATTGATTGCAATGGCGAGGCTGCATTCATGGCAAAGGTGAGGCTGCATTGATGGGCACTGACCATTATTTTGCTTCAGTTTAAAATTTTATTTTTTTCCTGAAACTTTCCTCTTAAAGTGAAGGTGCGTGTTATACGCCGAAAAATACAGTATATCCAAGTAACACGCCCAACCTCATCCTTAGTCCTAAGCGGCGCTCGGGGATTCGGTGGGAGACACAAAAGATTATCAGCTCCTTTGCATCTGATGCTATCACACAGTGGCCCAAAGAAGCGCTATGTGAAAGTAAAAGTAAACAGAGCACTTCCCCCTTTGCAAAGGCTCCCTTTGTTTTTGCACCTGAAGCATATGAAGGCGCAAAAACGAAAAGAGCGGGCACGAAGGATGGGTCCCCACACCTGTCTGAATGAAGCCCAAGTTGCAAGAATAGCGTCAGATGATCTGGATGATATTTGTGTTCACTGTGCAAGCAGAAAATTTATTTCAGGTACTTATATAACGCCGTCAATTTAACCGCTTCAGCCCCGGAAGATTTTACCCCCTTCCTGACCAGAGCACTTTTTGCGATTCGGCAATGCGTCGCTTTAACTGACAATTGCGCGGTCGTGCGACGTGGCTCTCAAACAAAATTGACGTCCTTTTTTCCCCACAAATAGACCTTTCTTTTGGTGGTATTTGATCACCTCTGCGATTTTTATTTTTTGCGCTATAAACAAAATAAGAGCGACAATTTTGAAAAAAAAAAACACATTATTTTTTACATTTTGCTATAATAAATATCCCCCAAAATTATATAAAAAAACATTTTTTTTCCTCAGTTTAGGCCGATCATATTCTTCTACATATTTTTGGTAAAAAAAAAAAAAAAAATCGCAATAAGCGTTTATTGATTGGTTTGCACAAAAGTTATAGCATTTACAAAATAGGGGATAGTTTTTTGGCATGTTTATTATTATTTTTTTTTTTTACTAGTAATGGCGGCGATCAGTGATTTTTATTGTGACCGACATTATGGCGGACATGTCGGTCATGGCGGAAATGACACTGGCAGTGAAGGGGTTAAGTCAGTACTGGGGAGTGTTTTCTAACTGTAGGGGGGATGTGCTAGCTGTGTCACTACACTGATCACTGCTCCCGATGACAGGGAGCAGAGATAAGTGACACTTGTCACTAGGCAGAACAGGGAGATGCTGTTTACATCAGCATTTCCCCGTTTGTCCTCTCCGTGAGGCGATCGCGGGTGTCCCCGCGGTGATCGAGTCCACGGGACCCGCGACCTGACTCACGGAGCTCCCAGCCGGCGCGCACGCAATGGCACGGCGGAAAAATCAAATAGACGTACCTGTAAGTCCATTTGCCCAGCCGTGCCATTCTGCCGACGTACATCGGCATGCGCCAGTCGGGAAGGGGTTAAACAGCGCTTTACATATGCATTGTAAATTCACATCAGTCCCTACCCTCAAGGAGCTTACTCGAAGCTCATCCCTAGTAGCCAACATGTGTTAATCCCGCCCCCTCATACCTCATAGGACCCTTCTCCCAATAATCTTTGCTCCAGGCCAGAGGCCGTGTTCCATAATTTACCCCTTTTCAGCCACTGGGAGCGAACTCCTGCTGCCATGGAGTCCATCAGGATGGGAAAAATTACGGTATGTATTTCATAGAAATTTTCTGTTTTTCTGACAGACTCCATGGCAGCCATGTGGGATATAACTAGCCATACACACCCGTTTGGGCAGAGTGCTAGACAAAAGAAAAAAAAGGTTTAATTGGCACCATCAACAGACAAGATACGTAAACCAAATTTAACAGAAGATAACGAGGCTGGCTCTACGCAGTAGTGCGCCATAAACGTGTTAATTGAAGACCACCAGGCCGCCTTGCAAATAACTTCTGGAGCCACGTGACGTGAAGCCGCCCATGATGTAGACACACTTCTAGTTGGAGTGAGCGGTCACTGCTTCTGGGAGGCGCCAAGCCCTTAGCTTTGCAGGCCCACTGAATTGTCTGAACAATCCATTGCTGTGATAGATCTGGAAGAGGCACGCATTTCCTTATTCTTCCATGAAAAAGAACGAACAGGTAGTCGGACTGACGGAACGGAGCTTTAGCTTCTAGATACTGACTCAGAGCTTTCTCGACATCTAGAGATGAACACTGGAATCTCCAGTAGATCTAAACGTTGGATGAGCAATCACCTGATTGTCGTGAAACACAGATGACACTTTGGGGTTTGAACCCGACATAGGTATCAAAACTACCCAATCAGGAAAAAAAAGAAGGTTAGAAATGGCTCCTTGCCTTGCATCCCGGAGAGCTAATTTTGGAGACCCTCTTGGCCGATGTTATGGCCACCAGGAAGGCAACTTACAAATCAGTCCTCTATTAAGGAACTTTCCCTGAATGTTCCAACTCTCCTCCAGAGGAGAAATCAAGGACAAGGGGAAGATCCCATTTAGAGAATCTTGGCTTTTTCTGAGGTCTGAGCCTCACTGCTCCTCTGAAGAACTGTTCAGTAAAAAAAAAAAAAGTGTCTAGCCCAGGAAATTCCCGTAAAGACAGAAATTGCAGAGACTTGGACCCGCAGCGAGCTGACTGACAAGGAAAGATCCATGCCTGATTGTAGGAAGCCCAGAATATCATGCATCTTTGGGTTTTGCAGCTTTTTTTGATTTCTGTATCTCACTTTTAGCAGCAGCTTATTTATTTATTGTTGTGTGTATCTCACTTTTAGCAGCTTTTTTTGATTTCTTTATTATATGTAATTAGTTTTTTAGTTTTACTCACAGCGCGGTATTTCTGTTTAACTAATCTTTGGGTTATTGCAGGATCCTGTAGTGGAAGAGGTGTAGTCTGCAATTTTTTTCCAAATCCTCTGGTAGAGCCTGTTGGTGTCTGCTCTTCTGGCATTCAATAACGTGGAGATGGCCCTACTTGGACAGCCTAGGGCCTCCAGCCTTCCCCTCTCAAGAACCAGACCATCAGATGTAGATGGCATGGATGTAGAGTTGCCCCTTGTGATAGGAGATCTGGTCTGGAGGGCAGACAAACTGGGTCCCGGAAGCTGAGTTGCATCAGCAGGGGAAACCATGGCCTGTTTGGCCAGTACGGGACTATTGCCACTATCTCTGCTTCTTCCATCCTGAGCCTCGACAGGTACCGGAGAATGACAGGAACCAGGGGAAAAGGCATAGGCCCTGTGGAATGGCCAATGGTCTGTCAGAGCATCTACCCCGAAAGTCTGGGGACAACGAGACCTCTTGTAGTATTTCTCTAGTCTGAAGTTGCATGGGGAGGTGAACAAGTCTACTCCTGGAATGATTCCCAGGGACAGGACCCACTTGTAGACTTCGGGGTGGAGCGTCCACACGTTGTCTAGAGACACTCTCGACAGAAAATCTGCCTGAATGTTCTGGACTCCAGGGAGATAGACAGCTGTCAGGTTGGCCAGGTTCTTCTGGACCCAGGTCATGATGGCCTCTACTTCATTCAACAGGGAGAGACTGCGAGTACCCCCTTGTCTTTTGATGTATGAGACTGCCGTTGTGTTGCCCAGTCTTAGGAGAACTGAGGCTCCCTGCTGTTAAGTGGTGAAAGGCCTGTAGAGCGCAGAACGCTGCCTGGAGTTGCAGAACATTGGTGACTATCCTGTGAGAAGGAAAGCTCCATATGCCTTGAGCTACCTCTGTCAAGCAGTGCGCGCCCCAGACCCTGTTGCTGGCATCCGTTGTGATGTGATCCAGGACACAGGTGCAATGGAGTAACAATTGAGGAGGTTCCTCTGCTGTAACCACCAAGGAAGGCTCTTCCGCATGGATAGGGTTATTTGGATAGAGTGATCCATCCATTACCATAGGTGTTGTTGCTACCATGGTGCCGATGATTTTTAGGCATTGTGAGGCTCGGAGATGAGAGGAGGACATTGCAAGCCGAACTCTGTCCCGGATCGCTGGGATTTTTTCCAGGGGTAAGGAGATGGTGCTCTTGATAGTGTTGAATTGTGACCCAAGGAATACCAGGTGCTGCGTAGGATCTAGGTGGCTCTTTTCCAGGTTCAATAGCCAACCGAACTCGAGTAGGAGTGGAGATGACCTGGGATCTGTGGATTAGCAACTGCTCCCTGTCCCGAGATAACAGCAGGTCGTCCAGATAATGGTACAGACGGATACCTCTGGTCCCGATCAGTGCCACGACAGCCAACAAAAGTTTTCAAAACACACAAGGCGATGTCGTAAGCTTTAAGGGAAGACAGGTGAACTGCAGGTGGATTTGATCGACAGCAAAGTGAAGGTATTTCTGGAACTCTGACGCTATCAAGAAATGGAAGTAAGCGTCCTTCGGTTATATAGACACAAGCCAATCGCCTGGCTGGATTGCTTGACTGATCATGAGCAGTGTCTCCATCTTGAACTTCTTCTTGATAAAAGAATTCAAGTGAGTTAGGTCTATAACTGGCCTCCAGGAGCCGTTTTTCTTCACCACCATGAAGAGGGGCGAGTAGACCCCTTGAAACCTTTAGTCAGCTGGAACTGGTATTGCAGTGCCCTGAGCCACAAGAGAGTCTGCATAGGACAGGAGAATTTGCTTTTTCTCTTCGGAGAGAGGCAAGGATGTGGGTATGAATCGGAGAATGGGTGGGTTGTTGAACATCCAGGCATGGCCTGATGAGACTGTTTTGACAACCCAATAATCTTTGATCGAGGCTGCCTGGGCAGGCGCAATATAAAAAAAGACTCTCTACAAGACTCTGGTCTGGCCGCACCTAGAGTATGCTGTCCAGTTCTGGGAACCAGTCCTCAGGAAGGATATACTGGAAATGGAGCGAGTACAAAGCAGGGCAACAAAGTCAATAAAGGGTCTGGAGGATATTAGTTATGAGGAAAAGCACTGAACTTATTCTCTCTGGTGAAGAGACGCTTGAGAGGGGATATGATTTCAATATGCAAATACCATACTGGTGACCCTAAAATAGGGATAAAACTTTTTCGCAGAAGGGAGTTTAACAAGACTCGTGGCCACTCATTAAAATTAGAAGAAAAGAGGTTTAACCTTAAACTACGTAGAGGGTTCTTTACTGTAAGAGCGGCAAGGATGTGGAATTCCCTTCCACAGGCGGTGGTCTCAGCGGGGGGGCATTGATAGTTTCAAGAAACTATTAGATAAGCACCTGAATGACCGCAACATACAGGGATATACAATGTAATACTGACATAAATCACACACATGGGTTGGACTTGATGGACTCGTTTCTTTTTTCAACTTCACCTACTATGTAACTTAGGGGCTTCTCGTCCACTGGAAGATGCCCCTTTTGAAAACTTCTGGTCCAAAGGCTGGTTTTTCTTCAAGGTCTTCCTGAATTCATGGCCAGGCCTATAGCGGCAAGCATCCCTTGCTTGATCTGAACCTTAAAATTAAAAAACAAAAATCCAGGCGCACAGACCAGAGGCCAAGTAAAAAGTGAAAAGAAAAATTAAATTTAGCTGTGGCTGCTGCTGTCCAAAATTCATACACAAATGAGGACATTTGATCTGAACCTTGCCTGGGCTGCGTTCTCTTCTGGTTTAGCACACGGCGATCCTGGCGGAGGAATCCTGACTTGCCCCCTGTGGCACGTGTGATGGCACTGCCCAATTTGTTCCCAAAGAGGGACGAACCCTCAAAAAGGGAATCCTACACCATGTCTGCTTGGAGGCAGGGTCCGCTACCCACGGGCGCAGCCACAAGGCATGCTTAGCAGTGACAGATGACAGCATTATCCGAGCCACCAGGCAAATTATGTCCAGGGAAGCCTCCCCCAGAAACGCCGCCAACCTTCGTTTTTATGAATAGGTAAGCTCCTGGCCATTTATTCCGAGATGCTCCTCAGAGAAGCATCTATGTCATCCGTCCAGGCTTCCATCGCTTTAGAAAGAGCTGCGAGAGCTAGAGCTGGTTTGCAGGTCATACCAGCTGTAATGAAGATCCGCTTGAGGTCGGAATTTTCCTCTCCAGGCCATCCCTAAAAGATACAGTATCCTCCAGTGGGAGTGTGACGTGCGTCACCAATCTCATTAGGGCTGCCTCAATGAGAGGAGCCGACTCCAGATGTTTCACATCCTTGCTTTTAAATGAGTACATCTTTGATACCTTTGTTAACGGGGAATTCTTCCTTTCAACACCACCCCATTCATCGGTAATTATTTCGACGAGTTAAGCCAAAAAGGGGAAATCAGGGCGTTCCTTTTTTGAGGTGTTTAAAATATTTCATCTGTTTGGAGGGTGCCTCCACTGGCTCTTCCCATCTCAAAGCTTCTTTGACAGCTTTGACCAGCTGTGGTACTAAGACAAATTCAAAACCTGCACCAGGGTCATCTACATCTGCCTCACTGTTTGAGGCTTCAATTGAAGAATGGCTCGGCTGTGAAGGGCCTGGAGCCTCGAGATCATCCCCAATAGGGACTGACATGGTGTCTCCAGCAGGGTTGTGGGTACGATCAGAATCCACTTTGCTCAGGGACTCACAGACCACCTTTCTGACCAGTGCTTCAACTCGTTGGTCTCCACTCTCTCTTTCTTTTGCGGCTTTAGAAAAGCATCGCTTGCAGAGCGACTTGCCTTCAGGGACCTGGGTCCCGCATCCCCAGCAGGCTTTCCTCTCAGAGCGGCTGGATTGGTAGTGAGAGTGTCGCCTGGATGTGGTTTTAGACTCCTCTCTGTGGTGCCTCAATCTTGAGGGAGATCTATGACGTCTGGAGCTTGAAGAGGAGTGACGATGTTGAGACCTAGGATGGTCTTTATCTTCGCGTGCAGTGTTTTGGTGTTCAGACCTAGAAGGGCTGAGTGGAAAAGAAAGAGTTAAGAGCCCTTGAATAAGTGAACCCAAGCATCACAAGAAGAAAATAACTCAATCCTACCTGCAACGCAAGCGATGGCCACAGGGGGGCGGTGACAGATCCATAACAAGGCAGCTTGAAACTGAAATGAACCATTAAAGATGAGAAACAGGAGTGACAACAGGCATGAGAGAGCACATAACAAACATAGCCAGCAGCGAGGAACCTGGGAGCCTGCAGCAAGCAATTTACCTTGTAAACCGGAGACCAGTGACTGGGGAAACTGCCACATAAGCCCACAAGTCATCCCAAGGAATAGCTGCTTTGACAGCCATTTTTAAATCTGCCGCCGTTGATGACATCACTGCACCCCACAGCATGCCTGCACCGGAAAACGTTGCCATCCGTCAGCGGCTGTGCACATGCACTAACCGCCCCCATTTTGGCGGAACTGCGCCTACGCGAACCAAGCCTCAGCTTCGTTCGCGGCTTGCAGATGCACAGACAGGTCCCGGCGACTTCCTGAAACGGCGAGCTGGAACACAGCTGCGCTCCAGCCGCCATGGCCAATCACTGGAGCTTGATAGCAAACAAGGAGATACACAAAACACATACAGCTGCCATAAGAAAAGTAATCTTTGTACCACCATGGCACAATCTGGACCAGACCTGGGACTGGGGAGATGTCGCTCGACCCACCGCACGACCAGGGCAGTAATAGCTGGCGCATTTGGCCATATTGCCGCTTGCCTGCCAATGGCCAGGCTAGTAAGCTCTTCATGGCATCGCATCATATCACCCATGTCCACCTGCTAATAGCTAGGATAGCTGGATTTCAGAGAGGATCACCGCTAACCACCAACGTTCCGCCATGCACACCGCCAGGCCTGGATTACGGAAAAAAACTTCATGAAAAAAGGTAAGACTTCATCTTGGTCGTAGGAGGAGGACAAAAAAAAAGGAACACGGCCTCTGACACGGAGCAAAGATTTATGGGAGAAGGGTCCTATGAGGTATGAGAGGGCGGGATCAACTAATATTTAATTACGGTAAGTATTTTATAGCATCATCATCTACTTATATACATAAGAAACTGAAAAATAAAACTAGAAACATCAATTTTTAATTTATAAATGTTTATAAATTTATAAAATGTTCAAAAACATACCCAGTGTAATGGTGCACTTAAATTTCGTCCGCCGAAAATTATTTGGCAAAAATAGGGTTTTCAGCGCTGTGCCGTAACAAAAAAAAAAAAAAGTAGCGATAATGGCGAAAACGCCTGCGATTTTATCTTACTTATGGTGCATTTTTCCATAGGTCATGTGACTCAAAAAATGCATCAAAAACGTGACAAGAGTGCATTTTTCATGCGTCCTCTCTTGTTTTCAATGCATTTCAATGGGGAGGTGTGTTTTTTGGTGCGGTTTGCCAAATATGCACCAAAAATGAGGCAAGAAGGATTTTTAACACTGCTTCAAAAAGGTACTGATAATGGCCGACAATAAATTCACATTCATTTAAATTCATGATATTTTTTTTTAAACCGTAAATTTCGGTTTCGGTCAAGTGCATTATGAATTTTTGGTTTCAGCACCGAAATTTTCATTTCAGTGCACCGCTAAGTCTAACACTTGACTGTTTGCAATTCAAAATGGTGCAATTTAGTCTTTGAGTCTTTTAATATATTTTCAAAGATATGGACTTCTATTGTCATGAAGCTTAATAAATAAAATCTAGTAGATACACAACATATTTTCACAAAACAAGCAAATCTGTTATTTAAATAAATATTAAAAAAAAAGGGAAAAAAAAAAAAAAAGACCATGCTTATTCTTTCTACATTTTTATGTGGTTTAAATCACTAAAAAAAATTTTTTTTATTTTTCATAACTTTCACCATTTTCACTCTCATTTCTAGAAAAAATATATTAAGTATAACATTTAAAGTTTAGTATCAAAAAGAAAGTACTATCTGTCCCCAATAAAACTATGTCAAGATTGGCTAGGTTGACTGATCTGTTTTACACTATTGGTGGCTTGTTTCCTTTTTCTTTTCCTCTTCACAACCCCTGTTGTTCTAGTGCTGAATTGGTATACAATTCAACTGCCTAAGGAGGGTCCATGAAATACCATAGAATGTGAAACATGAGGTGGAAGAAAAGTGTCCGAGCCCAGAGAGAGGAAAACTCCTCCTAACAGCAGTGAAACAAAAGAAAACTATCAACTGTGAATCTATGCTGGATAGCTAGGTTCCGCCATAAGTGTGGTCCATGTATAAGAATGAATGGGGCTGTGGTATGAATCTGCCTTATGAAGACAGCCCAGTGGAAAAATTTGCTTACTGAGGTTGTGTGGCACCAGAGCAAATAAATTGCCAATCAAGATGTTAGATTTAGGGTATGTACATTATCCAGTGGCATATCCACCATCAGAATAGGCATAAATTACTAAATAGAATAGGACTTAATTCAATATAAAATATTCTTTAGCAAAAATTATCATAGCTGGCATTGACAAGAATTGCACAGAAATAGACAAACAGTGGGTTGTTTTGGATTACTTTGTGGATGGTTAGCAGAATTCTGAGTTTCTTACCTAAAGCCACATCACTGTTTGTGTCCTCACCAGAAGGATCTCCAAAACCTCCATTTTCTTCCAAGATAAGTAGTGGGTCATCGTCTTCCTGTTTTCCAGCCATTCCTAAAATAATCCAGCAATCCTCTTGAGATTCTGGTGACTATGTGAGGTTCATCTGATAATGTGCTCAGTCTTCTGGCAGAGAGGCTTAACATGGAGGGTCTCACGAATGGAGAAGCTTTAAAACTGGCTGACACATCGGCAACTTCATCTCCTCAGAAATAAAAATTAAAAAACTGGCGTTTCTGCAATCAACAACAATAGTGAAAAATAATTTAACCAAGCCACATTTGATATTAAAACTTGTTTCTTGAGACAATTTAAATCAATGCTCTTAGATCAAATACACACTATACAACTTGTGTTGTCTGATTTCCTTTAGATTTACCAAAACCATGTAGTGCAAAGGCTTGCCTGATTGCATCGAAATTGAAACTTAAGGTTTGACCTCATATTATATGGTTTTGGCAAATCTGAAGTAAAAAAATCTACAGAAAATGTGTATTTTGCAGCAGTTACGGCCAGGTGTTTTCGCTTAGATAAGCACCCCTGGATACAAATAGTCTATGTACAGGGACACTCATCTGTCCCACCTTGATTGATTACATGTGAACAGCCATGGACAGTGTCAGTCTGTCATTAGAAGCTGCAAAAAAATGGGAGGTATCACTTGCCAGGCTACATATATGGGTAAAGGGTCTAGTCTTTACAAGACATATGACCTAGCTTACTTTTGTTAATGGGCTAAATCCTAGTGGGCTTAAACAGCGTGTTTTACCTTCAGATTTTTTAACACCTGTACCACTTGAGAGTCCAATATGTTTTCTATTACCCACTGATGGGAGTTGCTCAATCTAAATTGACTGTGTTAATGGTACCACCAAATGTAAAGTGTAAATGTTTTCTAATCAATTACATTTTAAATAACTAAAAATACTTACTGTATCTTTTTATGCTTGGAGTAATATTTGCTAAAAATCCAAAGTATTATAATGAACTATAAAAAGCAGAAATATAATTTTTGATACACACATACTAGAGCTGCATGATTAAAAGTAAAGTTAGACCAATTTTTTTTGTAGAATGTGAAATGATGTTACGCCGTGAGAATCGTGATCTTTATTCTAAGCAAAAAAAAACATGATTCTCATTTTTCCCATAGCAAGCTGCTTGCTGTGAGGGCACTCGACAGAAGGGAGGGGCCAGCAGCACCGAAGAGGGACCCGAGAAGAGGATCTGGGCTGCTCTGTGTGTATCCACTGCACAGGGCAGGTAAGTATAACAGGTTTGTTATTTTTATAGAAAGAAAAACGAGACTTTACAATCACTTGATTGATCTTTGTTTTGTTGTGCTTAAAGTATGTTTGAAATGCTTGGATCTATGGCTATGAAGTTCTGCCACTTGTGTCATGATTATTTTAGTAAAAATTACAAATAGAAAAGTACTATTTGCACTCCATTTGCTTTATACACACACACACACACACACACACACAAAGACTACTTTATAATTGTAGAGACCTCAAAACAAGAGAAAGGCCGAGAACACTTGGTTACAAGTATTCCTATGTATTCCTTCTGTGTGTATCTTGACCATCCCATGTGTTCAAAAAAATTATTTTTGTTTAGCCGTTTGGCCCTGAAAATTTGATTGTTAAAGATGAAAAATCCTTACATTAAGGGTCGGTTCACACTACAACGAATTGGGATCCGACTTGTCAGCCCTCAAGTCGCTTGACTTTGGGAAATGCATTATAGTCAATGAGAGCATCCTAATGTACACTACTGAAGTCGCTCCGACTTCAAAAAAGGTTCCTGTACTACTACAATCCGACTTCTAGGCGACCTGTACCCATAGAATTCAATGGAAGTCGCCTCCAAGTCGGATCTCTATCTATATTGAAGCGACCCAGGCAAACCCCTCCCTCCCAGGGAGCTGATTATTCTGTGATTTGCCACAGCCAAAGTCGCCTGTCGTGGAGGCGACTTGAAGTCGCATTGTAAGTTGCTTAAAGTCGCTCTGAAGTGGCGTTGAAGCCGTGTTGAAGTCGCCTTGCAAAGCCGCGCTGAAGTCGTGTTGCCCCTGTGTGAATCAAGGCTTAAAGCAACTCAAAAAGTTTACACTGTGGAGCCCCTTTTTGTGATTTACATGTTCATTACATGCTGAGGACCGAAGAGCTGGAAACAATATCTACATGCTGATCTGCTGGCTCATAAAAAGTGTTTATTGACCTCCTTTTTATTAAGAATCAACCAGCGCAACAAAAATATCTAATAATAGCAGCTGAAATACTGAGGGTCAAAATATCAAATCCCAAAATAGACAATAGAGAAAGGCAGTACAGCGCTAACTCATTAAACAAAACTAACAAAAAGCAATTAAAATTAGCACCAAAAACGAATAAAAATGCAAATAAAAACAGTCCTTAAAAGTTCTTCATAAAGCAAGTTGATTGCAAGAGCACTAACAGATATCCAGTGAGATGAGTAATGAGTAAAACATGTACGGTAACTTCTGTGACACCCTCCACCAACAAGCGAAATGGCCCCTCACCTCATGCGGTAGACCCCTGAGTAAATCAGTCAGGTCAAAACAGCAATTCCCTTATGGGTAATTAGGTCAGCAAGCTCTCTCTCTCTCTCTGTACGGTGACTTCTCTCTGTACCAACAAGCGAAAATGGCAAAATAGCCCCTCACCTCATGCGGTGGACCCCTGAGTAAATCAATCAGGTCAAAACAGCAATTCGCTTATGGGTAATTAGGTCAGCAAGCTCTCTCAGCATGTAAAGTGCAATGTCGGTGTAAGTATGGTAGCTAGACCTGGATTCCTCATCAACTCCGAGATCGGTACATGGAATAGAAGCAACAATATCTAGTGCTCTCTGATTTAATCAAAATATTGTTTATTTAAAAAGATGAATATCACTCACAAATCTCGCACTGTATCCCAGTGCTAGGATGAATGGCATTAGATTAGCGAAGTATATCTACGAGGATCAGCGCTGTGGGACGCGGGTGATGTTACGAACAAGGTCAAGTGGTATTCATACGCGTTACGTCCCAAAAGGGGGGGCGGGACTTCATCAGCGGCGACGGCATGACGTTCGTCACCAGCTTTATAGATCTAATCAGCTGATCCATCTGGCCATTATGGTTGAATGTGTACCGGCCACTATAACAACCACCAGGTGGCGGAACGCTGATAATCAGGAAGTAGAAAGAGAGCTGAATCCCCATCAAGCACTGCGTTCGTTGTATAACCAAAAACAGTATGCAAGGACTGCTAGTATGGTTAGAACATTGCTTAAAAATAAATAACAAATTTAAACTAAAATAAATAACCACCAGCGTCCCTGCTGATCCTCTAGGATGCCAACATCATATGTTATATTACAATAAACATATTAAAATTGATACAAAAAATATCTAATTATTATGTAAATAAAACTAAAAATAAAAAGCAGAAGCTACCGGTCAGAGATAAAACAATTTACATGGAATTCAATATTCAAACCTCCAGGCGCAAGAACCTTGGTGTCATGGATCCAATAAGATTCCCCGTGACTTATTTGTCTCAGGAAGTTACCACCTCTCCCATGCTTGGCAACCCTCTCAATGCCCCAAAATTGGAGACATTTAGGATTTTTATCATAAACCAATCTGTAGTGCTTGGAGACATTATGCGACTTGATCCCATTTTTGATGTTGTTCACATGTTCCCCCAATCTAACATGGAGGGGCATGGATGTCCTCCCAATATATTGGAGGCCACATCCACATTGGAGCATGTAAACAACACCAACTGTCGCACACGTAATGAGTTGACTAATCTTATATTCCTTATTTGTGGCAGTTGCCACAAAATTTTTTCTTTTTTTGACATTGTATTTGGAATGCCTGCAGGCTGTACAACGCCCACAGGCATAGAAACCAGAAAGGAAGGAGAACAACCTACTTTCAGATTGCACTGGAGGATCAACCACCCCGGGCCGGGGCGCAAGTCGATCACGTAGGCACGAGGCTTTTTTATATATAAAGGCAGGGCGCTGCTGCAACAAAGGGCCCAGCACTCTGTCTTGTTTCAAAATGAACCAATTTTTTCTCAATGACTTTCTCGAATTTTTTGTGCTGTACATTATAGTCTAACACCATTCTAAAGTTGGAAACACTGGTGCTGGTATCTCTCACTTTATCAGCCACCAGTGTTGCCCTATCCATAGAGCGTACCAACTCTATATCACTTTCTAGAGAGGTCTCATCATATCCCTTTTCCTGAAATCTGGAAGATAACACTCGCGATTGAGAGATGAAATCATCCTCCCGTGTACAATTTCCTCTCAATCTGACGAACTGACCCCTGGGGATGTTGCACAACCAAGATTTATGGTGGCAACTCCCCAGGGTTATATGAGAGTTCAGATCAGTTGGCTTGAAATAATTGCACAACCGGAAGTTGTCACCATCTTTCCAGATTTCTAAATCAAGAAACACAATTTTTTTCGGTATTATAATTCCAAGTGAGCTGGATATTCTTGGTGTTGGAATTTAAGGTCTGCATGAATAGATCCAAACTCCTTTGATCACCCTCCCAGATCATAAATAGATCATCTATAAATCTTTTGTAACAAATCAACTCATGGGGGGTAGCACTTGAAGACAACGTCCTCCTCCCAGTGGGTAATAAGAAGATTGGCCACACTGGGAGCAAAACGTGCTCTTATCGCAACCCCCCTTATTTGTAAATAGAATGGTCGGTCATACCAAAAGTAGTTCCTTGACAAGCAAAAGCTCAGGCTCCTTAGAGTAAATTTTTGATGTTTATCCACGAGTTCATAAAATTATGACATCGCCCACTGTACAGAAGACAAGGCATCCTCATGTCCTATAATAGTGTACAGTGATCCGACATCTGCTGTGGGAGTAGGAACCCTGTCCTCTCTCTTCCTTTGGTACCTTGATGATTACGCTTTGTTCTTTGAGTTCCTTTAGGGATCTCATTAACCCTCTGGCCTTCTCTTTTTTTTTTGGAAGTTTGGTGATGTATACCCTGTTTGGGGGTGATCTTGAGAACTCTAGATGATACCCTTCCATTATTGTTATCAGAATAAATCGGTTGGTGGATATTTCTTCCCATTGCAGGAGGAAGGCCCCCAGTCCTCAATGCCTCGCAGAAGTGTGGGAAAGGAAGATAGGATCTGCTCCTTCACAGTTCCCTCTTAAATGCGAGCCTGTAATTGGTTCAACCAGAATTCTACGTTTCTAGCCACCACCGTGACCGCCATAGCTGGCTTTAGGCTGCCCACTGTTGAGTCCCATGACTTCTTTAATAAAGAGCCCATCCTTTTATCAATCGCCTCGGATAAAACCCCCATATCCTCAAATGCCAAGTCTGTGTGCCTTGACACCTGCGAAAAGGCTGTATCTAATTTTGGAGTCTTGTTCCAAACTGATGCTGGATCCTCTGAGAAGGGAAACCGTCTCTTTAAGGCCTTAGAAAAAAAAATGGTTTTCTTTCAGGTTACTGCCATTCTTTCTTAATAGCCTCTATTAGGACCTCATGAACAGGAAAATTCCTTTTTTCCTGTTCCCCTAAGCCCCCATACATCTGATCGTGCAAGGATAGCAGTTTCTTTTCTGTTGATATACCTAGTGTGGTATAAATGGCCCCTAAAAGATAATCTACCTCTTCTAGTGAGAGTTTGTATCGGGATGGTTTCCTGGAATCCCCATCCAGAGCTTCACCCTCCGAATCTTGGGAGCCGGGTGCAGAACTGTCAGGCTCCTCTTCCACCTCCTCTCTAGGGGCTACCGAAGGACCTGCACTAGTGGAGGTCCACTAGTAAAAGAAGGGCACCTCCTTTTTGAATTATGAGGGGCCCTGGTTTTGTCTGTTTTCTGAAAAAACCCACAAAATTAATATACAGTACCCTCCCCTGCACAATTGCAGGAGTGCAACATCTTCATATGGGCTTGCCTCACCAGGGGCCCTATGAACCACCCTCTGACACCGGAGGGTCCTTTACCTACCCCCCCCCCCTTTTTCTTGTGTATCCCACATGCTAAAGGTAGAGAGGAGGGGGGGTGGTGGGTTCAGGCCAGGGGAGTTCCACCCTAGGTCCCCCTTACCTTTATATGGCTGGAGCTGGTCTCTGCTGGAGCACTGTGGTCTGATTCGTCTGCATCCGCCATAGTGTCACCTCCGGAGCTTGTGCTGTCACCACAGCATGTACAGCTCCTCTCCAGCCCATGCCTGGCTCCTTTTCAGCGCTCGCGGCCAGAACCAGAAGCCGCGAACCCGGAAGTGCACGCCCCCTTCGGCCGGATATGACATCACCCGCCACAGGCCGTGCAGTCCCAATACCTGGCGTGTTTGCTGTATCACACGCTGCTGAGCCTGCACTCTGTTCCACCGTGCTCGGTGATGAAAAGGCGCCCCCCCCCCCCCCCCACCTCCACCTGTGCTCAGGGATGTGGGGGTGACAATAATTACAAAGTTTTTGACCAGGTTAGTGCCATATAGGACTGTACACTAACTCTTCCCTGGTCTGTCCTAGGAGTCTCTACTCCTCTTTCAGGACATGCTGCCTGAGCATCCCTCTGGCTCTCCTGGCTGGTTCCTGTGGTGTCTCCCCTCTGGAGGGAACATAAATAACTGAGGAGCCAGCAGGGGAGGAGGAAATTTATAGAAGGCTGGCGCTGTGTTTCCTACAGAGGGGAGGAGCCAAGGTCTCTCAGGTGGCTGTCCTGAAAGACGATTAGGGGAAAAAGTTTTTTTTATCCTTATCAAAATTGATTTTAATAAAATGCTTTTGGAATAAAATCTAAAATGAGTTTTCTATTTAGGGTACAATAATAATTTAGTTTATCCCTTTCATGCCTATTTCTGACATTTGTTGCTTACAAGTTAAAATCCGTATTTTTTTTGCTAGAAAATTACCTAGAACCCCCAAACATGAGATATATATATATATTTTAGCAGAGAACATAGAGAATAAAATGGCGATCGTTGCAATATTTATGTCACACTGTATTTGCGCAGCGGGCTTTCAAAACGCAATTTTTTGGGAAAAAAGACACTTTCATGAATTTAAAAAAAACTAAACAGTAACCTTAGCCCAAATTTATAGAGTAAATAGATACCCAACATGTTATGCTTTGAAATTGCGCACACTTGTGGAATGGCGACAAACAATGGTGCCTAAAAATCTCCATAGGCGGCGCTTTAAAAAAAAAAATAACAGTTACCAGGTTAGAGTTACAGAGGAGGTCTAGTGCTAGAATTCAATTCTGCGTTTGAAAAACCGCTGCGCAAATAAGGTGTGACATAAAATATTGCAACAACCACCATTTTATTCTCTAGGGTCGCTGCTAAAAAAAAAAATACCGTATATACTTGAGTATAAGTCGAATTTTTCAGCCCTTTTTTTGGGCTGAAAGTGTCCCCTTCGACTTATACTCGAGTCACCGCCGTCTGTCTGCATGATCAGCGTGTCATGCAGGCAGACGGCGGCCGGCGTGTGATGATAGTGTTCGGCGGCTATTCCAGCATTCAAAAGCCGCACCTCCTGCTTGTCTGTGATAGGCTGAACAGCTGTCAGTGTACAGCCTATCACGGATATTCTCTCATCCTCGTCTGTGGTATGAGAATGAGAGAATGTCCGTGATAGGCAGTCAGCGGTCAGCCTATTACAGACGAGGAGGAGGCGCGGCTTTTGAACTGTGGAATGGCCGCCGAACACTATCATCACACGCCGGCCGCCATTTGAGGATGGAAATCGCCACAGGGAGGCTGGAAATCGCCACAGGGAGACTGCACAGGACACAGGTAGCCTGCACATTCACACAGGACATGTACAGGACACATGCACACAGGGACACAGGGACACAGCACACATGTACAGGACACACATGTACAGGACAAACATGCACACAGGGACACAGCACACATGTGCAGGACACATGCACAGGGTACAGGTAGGCTGCACAGGACACAGGGAGGCATGTAGCTGCAGATGGGCATTGTTGACCCTCTGCATTTCTCACCCTCGTCTTATACTCGGGTCAAAAAAATTTTCCCAGTTTTTTGTGGTAAATTAGGGGCCTCGACTTATACTTGGAACGACTTATACTCGAGTATATACGGTATATCATGTTTGGGTGCTCCAAATAATTTTATAGCAGAAAATAATGATTTTTACTTGTAAGCAACAAATGTCAGAAAAGGTTTGGTCTTTAAATGGTTAAATTTCCCTCATCTACACGCTGGAGTTCTTTTCTTTGATAAAAGAACGAAAAGATACTTTGTTTCTACTTATTTGCATGTTGTAATAATAAAACTTGGAAGGCTGCCTGGATTTCTTTTTTCCAGCTGTGAGAACTATCTGCACTTGTTAGAAAGATCGTGGCATGCCGTTTTGAAGATTAGGAAGGGAAAAAGATCGCGATTTCGATTCTTAACGATTAATTGAGCAGCTCTACCTCACATGCGTGATTTGAACACTGTTTACATATGCGGGCGTGACTTACAGGTGCGTTTTCTTTGCTGCGCAAGCTCGGGGGGACGGGGCACTTTAAAATAACTTTTTTTTTTAATTTATTTTATTCATTGTCAGAAAAATTGTATCACTTTTATTTCTGTCACAAGGAATGTAAACATCCCTTGTGACAGTAATAGGTGGTGACAGGTACTCTGTATGGAGGGATTGGGGGACTAAAAGACCCCAAATCCCTCCTTTGCACTTCAAAGTATTCAGATCAGCAAAAACGGCGATTCTGAATACTGTCATTTTTTTTTTTTTTTTTTAAACGGTGCCATTGGCAGCCGAGTAAACCGGAAGTGATGCGTTTACACAAAGAAGACTGTAACAAAGCAGTTTCTAACTTCCTTCCACTCTCACTCTAGCTGGCGGAAGTGCCGGATCGTGTATCGGGTCTCCTGGTGGGACGGGAGGCCCGGGAAGAGTGGCGGAATGTCCCCTCCCGCTCCTTCGGGATAACAGCCCAGCGGCTTTTAGCCGCATCGGTTATTATCCCTGAAGAGCCGACCGCCCGCTCTAAAAAACAGTACCGGGATGATGCATGCAGCTGCATGCATCATCCCGGTATAACCCCTAAAATCCGAGGCCGCATATGTGCGTACTGTCGGCACTAAGGGGATTTATTCAGCATGAAATGGAGCCTAGTTATGTAGCATGAGGCTGTATATCCTGCAATATTTACATTTTTGGTAAACTCATTTAATGAATCCAAGCTCTGCAAGCTGAGAGAACATGCACTGCATTGATGCATTCACACAATTTCACAGTAACCATGAGATAAAACAAAGTTCAGGAATATTCCTTTATCTCATTGTTTGCAAATCCATGTACACTACAAACTGTATGACTCAATCAGTTCTGATGTCGCTGTTTTACTAACCTGACAGCTTATTATTCTAAATAGGAAACCAAATATTAAAGATTATAACTACCAGCAAGAATAAGTCCTTAAATTTAAAGAGCACCTGTCATTTCAAATCCATCATAGCAGCGCCTGTTAGCGGGCATCCACTCACCTACTGCCACCATGTTCCTCACTTTGTTGTGTCACTGCCACATTACCAGCCGCCCCATTAAAGTGAAAGGGACTGTCGGTGAGTCAACAGCGGGTCAGAGGAGGAGCTGCGGCGGGACAGAGATGACAGTTGCTCTTTAAATATTATGATTTAAATCAAATCCACCCTGATTACAGGCCTCCTCTCTCAGACCAATGTCATCCAGGTCACTGCATATTACAGGCCATCCCTCAGACCTGAGACCACCATCCAGCACTGTGCAGCATTACAGTCTTGAGGCCTCTTCTCTGACCAGTGACCACCGGCATCCAAAGCACTGTGCATTACAGGCCTCCCCTCAGAGTGACCGTGTGTGCACTGTACGCAGCATTACAGGCCTCCTCAGACCACGGTGCAGCATTACAGGCCTCCTCAGACCAGTGACCAGTCCACCGGCATCCAGAGCACTGTGTATTACAGGCCAACCCTCAGACCAATGTCATCCAGGTCACTGCATATTACAGGCCATCCCTCAGACCTGAGACCACCATCCAGCACTGTGCAGCATTACAGGCCTGAGGCCTCCTCTCTGGCCAGTGACCACCGGCATCCAGAGCACTGTGCATTACAGCCTCCCCTTTGAGTGACTGCCGTGTGTGTGTGAGCACTGTGCAGCATTACAGTCCTCCTCAGGCCACTGTCCAGAATTACAGGCCTCCTCAGGCCACTGTCCAGAGCACTGTGCAGCATTACAGGCCTCCTCAGGCCACTGTCCAGAGCACTGTGCAGCATTACAGGCCTCCTCAGGCCACTGTCCAGAGCACTGTGCAGCATTACAGGCCTCCTCAGGCCACTGTCCAGAGCACTGTGCAGCATTACAGGCCTCCTCAGGCCACTGTCCAGAGCACTGTGCAGCATTACAGGCCTCCTCAGGCCACTGTCCAGAGCACTGTGCAGCATTACAGGCCTCCTCAGGCCACTGTCCAGAGCACTGTTCAGCATTACAGGCCTCCTCAGACCACTGTCCAGAGCACTGTGCAGCATTACAGGCCTCCTCAGGCCACTGTCCAGAGCACTGTTCAGCATTACAGTGAATGGCAAAAGCTCATTGCATGATCTACTGCTGCCTTTTGTGGAATATACTAAAACCCTCCAGAGTAACAGCATGTCCATGTCCCTGCTCTACTCAGCCATCTTGAGGACTTTAAACAGAACACTAGCTACCAAGACCTTGCCAGAATTGCACAGACAATGGTGCTTTATTCCTAAATCTTACTGATGTGTTCTCGCCACTTGCAGCAGCTGCTTATATTGTCAACCCTATGGTCTGTGAAACTCTTGTTGATGCGGCGGATGAGAATATTCAGGAACTGCTTTAAAAAAAGGCAAAGGAGTATGCCATAAGAAAATCCACACTGCTCCACACACAAAGAGGGTATTCAGTGTCATAGGTGACCTCTCTAGAGGCTAGGGGAAAAGAGCAAGAGTCATGTTGGCACGAAGTGCTTTCCTTAAAATAAATTTGAAACAGAAAGGTGTTTTATTCTCCAGGTATTTTTAACATAAGAAGCATACCTAATACCTGTGGGTTGTGCTTATTGCGATAGTAAAAATCAAGATTTTCAAAAACAGTTTTAACTGTTAATTTAAATTCATAGGAAAAATGCATAGGCTACAACAAATGCCATTAGTATGTGGAACAATAACAACCACCGCTTTTTATCAACTCCTCTCTCTCTCTTAGCATTGACAAATTTGATAATAGGAGGTAAATATCACTGTATTTAAAAAGAAAAATAGATCACTAAATTGTCAAAAAGGGCAGCCTTATGTCGGGGTCCTGCCCCTAGTAGTCTTTTTAGTGTGATATTTACCTCTATTATCATTGCGAATGCTGAGAGAGGGGGAGAGGAGTTGATAAAAAGTGGTGACTGTTATAATCCACACATTAATTGTATTATTGTAGACTGTGCACATTTTCTTTGAATGTATCTGAGAATTAGAACTGTTGAAATAATAACCTGACAGTAAACTGATTCTTATTGTAGAAATAAGCATTACCCTTGAGTATTGGTTTATTATGCTGTGCCAGACTGCCAGTGACAGTGTCTGGGCTGTGTGCTTGTAGCTGCTGAAATGTTTTGCCGTGTTCTAAAAACCCCAAAAACTCTATGCGTGATGATGTCGCCATGCAGTGCACATTTACATAAACTTTAATAGTTCAAGAAACTTAACAGAACTTCTGTTAAGTTTCTCGAACTGTTAACCACATCAGTACTGGGCACTTTTGCCCCCTTCCTTGCCAGGCCAATTTTCAGCTTTCAATGCTCTCAGATTTTCAATCACAATTGCGCGGTCATGCTACACTGTACCCAAATGAAATTTTTATCATTTTGTTCACACAAATAGAGCTTTCTTTTGGTGGTATTTATTCACGACTCCGTTTTATATTTTTTGCGATATAAGCGAAAAAAGAGCAGAAGTTTGAAAAAAAACTATATTTTCTTTATTCTATTTTAAAAGAAATCCAATAAAATTTTGTCATTAATTTAAGCCAAAAATGTATTCTGCTACATATCTTTGGCAAAAAAAAATCCCGTTAAGCGTATAATAATTGGTTTGTGTGATCATGGACAGATGTACGCAAATGATCATGTACAGATGTGTGCAGGTGATCACGGACATATGTGTGCAGATTATCATTGGGACATGTGATTTTACTGGGACATATGTGGAGGACAGGTGTTTTTACTATGTGGGGACATGTGTTTTGGGACATTGTGTTTTACACTGTGTGTTACTATGCTGGTGATCAGTGTGTAAAAAGCTGTAAAAAACAACTCATACACACTGATCACCAGCCGGCTGCAGCGATCCGCTCTCCTCTCCTCACGACAACTAATGTGTGAGGAGAGGAGAGCCGATCGCCTAGCAACCGGGTGTCTGTTTACATCACATGACGGCTGTGATTGGACACGGCCGTCATGAGATCGGGAGGGCCAATCACAGAGCCCTCCTGCCGATCTGAGATGCGCCGTGTCCGGGTGACAGAAGCGCATCGGGATCGCACTGCTGCGCGGGCCTGCGCGATCCCCCTCCTTCTGAGGGACGTTACTGAACGTCCACTCAGAAGGACAGAGCGCCCACCCGGCCGTACATATGCAGTGACCGGGTGGGAAGTGGTTAAAGTTCATGTAAATGTGCACTGCATGGTTTGTGGCATCATCATGCAAGGAGTTTTCTGGGGATTTTTTTGTTTTGGTTTTTAAGGTTACAAAAATCTTGCTTTTTTGACAGAAGTGTAACGAAACTTGGTTCTGCTTAAATGAAGATGGCATATAACAGTGATAGCAAACCATGACACCCCAGATGTTTTGGAACTACATTCCCCATGATGCTCATGCACTCATGCAGTGTAGTTGAGTATCAAGGGAAATGTAGTTCCAAACACCTGGAGTGCCAAGGTTCGCCATCGCTGGTATATAACGACTAAATCTGTGTCGGTAGTGCATGTTCAAACCTTAAAGCAGAGTTCCAGTCACTGCTGTAGCAACCTTGTAGCTGATGACTTTTAATAAATACACACTCACCTGTCTCATGATTCAGTGATGCGGCCACTCAATCCCTCGGTTCTCTTCCCGGCATCACAAGTGTGGGCACCTGGCTATGACAGCTTGCGGCTTCACAGCCGGGTGTGCTGCGCCTTCTCAATGACCAGGCAATCTTCTGAGACCTGTGACATGACCCAGAAGATTGCAGGGACGGAGGGGGGAAGAGGAGAACTTCCGCTGGAGTCGCCTAGGTGGCCCGAGCAGAAGTGGGATCTGGGCACCTGTCAAAACTAGGTACCCAATCCCCCCCCCCCCCGCCCCCCCAAAAAATGAAATGTCAAATGTGGCATTCATTATTATACAGGATTTATATAGCTCCAACAGTTTGTGCAGCGCTTTACAACATGGGGGTAGACAGTACACTTACAATACAAATCAATACAGGAGGGATCAGAGGGCCCTGGTCATTAGAGCTTACAATCTAGAAGGGAGGGTCAAGTGGAAACAAAAGGTAATAACTGTGGGGTGTGAGCAAGAAAATGAAAATACAGTTGTTAGGTGTGGGTAGGGTAGACTTCTGTGAAGAGAAGGGTTTTCAGGGACAGATTGGTATAAGGCATTCCATAGGATTGGAGAGGCTTTGGAAAAGTCCTGGAGGCGAGCATGGGAGGAGGTGAAGAGGGAACTAGAGAGCAGGAGGTCTTGAGAGGAACGAAGAGAACGAGTAGGTTTAAAGCGGAGGTCCGCCAAATTTTTTTTTTAAAGTCAGCAGCTACAAATACTGCAGCTGCTGACTTTTAAAATAAGGACACTCACCTGTCCAGGGCGCCCGCGATGTTGGCGCCTGACGAACCGTCCCTTGGATGCTGCCGCCGCCATCTTCGGTATGGGAATCAGGAAGTGAAGCCTTGCGGGGGGATCTAAGCCCGGAAGTGGGTGCAAATATCCCTTCCCCCTGAAAGGTGCCAAATGTGGCACCAGAGGGGGGGGGGGGGTTCCGAAAAGCGGAAGTTCCACTTTTGGGTGGAATTCCGCTATAATACCACATTTAGTTTTAATCGACTAAAATGTACTGGAGATTTTAGTCAACTAAATACGACTAAAACAATTGCAGATGACTAAAATGGGACGAAAACTAAAATGGCATTTTAGTCAAAAGACTAAAGCGAAATTTCCTAACAAAATGAACATCGCTAGTCAGCAAGTGGTTTTAATACTGGAAAGACCATGGCGGAGAACTACTTTCTACTTCCATATTTCTGTTTCTAGTGCTTTGTAGAGATCTGTCATTCCTTGTTGTGTCTAGAAAAACAAGAAGTGAGGGAATCTCTCCTCGATGAGTGATAGAAAGAGAAAGTAAAAACCTGACAAAGCTGCAGACACTCCATACTCTACTTAAACAAAAAAAAAAAGTTGTGTCTACAGTTACTGAGTGAAAAGTTACACAATGTAGAGTTGTTCTCCTCCTCCTTTCCACATTGGTGTCATAGAGGACTCTTCCCATAGAAGTAGACGAAGCCCTCAGCTCCCTCTTACCCTAATACACAGAGAGATAGTGAAGAACTCCCTCCTGAGGTTATGAAGGACACACTTATATTGTGAGGGTCCTCACCCCAGGGAGGTAAGTCCCCCTTCTCCTCAGTCATTCCCTGCAGTGCTCACCCACCCTCTCACCTCAGACTCAGCTCCTCAGCATCTTCCAGCCCGCTATAATATCACGTGACAGGGTAGGGGGGGAACTCCCGGATCTAGAGACACTCACGGGACCAGGATATCACCAGTAACATCAAGCCCGTGCGTGATTTCCCTACGCATGCGCAACACAAATCATCTCTCCGCTATGTGCGCACGCGTAGCATTCCTTTGCAGCCCAGCCTATCTCCGGTGTCCGTATGCTGGCTGTGCGGTAGTAATTCATGTCAACATGAGACGTGTGCGCTTGCGCAGCAGTCACTAAGGAGCCCCTTCTACCATTGGCTGGGCAGGATATGAGTGATCACATGATTGGGTCTCCATAGCAATTGTACACTGAGAAGGTACACAGGGAAACAGAAGGAGCCAGCAGAGAGTCCTTGGCTACCATCGATAAGGCAAGTGCAGGAGGGGATTCTAGGGCTGACTGAATCAGTTTTTTATCTGATCCAACAAATATACGACCTTTGTGACCAATCATAAAATCTTAGAGCCTTTTCATACATTTCAACCACCGCTAATCAAAATTGGAGGGAGTTTCCAGAAAACTGAGCCTTGCACTAGCTTGATTTAGGCTAGATTCACACCAACAGGGGCGACCAAGACCATGTGCGTTTCTGCATGTTCCCGAATGTCGCGTGTATGGCCGCCTAATTATTTTAATGGGAGAAACGCAGAAAAGAAGTCCTTGACCCTTTTCCAAAAATGAGGCACACAAACCATATTTTTGGCCATGCATTTTGGCATGTGCTAAAACACGCATGTTAGAAACAAACACGTGTTAACAATGAATGGCACTGCCGCATGTCTGCTAAAGGACCGTGCATTTCTGTGAGGGTCGGGAAAGTGCGCAATTTTGCATGCATTCCCGACACATAAAGTGTGACCCTAACCTTAGTTATATAAGTTATTCAAAGTGGAACTTTAGTGAGAAAATGAAGTCCTGCTAGATGATGCTGGCCCCTTTTGCAGGTATAACATTAAAAAATAAGTGCATATAATGTTTAACCCCTTCACACCTAAGGGTAAAACAAATTTTAATGCCTAAGCCCAATTTTGCAACTTTGACATGTATTAGTAAAACTGTACGTATCATCACAACTACTTTGTGCATCCAGGTGGATTATATGTGTTTTTTTCACAACAAATTGAGTTTTCTTTTAGTGGTAAATGGTAATGGATATCTCCTGATTTTTTTAATTATCAAACGAATACTCACCCAAAAGAGTAAAAAAAAAAAAGTTTTTTTTTAAATTTAGCTGTATATTTCTTGTAACCACCATAACATTCCGCCAAGACCAACCTAAAACAAATGCTCTCGCTCCTGACGATCGCAGCGATACCATATATGTGTATGTTAGTTGCTGTATGTACCCGTAGTACAGCCTAGAAACAATAGTGCGCATTTTGCTTCTTTTTTTTTTATCCTACCTAAAACACACTGGGGTTTATTTACTTAAGGCAAATCCACTTTGCACTACAAGTGCACTACAAGTGCACTTGGAAGTGCAATCGCTGTAGATCTGAGGGGGACATGCAAGGAAAATTTTTTTAAAAACAGCATTTTTGCTTGTACATGATTGAATGATAAAATCAGCAGAGCTTCCCCTCATTTCAGATCTTCCCCCCAGATCTACAGTGACTGCTCTTCCAAGTGCACTTGCAGTGCAAAGTGGATTTGCCTTTAGTAAATCAGCCTCACTGACACTGATACTAATTGAAAAAAAAATCCTGTCAAAAAAATACTGACCCTGACATTGACTTTTGACTTTGACCCTGACCTTGACCCAAACACTAACCCTGGCATTCATCTAGATCAAACTATGATCTAGGTATTTTTTTTTTAAATATGTATTTTATTTTTTTAATTAATTTTATTATTTATTTATTTTTCTACACATGCTTTTTTTTCTGTATCTGCAAAGAAAAAGAAAGATACAATGTACAGTGGGGCGCTCCCAGCACAAAGGGAGGTACGCAAATATGCAGCCCCACAGCACAAGACCCAGTGCAGTGGGGCCACATATTTGTGCTATGTTGGCGCCAAGGGGTTAAAATACAGTAATACACTGTCTTAAGCTGCTCTGCACATGCTCAGTTGCTCTCTATTTTTAGGCAATGCCGAATTTGTAGAGGTCGATCTGCTGACATCCTTAAAAGAGGTTTAAACCATCCTATCCTTTACAGCTTCTGTTTGACCTGCAACTGCCAATGGTGCCGCACATGTGATCACTTTACTGCTGTTCAGGGGCTCTGGGCTTCACCAAAATCAAGAGCAAGAAGAAACAGGAGCAATGCTGGAGGAAATTTATAGCACACACTCATTTTGTTAACATAATTATTAATGTGGAATGTATGTTCCTCACTAAAGAACCAGATTTTTTATTGTTAAGTTGTTATGGGTAAAGTTCTACTTTACCGACATCTAGTGACTTCATAGACACCATGCACCCACACCTCTTAGAATTTGTTCACTTTGGTCATATTGCTTGGTAACAATCATATGACTAGAAAGGCATTCTGTCCTATTGGGAAATCAGTTTGATATCTACCAGTTTATTGGTCAGTTTACAATCCTCTTAACACAAAACTAGTTGATGCAAAAGGTCATCTAATTTTTATTGTACCAGATAAAAAAAAACACCCCATCTATGGCCAGCCATGCTTTCTTTAGCCTGTCAGCTGTCTTTACTGCAGCATGCAGGACTATTTTCTGCATAATTGGCTTTAGTTTTAATAAAACTGTATCCTTAAAGTGGTTGTAAACCCTTACATATACCCTTTGAAGTGACTGGCCTCAGGTGATACACAGAGAGGAAACAAATCCTCCTACATAAGTTGTACCTGTTTATCTGCAGTATTCTCTACTTTACATCCATTCAAAGTCCAGAATGTATAAAGCCTGTCTGAGCTGTCAGAAAAAAGGGGGCAGAGAGCTGAAATAAAACACTGCAGAGCTCAGTGAGGAGAGCTCTAAAAGCTAATTGTAGGGAAAGGAAACACCCTTCACACAGCACACAGAAGAGCTGAGGCTATCAGCTGAAGATCCCTCCCGTCACCTTTTTTCTCTTTGTGTCAGGAACACTTGTCAGAAGTGATTCATGCTGATAGCAGAGGAACAAAGCAGCAGGCAGAAATGACACTTAGTGCTCTTAATTGAGACAAGAACACACTATAAAGGGATATGCTTTGTTTAATTTCATGTCTGATATTTACAACAACTTTAAAATAGCATTAATCCACCCCAAAAAAAAAATATATTGGCTATTGGTGCATACCAATTCTTAGATGTGGTGTTGGTATTAGTTTTCTTTTTCCTTTATTTTTATTCATTTTCTCTTTTCCTACAGCCAGCTGCAATTAAAAACTGTTAAGCAGAAAAAGCTTATGAATCTGATGCATCGCTGAAACATTTTGCTGAATAAGGCCTCAGTGTTCATCAAACATGGCATCAGAGGTCCTCCCCATGTCCCAACTGCCAATGCGGGCCTCACCTCAGCAGTCACACTCCCCATTTAGCAATGGAGAGAGGGTCTTGAAACCAGGTCAGAAGAATCGGCCAAGTCTTGACTGTATGAAGATGCTAGAACCTGGGCGAAAAAAACTAAGCTCTGTGGAAACCCAGAGGGTGGTGGCAGCACTTGATGAGACAATCAAGAAACTTGAACTTGTCAGTCTTTTCCAGTATGCCATTGAAAACCTGGAGAGATATAGCATAGTGTTTGGCTCTGAGCTGACGGGAGCTTTGAGGGAGCACCACAGACTACAAGTTAACATGCAGAGACAACTTAGTCACTTGAGTAAAGAATTAACGGAAGAAAAGGGACAGCAAGGATCATTGTGGGGAAAAACAAATATGGCGGATACGGCTCACATGAATTTTACAACACTTCGTCAAGGAGTTCAAAGTTCAGTAAGAAACGTCTTGAGGTTGTTCTTGGCTAACCCTACAGCCAGTAAAGCACTGAGATCTGAAGGGCAAATAAGAGATCAAGCCTCACAGAAACTCATTCAAAGCCTTTCAGAGTTGAGAGGATTTCTTTTTGAGATGCTCCTGACCAGCCCTCTTGAACAGAAGGAGAGGATTCACTTCCTCCAGGAGATCACTCTCCGTGACCATAAGAACAGGGAGGCTTTGTCAGCTTTAGAAGAGGAGCTTAATGCAGCTATTCTTGATCGTGACACTGAGGTATGCAATTCACAGAGAATTTAAAGAGGTATTTAGCAGATATGCACGTCACTTCAGGAACAATATCTTTATTTTTTTACTGTGATGGGATTGATATATTTTCTCATTCAGGTTTCATAGACTTTGCCTGGTTTAAACCTGGATGACACACAGTGGCTTAGTGGTTAGCACTCCTACCCTGCAACACAATTTGGGTTTGGGTTCAAATCCCAATCAGGACACTACCTGCATGGAGTTTGCATGCTCCCTTTGTGTTTTTGTGGGTGTCCTCCCACATACTGGTAGGTAAATTGGTCCTAGTACATAGCTCCCAAACTGTCCCTGATTTTGAGGTACTGTCTCTGATTTGGAGCAATGTCCCTCTGTCTCTCATTCCTCCTCATTTGTCCCTCATTTTGGTCTGATCTATATAGATGTATATAAAATGCACTTTCTGTCTATCAAAAAGTGTTTTCCATTGCTAAACCTTTCATCTGATTTCTAAATTGCTGCATTTGTAAATTCCAAAAGCCACTATAAAGGAATAGTAGTGGTAAAAAAAAACACTTGAGGGTTTAACCAATGTTGGTTTTTTTTGTACAGTTCTTTAAGGGGGCGTGTCCTATGCCTGCATGCTTTTGCCGATAGGTGTCCCTCATTCCCATCTCAAAAAGTTGGGAGGTATGCTAGTATGTGTATATATGCACATAAGGTAGGGACCTTAGATTGTAAGCTACTTGAGGGCAGGGACTGATGGGAATATAGAATATGTAAAGTGCTGTGTAAATTGTTGGTGCTATATACACCTGAAATAAATGAAAAAATAAAGAAAACCAATTGTGACAATTTCAGCCAGCCCATTAAATTGAAAGGTTTGCAATTAAAAAAAAATAAGAAGCATGTAGGCCACAACTCTCGACCTCTTTCTTAAAATTCTAGTTGCCTGGCTGTCATACTGATATTCCGAGTTCAATCATTTTAGAGTTGCTGGCCAGGAACAAGTATACAGATCAGGAGGTCGAATTTCACAATTACTTCATTTGTTTAATACTTCTGCATGCTGGGTCAGAGCCTCAGATGGTATTGACAGAGACAGCAAGGCAGCTAGCTATTTCAAAAGGATATCACCAATGGAAGCCCACCTAATCTTTCCATGACAGGTGTCCTTTAAAATGGTAAATCTAACTTTCAATAAGTCTTGTCAAACATGCATGAGTTATATTTTAATTACTTTTTAAACAAACCTTCTAAAAATTAAATACTTTCAAAACCATAAAGAATTACTTAGAAGTAAAATGTGGGCATTTTAAAATGTAATTACTGGTATATGGGAATAATTACCCTTAAACTGATTAAGTCAAATTAATTGTATTGACAAATACAATCATTGACTTATATTACTCATTGCAAGTTTGGAAGAAAGAAAACATTTATTTTTGACCTACTACAATGCCCTTAGGTAACCGTTTGATCCCACATGACAACCGATAGAAATTCAATATCAGAAAGGTTAGTGGGTCTGTGGGAAAAATACGCAATAACAAAATGACTGTTAAAGCAGCAGTAAATCCATTCCCATCACGTGCCAGGAATGTAACTGTTACATTGGTTGTGCTCTCAATCAAACTGTCAAGCCATCCAATGGCTGGTGTCAAAACTGATCACGTGTGTAGTATCGTGGCAATTGAAGATTAAATGGAGGCCAAGAGGGCAGCTTCCTTGGCTGAAAACAATAGGAGGGTTTACTTCCACTTTAAGTTAAAAGGTCCAGCTTCATTAAAAGCATGTGAGAGGTGTTGATGCTGTAATAATGAAATCTACAACTTCCACGTCCCTTTATGGGTTTAGAAGTCTTACTCTAGGTTCAGGTCATTGCGATGCTGCGAGCCACGTTTGCATACACCTTTTCTCAAAGCATAGCTAGCAGGGAAATGGCATGGTCATTTTGACCATGTGATTTTCCTGCAGTTCACACACTGCGATTTTACATGCGTGGGGGTGCCATTGAGAATGAATATCAGCCTTGCGTGTTTTTTCACAGCAGCATGTTTTCACTGCGGGTGGGTGCGGGAATTTCTGCAGCACCTGCAGCCACAGGCATAGCTGTGAACCTAGCCTGAGAAAGTATCTAAGTACAAATAAAACTCCTATGTCAGTGTATGCCCATAATTTACTATATGCTTTGCGTAAACTTTTGCGAAATTCAGGGAGCCAAACACACATAAGCGATATGAGCTTTCAGAGATGTCTATAACATAAATGGTGTGTACACAATGCTCTCAGTTACTATGGTTCTGAAGAAGCAATATTGTATTTTTTTTTTGGTGAAAAAAGCCTATTTTAAACAACATTAATAATAATTATATTAGAGCAATAATATAATCTGGTGGCCGCATACACACATTAGGTGTAGTTCCATGTAACCAAACCAACAGCAAACAAAAACAATGGGGGGAAGAAAGAAAACCACCCTAGAAAGCTATTTGTCTTGTAGTTATATGCGCTATATCAGTTTGTTTTTTTAGCAAATGTAGAGTTTTACTGAAAGAGACACCAACCATATTGCCCATTTTGGGTAAAGTGGCAGTGTCTGGTAGCCCACCCCCAGGACAGTTATACAACCTCACTCCCATGCTGTCTTTCTGTTCCCGCAGCCTTCAGGTATGAGGTAGCATTTAACCTTGTCCATGTGACAAGGCTTGGCCTGAACACTGTCACATGGGGGATTTGAAAATCCATCTTCTTGTCTAAACTCTGACACTGGAGAATAGACTGGCTGGGTAGATATAAAAGCTTGGACGTGGGGAATGGGCTTCAGACACTATCACTTTAACATAATGTGGTTGTATAAAAACACTGTGGGGAGAATTTATCAAAATTGGAGCAGCTAGAATCTGGAGCATCTATGTATGCAACAACTCAGCATCTATCTTCAGCTTGTTCAGTTACACTTTGAAAATAAAAGATAGAAGCTGATTGGTTGCCATGCACAACTGCTCCAAATTCTGACTGCTCCAGTTTTTATGAATTGCCCTCCTTATTTCCCCTGCAAGAGCAGGTGTTCCATTCCTGTGCCAGCTGCATTTGCCAGTGTCTGTGTGCTCTGTGTAGGCACTTTGCACCTAAGCACTTACCCATATCATCTGCTAGAATTCCTTCAGTACTGGGGTACCAAAAAATGCAGTACAGTATATAAATATTCTCAGTGCACTTGTAGTGTACCTAAGCAAAAATGTTTATCCTTTTCTTTTTTTATTCTGACCTGGGCTCATCTGAACTCTTTGCCCGTGTACAGATTATCTATATCACCACTAGCTGTGACCACAGCAAACTACGCTCCTACCTATTGATACATTTGCTTTGACTTGCTCTTGCTTGGCAACAGTTGAGACTGTGATCTATGGACGTTACAAAGTGTTATTCAAAATCCTTGTCCTTGGGATTCTTAGTAAAGGTCAGTCCTTTGTTAAACGCCACTTCTCAGAGAGACCCATTGCTACCAATGATGACACAAATAATCCACTCAATAGCAGTTGCCAGTAACTTGCATTCATGCCATGGATCTCACCGGTCCCTTGCCTAATATCATATATGAATTGGTTTGCTGAGTCAAACAACAAAAGATCAGTCAGGAAAGTATAATCCTCACCCTCCAGGTCTTGTGAGTCAAATTAACCAACTTCAACCCTCTTCCACCTCTTCAATCCTCTTCCACCTCTTCTGGTGGAAGAGGGTTGAAGTTGGTTAAATTGACTCACAAGACCTGGAGGGTGAGGATTTTTTTGGGCTGCCACTCCCATACTATCCCCCACATTGCATTTTGTGCCACACTACAGTAATGGCGTCAATGATTACCCAAGTATTTTAACTATCTGAGCCAGTTCAAGATAAATCAGTGGAACATTTTGTATTACTATGTAAAGAAGACACATTATTTTCCTGCTGTCTTTTTGCCTGGCCATTTCTACTCAGGTAGAAGGATTTTCATTGCCTTTATGATTTCTTTACATTCATAATGACCATCAAATTCAACTTTTATGCTCTTGATCACATCACATTTGACACAAAAAGGATTGAGGCTTATAAGAGTGCCATTACTCATGTGTACCCAGGGCAGCATGGAATCCTGTCTGAGAGCATCATGCATTAAAACCCATACCTCTTTGCAGAAGTAATATGCCTGTAATTAAAAAAAAAATATTCCCAAAACTAATATCTAAGCCATGAGTGGTGCCAGGTAGGAACTCGGTGAATGATTTAGCATGCCATTATTTTTTATGATCATTATGGCATAACTGGCTAGAGAACTAACTGACTTGTAAAGTGCCACCATGCCAATAAATTGTATTACATTTTAAAATGATGTTTAAGGATCAGAAGTTTTTTTCCCCCCCCTGTGTAGATTGCAAAGGGAAATGAGGTTATCCGGCAGTTGAAGATCAGTATACATCAGCTGGAGAAAAATTCGGAGAGCCAAGCGAAACGTACACTGCAAGAGGCAGAGAAACAGCAGAAGTCAGACCGCCGTGCCTCGGAAGGGAAGTGTGCAAAGCTCCAGCAGGACCTGCAGCAACTAAGATCACAGCTTACTAGTGCAATTGCTGAAAACCGTGAGGTTGAGCTAAGCCTCAGAAAGGTGTAGTTTTGTGTTTGTCTTTTTTAAATCCTTAAAATAATATTATAAAGACAAAATGTAGCCATCACTCTAGAAGACCATTTAACATAATGGCAAACGTCAACAAAGAAATACGATCATAGATTGATTATATACTACCAAAGATCCCTTTGTATTTGTAATAAATATATGTTTATTAAAAAAATTCCAATAAAAGTAGTTAAAACCAGATTGATTATATAGTCAGTGAAATGCCAATGCTACCAAAAAAAAAACACTTTAGATGTTCTAAACTCATAGACTACTTGTTTACACCTTTAACATTAAAGTAAAGGCAGATAAAAACAATTCTTTTAAGATAGAAGAGTATTCATTTACAAATAATCAAATGTATTTTACTTACAACTATTTAAAGTGCCTGAATCGTTATTGATATAAAGGCTATATCATCCTTTTCACAGCAGCCAAAGGCTGGCCAAACATTATACAATTTTCTTGTTCAATTTTCCTTTAGATTTACCAAAACCATATAATATAAGGTCAAACCTTAACACCTATAATTTGTATGCAATCAGGCAGGCCCTTGCACTACATAGTTAAAGGTACATCTAAAGGAAATTGGACAAGAAAATTGTATAATTTATGGCCACCTTAAGAAGCCAATCAGGCTCTGTTGCATGTACATAAACTAACAGGTAAAATGATGGCAGGTGGAGATGATTGCCTACCAGTATGCTCCTTCTTTGTTCAATCAGTGACAACACTGTATTCCTTAAAGCGGATCTTCATCCAAAATGGGAAGTCCTGCTTGTTTGCATCCCCCCCCCCCCCCCCATTTACCAATTGGCATTTTGTGGGGTGGAGGGGTTGAAAGGTGCCCACTCCTTTTCCTGCAGCCTTCTGGGACACATCACAGGTCCCAGAAGACTGCAGGACCATTCACAAAGCGCAGCGTGGCTCGCACATGCGCTTTGGGAAGCCAGCTGGGGAGGCGCAAGGCTTCACATCCGACTATTGATTTTATCTATATCCTATTAGTTGTGGGACACCCTGTAAAGGGAAGGTCCCTCAATGGTCTACAGACAGCAAAAAATAAATAAAACAATCTAGCATTGGTTTTAACCGTTTCCTACTCTATCCAAAAACTCAAAAAATGGCAGCCATTCCTGCTTTTTCATGCTTTTATATGGAAGCAAGGCAATTCATTCCGCACGTTTTAACTATATACTGTATTGGGAAGGAAAATTGTTTCTTGGGTCACAATGGATGTAGGCAAGTTCACCCTTGTTACAAAGTGCAAACAATGCAGTAAAGATTGCAGTGTTTTGGATCACAAGCTATAGTTATAGGCTCAGTTGACTATGAATTGTGCCTTCAGAAGATTAAAAGGTTCATTCCTAGTCTCCATATAAGATGACTTGACTGCACCAATAATATACAAATGTGAACAGATCTTAAATGAAAGAATGTTGCGGGTGAACTTTGTATGATATCATTCAGATACCTTTTTTTTATAAGGTTTTCTTTTTTTTTTTTTCTTTTACAGAAAAAGTATAAAGTTGAAACAGAAATTGAAAACTGGATACAGAAATATGATGCGGATATGGGAGAGAAACAAGTAAGATAAAAAGAAAATGTTATGCCCCGTACACACGATCAGACATTCCGCCAGCAAAAGTCGGATGTGAGGTTTTGGTCAGAAAATCCGACCGTGTGCATGCTCCATCAGACTTTTGCTGGCAAAATTCCAGCCAGCAAAAGACTGAGAGCAGGCTCTCTATTTTTCGGTCGGAAAAAGTTCCTATCCGAAAATGCGTTTGTCTTTATGCAATTCGGACGCACAAAAAATCACGCATGCCCGGAAACAATTCGACGCATGCTCAGAAGCATTGAACTTTATTTTCTCAGCTCGTTGTAGTGTAGTACGTCACCGCGTTCTTGACAGTCAAAAGTTCAGAGAACTTTTGTGTGACCGTGTGTATGCAAGGCAAGCTTGAGCGGAATTCCGTCGGAAAAACCATCCAAGTTTTTTCGGATTGAATTTCTGATCGTGTGTATGGGGCATTATTGTAGAGGTGCAGAGTAATTGCCTTTATAAATGTAATAGCAAATGGCTTCATGCAGCATGCAGATCCTATATAATGCCCTACCAGGACCTACTGTCATCGCATACAGCTGCCTGTTGAGATAAGTGGGAAAAGGCGGCTGTATGTGGTTGTGCACCGAGGTTTGTGTAAAGCCCCCGCATGTGTACTGATGTATGCTCAGAATGCACATAGTGTAGGTTTGTAGTATACAATAGTATAGTGTGCATGCGGGTGCACAACTGTATATAGTCACCTTTCCCAATCATTATAATGGGCGGATGTAGGTGGCGGGAGGCAGTCCCAGGGAAGGCATTACACAGCCCCACCCCCCACTCCCCTCTTAACACTTACCTGACCCCTACATTGATCCAGGGCTGTACCTGGCTGCAGTCCTTCTCATCCCTCTCTCACAGGCTTTGCTCAGAGCAGCGGGAACCAGTGGTTCCTGCTGCTGTCAGCCAAATGCTTGAGCAGAGCATAAGCATAAGCATATAAGCATAAATCCCCCCTCCTCTCAGTACAAATCTACGCCCTTGCTGAAATCCCCCCTCTCAGCACAACTCTTTGCTCCCCCATCCCCAAATTCCCAACAGCACAAATGCCCCTGCCCCAAAAAAATCACCCCTCCTAGCACGAACCCTCTACCCCTAAAATTTCCTCTCCTAGTACACATCCCCCCCCACTTCAAACCCCCCTCTCAGGACAAATTCCCCCCAAATCCCCCATCCCAGCACAAGTTCCCCCTAAATCCTCCCTCCTAGCACAAATCTTCTTCTTACCCCTATCCCCCCTCCCAAAACAAATCACCACTCTTAGCTACCCCCCCCCCCAAATTTCCCTTCTTAGAACAATACTTACACCCTGCTGCCCCCCAAATTCCCCCTTCCAAAACAAATCCCCTCTCCCCATCTCCCTGTGCCCCCTGCCACCTCACATGATACTACAGTGCCCAGGGCAGCCGTCCCTCCTGCCCACCCCTTGTCCCAGCCCTGGTGGTGGGGTTTAGAGGAGGAAGGCGTTAACTAAATCTGCAGCCAGCAGCACAAGGAACACATCGCAATGACTGTAAGAAATGTCCCTGGTGCTGTTTTTTTTTAAAAAACATTTTTGACTATACTTAGGCAAAGTGGTTCATTCATGAAATTTGACCTAGGCACATATATCTGTAGTGTTTACGTATCTCTCTCCAAAGCTCTAAGTGCTGTGTCTTTCTGCTGTTCCGTTCCTCTGTTATCAGCAGAGTCACTTCTGACAAGCGAGATAACAGCAGCTGAAAATTTGTGTCGGGAGGGAGCTTAGAGGTAGATAAGCAGAGAGCTTGTCTATTCAGACTACAGCTCTGCATGTTTCTTCGTTCCCCTGCCTATGTGGAGGGGGGGTGGTTTTCCTCCAATTAGCTCTCATACAGTGTAAGCCCTAAATTCACACCCACTGCTGGAAGAGAAATAAAGATTTGTAACACAATCTGCACTTTCCAAAGAGTGTAGAAAGGGACAGACAGCAGATATAAATGTAAAACTTATGTAGGGAGATTTTTTTCATCTCTGTGTATTATCTGAGGCTGTTCACTTCACTGGGTATAGGAGAGGGTTTACAACCTCTTTTAATCTTTTTTCGTTAATCTTGTTTCTCAATGAGGTCTCCTATCATTAAATCAGTGGTTCTCAACCTTCCTAGTGCCGTGACCCCTTGATAAAATTTCCCAAGTTGTGGGGACCCCTAAGAGTAAAATTATTTTTGCTAGTCGCGTTTGCTGGCACAGTGGCGGCGTTTGCTGGCACAGTGGCAACAATTGATGGGCACAGTGGCTGCACAGTGGGACGTTTGCTGGCACAGTGGCTGCGTTTGGCACAGTGGTAACAATTAAAGGGCACAGTGGCTGCGTTTGATGGCACAGGTGGCGACGTTTGCTGGCACAGTGGCGACAATTTATGGGCACAGTGGCTGCGTTTGGCACAGTGGCAACAATTAAAGGGAACAGTGGCTGCATTTGATGGCACAGTGGCTGCGTTTGATGGCACAGTGGCAACGTTTGCTGGCACAGTGGCAACGTTTACTGGCACAGTGGCAACGTTTACTGGCACAGTGGCGACAATTGATGGGCACAGTGGCTGCCCTTGGCACAGTGGCAACAATTAAAGGGCACAGTGGCTGCGTTTGATGGCACAGTGGCGACGTTTGCTGGCACAGTGGCGACAATTATTGGGCACAGTGGCTGCGTTTGGCACAGTGGCAACAATTAAAGGGCGCAGTTCCTGCGTTTGATGGCATAGTGGCTGCGTTTGATGGCACAGTGGCAACGTTTGCTGGCACAGTGGCGACAATTGATGGGCACAGTGGCTGCCCTTGGCACAGTGGCAACAATTAAAGGGCACAGTGGCTGCGTTTGATGGCACAGTGGCGACGTTTGATGGCACAGTGGCGACGTTTGATGGCACAGTGGCGACGTTTGCTGGCACAGTGGCGACAATTAATGGGCACAGTGGCTGCGTTTGGCACAGTGGCAACAATTAAAGGGCGCAGTTCCTGCGTTTGATGGCACAGTGGCAGCGTTTGCTGGCACAGTGGCGACAATTGATGGGCACAGTGGCTGCATTTGATGGCACAGTGGCGACAATTGATGGGCACAGTGGCTGCACAGTGGCGACGTTTGCTAGCACAATGGCGACAATTGATGGGCACAGTGGCTGCGTTTGGTACAGTGGCAACAATTAAAGGGCACAGTGGCTGCGTCTGATGGCACAGTGGCTGCGTTTGATGGCACAGTGGCGACGTTTGCTGGCACAGTGGCGACAATTAATGGGCACAGTGGCTGCGTTTGGTACAGTGGCAACAATTAAAGGGCACAGTTCCTGCGTTTGATGGCACAGTGGTAGTGTTTGCTGGCACAGTGGCGACATTTGATGGCACAGTTGCAGCGTTTTAATGGGGGTTTTTTTCTGATTGTTTCAGTTTGCTTGCGCCCCCACCACTGATTTATATATAAATGTTGCGGTTGATTCCTCAAAAGTGGTTATTCCGTGCCAGTGCTAGATACACAAAGTGTATAGCTTCCAAACATGTATCTAGCACTGGCACGGAATAACTACTTTTGAGGAACCAACTGGGACGTTTATATATATATATATATATATATATATAGGACCATAATTTAAAAAATGTTGTCTTGTCAGCTTTTCCTGTGTGTCTGACTTACCAGAAGTCACAGGTGTTCTTCTTCTTCAGCATGTCGTGTTTCGTTGCCTCCCTCTTGGTACACTCGTCCGCAGCAAGCAGATTTCGGTGGGTGTACAAAGATGTCCGCTTGCCGACTTCTAAGTCTAAGCCTTACTGCGGACGAGAGTACCAAGATGGCGGCGACGGAACGTCACTTCCGGCAGTCCCTCCTCTCCAGGAAGTGACATCTCGCTGGCCGAGACGGACGGACTCAGGCAGTAACTTCGGGTCCGTCTCGGCCAGCATCTCGGCCAGCATTCGCGACCCCCTGGAGAATGGGCAATCGACCCCCCAGGGGGTCGCGACCCCCAGGTTGAGAACCGCTGCATTAAATAAAGATCAGTGAAAGGAAATTAGAGAGTTTGTTGCCGCTATCAGATTTTATAGGAAAAGGTAAAGTTTACATGTGATTTTGGCAGCCTATATCTCTAAATGTCACTGAGGATACAACACTTACAGTGCCTTGAAAAAGTATTCATACCCCTTGACATTTTCCACATTTTGTCATGTTACAACCAAAAAAGTAAATGTATTTTATTGGGATTTTATGTGATAGACCAACACAAAGTGGCACATAATTGTGAAGTGGAAGGTAAATGATAAATTATTTTCACTTTTTTTTCACAAATAAATATGTTAAAAGTGTGACATGAATTTGTATTCTGGCCCCTTTTGCTCTGATACCCCTAACTAAAATCTAGTGGAACCAATTGCCTTCAGAAGTCCTAATTAGTAAATAGAGTCCACCTGTGTGTAATTTAATCTCAGTATAAATACAGCTGTTCTGCAAAGCCCTCAGAGGTTTGTTAGAGAACCTTAGTGAACAAACAGTATCATGAAGGCCAAGGAACACACCAGACAGGTCAGGGATAAAGTTGAGAAGTTTAAAGCAGGGTTAAGTTATAAACAAATATCCCAAGCTTTGAACATCTAACGGAGCACTGTTCAATCCACCATCTGAAAATGGAAAGAGTATGGCACAACTGCAAACCTACCAAGACATGGCCGTCCACCTAAACTGACAGGTTGGGCAAGGAGAGCATTAATCAGAGAAGCAGCCAAGAGGCCCATGATAACTCTGGAGGAGCTGCAGAGAATCTGGTGGGAGAATCTGTCCACAGGACAACTATTAGTCGTGCACTCCACAAATCTGGCCTTTATGAAAGAGTGGCAAGCAGAAAGCCATTGTTGCAAGAAAGCCATAAGAAGTCTCATTTGCAGAAAAATATAAAGAAAACACTCCTATGGCCACATCTGTACGGGAATTTAATATAATAAAAGAAAAAATTGGGCATAAGATAGCCCAAAGGTCAGACTTTAGAGGCACAATGGACAGTAATAGATATAAAGTTATATATTTTATTAATAACAATACATGGTACAAAAAGCAAAACAAGGTTAAGAATTAAAAATATATACACAATACATGATAAAAATGAACATGCATAGTATAAATAGTAGTGAGCCCCTGTGCATCAACAGGTTTCGCTGTCTAGCTTCTTCAGGACACACTTAGGGATTGTATCAAAAAAATGAAAACTCAAAACAACGCGCCCTTCCTGAGTTCTCACCACTGCGCTCAATGCCTAAAAAAGGGGTGTTCGCCCCCCTATGAAAGATGTGGGAAAATTAGAGCACACAGTGTGTGAAACAAATGTGTAAAACTTAAATGTGTGAGAAGTTAGTGGAGTGAATCCAAAGCTGCCACTTATTAAATAAACAGTGTAATACGTCCTATTATTTCCAAGAGCCCAAATGCGATCCTTGTGAAACAATATAAGTGGCGCTAAATACCAGTGATAGACCATTAAATACTCGCAGGTGATCTAGTACATCTATCTACAAAAAGAAATTGGAATAGATAACGTGAATAAATCTATATCAAAGAAAAACTATTCAATATAAAATTAACAGTGAAAGTGTGCCATACACAAGGCAATTTCAATGACACATAGAACAAAAGTGAGATCAAGTGGTAAAGTCCATAAAGTCCATAGACAGACCACCGTGCAGAAAATGTGATGAATCTGGAAAACGGTCCACCAATTCACTTAGTGTCAGTGACTCCACTCCCCTTGAATTCAGCACTCACCGACTCAAAATGCCTCACACTCTCGTGTTTTGGCAACAAAGCATAGATGTAAAGCGGATCAGCTGAGGGTGTAGGTTCCGAATTCCTTGTTAATCCCAGTGTCACCTCAATGCATAGAAAAAACTCAACATAGTGTGATACCGTAAAGCATATAAAATTTATTGAACTTAAAACCTTCAATCATTGCACTCACATAAAAACTCTTGAATCAAGCCAAAATGACACTGCAAAAAAAGCTTCCAATACAATCCTCCTCTGTGAAACGCCCAGCACCACTGTGAAACGAGGGTCGCGGCGGACCCCAAAGAAAAGGGTTGGGTGGGTTCTCACCCCTCTTACTGGCACTTTGCTGGTGTAGATCTCCTGCTGGCTTGTAAGCCCAAGACGTGACTCCTCTAGCGCCTTCGGAAGATCTCGCCGGTTCCCGGAGATACACCGCAACGTCCTGTCTCTCACTGACTGCTAATAGTGGATCACTAGGGATTGTTGAAGGAAAAGAGGTCTCACTATCTTGCAAAGGAGTCCATGAAAGATAGTCTCACCCATTAGGCTTCGAAGAATTCTTATATGTAGTATTTCAAGTACTTGGGTATTCATAACAGCCAATATCTCAGAGTGCCATGTGGCACCTATATTATCAATATTGGTAAACAGAAGAACAAAACCCGATAAGGGAAGGGGGTGGTGGTATGGACTTGGACACTGAGAGACGAAAGCCTTAGTAATATAAGCATATATTCCAAGTCTGTTCCGTAGACATAAATACTAAAGCAAAAACAAAAAGCCCAAACTGCAATCAGCAGAAGTCAAATTAAATCAGGTTCAACAGTCCCTCAGGGCCATCATGGCTTTAAGTCTGTTCAGCGTACCCCCCAGAGACCCTCATGTACACCACCAAAAGTCTATTTTGCAGTTTGCGAGAAGCCATGTTAGGGGACCCAGCAAACGTGGAAAAAGGTGCTTTGGTCAGATAAGACCAAAATTGAATTTTTTGGCCTAAAAGCAAAACACTATGTGTGGCGGAAAACTAACTGCACATCACCTTTTCTTCAGCAGGGACAGGGAAGCTGGTCAGAATTGATGGGAAGTTGGATGGAGTCAAATACAGGGAAATCTTAGAAGAAACCTGTTAGAGTCTGTAAAAAGATTTGAAACGGGGGGCGGAGGTTCACCTTGCAGCAGGACAATGACCCTAAACATACAACCAGAGCTACAATGGAATGGTTTAGATCAAAGCATATTCATGTGTTAGAGTGGTCTAGTCAACATCTAGACCTAAATCCAATTGAGAATCTGTGGCAAGACTTGAAAATTGTTGTTCAAAGACGCTCTCCATCCAATCTGACAGAGCTTGAGCTATTTAGCAAAGAAGAATGGGCAAAAAATGTCACTCTCTAGATGTGCAAAGCTGGTAGAGACATACCCAAAAAGACTTGCAGCTGTAATTGCAGCGAAAGTTGGTACTACAAAGTATTAACTCAGAGGGGCTGAATACAAATGCATGCCACACTTTTCACATATTTATTTGTTAAATAATTTGAAAACCATTTATCATTTTCCTTCCACTTCACAATTATGTGCCACTTTGTGTTGGTCTACCACATAAAATCTCAAAAAAATACATTTACGTTTTTGGTTGTAGCATGACGAAATGTGGCACTGTGTATGCCAACCTCAACTATTAAACCTCTTAAAGTCAAGACTGGCCCCAACTCCTGAAAATATCCAAAATACACTTTGGATTTGGGGGGGGGGGGGGGGGCGGCTTCCAAGGCACACACAACAATGAATTAATGTCCATGCAAAATCATAATATTATATAACCTCTTCTATATTTTACATAGATTTGATTTTATATAATATTATGATATTGAATGGACATTAGTTAATTCTTGTGTGTGCCTTCAAAGCCCCCCACCCCCACACAGTGTACTATGGATATTTTCTATGTTGATTGGGCTGATGCCACACCTAAGCAATAAATGATCCATCTTTGGCCCCAACCCTTCCCACCTCTCCATCCTCCTTATTTGTCC
Source organism: Lithobates clamitans (assembly GCA_037952925.1). NCBI lineage: Eukaryota > Metazoa > Chordata > Amphibia > Anura > Ranidae > Lithobates > Lithobates clamitans. The sequence goes on from JBBGZY010001350.1 coordinate 3,545,995, forward strand.
TTCAATGTGATAGGCAGCCTCATGTTCCAATAGGCAGACTTATGACGTAGAATGGGCAGAAACAAGCTGCTAGACTTTCACAGGAAAAGTCTGATATTTGATGTAACTCAGCTTCTTATAGTAATAATTTCAAATGTTTTAACAGGCCTGTTTAGGATTCTGCCTAGACTTAAGTTGAATCATACGTTCTGTTTCAGTTTTTTGGCTTTTTGACTTCTAAAGCCTTTATACCAGACAGATTTTACAGGTAACACATTGTTGTAAAGTTGGATGCAGAAATCATAGAATGGTTAGATAAGGAAGCATGATTTGTCTCTTATGATGTCAGATTTGGCCCTAAATAGGGATGCTTGGATGAATTAGAGAGGAGACTGCAAGCCAGGCCTTCTTGTCCAACATCAGTGCCTGACATCACAAATGTGCTTCTGGAAGAATGGTCAAACATTCCCATAGACCACTCCTAAACCATGTGGACAGCCTTCCCAGAAGAGCTGAAGATGTTATAGCTGCAAAGGGTGGGCCAATTCAATATCGAACCCTATGGACTAAGACTGGGGTGCCATTAAAGTTCATGTGCATGTAAAGGCAGGTGTCCCAATACTTTTGACAATATAGTGTATGTACTAAAGATCCAATATGTCATAAATATTAATACCAAAGTGCGAGTGTAAATAAAGGTCATTAAATGCACAATAGCAAAGTGCAAATCCGTGAAGAAAAGTCCAACACAAATGCTGTATCCAGTTAAAAAATATGCGACAAGAAAACCTCCACTGTTAATTCCCCTTTGGACTCACTCTCACCTTTTGTATATAACTCCACTACAAAGGTCATATTGCATTCTGGTAAAAACATCCAGGCTGGTAATGCCTTGCAGAGATGCTCCCAGGAGTCTCTCACTTATTAAAACAGACACTCCTCAATCGCTCAGGTGGTATAGAGTTGAACAGTCTCCCAAGTGACATAGAGCTTACAGTAACATTCTTTTATTGAAGACAGCCAATATTGCACTTACATGAAAAATAAAAGGAGCTGCATATTTCTTTAAATGCGGCAGCGCTGTTGCTTATTCAAATAGCTACGTCTGCTTCAAATTCAACTCAGCCCAACACTCTCTCACCAGGATTACTGTGAACCACAACCAAAATCACGCTTACGCATTTCGTCACACTGACAACAGTACCCTTGGTGACAAGTGATTAAACAATTTATTACGTATAGTGCAATGAGAATGGTAGCATTTTGTCCAGTCTTGAAATAACTCTTTTCTCTGCTTTCCAATATCAGACTGAGCTGGAAGAAATAGAAGCTGTGTATAAAGAGGAAAAGGCTCAACTGGCAGAACTAAAGGAAAAGCTGTCAGTCTTTGAGGTGGAATATGTCCAGATTATGGAAGAAAGACATCAGGCCCAATTGAAGAAGGAAGCTGAAGAAAAGGAATTGGCCAGGAGGAACCAAGCGGCCGCCATCATTCAGGCACACTGGAAAGGGTATCAGGTCCGCAAAGCAATGAAATCAAAGAAAAAGAAGAAGAAAAAGGGAAAGGGGAAGGGAGCTAGTGGTAAAGGCAAAGGCAAGAAAGGCAAAAAGTAATGAAAAGTATCAAACCATGAATGTGTCTCTTAATTTTCAACTATGCTCTTTAATATCTACCAGTCATTCAGTTATAGAGCTTATTATACTATGTGATTCCTGTTTGCAGGAACAGTGGTTAAATTCAGTAAAAGTAAGAACAAAAAACAATATCCACTATATCCTTGAAGAATTGGCACTAGATCCTTAAAAACAATAAATCTGTTGCAAATGATTGTTAATTTGTTTAGCACCCTCATTTCCCTTGACATGCACAAGTAAGGGTTACAAACAAGGGAAAGTAACAAGGTTTTTGTTGTTGGAGAGTACCAAACAGCATGTGAAAAGGAATTCCAGAGTGGATTGAAGGTCCCTAACACATCCTAAAGGTGAGAATGTGAAGAAGTGAAAAGAGTGGAGAAGAGGAGAAGGCAATCTACATAACATGTATACCAAGCATGCAGTCATAAGGGTCCGGTATGAATTTGGGGGGGGGGCGCCTCATGCTTCTCTTTTTCCTTATTTTCTGTGTTGGGGTTGCCCCCTAAAAGAATTTCAAGGAATAAAACATGGTGAAATGTGTATGTATTGCAGAGATATACTGAATTAAAATTTTTTTTGCCTTGACATACACTTCAACCCTCCAAAACCTAAGCACATAATTTTTAGTCTAACCACCAAAACTAGCCCCTAACCCTCAAGGAGATCGAAACCCTCCTCAAGGTTGAAAAACAAATGTGGTCTAGTGTGGATGCAGCTTACTCTCTCTTTATTACAGTGTATAGTAATAAATTGTATAGTCGTATACACATATAGATTATTTACATTTGTTGGGACTTATCACTTTGATATTAGCATCTGTCACTTTGTTATTTACGGTATTTATTTTTTGAGTGTGTTTAGAAGCAGGAATTGTGTTTTTGAAATTATTGATTTTTTAAATATGTTTATTCCAGCTCACACGCAGATACATAATTTCTCAGCCACTGAGTCACGCATTATTAGGCACGCAACACTTTATCATTTGTGATGTGCTGTATTATCACCGTCATATATATAGATTCTTATTTTTCATGTATCTATTTTTTCTCTACACCTATATATTTTTATATATTTTTTTTTCTTTCATTTCTGTTTTATACATATTTATTTGAAGCACTATTCACTTTATATGGAGAGTTGGTAATATTCAAGTAGTGTAGTAGATTCACATATAATTCATTATTTGAACAGCGCCATTTTCCCTGAAGTAGATTTTTTGTTGTTTTAGGACCCCACTTAGGTGGGGTTCCCTATTAGGGAGGCTGCAGTTCTCTCTTCCTAAGCGTGGATATCTAGTGTTTTTTTACTTCTCTGTCACCTGCGGGTGTACATATCATTTCTGCTGCTATGGATATTTTTGGATACGTGACAAATCATAATATTGACCTTACAGGTATTTTCAACCAGGAACAGGTTAATAATATACAAGATATTAATGGCTTATTCAAACAGCTTAGACATACCCTTGAGAAACAACTAAGGGTATGGTGGGATATTGCCACTCTCGAAATGTATATTGGGGAAAATATGACACCGAGAAGGTTGAGATGGGATTTGAACCCCAATGATAGTTTGGATGATGCTACCCTCATGGAGGAGTGGTATTTATTTTTCTCTAAATGTGAGAATGAACTCCTAAAAAACATAGTCAAGAGGAGACAATTAAAATTTAGAGGGGTAAAAAGTAGTATTGGTGAGATTAAAAACCTCCTGTTACCATATAGTAACCAAAATGATTATAAAGTTAAAGAAAAGGAGTTACAAGAGATTATTAAAAAATATGATGCTGATATCCAAGCCAAGAAACAGAAGAAATTAAAAAGAGATGTTTTGGATTATGCTAATAAAAAGGTGTATGAGTGGCAGACGGACATTGAAGGGTTAAATGAGGATCCAGATAAAATTTCAATAGATGATGGCCCCACTGATGAGATAATAGGAGCAGAAACCCAGAATCTGAATAATCCACACCAAACTAGATTTGAACACATACCTCCCCCCCAGAAGGGTAGAGACACTCAGAACACCTAATTATCCACCTAGGTTCATGGACAACAGGAGAGAAGATTATGATGAACCATTCTATGAAAGATCTCCAGGTACCCCCCCCGATATAATATCCCTACATACAATAGGTTTTCTCCTATTAGGGAAAGAAGACAATGTTCACCCTATCGGAATTTCAGGGAAGACCCAGGAAGTAGTAAAGTATGATCCTCTATGGTACTATGCAAAGGGTTTGCTCTTAGAAGAAAACAAATGAAGATTGAATTTGTCAGACGTTTGTCGTTGGGGATTCCTAGAAATACCTTTGAGAGGTGGAATGCAGCTGTACCAAACTGACTGATAACCTATCAAAAGGGGACACCGCCATTGGAATACAGCTATCACGCCTGTTACCCCTGCAGGGGTGAGGCGCTCTGGTGAGTGCAGGCACAAGTGGGTGATGCGGAGGAAAGCAGGGAGCACTGGAGAGTCATCTTTGTTTTGAATTTGTGCACGGATCACCGCTCACAGACTGTTATTTAATAGTGTATAGTCGTATACACATATAGATTATATACATTTGTTGGGACTTATCACTTTGATATTAGCATCTGTCACTTTGTTATTTATTTATTTTTTGAGTGTGTTTAGAAGCAGGAATTGTGTTTTTGAAATTATAGATTTTTTAAATATGTTTATTCCAGCTCATACGCAGATACATAACTTCTCAGCCACTGAGTCACGCATTATTAGGCACGCAACACTTTGTCATTTGTGATGTGCTGTATTATTACCGTCATATATATATATATATATATACATTCTTATTTTTCATGTATCTATTTTTTCTCTACACCTATATATTTTTTTCTTTAATTTCTGTTTTATACATATTTATTTGAAGCACTATTAACTTTATATTGAGAGTTGGTAATATTCAAGTAGTGTAGTAGATCACACACGAATTCGCCAGCCTTGCTTTTAGGTAAGAGGATCCAACATTTAATTTTATTAGGAAACTTGCAGCTGCCATTTTTGACTTGTTTTCAAAGATGCATGTTCCAGGGCTACTTACCTTATCATGCCAACATTAATAGGTGAGCTGACCTGGAACAAGCATGTGTATGCACATACAGAGCTCCCTCTGGGGTAAGTGCTCACTAAATAAAGAAAAAAGGACAAGACGGACAGAGTTAAGCTGGCCATACATGGATCAAAATTTGTGTAGTTCAGCAGGGCCCACATTAAATTCGATCCATCTATGGCTGTTCCTATTTGAGAGAAGTTGACCTAACGATCAACTCCTCTTGAATGGGACTGTTCGAAAATTTGTGTTCAATTAGCCATTCAGCTGCAGTACTGATCAGTATATTCTGGCAGTGGAGAAGTCCAGCTGTCAGAATAGAATAGTGCAGTGGGGAGGATTCCCCCATACACCTTGAATGTGTGTATGGGGGAATCCGTGCATTGTTTCTTTTTTGATCAGCAGCCTGGCTGATAAAAAAAAAAAAAATCATCTATGGTCAATGTACCTGTGAGAGTTTGAGCCTTGAAAATTAAAATTTCAGGTTAGGCACAGCTCTCAGTGGATCAAGAGAAACTTATGTAGTCTGGATCACAAGCCAGGGTCATTGCAGACGTCAGAGAAAAGGCACCATGGTCACAAGCCAGAGTCAGTACAGGCTACAGAGAATTAGTGTTGAGGTCTGAAGCAAGGGTCAGTGCAGGCAAGGTCAGGCAAGGTGCAGGCGAAAGAAAACTAGCATCAGTGTCACAAGCCAGGGTCAGTTACGAAATAGAAGCAGCAGGCAGGATTAATGTGTGGATCCCAGTAATTGGGCAAGAAAAAAATGTGAACCTAAATAGATGGTCGATCATCCTGATTGACTACTACATGATCAGATGCAGGTGAGACTCGTTCAGTTCAATTTAGCACCAGAGATGAGCACAGGCATGCTCGGATCATAGTTTGAAGCTGCCTAAGCTATCCCGCCAGGAAGATGTTACTGCGCATCACCAATCATAAACGGCTGAGGCATTCCCCACTCTGCAGCTGATGGCTTCCTGGCTGGATAGCTCAGGCAAGTTCAGATTAGGATCTAAACACACCTGAGCTCCTCCTTATTCAGCCCAAAAATGAAAGTAAAGGTTGCAGTGGTAGAACAGGTAATCCATGCTCCAGGCTGTGGGGAACCGGAGTTCAAGACCCAGGAGATTAAGTTCCTGACATACAACCTCAGATCATGCACCTCCAAAAGCAAGCTGGCAATGACAGCTCCCAGATTTCTATTCTTGCTGGTTCCTTTAATACTGCTATATTGTGCTATGAACTATAGACTCCAGACTATGAACTCCAATGTGAAGCAAAGTTAAATGACTAACTGACAGCTCATGATTCTGACAAGTACAGATTATTTATTACAAAGGTAATGACAGTACATAAATAAAAGATGTGGTGTTGAAAAGGAGAGAACACTTTTTTAGTGCATACAAACATCATTTGAATTTAGAAGAAAAACAATCACTGACAAAATTAATATCAGAATAAATAGTTTAAAACACTTAATAATATATAAGGAGTCTATAGAATTTTTACAGAGGCACACATCCCAACAAAAGGGCACTATCTAGCAAGGCACTCCCTTTTTACCTTTAATGAAAAGGCACAATTACAAACCAAAATGTGAAAAAAAATCTTTTTTTATGTGCATACATAATACTTGCAACAATTACTGTATGTATTATTGTCTCGCATTTACACGGACTATTAACATTTAGTTGAAAAGTGAAATGAAATTCTTAGCCTGGCCTTGAGTGGGTGGTGGTCATTATTATTAATGTCTCCCATATTTATATACATCCTAAATGCTGCTGTTACATTTTGCATCATAAAGCACTCCTCTATGAGCCTCTTATGCCCCGTACACACGGTCGGATTTTCCGACGGAAAATGTGTGATAGGACCTTGTTGTCGGAAATTCCGACCCTGTGTGGGCTCCATCACACATTTTCCATCGTATTTTCCGACCCACAAAGTTTGAGAGCAGGATATAAAATTTTCCGACAACAAAATTCATTGTCGGAAATTCCGATCGTGTGTACACAAATCCGACGCACAAAGTGTCACGCATGCTCAGAATAAATTAAGAGACGAAAGCTATTGGCTACTACCTCGTTTATAGTCCCGACGTACGTGTTTTACGTCACCGCGTTCAGAACGATCGGATTTTCCGACAACTTTGTGTGACCGTGTGTATGCAAGACAAGTTTGAGCCAACATCCGTCGGAAAAAATCCTAGGATGTTGTTGTCGGAATGTCCGAACAAAGTCCGACTGTGTGTACGGGGCATTAGAACAAGGTTCAGTATATTACCAGGAGCCTGACTTTAGGAAAGAATCCAACCAACTACTATTTTCTTGTCCTATTGAGAGTACTATTATTGCCTTGGGGGAGATCGCAGTTAGGGGGGGTCACAGAATTCAGACATCTAATAATCTATTGAAATGATTTTCAGATAGGCACACATGGAAAGGTTTTCTAGCTAGCAAAGATAATAGCAGGTATATTGTGTTGTCTAGGTAAGACTTGTACAAGTTTATAATGGCAGACAGGTTTATTTTAATTAAAAAAGCGCATGGAGGAATAAAACTGCTAATATGTGGAAACCTGATTTTTTTTTTCTTTTTGTTTATATTCTGACAGCACCTTTTTGGCCAAGCAGTACAATTAAGTGCAAAGTACACCTCTGCACTAATTTCCCCAAATAAGGCAAGAGTCATAATGCTAGAAAGTGAGAAAAACAATACTGGGTGTATAGACAGGTTTCTACTTTTTAAAATGAAAGCAGAGGCACGACTCAAATATGATATTTGCTCTTTTTTACATCAGCTAGAAAAAAAGAAGATCAAAGCCAATTATTTAAAGAGTAACTTTTGTTGAGGAAAAAAACATTCCCCTATGTACATTGCAGGGATTTTAACAAACTGTGTTGCAGATTGCTACCTTTTGTTATTCTGAAGCATACTTCCCAACTTTCTGAGATGGGAATGAGGGACACCTATTTGCAAAAGTATGTAGGCATTAGGACACACACCCCTGACATGCCCCCTTAAAGGAAAATTGTACAAAGAAATGATTGGTTTAACTCACAAGTGTTTTTTTTTTTTTTAACCAGGACTATTCCTTTATTCTGTTTTTGGAATTTACAAATGCAGCAATTTAGAAATTGGATGAAAGGTTTAGACAGTGGCGGCCTGTTCACGGGCGCCGCCCCCCCCCCCCCTCCATGCACCCGGCCCCTTTCAGGATGCCGGACGCATGAATTCCTATGGCGGGGGTGGTACTTTTTGAAGCACCTGATTAGAGCCAGAGGCTCTAATAGGCTTCAAAATAGGGTGGGCTCAGGTCGCAGAGAGTGCGCCCTGATCCCACCCAATTGTGTGACGATAGCGAATTAATTTTCGCTATTTTCACATTAACCTTCCTCCCCGCCAATCAGGAGGCAGGGCGTCAGACCTGTTTCCTGATTGGTCAAAGCGCCAGGCCACCCTATTGGATGCCTGGCACTTAGGAAGAGGAGCAGAAGGCTCAGAGACACAAGCTGGAGCGGAGGTCGCGGTAAGTGCCACAATGTCAGAGCCACACGCAGGGGGGATTGGGGGTGCTGCCAGAGCTGCGAGCCCCGCGAGTGGGGGGAGTCAGTGGGCACAGTGGCTGCATATGATGGGCACAAGTGGCTGCATTTGACGGGCACAAGTGGATGCATATGATGGGCACAAGTGGATGCATATGATGGGCACAATGGCTGCATATGATGGGCACAATGGCTGCATATGATGGGCACAAATGGCTGCAACTGACAGGCACAAGTGGCTGCATTTGATTGGCACAAGTGGCTGCATATGATGGGCACAATTGGCTGCATTTGACGGGCACAAGTGCCTGCATATGATGGGCACAAGTGGCTGCATTTGACGGGCACGAGTGACTGCATATGATGGGCACAAGTGGCTGCATTTGATGGGCGCAAGTAGCTGCATTTGATGGGCACAATAGCTGCATATGATGGGCACAGTAGCTGCATATGATGGGCACAATAGCTGCAATTGATGGGCACAATAGCTGCAATTGATGGGCACAGTGGCTGCATTTGATGGGCACAGTAAGGCTGCAATTGATGAGGGAGTTCAGTATTTTTCAGTTTGTTTGCGCCCCCCCCCAAAAAAAAAAATTTTTGAGCACCAGCCGCCACTGAGTTTAGCCCTTTAAAACACTTTTTGATAGATAGGCAGAGCAATAAATATACAACTATATAGATCTGAAGTATTACCTAATATATCCAAAACTTAAAAAAAAAAAGTTTTAGCAATAGATACATTTAAAATGGAGAACTAGCCATTTTAACATTTTTGTAGAAATAAACAGCTTAAAGCAGAGCTCCATCCAAAAGGGGAAGTTCTGCTTTAACCACTTGCCGACCGCCGCACGACGATGTACGTCGGCAAAGCGGCACGGGCAGGCAAAAGGGCTTACCTGTACGTCCCTGCCTGCCCGCGGGTGGGGGGTCCGATCGGACCCCCCCCCGGTGCCTGCGGCGGTCGGCAAATGTCCCCCGGCGATCGGTGGTGAGGGGGAGGCCATCCATTCGTGGCCCCCCCCTCGCGATCGCTCCCAGCCAATGGAATCATTTCCCTGCCTCTGTATTGTAAACAGAGGCAGAGGAAATGATGTCATCTCTCCTCGGCTCGGTATTTTCCGTTCCGGGCCGAGGAGAGAAGACTGAACTGTGAGTTACACAAACACACACACACAGTAGAACATGCCAGGCATACATTTCACCCCGATCCCCCCCCCCGATCGCCCCCCGATCACCCCCCCCCCCCTGTCACAAACTGACACCAAGCAGGTTTTTTTTTTTTTTTTTTTTTTTTTTCTGATTACTGTATTGGTGTCAGTTTGTGTCAGTTAGTGTGTTAGGGCAGTGAGTCTTAGGCCCCCTTTAGGTCTAGGGTACCCCCCTAACCCCCCTAATAAAGTTTTAACCCCTTGATCACCCCCTGTCACCAGTGTTGCTAAGCGATCATTTTTCTGATCGCTGTATTAGTGTCACTGGTGACGCTAGTTAGTGAGGTAAATATTTAGGTTCGCCGTCAGCGTTTTATAGCGACAGGGATCCCCCTATACTACCTAATAAATGTTTTAACCCCTTGATTGCCCCCTAGTTAACCCTTTCACCACTGATCACCGTATAACCGTTACGGTTGACGCTGGTTAGTTCGTTTATTTTTTATAGTGTCAGGGCACCCGCCGTTTATTACCGAATAAAGGTTTAGCCCCCCGATCGCCCGGCGGTGATATGCGTCGCCCCAGGCAGCGTCAGATTAGCGCCAGTACCGCTAACACCCACGCACGCAGCATACGCCTCCCTTAGTGGTATAGTATCTGTATGGATCAATATCTGATCCGATCAGATCTATACTAGCGTCCCCAGCAGTTTAGGGTTCCCAAAAACGCAGTGTTAGCGGGATCAGCCCAGATACCTGCTAGCACCTGCGTTTTGCCCCTCCGCCCGGCCCAGCCCAGCCCACCCAAGTGCAGTATCGATCGATCACTGTCACTTACAAGGCACTAAACGCATAACTGCAGCGTTCGCAGAGTCAGGCCTGATCCCTGCGATCGCTAACAGTTTTCTTGGTAGCGTTTTGGTGAACTGGCAAGCACCAGCCCCAGGCAGCGTCAGATTAGCGCCAGTACCGCTAACACCCACGCACGCAGCATACGCCTCCCTTAGTGGTATAGTATCTGAACGCATCAATATCTGATCCGATCAGATCTATACTAGCGTCCCCAGCAGTTTAGGGTTCCCAAAAACGCAGTGTTAGCGGGATCAGCCCAGATACCTGCTAGCACCTGCGTTTTGCCCCTCCGCCCGGCCCAGCCCAGCCCACCTAAGTGCAGTATCGATCGATCACTGTCACTTACAAAACACTAAACGCATAACTGCAGCGTTCGCAGAGTCAGGCCTGATCCCTGCGATCGCTAACAGTTTTTTTGGTAGCGTTTTGGTGAACTGGCAAGCACCAGCCCCAGGCAGCGTCAGATTAGCGCCAGTACCGCTGACACCCGCGCACGCAGCATACACCTCCCTTAGTGGTATAGTATCTGATCGCATCAATATCTGATCCGATCAGATCTATACTAGCGTCCCCAGCAGTTTAGGGTTCCCACAAACGCAGTGTTAGCGGGATCAGCCCAGATACCTGCTAGCACCTGCGTTTTGCCCCTCCGCCCGGCCCGGCCCGGCCCAGCCCACCCAAGTGCAGTATCGATCGATCACTGACACTTACAAAACACTAAACGCATAACTGCAGCGTTCGCAGAGTCAGGCCTGATCCCTGCGATCGCTAACAGTTTTTTTGGTAGCGTTTTGGTGAACTGGCAAGCGCCAGCGGCCTAGTACACCCCGGTCGTAGTCAAACCAGCACTGCAGTAACACTTGGTGACGTGGCGAGTCCCATAAGTGCAGTTCAAGCTGGTGAGGTGGCAAGCACAAGTAGTGTCCCGCTGCCACCAAAAAGACAAACACAGTCCCGTCGTGCCCATAGTGCCCTTCCTGCTGCATTCGCCAATCCTAATTGGGAACCCACCACTTCTGCAGCGCCCGTACTTCCCCCATTCACATCCCCAACCAAATGCAGTCGGCTGCATGAGAGGCATTTTTATGTCCTCCCGAGTACCCCTACCCAACGAACCCCCCCAAAAAAGATGTCGTGTCTGCAGCAAGCGCGGATATAGGCGTGACACCCACTATTATTGTCCCACCTGTCCTGACAATCCTGGTCTTTGCATTGGTGAATGTTTTGAATGCTACCATTCACTAGTTGACTATTAGCGTAGGGTACAGCATTGCACAGACTAGGCACACTTTCACAGGGTCTCCCAAGATGCCATCGCATTTTGAGAGACCCGAACCTGGAACCGGTTACAGTTATAAAAGTTAGTTACAAAAAAAAGTGAAAAAAAAAAAAAAACACAAACAAAAATATAAAATAAAAAAAAAATAGTTGGCGTTTTATTGTTCTCTCTCTCTCTATTCTCTCTCTATTGTTCTGCTCTTTTTTACTGTATTCTATTCTGCAATGTTTTATTGTTATTATGTTTTATCATGTTTGCTTTTCAGGTATGCAATTTTTTATACCTTACCGTTTACTGTGCTTTATTGTTAACCATTTTTTTGTCTTCAGGTACGCCATTCACGACTTTGAGTGGTTATACCAGAATGATGCCTGCAGGTTTAGGTATCATCTTGGTATCATTCTTTTCAGCCAGCGGTCAGCTTTCATGTAAAAGCAATCCTAGTGGCTAATTAGCCTCTAGACTGCTTTTACAAGCAGTCGGAGGGAATCCCCCCCCCCCCCAACGTCTTCCGTGTTTTTCTCTGGCTCTCCTGTCTCAACAGGGAACCTGAGAATGCAGCCGGTGATTCAGCCAGATGACCATAGAGCTGATCAGAGACCAGAGTGGCTCCAAACATCTCTATGGCCTAAGAAACCGGAAGCTACGAGCATTTTATGACTTAGATTTCGCCGGATGTAAACAGCGCCATTGGGAAATTGGGAAAGCATTTTATCACACCGATCTTGGCGTGGTCAGATGCTTTGAGGGCAGAGGAGAAATCTAGGGTCTAATAGACCCCAATTTTTGCAAAAAAGAGTACCTGTCACTACCTATTGCTATCATAGGGGATATTTACATTCCCTGAGATAACAATAAAAATGATTTAAAAAAAAAAAAAATGAAAGGAACAGTTTAAAAATAAGATAAAAAAATAATAATAATAAAGAAAAAAAAAAAAAAAAAAAAAAAAAAGCACCCCTGTCCCCCCTGCTCTCGCGCTAAGGTGAACGCAAGCGTTGGTCTGGCGTCAAATGTAAACAGCAATTGCACCATGCATGTGAGGTATCACCGCGAAGGCCAGATCGAGTGCAGTAATTTTTCCAGTAGACCTCCTCTGTAAATCTAAAGTGGTAACCTGTAAAGGCTTTTAAAGGCTTTTAAAAATGTATTTAGTTTGTCGCCACTGCACGTTTGTGCGCAATTTTAAAGCATGTCATGTTTGGTATCTATGTACTCGGCCTAAGATCATCTTTTTTATCTCATCAAACATTTGGGCAATATAGTGTGTTTTAGTGCATTAAAATGTAAAAAAGTGTGTTTTTTCCCCAAAAAATGCGTTTGAAAAATCGCTGCGCAAATACTGTGTGAAAAAAAAAAATGAAACACCCACCATTTTAATCTGTAGGGCATTTGCTTTAAAAAAAATATATAATGTTTGGGGGTTCAAAGTAATTTTCTTGCAAAAAAAAATTATTTTTTTATGTAAACAATAAGTGTCAGAAAGGGCTTTGTCTTCAAGTGGTTAGAAGAGTGGGTGATGTGTGACATAAGCTTCTAGATGTTGTGCATAAAATGCCAGGACAGTTCAAACCCCCCCCAAATGACCCCATTTTGGAAAGTAGACACCCCAAGCTATTTGCTGAGAGTCATGTTGAGTCCATGGAATAATTTATATTGTGACACAAGTTGCGGGAAAGAGACAATTTTTTATTTTTTTTATTTTTTTTTGCGCAAAGTTGTCACTAAATGATATATTGCTCAAACATGCCATGGGAATATGTGAAATTACACCCCAAAATACATTCTGCTGCTTCTCCTGAGTACGGGGATACCACATGTGTGAGACTTTTTGGGAGCCTAGCCGCGTACGGGACCCCGAAAACCAAGCACCGCCTTCAGGCTTTCTAAGGCCGTAAATTTTTGATTTCACTCTTCACCGCCTATCACAGTTTCGGGGGCCATGGAATGCCCAGGTGGCAAAAAAAAGCCCCAAATGACCCCATTTTGGAAAGTAGACACCCCAAGCTATTTGATGAGAGGTATAGTGAGTATTTTGCAGACCTCACTTTTTGTCACAAAGTTTTGAAAATTGAAAAAAGAAAAAAAAAATTTTTTTTTCTCGTCTTTCTTTATTTTCAAAAACAAATGAGAGCTGCAAAATACTCACCATGCCTCTCAGCAAATAGCTTGGGGTGTCTACTTTCCAAAATGGGGTCATTTGGGGGGGGTTTGTGCCACCTGGGCATTCCATGGCCTCCGAAACTGTGATAGGCAGTGAGGAGTAAAATCAAAAATGTACGCCCTTAGAAATCCTGAAGGCGGTGCTTGGTTTTCGGGGTCCCGTACGCGGCTAGGCTCCTAAAAAGTCCCACACATGTGGTATCCCCGTACTCAGGAGAAGCAGCTAAATGTATTTTGGGGTGCAATTCCACATATGCCCATGGCCTGTGTGAGCAATATATCATTTAGTGACAACTTTGTGCAAAAAAAAAAAAAAAAAAAAAAAAATTGTCACTTTCCCGCAACTTGTGTCAAAATATAAAACATTCCATGGACTCAACATGCCTCAAAGCAAATAGCTTGGGGTGTCTACTTTCCAAAATGGGGTCATTTGGGGGGGGTTTATGTCATCTGGGCATTTTATGGCCTTCAAAACCGTGATAGGTAGTGAGGAGTAAAATCAAAAATGTACGCCCTTAGAAATCCTGAAGGCGGTGCTTGGTTTTCGGGGCCCCGTACGCGGCTAGGCTCCCAAAAAGTCCCACACATGTGGTATCCCCGTACTCAGGAGAAGCAGCTAAATGTATTTTGGGGTGCAATTCCACATATGCCCATGGCCTGTGTGAGCAATATATCATTTAGTGACAACTTTTTGTAATTTTTTTTTTTTTTTTTTTTTTTTGTCATTATTCAATCACTTGGGACAAAAAAAATGAATATTCAATGGGCTCAACATGCCTCTCAGCAAATTCCTTGGGGTGTCTACTTTCCAAAATGGGGTCATTTGTGGGGGTTTTGTACTGCCCTGCCATTTTAGCACCTCAAGAATCGACATAGGCAGTCATAAATTAAAGGCTGTGTAAATTCCAGAAAATGTACCCTAGTTTGTAGACGCTATAACTTTTGCGCAAACCAATAAATATACACTTATCGACATTTTTTTTACCAAAGACATGTGGCCGAATACATTTTGGCCTAAATGTATGACTAAAATTGAGTTTATTGGATTTTTTTTAGAACAAAAAGTAGAAAATATCATTTTTTTTCAAAATTTTCGGTCTTTTTCCGTGTATAGCGCAAAAAATAAAAACGGCAGAGGTGATCAAATACCATCAAAAGAAAGCTCTATTTGTGGGAAGAAAAGGACGCAAATTTCGTTTGGGTACAGCATTGCATGACCGCGCAATTAGCAGTTAAAGCGACGCAGTGCCGAATTGTAAAAAGTGCTCTGGTCAGGAAGGGGGTAAATCCTTCCGGGGCTGAAGTGGTTAAGGACTGTCCCCCCGCTCCGCTTGAAGAATTGTCACATTTGAAAGGTACCCACTCCCACTTGCTCCCAGACCGCTTAGGCGATTGGAAGCAGAAATTCTCCCCCCCCTGCAGTCTTGTGGGACATGTGACAGGTCACAGAAGACTGCGGGACCATTCACAATGTGCAGCGCTTCTAGCGCATTCGCATTGGATTTAGGTCTGGACTTTGGCTGGGCCATTCTAACACATGGATATTCTTTGATCTGAACCATTCCATTGTAGCTCGGGCTGTATGTTTAGGGTCGTTGTCCCACTGCAAGGTGAACCTCGGCCCCAGTCCCAAGTCTTTTGCAGACTCTAACAGGTTTTCTTCTAAGATTGCCCTGTATTTGGCTCCATCCATCTTCCCATCATTTCTGACCACCTTTCCTGCAGTGTCCCTGCTGAAGAAAAGCATCCCCACAACATGATGCTCAGGGTGATGTGCACTGTTAGTTTTCCACCACACATAGCAATTTGCTTTTAGGCCAAAAAGTTACATTTTGGCCTCATCTGACCAGAGCACCTTCTTCCACATGTTTGCTGTGTCCCCCACATGGCTTCTAGAAAACTGCAAACAGATCTTCTTATGGCTTTCTTTCAACAATAGCTTTCTTCTTGCCACTCTTCCATAAAGGCCAGATTTGTGGAGTGCACGACTAATAGTTGTCCTGTGGACAGATTCTCCCACCTGAGCTGTGGGTCTCTGCAGCTCCTCCAGAGTTACCATGGGCCTCTTGGCTGCTTCTCTGATAAATGCTTTCCTTGCCTGTCAGTTTAGGTGGACGGCCATGTAGGTTTGCAGTTGTGCCATACTCTTTCCATTTTCGGATGATGGATTGAACAGTGCTCCGTGAGATGTTCAAAGCTTTGGATATTTTTTTATAACCTAACCCTGCTTTAAAACTTTTCCACAACTTTTTCCTTGGCCTGTCTGGTGTTTTCCTTGGCCTTCATGATGCTGTTTGTTCACTATGGTTCTCTAACAAACCTCTGTGGGCGTCACAGAACAGTTGTATTTATACTGAGATTAGATTACACACAGGTGGGCTCTATTTACTAGTTAGGTGACTTCTGAAGGCAATTGGTTCCACTAGATTTTAGTTAGGGGTATCTGAGTAAAGGGGGCTGAATACAAATGCACGTCACACTTTCAGATATTTATTTTTAAAAAATTTTAAAAACCATTTATCATTTTCCTTCCACTTCGCAATTATGTGCCACTTTGTGTTGGTCTATTGCATAAAATCTCAATAAAATACATTTACATTTTTGGCTGTAACATGACAAAATGTGGAACATTTCAAGGGGCGTGAATACTTTTTCGAGGCACTGTAAGTGGCTGTTTTTTAAAAGTCAGCAGCTACAGTTTTTGTAGCTGCTGACTCAATTTTTTTTTACAGGAGACTGGAGCTTCTCTTTAAAATGTATGTGTGGGTTTTCATTAGAAGGCAGCAAAAATAGATGAGAGGATTGGGGAATGCTTTTCTCTACCATTCCTATTTTTAGCACCTGATTTGCTATAGAATTGCATACACACTTTAAAGTGTAAGTGTAGGCATACAAAGCTGAAATACTTATGTGGGAATTTTCCCTGACTGACGAAAAAGTAAAAACTAGTCCTGTTTAACGGGTTATCTATATGAAAGACTAAACTATTTTTTTCGCCACTCAAAGCAATGCCGTTTGATCAAACTGCGCCTAACTACTGAAAGTGCAGCAGCTATACTGCTCTCATCCAATCAGCACGCTCCATTTTTTTTTGCTCAGATCCTTATTCAATACACTAAATACTGATTGGCTTACAAGGCTGTCCCTTCCTTTACCAGTCTGAAAGATTATATACAGGGGAATACAGAAGGCTGGTACAATACCAGGTTGAGGTACTATTTAAAATAAATTTAAAGGATAAGTTCACCTTTGGGAACATGGTACATGTTTAACCACATTTTAGAGTGGAACATGTAACAGTGCCCCCCCTCCCAGTGGCAGCAGTACAGGGAAAAGTTCCCCGTACTAGCTGTCACTGTTTGAAAACAGTGCGGCCGTATGGGCTCCACCCACATGGAGCCCCGCATGGCCTCAGTGATCTACTGATTGCTATTGCAATGCTTTACAGGCTCCTACTACAAAAAATAATATATGCACATTTTTTTACCTGCAAAAAATGTACATTATTTTTTTTTAAAAAGTGAACTTAAAATAACAATAGTGGTAGACTTTTATATCTGCCAAGGCTTACACTGTAACAAATGTAAATGATTCCTCACCCGTTCATTCCTTCTAACTTTTTATCAACTAGCTGTAGGAGCTGTTTACACACACATCTAGCTATATACATAATTTCAAACCAGGCAATTAGATGTAAGATTAACATCATTTCCATGGTGGTCGTTCTGTGATTGAACCTCTCCTAGCAGTTAGTCTTCCTGAGCAGCTTGCAGATCGAACATTGTTCTTTTCAGATGAGCTACAGCGACCCCTTGCACTGGGTGAGGGACCAGCCACAGAGGGGCATCCTCCAGAGTCAGAGTCACTGTCTGGTGGTTTCCAGAAGTTTCCTTTCATCTTCTGTGTCTCTAAAGATCTGCTTTCATTGTCATGAGGATGTACAGCTTTGAGTGGAATTTGTTTGGTATTTGGCTTGGAGTTCTGTGGCCATACCACTGGAGGTGGGCTCCAGAGCAGAGGACGAATCCTGAGGGTATCTTCTTTCTTTACCCATGGTGCTTCCCAACCACATTCTTCCACCTTTGGTCCAAACAGTGACTCATCACAATATGATGGTGAGCGGCTCTTTACCCTGAATAAGAGGGAAATATAATAAAAGACAAAAATACAGTACATTAGTGCTCATACTGATTGCCAACCCCATCTATAACTGTTGTTTCAGCATTCAACCTTTAAATATTATACCCATGCAAGCTGAATTATGAAATATTTGCCCTTCCCCTTTTTAACTTTACCCATTTTCTCTAGAGAAGGTGAACTTCTCCACTTCAAAGGCACTTTTCATTTTAACTGACCACCATTTAAAGAATCCTAATGGGTCATATTGAGATGGTTTGGCACAAGTGCACACAATGGGACTCCAGCTTCAGAGTAGATCCCCATAGGTACAGGCAGAGGGTAAGGTGCAGCAGGCTTTGGATTGTCTCTTAAAGTGGAATTTTAGTCAGAAAATGAATACCTGCTAGATCACTTCAGACTGGCACCTTTTGCAGGTACAGCTATGTAAAACGTTACAAATAAGTGTCTATACAGTTTAAATTCCAGTAATACACTGTCTCACCCTGCTCTGCAAATGCTCAGTTGCTCTCTGTCAAGGCTGGGCTCAGCTTTCCTTCTCTGAGCTGGCAGCTCAGCCGTCGGCTAATTGCCAGCTCCTATCTCTCCACAGTTACTCAGTGACTCACTGATATCCTGCTCATCAGTCCTGCCTACTTAAGCCGTCCAGTCCAGAGCAGCTCTGCCTTTGCCTTGGTCACATCACAAAAACTATCTCCTGTGATCCTGTTCAAGACTTGCTTTGCTGACACCCCTTCTGGCTCCAGATCCTGCTTGCTGTTCCACTACATTGATCCCTGACTTCTGGCTTGGCTGACTATCCTTTCCAGTTACTGAACTTTGGCTATGTTTTGACTATGTTTGTTCTTTTTACTTATTATTAAACAAGTGTGATTCAACTGTACTTCTGCCTCAGCCTGGTTTCATGATTTCTGACACTCTATTTTTAGGCACTGCTAAATTTGTAGAGGCTGACCTGCTGACAGCCTTAAATTATAATTAAACCCTCCTATCCTTTACATCCAAGGGAGTTGCTTCTGTCTGATCTGCAACTGCCATGGTGCTGCACATGTAATCAGTTACGACACTAGTCATTGATGGTTTGACAGTTTGGTTGAGGACACAAGCAAATGTGACAGTTAGAAATCCCAGCATTCCAGGAATGTAACTTTTTTTAAACAGATAAATCAAAGGGTTTGGTTCCTCTTTATGATTTACTTCTGTTCAGGGGCTCTGGGCTTCAGCAAAATGGCACCCTCCATCAAGAAGAAACAGGAGCAATGCTGGAGGTAATTTACAGCACACACAAATTTTGGTAGCATAATTATTAATGTGGAATGTATGTTCCTTGCTATAGAACATTATTTCTTATCAAGTTGTTAAAGCGGGGGTCCACCTATCGTTTTTTTTTTTTTTTTTAGTTCATTCACAAACTTTTCTTCTCAGCATTACATACTCACATATTGTGTGTAATATGTCCGCCTGTGTCAGATTTCGTCGGAAAGAATAACTTATATTATTCACTGCAGGCGGTTTCCATCTTCATTGTGGGCATTTGAAGCCCACAAGCATTTATTTCCTGGATGTGGTGAATGCTGTGCTCCCAGCATTCACCGCTTGTTCCTGCACATGCTCAGTGGAATCCTGGGAAGCCTGAGACTAGCTCCCAAGAGTCTGGGAGAGGCTAGAAACACGCCTACTCCCATGGGAGGAGAACCAAGAAGTGCAAAGAAGAATAGAAAAATAAAAAGGTAATTACGGCGATTTTAATTTTTTTAAACGGCATGTCAGCATCTAGGCAAGGAAGAGAATACATACAGATATTGTTCAAAATTTGGGTGGAACCCCGCTTTAAGGGTAAAGTTCTGCTTTAAACAGTCTTGCCTGTACTTGGAGCTTCAGAAGGTCAGACATCGACCAAAACCTGAAAATTGCTGCCCTTCAATTCCCTGA
This sequence comes from Lithobates clamitans, assembly GCA_037952925.1. NCBI lineage: Eukaryota > Metazoa > Chordata > Amphibia > Anura > Ranidae > Lithobates > Lithobates clamitans. Next base: position 3,565,742 of record JBBGZY010001350.1, read on the forward strand.
CTTCACCCATTACACAAACAGCAGATGAGAGCCCTGAGCCTCTGTTTCAGCAATGGCAGCTTCCATATTTCTATTCTGATCAGATCCTTTGAACTACTGCAGTTGAGGCCCTGTTGTTTTGAAACAGTTATAATGAGATGTACAGTACCTAGCTGTTGTCTAGGGAATGGGTTATTGATCTGGAGATGGTGTCCAGTAAAGTCTGAGTTATACTAAGCCATATTTGTCCCCCATTGTAGACATATATGTATTTTCTGCCTTCAACACTGGCCAGCTAATAGGTCAGTGCCAACAGCACTGATGATGTTCGGACTTTTTTTTTAGTAACTACCAGTAGCCTTTTTTTTCCTAAATCCTAAAAAGATAAATTCTTGTTATCACAATAATCCTTGCTCTATAGATGATTGAATTGAAGAGGAAATGCCTACCTGTAATATATTTTCTTACGGGGTGTCCCAGGTGGGGTGCAGCTAGTCCTGCTGATGGTATGACCTTTAGACTCCTTTTCCTCTTCTGGGCGCCATGAAAGTGATACCTGACCTGGAGAACCTGTGGTCCACTGAAGGGCTGGATCTACTTTGCCCCCAAAGCTGCCAAAGAGGGTCTCATCCACAAAAGAATTAGAAGCTTTAAATCTATACGCACTTCTAGTCTTTCTTGGAGGAAATGAGGTACTATGTCCCGTAATGGAGAGGTCCAGAGACATATCTACAGAAATCATAAAATCAAGCCAGAGGACCTAAAAATGGTACACAGAAGGTAAGAATTAGTATCACAATTCATAACCTCTAATAGGCCTGATTCAAAGTAATGTGTAATTCTGCACATTTTTCCTACACATGCACTATATTATTATGTAGCATAAAATACATTTCTACAAATTATCAGTCAAAATAATAGAATAAACTACATCAAATCAGAAACATTGTACCATGCCCAACGCCATTATCAAGTGTAAACAATTAGAATATAATAGATTACAACGTATTAGAATAAATTAAATATCCAAGGTTACAACATTGCAATCCCTTCACCTGAACACTTGTGTGTAAATTTATCAGCCTTTATTAAAATTGCAAATTGTCATATTTTTGAATGACTTAAAGTGTTACTAAACCCAGCAATATGAAAATAGTTCATCCCCCCCCCCCTCCACAGTGCCCACAGCTTATAAATATTTTTACATTAAAATACTGCCACTATATACCTTTTTGGATGATCTGTATATCAAGGTTACATGATAAACTGCACAGTTTTTTCAGTGCTGAGAGTTCAGGAAGGAGGAGATTTTCACTGCATGTATGATGTCAATATCATGTGATCTGGCTAGCTCTGAGAACAAGAAACTGTTCTCTCCAGCATAAAAAGACACAAATGAGCATGTGCAGGTCGGCTACTCTGCCTGTGTTAGCTGACTTTCCCCAGATAGACAATGCAGGAGGGGAGGGATCTATGCATACAGGATAAAACAGCCTTTTTACACAATGCAGAGGATTACCCCCTTAAGTTCCACAGTGAGTATAACAAACATGCTATGCTGCATATACAGACAAGTTTTACTGTTGTGGGTTTAGCAATACTATAAGCCACATGCACATGGCCATACAGTGTGCAGTGCCTGCATAATCATTTTCCCCGGACTTGCAGTTGCTGCATACAACAGCTCATTGAGATGAATTAGAAGATGTGTTCAGAGTATACATCCGTATGCATACAGGTGCAATACGCAACCTCTGGTGCATAACTGCGTGTAGCCATATCTTCTAAAAAGTGATTATGAAGGCCCTTAATGCTGTATAGCCCCTATAAGGCTGTGTGCATTCAGCCTCAAGCCAACCATAGACAGTTTGAATCTTGGACGGTTCAACAGGAACCGGCCGAGATTTGAACCATGTATGAGCAGGCTGAATATACCAAAGTTGATCGATCAGTCAACTTGGGTACAACCAGCCATATGATTATCGTTAGCGGCTGTTATAGCTACTAGCAATAATCACTGTGTTCTCTTGGCAGGCACAGCCTTCCGTGGTTGCAGCAAAAAAAATTTTCTCTGTCTATGGCCGACCTTTCCCTGGTTGCAGGAAAGAAATTCCCTCCATATATGGCCGGCCTTATTGTTATCCTCTTTTTTCTCTATATTTGAGTCTGACACTTTAATTTAAGTGTGTGGGGTTTGACATCTCCTGTCCTGTTAACTGACGGACTTCATGCAATAAGGCCAATTTACTAAAAAAGTTGAGAAACTTCACCTTTTGTAAATCAGCCTGTATTCAAACTGCTAAACATGCTTAACTGCATCAAATAACAGAGCCTTGTAACACTTTAAAGTGAGCCTGTATGTCCACAAAGTGTATAAACTGCCATTGCAGATACAGGGTGCCTGTAAGTACATGAGGCCTACTTAAAGTGGTTGTGAAGCCACTGTATCATAAACATCCCATCCCCTCTGTTAGTTAACATTATGTGTCCTAGTGTCTGTGCTGAAAAAATAAAAAAGACGATTTATACCTTATATCAGAGCATCTCCCGGCGCTCACGTGACTCCTCAGCTCTCTCCTCCCCCTGGCTGACAGCTATAGTGGGAGGGGCTAAGAACTCCTGCTGATGTCAGCTGGGGAGGAAAGGAGGAGAGAGCCGAGTAGTCATGTGAATGCCGAGAGACGCCCTGAGATAAGGTATATATCAGCTTTTTTTTCTTTCAGCACAGACACTAGGGCACATAACATTAGCTAACAGAGGGGATAGGATGTTTATAATACAGATATTAAAGCAGCAGGAAGGGAAGCAGAATGGCACAGACTAGCTGACAGGAAGGGAGAGGATGGGGGGAAAAGGACAGAGGAGGGCTCAGCAGCTATGATGAACCGTGGTCAGTTTACAGAAGAGAGGGCAGAACCAGGCAGGATCAGACAGGTTTTTTAGGTTAAACAAGGGGCCAAATTACACAGCACAAGCACTGTGCTGTTATACATGCTTCAAGGGAACAGGATCAATTTTTTTATTTTTTGGGGGTTACAAATGCTTTAAAGCGGAAGTCCGCCCACTGCTGCAAGAATTAAAAGCCAAAAGCTACACATACTGCAGCTGCTGGCTTTTAATAATAGGACACTTACCTGTCCTGGAGTCCAGCGATGTCGGCATTGTGGGTAAAGGAACCTGGCAGGGTAGCCTTACGGCTTTAAGCTTGGAACCCTACTGCGCATGCGCGAGGCTCTGCTCCTCTCTCCTAATGGCCCAGCAACAGGGGGAGAAGGGAGCTGACCGGAGACGTCAATAGCAGCAGCTGTGGCTCCCGGAAGTGGGGACAGGATACCTGTCATAGACAGGTATCCTGTCCCCCCCTCCCCCCCGAAAGGTGTCAAATGTGGCACCAGAGGGGGGGGGGGGACAAATGAGCGGAAGTTCCACTTTTGGGTGGAACTCCGCTTTAATATCAGTTTCTTTGTGTCTGTGAAAGACCCTGGATCCTAGAACTAGACTAATGTATATACAGGGGGTTGACTTCTCTTATCAAGTAGAATTTAAAGTGAACCTTGCACCAAAATACTAGGTTCACCTCTTAAACACTAGCCTTCCTCCAACGTCAAAACACCACAAATCACTTAAAAAAAAAAAAACTTGGGGAGAAAAGCTAATAGCAGTAAGTCACATTCAACTGGATATGTTTGTGTAATGTAGAGAATTTTTAATAGCTTATCCAAGCCATGTCTTCAGTTCTAAGGCCTCGCTCACACAGGGCTTACTAAAGCATACACCTGTGGAGCGCCGTGTTTGACCACAAAGGAATGCACAGCTATTCCATGCATTCCCATACAGGCAGTCCCATTCATGTTAATTTGGGTGCTGCTCCCAATCTGACATCCGTGCAGGTGCATGACCTTGAACACACATAGGGGCTGATTTGCTAAAATAGGAGAGTGCAAAATCTGGTGCAGTTCTTTATAGAAATAAATCAGCTTCCAGTTTTTTGTCAAAGCTTAACTGAACAAGCTGAAGTTGAAAGCCAATTGGCTACCATGCACAGCTGTACCAGATTTTGCATTCTCCAGTTTTAGTAAATCAACCTCACTGTCTGCATTCGGGGACATGCACCCACACATATGTCAGATTGGGAACAGCGCCTGTGTCTATGCTGTCGCTGCGTCCTGTCTGACATCAACAGGACTGCCTGCACAGGGATACACGGAGCACCTGCACATTCCCATGAATGTATAAGCATGGCCCTCCATGGGAATATGCTTTGGCATGCCCCGTGTGAAGGTGGCTTAATGAAAGTCAGGAAAATACTCTAGTATTCCTTATCCACACAAGCAGCACAGACACTGCAATCCAATAACTAAGGGATGCGTAGAGGTTGATTATTTTCCACATAGAATGCCATTTTAACATCTCTACCTTGGTGATCTGACAATTCACACCTTTAGCCACATATATTGAGGAATAAATGCCTCTATGGGGCTCACTTTGCAAGAGAATTTTAATTTGGCTTAGTGAATGTGGTAAAAAGAAAAAAAAGTAACAGCATTTTTGCTTGCATGTGATTGGATGATGGAAATCACCAAAGCTTTCCTAGGGTCTTCGGTCTGGTCATGTGTCTCTTCCTCCAGTGGTGGCATGGTGCAGAGTATGAAACTCATTAGTGATGAGCTCGGGCATGTTTGGATCCTGGTCTGAACTCATGTAGGCAAGCCTGTCAGGAAGCTGTCACCTGTCTAAGGCCAAGAAATTTCTCTCTATGCATGAATACAGAGGGCATGTAGCTGTATGGCGGGTTATGCCATGGCCATAGATGATTGGCCCACATGTGTTTTTGATGCAATCCCATTGAAGTCTATGGAACCAAAAACGTACCGTGCTGCATGTAAAAAAGTCCCAGCACATTTCTAAAAAACGCATTGCAGGAAATTGCAAAGATGTAAGCAAGACCCATAGGAAACAAGGCTAAATGGTTTGTAGTGTGTTTTTGTGGATCTGAAACCCACTAAAGAAAAAAGCACACGGACTAAAGCTGGCTGACAATCCGATCGTGTGCGGGCTTCCCCGGACTTTCAGCGGACTTTTCCAGCCTCAAATCTGACGGACTTTAGATTTGAAACATGCTTCAAATCTTTACGTCGTAACTACGCCGGACCCAGAAATCCGCTTGTCTGTATGCTAGTCCGACGGGCAAAAACGCACGCTAAGGCAGCTATTGGCTACTGGCTATCAACTTCCTTATTTTAGTCCGGTGTACGTCATCACGTACGAATCCGTCAGATTTTTGTGTGATCGTATGTAGGCAAGTCTGCTCGTAAGAAAGTCTGCCGCAAGTCCGCCAAAAGTCTGTCGAAAGTCTGTTGGACAGGCTGTCGGACTTTTGTAGACGAAAAGTCCGACCGTGTGTACGCGACAATTTAGGAGAGGAGCTGAAGAGCAGAAAAAACACTGAACACTCCTAATCGCATCTAAAAGCTAGATGCGTCATGTAAATGCATTTCAATGGCAAGAATAAATTACCACTTCAATACTGGGCCATTTTATCCCCCTTCCTACCCAGGCCAATTTTCAGCATTTAGCACTGTTGCATAAGTAATTTTACTTCTTCACTGATGTGCGCTGATGAGGCTGCACTGATGGACACCGATGATTAGTGCCCTGATTATCAGTGTAAACAGTGTGCTGACAGGCTTGCCGGTTATCGGTACTCATTTCCTCACGCAGACACAACATGCAAGGAAAGGACTGCCGATAACTGGCAAGTCTGTTTACATGTGATCAGCTGGGATTGGACGCAGCTGATCACATGGTAAAGGGCCGCTGTGATTAGCCCTTTACACCAATCTGTGTTCAGCTGTGTCTGAATTACACAGCGATCACAGGGCATGCCCGATGAGCGAGGGGTTCTGGGAGGACATCTATGGACGCCCTCCTAGAACTATAGTACTGCGTTGTAACCATCTTTTGGCTATAGCGCAGTAATAAAGTGGTTCTAAAAGCAAAAGTTTTTTTTTTACCTCTATGCATTCTATCCACGAGGGTAAAAACCTTCTGCATGCAGCTTCCCCCCAGACACCCCCCTCCCAATACTTACTCAAGCCCGATCATGATCTAGTGATGTGCATGAGAGCTGCTGCTCTCCTGGATCTCTGTCTCCTCATTGGCTGAGACACATCAGCGAAAGCCATTGGCTCCTACTGCTGTCAATCACAGCCAGGGAGGAGGACTGAGCCACGCTCTGTGAGTCCCATAGACCTACAGAGGTGGATAGGGAGCGAGCAGGCTTGAGTGCAAGCGGCTTGCTATGGGGGCACTTGGGAAGGGGGAGGAGTCAGGAGCGCCACCGGGGGACCTGAGAAGAGGAGGATCAGTACTGCTCTGTGCAAAACCATTGCACAGAGCACGTAAGTATAACATGTTTGTTATTTTTTAAAAATACAATTTGTAGGTTTATTATGGGGTAAGTAGAGTCCCGAGCTGCGACTGGGGTAGGTAGAGTCCCGAGCCGCGACTGGGGTAGGTAGAGTCCCGAGCCGCGACTGGGGTAGGTAGAGTCCCGAGCCGCGACTGGGGTAGGTAGAGTCCCGAGCCGCGACTGGGGTAGGTAGAGTCCCGAGCCGCGACTGGGGTAGGTAGAGTCCCGAGCCGCGACTGGGGTAGGTAGAGTCCCGAGCCGCGACTGGGGTAGGTAGAGTCCCGAGCCGCGACTGGGGTAGGTAGAGTCCCGAGCCGCGACTGGGGTAGGTAGAGTCCCGAGCCGCGACTGGGGTAGGTAGAGTCCCGAGCCGCGACTGGGGTAGGTAGAGTCCCGAGCCGCGACTGGGGTAGGTAGAGTCCCGAGCCGCGACTGGGGTAGGTAGAGTCCCGAGCCGCGACTGGGGTAGGTAGAGTCCCGAGCCGCGACTGGGGTAGGTAGAGTCCTGAGCTGGGATAGGAGTAGGTAGAGTCCTGAGCTGGGATAGGAGTAGGTAGAGTCCTGAGCTGGGATAGGAGTAGGTAGAGTCCTGAGCTGGGATTGGAGTAGGTAGAGTCCTGAGCTGGGATTGGAGTAGGTAGAGTCCTGAGCTGGGATTGGAGTAGGTAGAGTCCTGAGCTGGGATTGGAGTAGGTAGAGTCCTGAGCTGGGATTGGAGTAGGTAGAGTCCTGAGCTGGGATTGGAGTAGGTAGAGTCCTGAGCTGGGATTGGAGTAGGTAGAGTCCTGAGCTGGGATTGGAGTAGGTAGAGTCCTGAGCTGGGATTGGAGTAGGTAGAGTCCTGAGCTGGGATTGGAGTAGGTAGAGTCCTGAGCTGGGATTGGAGTAGGTAGAGTCCTGAGCTGGGATTGGAGTAGGTAGAGTCCTGAGCTATGTGTAAGCTCTGACTAGAGCTCACACAGAGATGTCCCTCTTCCCTCCCAGCAGCTTCATGGCCAGACAGGGCAGTGAAGGGTTTACAGCTAAAGAGGGGCACTAAAGTCAACGTGTTTCTTCCCTGCATTGACCACACACAGGCTCACTGCTAAGTTGCCCATTGAGATGTCAAGTCTCAGAGAGAGAGCAGAGGCCTGCTAAGGTGGAGCCCTTCTGTACCTTTCCTGAATAGAGGTGCAGTGTTGGTAGTGGGAGGTGAGTACAGGAGAGGAATGGAGGGGAGGACCTTGGGGGGTGCCCGGATAACTAAACAATCATCTGTCCCAGCACCTAGAACCCACTAATGTTACCTTCCAGCTCAGCTCCGGGCTCCCATGGTGATAACATAAACACCTCCCGCCCGGCACCGCCCAATCACCCCGGGAGGGTCCGACTCCCAGCCTCTCCTATCCTAATACACACTCAGCAACTCCGAGACCCCCCGTGACCCGGCTCTTATTATCCTCGCTCAGCTTCGGGCTGCCATTAGGAAAATGAGAGCCAGACACCATAGCTAGAGAGAACGGAAGAAATAACCGCCCCCCGTGTTCTGAGCCCAATGGCACAGTCCGGGAAGTCAGTCACATCATCACTTCCGGGTGCAGGGGAAACACGTGTGGGACCTGTAGTCGGGGATCGTGTGGGACCTGCCAGGGCTGATCGCTGAATAGTACAACTGTAGGCATGGCTCAGAAGAAGAGGAAGGGGCACCGGGCACGGAAACCGGCTAAAGACCGAGGAGGAGAGGACAGCGACACCGGGGAGTTTGATGTCACCGCTGGGGTCCCCGAACAGGATGAAGTGGTGAGAGCCTGAAATGAGGAAGAACGATCACCCCATAGACGTGTTCACCTGGGAACTCAGGGAACCGTCAACAACCCAGACAGGGAATATAGGAAATCTATGCTTTTTCAGCTATTTTGTTTGGTCTTTCTTTTTGGATCTCGTAAAAAAGAGTTAAAAGGCCTTTAAGTTTGTTTTAGGCCTCTTGCACGTGATACTCCTGTTTGAGCAGCTACTCTTTCAGATGGTTTTTTTTTTGGATGTCTTTGCGCGTATTTACACGCATTTTGTGCATTTTTGTGCAAGTGCGCGAAAACTTATTCTTGCGTTCTGCACAATATGTTAATGGTTATTTGCGCGCATGAGGTGTAAATTAATGACCAAAAAAGCAGATTTTTCTACGTTTTTTTTTTTTCTAAAGAATGCACAACGCCTGTTTACACGCCTGTGTGCATAAACACATTATAATAATGGGGATGTACTAAACTGCATATTGTGATGATTGGATTATTGACTACAATACTGAGAACTCTCACTAGATGTCAGTGTGCTTTATACACATATATATGGTAATGGCACAGTTTTTATTATCAATATATGTTATTCTTTCCTGCAGTGCTTGATACAATGTTGCAAGAAGCAGCTGTTAATGTTTAAGGGTCGGTTCACACTAGGACGACTTGTCAGGCGACTTAGTCGCCTGACAAGTAGCGTCCCATTCTGTACAATGGAACCGTTCTACGTCGCTCCGACTTAGAAAAAGGTTCCTGTACTACTTTGGGGCGACTTAAGGCGACTTGCATACACTTCTATATAGAAGTCGTTTTGCAAGTCGCCGCCCCTGTTGTGTCCAGGTCGCCTGAGGCAGTCGCGCTGCCTCAGTGTGAACCGACACTAACTGTTCACTTACTAATTAAAAAAAATTACATTTGACCTGTTTTTGATGGGAATATGGGTAGAATTATTATTTCTCATGGGGTTTATGGGAGGAATATCATGTTGACACCTGACAGTGAACATATTTAACCCATTACTGATAACATGCATATAATTATTTATTTTTCTACATGGGGATTATGGGTGGAATATTGTAGTTAAACATACATAGCAACATATTTAACTTATATGCAAATTCTTAAAAGAAGTAAGTTAAATATGTTCCTATGTATGTTTAACTACAATATTCCACCCATAATCCCCATGTGGAAAAATAATTATATGCATATTTTTATCAGAAATTGGTTAAATATGTTCCTATGTATGTTTAAGTATGATATTCCACCCATAATCCCCATGTAGAAAAATAAATAATTATATGCATGTTATCAGTAATGGGTTAATATGTTCATTGTCAGGTGTCAACATGATATTCCTCCCATAAACCCCATGAGAAATAATAATTCTACCCATATTCCCATCAAAAACAAGTCAAATGTAATTTTCCCATTAGCAAGTGAACAGTTAAATATTAGCAACTGCTTCTTGCAACATTGTATCAAGCACTGCAGGAAAGAATAACATATTTTGAAAAACAACAGAGTCATTGCCATATATATGTGTATAAAGTACACTGACATCTAAGTGAGGGTTCTCAGTTTTGCAGCCAATAATCCAATCATCCAAATATGCAGTTTAGTATGTCCCCAATAATGGGCTTTATTTTATCTCAGTAAAAAAAAAAAAAAAGCTGTACTGAGCTTTTTCAAGCTCCAGTGTGCAAGAGGCCTTACTGTTTGAGTCTTGTAGAGGAGAGTTCCCTTCACTTCCTGCAGAAAAGAGGGGGAACTTTGTGCTTACTGAGTTCTCACCAGGAATGTTCAGACACCTGTCCATACCCACTTGATTTATCCTGCCAGGAATCTGTCAAAGCGGACAGCCAATCATAGGCTGCAGAGGCAGGCCTCTCCCTTCAGCTGTGCCTATACAAACAGCTGGTCGGCATGCTTGAACTGCCTATGATTTAGTGTCTACTTTGACAGCTTCCTGGCAGGAAAGCTTAGGTGGGCTTGGATCCATGTCTGAACACTTCTTAGCTCATCCCTAGGTTACCAGAAGGGGTGTCTCAAATAATAAAAACATTCCTTCTCTTCTGGAGACAGCTTTGGCCAAATCACAGTAACATATATAATATGCGCTAATCCATTACAGTGCCATTCAACACTCTTAAAACAAGGCTTTCTCTGATTTGATGAGATGAAGATGACATCATGATATCCACCGCATCCATTCAGAGAACATCTTGCATTCGTTCAATAATACAAGGCGTTCTCTTAATGGCGGCAGTGCCAAGCGAGTAGGGCAGCCACTCAGCACTGGACTCAGAAGATTGCTGCTATCACCATAGTAGTGGCAGCTACTGCAGTGATTTGCAGCTTCGACAGGGATCAGTCAGGTATGAGGAATGCATCCAAGGTGGACCAATGTTACTCTGTAATAAGAATCATACCTAGAGTTTTAACTTCATATATTGGCCATAGGACTGAAATGCAGGTGTTAAGCTTACCCAAGCTTTGTCATGAGACTCGATTTCTATATTCCTTGTTGTCTCATGCCATGTAATGCTTCCTGCCATAGGAATAGGTCTTAAAGAGGAACTGCAGTCTGCCAAATATGCTGCAGAAATCTCCCTCCACTAAGTCTGGCTGCATCTATTTTAACTGTGGGCAGCTGAAGCTGCTGCCTTTTCACTTCCTGGATTTACAGAGAGGCATACCTCCAACTCTGCAGCTCTCATTGGCCCTCTTATGACTCATCCCCCTCCCTTCCTTGCAAACTCTCACAAGCATGATGTCATAAGCCTAGGCTAATGACTAGACAAGAAACAGGAAGTGGGCTGTATAAGGTATTTACTGTCAGAAAAAAAATGTTTTACTATCCAAAATTAAAACAACAAGGGCAGAAGATTTAATAGATGGAAAGTTGAAAAAATGACTGAAGGTCCACTTTAAGGCTTGTTTGGGGGTACGGAGTGCTGTTGTCACTACAGAGAAGTACTCAGATTTGCACATTTAGATGCCTTGGGTTTTTGTGGTCCTATTGTGCACAAGACAATGTTTCGAAAAGGTATTAGGAAGCGGTGTCGGCTGCCTTTTTTATTTTAAACTTTTGGTTTGCTTTTAAAGTGGTTGTAAAGGCTGAAGGTGTGTGTGTTTTTTGTTTTTTTTTTGTTTTTGTTTTTGTTTTACCTTCATGCATTCTTGCATTCTATGCATGAAGGTAAAAACCTTCTGTGTAGCTGCCCTGCTAATACTTACCTGAGCCCCATCTCAGTACAGCAATGTGCATGAGGGCAGCGGCTCTCCCAGGTCTCTGCCTCCTCATTGGCTCAGACACAGCAACAGGAGCCTTTGGCTCCTGCTGCTGTCAATCACAGCCAGTGAGGAGGGGGTGGGGCCGAGTTGCACTCTGTGAGTGCACCCATAGCAAGTGACTTGCCATGGGGGCAGTTGGCAAGGGGGAGGGTCCAGGAGTGCCGGCGGAGGACCTGAGAAGAGGAGGATTGGGACTGCTCTGTGCAAAACCACTGCACAGAGCAGGTAAGTATAACATGTTAATTATTAGCTTAAAAAAAAAAAGTGCGAGCCTTTACTAGAACTTTAAGGCCTCATTTACACGGACGGTAAGAACAGATGGTTCTCAATTAAGATTAAGACCCACCTTAATCTTATCATACAGCCAGAGTGCGCTGTGCACATGCTGTAGGGCTTTGCGTCATGGCAGCAGGAAATGTAACATGGCTTGTTGAGTTGACCAGCTGCACCATTCAAGCAACAGAGTCCCAAAGGTGCTCATTCAAGCAACAGGGTCACACAGCACCTGTGAGCCAAACCCTTGGCCTGTGTTTGTGGTGTATTAGTTCCTTTAAGAATTGCATTTCAGCAAAGAAAGAAAAAAAACAGGCATACAGGAGGCTGCAGGATCGCCTCCTGAACACTTCAAAGTAGCTGCTTAGCTGTCCTGTGAAATGCAATTGACAGCGAATCACTTTTTAGACATCCCATGTGTGCATTTAGCCTCAGGGTTGGAGCACTGACGGGTGGGGTTAAAATATTTTTAAGCTGTTGTCTTTAGTCTCTAGAGATGTTTTATTAGGCCCCTTTTTCCCTGGGAGGCCCCCGTTCTGATCAGCATGGGATCCTCTCACAGATCCCATGCTAATCAGGGCAGAGCCTGCTCTGCTCTTTGGGCGGTTGGGTGTAAATGGACAGTGGAGTTTACACCCAACTATCTTTTCCAATCTGCCCACATGGAGGAGAATGGGACCTCTTCGGTTTATTTTTAGCAGATCAAAGGTAGGTGGGTGTAAACAGACACAAGTCCATTTAAACCCACCAGTCCATAGGGATGAATAGTCAGTCTAAAAAACTGACAGGGGCGTTATGTAAAAGGGGCCTTAATGTTTATCTTCACAATTTTACTTTAAATTTACATTTTAAGAGATTAAATAAAAAATGAAATCTTTTCAATGTATTGTGTTTTTTTTTTCTTTTCCCCCCTCCATAAAGCACCTCCCATCGTTCCCCACCGCAGATGGTGGTTCGGATACAGAATTGGACACTAGGCAACTGGTCCGAGCACAGAACAAAAAGAAAAAGAAGTCAGGAGGGTTTCAATCAATGGGTATGTTTTTTGTCTGTTGTGTTAAAAAAACAAACTGCTAGGACATAACTAAGCTTAAAGCGGAGTTCCACCCAAAAGTGGAACTTCTGCTCATTTATCTCATCACCCACCGGTGCCACATTTGGCACCTTTCGGGGGGGGGGGGGGCTGGGGCTGGGGGGAGTGGATACCTTTGACAGGTATCCTGTCCCCACTTCCGGGAGTCCGGGCTGCAGCAAATTACGTCTAAGCTTGGCTCCCTCCTCCTTTCCCTGCCACCGGGCCAGTGGGAGAGCGCAGCGGTCCCTTGTGCATGCACAGTAGCCGTAATGCTACACTACCAGGTTCTCTTACCCACAATGGTGGCGGCAGCACCCGACAGCTGATAGAAACATCAGCTGCGTTGCCGACATCGCTGGACTCCAGGACAGCTAAGTGTCCTATTATTAAAAGTCAGCAGCTGCAGTATGTGTCGCTGCTGGCCTTTAATTTTTGCAATGGTGGGCGGACCTCCGCTTTAAAGAGGTTCTCCACTCTGTAAAAAAAAAATAAGTCAACAGCTAAAAAATCTTGTAGCTGCTGACTTTTAAAACAAAACACTTACCTGTCCAGGAAATCAGCGTTGTCCTCACTCGGGCTTGTTAATAACTAGCCTTCGGGTTCCCTGTGCTGGCATCTTAAATGCGGGCAGCTGGCTTTGCGGCTTCACAGCTGGCATCCCACTGTATGCGAGAGCCGCGCTGCACTTTGTGAATGGTCCTGCAATCTTTTGGGACTTGAGACGTGGGAGAGGGGAAGAGGTGAACTTCCACCCAGATCCTCCAGGCAAAACTAGGTACCCACTCCCTCCCTAAAACAATGATCAGCCGGGGGATGGGGGGATTATAACTTTAATAATCTTTAATAATCTTACTCTTTAATCTATAATCTTAATCTTAATCTATAATCTTTAATAATCAATGTGTTTTTTGTTTTTGTTTTTTTTTAGATTTTTTTTCTTTCTTTTTTTTTTTTTTTTTATTTTTTAGATATACATGAGACATACATACATAAGAAACAGTGATCACCTTCATATAAGGTGGACAGAGCATGGACAGACTCTTATGCCATTTTAAAGGAGAAGTATGGGTTTGTTTTTTTTTCCCATAATGCTGCACCTGTCCCCCGGCATGTCTGCACTGAGAACCGAGCCATCGAACACCGCCGATGGCTCAGTTCTCACAGATTCCCCAGAGGAGTGCTGCTGCCTGTCAATCAGCAGCTCTGCTCCTCCGCGCTCACTGGAGTGCTGAGCTTGAGACTGCCATCAGTCCAGGCACCTGGCGGATCCAGACTTCCAGAGTCGGGATGACGCGGTGCCTGGACTGATCTTGGTGACGTCAGTAGAGAGCAGACTTCAGACCGCTCTCTACTGAAAACTAGTTACAGAAGTGCAAAACAAATTGAACTCCTGTGACTGTTAGCAGAAGGCCCAGCCAAGCAAGCCCAGGCTGGACTTCTCCTTTAATTGTACCCATTTACATTAGTAAATAATACATCACAGAGAAAATGTGTTTGCCCATTTAACTTGACATAAATGAAAGACCTTTCAGTTGCTTTCAGTTTTGTAGAAAATATTTGTAATTCTTGACATTTCCTTTACGTTTGCTCACCAGGTCTTAGTTATCCTGTCTTTAAGGGTGTGATGAAGAAAGGTTACAAGGTTCCAACACCAATTCAAAGAAAGGTGAGGCTATTAGAGCTTGACTTCTTAGAACACGTCATGGCATGTTGGTTTCTGTATTGAACTTGTATCGCTGCAGAGATGTAATGTCTCTATCTCATCTTCATACTAGGTAGTACCCGTCATTCTGGATGGCAAGGATGTGGTAGCTATGGCACGAACTGGCAGTGGTAAAACTGCTTGTTTCCTCATCCCGATGTTTGAGAAGCTGAAGGCTCACAGTGCACAAACTGGAGTCCGTGGACTTATTTTATCACCTACCAGAGAACTTGCCCTGCAGACTCTGAAGTTCACCAAAGAGGTACAAGGCCTGAGCACACTGCTTTTTTTATGGTTCTTAATTGCTTGTTCTGACTATTACCTCTTCATTGTTGTGAACATTTTCTTTTTCCATTTTATAATAGTAACGTTATTAATGGTTTTCTGTTACAGCTTGGAAAATTTACTGGTTTGAAGACTGCGCTTATTTTGGGTGGGGACAAGTAAGTTTTGCAACATTATATCTTACTGAATGCCAGAAGAGACATTTTAACCTTTTCCTGCCAGTGATGAAGGTCTTACGTCGCTGGCAACAGCGCAGTGTAAACAGACTCCAGGCGGTGTTAGCCACTATGACTTTGTTTACATATTTTCAGCCAACTGTTGGCTTTATTATATAGTGAATTCAGGCTGCTTTATAATCCCTTGTAGGTGTTGGGCCCAGATCACTCTCTGGTATCCTACCTGCTCTAATGCCCCCCCTCCTCGGTTGTCGGGACATCCATAGCAGAGGAAAACAGAGGACAGTTAGCAAACATTTGTAGGACAAGGTTCCCAGAAATTCTGGTTTAATTCAAACCCGTGCTGCCTGGCTCAGGGGTAAGGCTAATCAAGCATGATTTGTGCTTGGTTGGTTTCAGAGGAGTGCAGAGTTAACAGGGGTCTGAAAGACCCCTGATGTCTCCCTAAAGAGATGTCGTAACCTATATTGCGCTATTACATTGTGGACTTATCAGCCGATCGGCTCTCCCTGTCAGCATGAACCGAGGAAAGCCTTTTACCGGGACTTCATGGCTCACGCGATGATCAGCTGTGATTGATCATGTGGTAAGAAGCCTCTGTCTGGCTTCATACCATGATCGGAGTTGTGGTGTGTCAGACTGACACACAGCACCCCTGATCGCCGCGCTGCGGGCACACGCCGGCTCTGTTATCCTGATCATGTCATATGATGTCCGGTCAGGATAACGCAACCACCTTGCCGCTGTCATTTTGCTATACGGCGGGTGGAAGGTGGTTTAATTAGACAAGCTGAAGTTAGAAGCTGATTGGCTATCATGCACTGCTGCTCCAGATTTTGCACTCTCCAGTTTTATTAAATTAACCCCATTGTGTCTGCTTTTAGGCAGGATATTTAGTTTTAAATGTTTAACATTACTGACTGATTCCATTTAACAGATTAATAATGTCCTTGTAAGAATTTATCTCTAGTACACAGTATATTGATGTATCTTTTCCTGTAGGATGGAAGATCAGTTTGCTGCTCTACATGAAAACCCTGATATGTGAGTAATATTTGTCGTTCTTTATGTCTTCTGTTCCTCAAACACCACTGGGGACTAACTGTGCTTGTAAATGATTTTTGAATACCTCAAAACATTTTTTTTATTTAGAATCATTGCTACCCCTGGCCGTCTGATGCACGTGTCAGTAGAGATGAATCTGAAGTTACGCAGTGTTGAGTATGTGGTCTTTGATGAAGCAGACAGGTAAGCAGCTGTTTGTGTACTACAGATAACCTGCACTTCATGTCAGTTGCTCACTGCGTTTTTCTTTATTCTTTTGTTTTTTCTTTATTATACTTTTCAAAGACTCTTTGAAATGGGGTTTGCTGAGCAGCTGCAGGAGATCATTGCCCGTCTTCCAGAAACTCGCCAAACCTTGCTTTTCTCAGCCACTCTTCCCAAGATGCTGCTAGAATTTGCCCGCGCAGGTAAGATGGATACATCCACTGCAATAAGACAAAAACATTGATTGTTTATCTAAGGACACAGGAGATCTGTGAAGTGTAAGCCTAGTCTATAGATGGTTGGCTTTTTGAGTATATTGCTTTTCCCATCTGAACTATACACCTAATTTAAAGTGGTTGTAAACCCCATTCTTGAAATTTTAACTAAGCACATACAGTATATCTGCAGTGTTTACTTATCTCCCTCCAAAGCTCCAAGTGTTTCTCTCTGGTGCTTCATTCCTATGTTATCAGCATGAGTCACTTCTGAGAAGTTTTCCTGAAACATGGGATACATTTGTGAGGGGGAGGGAGCTCAGCACACAGCTTGTCTATTCAGAATACAGCTCTGTATCCATCTTTTACTCCTGTTGGCTGTGTGGAGGGGGGTGCCTTTCCTACAATCGGCTCTCCGCCCCCTCCTCTCTGCTTCTCACAGATGCATAATGATTTTGACTCGATTCTGCTCTTTGGAAGGGGTGTACTGAAGAGAAGAAATTAAACCTATGTAGGAGGATTTTTTTTCATCTCTGTGTATCATCTGAGGCCAGTCACTTCGCTGGGTATATGAGAGAGGGTTTACAACCACTTTAAGGAAGCAATCCATAGACTAAACATAAGAGGATGGACACCCTATGAAAAAGTGTAGCTCTGAAAATAGCCAGAAATGGCAGGAAGTTAAAAGTCCTTTTAAAGTTCACACCTCTTTGCCTTAGGTAAAAGCTGGGTAGGTACAGTGAGGTGAAAAAAGTATTTGATCCCCTGCTGATTTTGTACGTTTGGCAACTGACAAATGATCAGTATATAATTTAAATGGTAGGTTTATTTTAACAGTGAGAGAATAACAACAAAAATATCCAGAAAAACGCATTTCAAAAAAGTTATAAATTCTTTTGCGCTTTAAAGAGTGAAAAAATATTTGATCCCCTATCAATCAGCAAGATTTGTCTCCCAGGTGTCTTCTATACAGGTAACAAGCTGAGATTAGGAGCACTCTCTTAAAGGGAGTGCTCCTTATCTCAGCTTGTTACCTGTATAAAAGACACCTGTCTACAGGAGCAATCAGATTACAATCTCTCCACCATGGCCAAGACCAAAGAGCTGTCCAAGGATGTCAGAGACAAGATTGTAGACAAGGCTGGAATGGGCTACAAGACCATCACCAAGCAGCTTGGTGAGAGGGTGACAACAGTTGGTGCGATTATTCGTAAATGGAAGAAACACAAAATAATTGTCAATCTACCTCTGTCTGGGGCTCCATCCCAGATCTCACCGACATGAGAACGGTGAAGAATCAGCCCAGAACTACACGGGACAATCTTGTCAATGATCTCAAGGCAGCTGGGACCATAGTCACCAAGAAAACAATTGGTAACACACTACGTTGCGAAGGACCGAAATCCTGCAGCGCCCGCAAGGTCCACCTGCTCAAGAAAGCACGTGTACAGGCCCGTCTGAAGTTTTCTAATGAACATCTGAATGATTCAGAGGAGAACTGGGTGAAAGTGTTATGGTAAGATAAGACCAAAATTGAGGTCTTTGGCATCAACTCAACTTGCTGTGTTTGGAGGAGGAGGAATGCTGCCTATGACTCCAAGAACCCCATAGCCGCTGTCAAACATGGAGGTGGAAACATTATGCTTTGGGGGTGTTTTTCTGCTAAGGGGACAGGACAACTTCACCGCATCAAAGGGATGATGGACGGGCTATGTACCGTTTAATTTTGGGCGAGAACCTCCTTCCCTCAGCCAGGGCTTTGAAAATGGGTAGTAAATGGGTATTCCAGCATGACAATGACCCAAAACACACAGCCAAGGCAACAAAGGAGTGGCTCAAGAAGAAGCACATTAAGGTTCTGGAGGTCTCCAGACCTTATTCCCATAGAAAATATGTAGAGGGGAGCTGAAGGTTCGAGTTACCAAACGTCAGCCTCGAAACCTTATTTACCTGGAGAGGATCTGCAAAAGAGGAGTGGGACAAAATCCCTCCTGAGATGTGTGCAAACTTGGTGGCCGACTACAAGAAACGTCTAACCTCTGTGATTGCCAACAAGGGTTTTGCCACCTAGTACTAAGTCATGTTTTGCGAAGGGGTCAAATACTTATTTCACTCATTAAATGCAAATCGATTTATAACTTTTTAAAATGCGGTTTTCTGGATTTTTTTTTGTTATTTTGTCTCCCACTGTTAATAAACCTACCATTAAAATTATAGACTGATTATTTCTTTGTCAGTGGGCAAACGTACAATAACAGCAGGGGATCAAATACTTTTTTCTTTCACTGTATCCTATGTCAGGAGGTGTATCACTAATGAGGGAAAGCAGCATTGGTAATGTCCAACATCTCACAGCCAGGACATAAATCTTTTATAGGTCTATTCTTCTTTCCAGATAAAAGGATTTTACTGTTGCCATGATAAATATTACAAAAGTGGTTAAAAGTGGAGTGTTTTTTTTTTTTTTTCTCCTGACTGTAGGTCTTACCGAACCTGTACTAATCCGTCTAGATGTTGACACAAAGCTAAGTGATCAGTTAAAGGTAAAATGATGGCATAAAGTATAGGTAGACTTTCATTTCTGCTAGAACTACTACTGATACTTTTTTTTTTCTCTTCTTTCTCATCGAAGTTGGCATTTTTTCATGTGAGGGCTGAAGATAAACCTGCTGTGCTTCTACATCTTTTGCGCTGCATTGTGAAACCTCAGGAACAAACGGTTATCTTTGTGGCCACCAAACACCATGCTGAGTATCTGAAAGAGGTCAGAGCTAAAGCATATGCATGTATATCCAAACGTATGGCATACAGATGTGCAGTGATATATCTAACATAAAAATGATTGGAGACTATCTTAACCTCAGGCTTGCATTAAAGAATGACTGTACTTTCCCGTATATTATATGTTTGTACTTGATGGGCTATAGCTAGCAATAGGCAATTTCTTTTAATTTTATTAATTTATCACACTCCCCCTTTTTTTTTTTTTTTTTTTTTTTAAGCAGCCAACATAAATCCTTGCATTGTGCTTAGAACATCTGTTCTGTATGCAGTCATGGAATGGCTGGGAGTCGGTCTGCATGTTGCATATGTTTAGTATGGATATAAATGACATCTAATATAACATGTTCTGCAAGTAAACATTGTTTACCCTATTAGGGTCGGGTTAAACGCATAGAATAGCATGATGTGTACTATTAAAAAGATAATAACTCCATAAAGGAGTATTAAACCCAAAAGCAAACATTTATTATATTGCAGCTTACCACTTCTTAGAGGCGATGGCTGCGTTTGTTTTCTTATTTAGGCTTTCTTTCTTTTGTTGGTGGTGATCTGGCCACTAAGTCTGTTTCCAACAGAATGATCTCTTCTGCATATGTATCAGTTAAGAGTGTTGAGAGACCATTTACCACAACGATCAGCTTTTATTTATTCATGTAAAACTTTAATTCCAAGAAGAAAAAAAAAAATAAAAATACAAGCTGTTGCTGTAACTGCTTGTGTAACTCCAGTGTGGCCTGGAATTTGGCTTCAGTTTTAGTGTATCTAAATCTGCTAGTACATCTAACACTCCACCCCCCCTCCCCCCTTCCTAGAACTAATGCACCACATCTAATGATTGGTAAACTCTGCAATATATTACATTTTTAAATTTTAAGTTTAATATCGCTTTACTGTATAAATAGTAGCTGTAAACGGATTACACCAAGTAAGGTAAATTATACACTAATATAATGATCCGGGCAGAAAGGGGGGGGGGGCACTCCCCCCCCCCACCCCCCACCCCCCCTTTCCGCCCAAGCAAATTTTCAGCTTTCAGCGCTGTCACTGTTTAAATGACAATTGCGCGGTCATGCCACGCTGTACCCAAACAAAATTTTTTTATCATTCTCTTCCCACAAATAGCTTTCTTTTGGTGGTATTTGATCACCTTTTGCGGTTTTTATTTTTTGCTAAACAAAAAAAACCCGAAAATTTTGAGGAAAAAAAAAGTTTTTCTTCGTTTCTGTTATAAAATTTTGTAAATAAGTACATTTCTCCTTCACTTCCGGGCACTGATGAGGCTGCACTGCCGGGCACTGATAGGCGGCCCAGATGGGCACTCGTAGGTGGCACTGATGGCACTGATTGGCATCACTGAATAGGAGGCACTGGCAGGTATTGCTGGTGGGCACTGATTGGCATGTGTGGGCACACATTGCCACCCGGGATGCCATACCTGGTGGTCATCAGTGGTGGCCATACCTGGTGCTCCTGGGTGGGCATCCGAGGGGGGGCTGCGCTGATAATCTGTCGGACGCGAGTGAGGAAATGCCAATAAACGGCTTTTCCTGTTTACATTGTGATCAGCCGTGATTTGACACAGCTGATCACGTGGTAAAGTCTCTGTCAAAGACTCTTTACCTAGATTGGAGTTGCGGTGTGTCAGACTGACACGCCGCAACAACGATCGCCGCAATGACGTCCGATCAGGATATCGCAACGCACCACGTCATTTTGCTATATGGCGGGCGGTAAGTTGTTAATATATTTATTTTAAAAAACTTGAAAAATAAATAGAAATCTATCAACGCATATGAACTTCACTTGTTTCTTTTGGAACTTTGCATTATATAAATTATATTTTTGTATGCACTTTTTATGTGATTTTGATCCTTCAGTGCAACTACATAGTTAAACTTTTGGAGGACTATTCTAGCACAATATATAATTTTTCTTCGTAACGCGGTTGAATATAATATTTCTTCTTGTATAGCAGTCACTGTCTATAGCACTGCACATTTATATTGTTTGCATAGTTTGTCATTTCACGTACGTTTGTATGTAATTTATTTATTTGTGTGTGTATAAAAAAAAAAAAAAAATTCTCCAAGTCATTCTTGACAGTAGCTCAACACTACTGGTTATACGTAACCAGCTTTATACCTTTTTACAAGTTTAAATATTGTATTATTATAAATGGCTCTAATAGATATAGCTGACAGGTTCTCTTAAATCTTTTGAGGAACTATTTTAATTTGATATGTGTTCTTCTTATTCATTTTTTTTTTCTTTTCTCTCATTGAGAATCCTTTTGACACTGCTTGTTATATGTAAAGTGTCTCTTTTATTCCCACCTAGATGCTAGACATGCAAGGTGTCCCATGTTCCCATATATACAGTGCTCTTGATCAGACTGCTAGAAAGATAAACCTGGGTTTGTTTCTTCATGGAAAAGTACGTGCTTTATTGGTCACAGATGTAGCAGCTCGCGGTATAGATATACCTATGCTTGACAATGTCATCAATTATAACTTCCCTCCGAAAGCCAAACTTTTTCTGCATCGCGTAGGTAAGGATGCAATTAGATCTGCTTATGAATGCTTTAGGAGATAATGTCTTGTTGTTATTTTTGTGGTAATTTCATGTATTTCTTTCTTCTTTAAACAGGTCGTGTGGCTAGAGCCGGTCGGAGTGGCACAGCTTATTCTCTGGTTGCTCATGATGAAACGCCGTATGTGTATGATCTCCACCTCTTCTTAGGTAGACCCCTGAAACTGGCAGGTGGCCCACAGGCTGATTCAGGTAGAGTGTGAATTCCTTGTTGTGGTAGACCTTAAAGCCTAAAAAAAGTTGTAAGTCCCTTCATGTAGTTTTTCTTTCTACAGATCAAGAAGCAGATGGTGTTCTGGGACGAGTCCCACAAAGTTTGATAGATGATGAAGATGCTTTGCTGATCACAGATCATGAGAGGTCTTTAGAGCTTCAGAACCTGCATCACACCTCTGAGAATGCTTACAAACAATACAGCAAATCCAGACCAGCCCCAGCTCCAGAGTCTGTAAAACGTGTCAAAGAGGCCAATTACAATCAGTTGGGAGTACACCCCTTGTTCTGTGAGTGATCTTCATGTTCTCTCATATTTGTTTGCCATGCACTCTGTGCCATTGTATGTCTCATTTCTTTCTTTTTTTTATTGAAAAACATATGGGGAAACATAGCACAAATGCTTTTTATAGTTAACAGGAGACATATGCTAATGTGACTTGTTTTAGGTATACACATAAAGAGATGATACGCAATGAAATAATTTGCTATTGGACATTAGATGTAGGTATACAGACAAATCTAAAAGCAAAATTATGGGGTTTCTGTAAAGAGGCCCAGTAAAGAAGGTTAGATAAGCTATTCTTAGAAGGATTGCTCTTGTGTGATATTCAGCTTTTGTGTATGTGCATGCGTCCAGCACATGCAATATTGATTTTGCATTTGAGGTTAATGGGGGGGCAAAAAGAAGCATGTGGGGCTCCAGGGGGGAGGGTGGGGGGATATAATATATTTCTTCTTAAAAAACAAGGGTGAATAGCTGATAGCGTATTTGTATTTGTTATTGTGGGTAGTTATGTGTATGGATGTATTTAAAATCGTGTTTGTGTACAGTATACTTCACTGTGTTCAGTTTGGGTGTCAGGGATATGGTTTAGAACCACTCAAGTGCAGTTGCTTACTTGAATGACCAGAATGTAGAGAACGAGTGTGGGCGTAATGTGAGGTAAAGTATAATTTGAAAGTCAAGTCGAGCTATGGAGGGGTAGGGCCCATGGTTCCTGTATATTCGCTAGAAGACTGGAAGTGTTTCCAACAAGCCCATATACAGTTGTATGCAAAAGTTTAGGAACCCCTGACGATTTCCATGATTGTCATTTATAGATATTTGGGTGTTTGGATCAGCAATTTTATTTTGATATTGAATATTTCAGTAGTGAAATGAGGTTTATTGGATTAACAGAAAATGCGCAATGTGCATCAAAACGAAATTAGACAGGTGCATAAATTTGGGCACCCCAACAGAAAAATCACATTAATATTTAGTAGAGCTTCCTTTAGCAGAAATAACAGCCTCTAGAGTCTAGACACTCCCTATAGCCTGTAATGAGGGTCTGGATGAATGTATTTTGGACCATTCCTCTTACAAAACATCTCCAGTTCAGTTAGGTTTGATATACACAAAAAAAGCGCCTCTGGGTCAGGATTAGTTAAAAGACTTTAATATACAAAATGAATATGTCCACTTACATGAAATGAAAGGCAAATGGAGCACAGATTATCCTCAGGTAGTGATGTCCCAGCGTGAGTAGCCTGTGTGAAGATCTGTCCATGGGAGAGAAGAAAAACAGTCCCGTCCAGCAGGAAGTGTAGGCTCTATCCCAGGGATGAAAACGAGGCTAGGCTCGGATGAGCTGTGGAACGCAGGCCTCCGGCGCGGTGACGTCACTAACAGTGCGACGACGTTTCGGCGCATGCGCACTGTGTATTACAGGCGCGCGCCTTCCTCAAGCAGATTTTGAACAGTGTTTTGGGTCGTTGTCTTGTTGAAATATCCAGCCCCTGCGTAACTTCAACTTTGTGACTGATTCCTCAACATTATTCTCAAGAATCTGCTAATATTGAGTGGAATCCGTGCAACCCTCAACTTTAACCAGATTCCCAGTACCCGCACTGGCCACACAGCCCCACAGCATGATGGAACCTCCACCAAATTTTACTGTGGGTAGCAAGTGTTTTTCTTGGAATGCTGTGTTCTTTTGACGCCATGCATAACGCCCCTTGTTATGACCAAATAACTCAATCTTTGTTTCATCAGTCCACAGCACCTTATTCCAAAATGAAGCTGGCTTGTCCAAATGTGCGTTTGCATACCTCAAGCGACTCCGTTTGTGGCATATGTGCAGAAAAGGCTTCTTTCGCATCACTCTCCCATACAGCTTTTCCCTGTGCAAAGTGCGCTGAATTGTTGAAGGATGCACAGTGACACCATCTGCAGCAAGTTGATGTTGTAGGTCTTTGGAGGTGGTCCGTGGGCTGTTTTTGACCATTTTCACCATCCTTCGCCTCTCCAATATTTTATGTGGCCTGCCACTTCTGGCCTTAACAAGAACTGTGCCTGTGGTCTTCCATTTCCTCACTATGTTCCTCACAGTGGACACTGACAGCTTATATCTCTGCGATAACTTTTTGTAGCCTTCCCCTAAACCATAATGTAGAACAATCTTTGTTTTCAGGTCATTTGAGAGTTGTTTTGAGGACCCCATGTTGCGACTATTCAGAGGAGAGTCAAAGAGAACAACAACTTGCGATTGGCCACCTTAAATACCTTTTCTCATGATTGGATGCACCTGTCTATGAAGTTCGAGGCTTAGTGAGCTCACCAAACCAATTGTGTGTTCCAATTAATCAGTGCTAAGTAGTTACAGGTATTCAAATCAACAAAATGACAAGGGTGCCCAAATGTATGCACCTGTCTAATTTCATTTTGATGCATATTGCGCATTTTCTGTTAATCCAATAAACCTCATTTCACTACTGAAATATTACTGTGTCCTTCAGTTACTTGATAGATCAACATGAAATTGCTGATTCAAACGCCCAAATATTTATTTATAAATGACAATCGTGGAGATTGTCAGGGGTTCCTAAATTTTTGCATACAAATGTAGATGTAAATTTATGCAGGGAGTCTTGTGAAATTGAGATGAGTTTTTCCAACTCTGTTATTCTTTTTATGCGTTTGTACCTATCAGATAAAGAGGGAGTTTTGGTGGTGCCCCACAGTTTAGGGATGCATAATTTGGCTGCATTAACTAGCATCATGGCTAAAGTTTTGTGATATGGTGTCTTTTATGGCATGATGATGGAGTATGAGCTGGGCAAGTGTGAACTCTAGGGAAAGTGGTTATTTTTTGTGTTTGTGTATGGACCTTCTTTCAGAAGGGCTGAACGAGTGGGCAGTCCCACCAGATGTGCAAGAGATTGCCAGTTGTTTGTTGGCATCTCCAGCACTGGTCTGAGATGGAAGCGTCAGTTTTGTGTAGAGTGGCAGGGGTGCTGTACCAACATCGTTTTATAATTATTCTCTTGGATAGACACATTGATTGAACCTTTTGTGCGCATTATGATATATTTTTTCTCAGTTGGTATTGCTTAGGTTTATTATAAGGTCATGGGCCCAAGCTTTGCCATCATCCAAGCGAGTGTTTTCCCAGGACGTGTTTTGTATAGTCGAAATGAGATGTCATTGGGGATTTTGATTAACGCAGAGTTTTTCAAGAGGCGTTAAGTGTTTGGATAGGTTGTTTGAGTGCTGGACAGAGTTTAAGTAAGGTTTGATTTGCAAGTAGCCCAAGGTGTTTAATTGTGAATTGGCCCAAAATGTGTTTGTTTTCAAGTGAGTGTATATCACCATTCTGTAGAAGATGGTGGATTTGAATGCATATGTCTCTCATTTCTTTCTTGCGTGTCCATCTGTAAACTCTATTCTTATCTAATTCTTCTTTGCCTTATATTTTGTTCTTTTTCAGGGTCTCGTCTTGGTGCGGAAGAAATTCAGAGACTGAAGTTTGTGGACAGCATTAAATCTTATAAATCAAAAGCGGTAGGCTACATTACACTTGAACAATTTTGCCTTTGCCTAAGTTTTAAGTGGGACCTGTCAAGAGATAAATTTATAAACTGTTTTTGATGACTTGCTTACTGTCTTTTTTGTTCAGTGAATCACTGACCTAGAATGAGTGTGTATGTATCAGATCATATATATATCCACTTCCCCCCCAGCTGATATGTACACACATCAGTGACTTGCCATGTAGAGAACAAAAGATCATGGTGGAAGACCCAGTGTCCACACTTTCAAAAAACGAACTAGTAACAGCTGCCATATTTTTCGCCTAACTTGCCCTATTTTGTAGCTTTTTTTTTTTTTTTTTTTTTTTTTCTTGGTGTTGTTTCTCAATCCTGTGTTTAGCTATCTTTTTAAGATATATAATATAATAAATATATATATATATATATATATATATATATATATATATATATATATATATATATATATATATATATATTTTTTTTTCATACTGGTAAACGAGTAAGACTTCCATATTTACATGGTGATTTACAAGTGATTTGCACGCCTTACATGGTTTACCACTTTCTCAGAAATGCGGAAGACACATCTTAGGTAGGCCATACACTGTGCAAATTGGTTGCAGGAAAGAAATTCACATGATTCCTTCATCAACACAGACAGTGCTGACAGGGGAATCCCCTCCTGCCAAGCAATTGTTTGCTCCCCGGTAGGGGTGGGGCGCTTCCAGTAGAAGACAGTTAATATAATCACAAGAGAATCCGGTAGACTGGTTGTACTCAAGTTCATTGATCAAAGTATATCACAAAGATTGCACCGCTCCAGGTGGAGTATGAGATCTCTCCTGCTGTAACAATTGCAAGTGCCAGCCTTGGTCTGCAGCCAGAGCATGAATTGACAATCAAATGAAGTAAAAGTGGCGGCACTACCGGCATAAAAATTGTAGTTTATTGTAAATCCTTTAAAAACTGGGACACATCTTCCATATACACAACTCCTGTGGCTTCAGGAAACGTGTTTCCCACACACCCATGCTTAGTCATTGCTATCATAACAATGACTAAGCACGAATTTGTGAAACACATTTGCTGAAGCCACAGGAGATATGTGTGCAAGATGTGTCTTCGTTTTTAAAGGATTTCCAATAAACTACCATTTTTACGCCGGTGGTGCTGCCAAGTTTCCTTCATTTGATTGTTCAAGTTGATCGATCAACTTGGTACATTCAGCTTGCCCATTTACGGTTTGAATCTCGGCTGGTTCCTGCTAAAACGGCCGAGATTCGAAACGTCTTTCTAAGGCAGTGGAAGTCTGGCCTCAAATCTTTTGAAACAAGTTACATTGCCACAGTAATGAGGGATTCAGTGCTAAAGGATTGATTACATTCTCTAATCATGTTTTATATCATCTTTTGAAATGACTGTATTTTCCACATAATTTTGTCCCTAGACAATCTTTGAGATAAATGCCACTAATAAGACACCTGCCAGTGAAGTAATGCGGGCCAAGAGAAATCAAGATTACAAGGTCATCTCTAAATTCCAGCGTTTGCAAGAAGAGAAAGCAAATAGTACAGCACAGTCCCAAGCCAGTGTTAAACCTGATCTGCCAGCCAGCCAAGACAGCCAAGACAGTGCTGAAGAAAATATGGAGGTAACTGATGTAGCTACAGTATCTTGCATGGATCCCCGCCTTTAAATATCTGTCCTGATGGTTTATGTCAATTTACCAGGGATTCTTCTCAGAAGTACTTGGAAAGAGGAAGCGGCCAGATAAAACAGACACTGAAAGCGTCAGGAAGAGAGAGAAAGCGGGACCTACTCAGGATACAGAGTATTACATCCCATACAGACCGAAGGACTTTGAGAGTGAAAAGGGGTAGGGAGCATGACTGCATGCAGACTAAAGTTAGTCATAAACAAAGTGAACTTTCATTGCCAAATATTGAATCAAAACATTCCCAGCATTTTTTTGTGTCCTTAAAGTACAAGTTCACCTTTACAGAAAATCTCTCAAGTGATCTTGCAATGTATTCCCCCATCCCGTTGTAGCAGTGTCCCGCAACCCCCCGCCGTCAGGGACCAGGAAGCCGCTTCACTAGTCCGGCGATTTGAATTCCTCCTGTGTTTCTCTCCTCTCCTTGCAGCGCTGACAGGATGGCCTAGATGGATTTTGATTGGTCAGCGCCATCCATGTGACCATTTGTGTGTTGACCGTTTAGACAGTCTCTTGTCCGTACATGCTAAGAGGTACGGATAGGAGATTAAGCCGCAGAGATTTTTCTTATTCCCGGACCAGTGAAGCGGCGTCCCAGTTCCTGGCAGCGGGGGATCGTGGGACACTGGTACAGTGGGGGAGGGGGGGGGGGAGAGTGTTTCCCCATTGTAGGGTCACCTTACAGATTTTTTTATAAAGGTAAACTTACACTTTCTTCATATGTGTTACCTCTAAAGAGAGACTGAGGGGGATTTTCTAAAACTTGCACACAGAATCTGGTGCAGCTGTGCATAGTAACCAACCTGCTTCTAACTTCAGCTTGTTCAACTAAGCTTTGACAATAGAACCTGGAAGCTGATTGGTTTCTATGCTAGATTCTGTGTGCACCAGTTTTAGTAAATCTCCCCCACTGTCAACTTGCTCATTCTGGTCAAAGTGCTATTGTGTTTCTTAAGGCCCCTTACCTCCACCCCAGTTACACTCACTCCCTCCTACCTCTGGTGGATCAAAAATCTGGTGCTTCCAGGTATGGAGGTTCATGTGACCTTCTCCCACTGTTGGTGCTTTAAATCCTGCAGCTAATCACTGGAGTGAATGCACTGCTGGCCTGTGAGTCTGAGTGTGCGCAGCATGTCAAGCATGTTCCTTCCGCTTACAAGCGCAGTACATGAATGCACTTTTTCTATCCGCGATTAGCATGGTGCCGGGGGGGGGCGCTCAATCTGCAAAGGTCCAGCAACTCCAGGGCAAGCAGAAATTCTTACCCAGTCACTCCTGCCTTCACTTATACCACACTTGTGGGTCTGCTGAGGTACTGGAGCTATTTACTCACTTTTATCCTTACTTATACACTCCTTTTATATTAGATCTCTGCTGTGGTTGCATCAGGGCTGTTTGTGCTATGTTTTAGGCAGACGTTCCAACCAACAAACACTCAATAGCCCCACCCCTAGGGTTAACTTGAGTATTCAAATTTGTATCATGAAACGGGCTTCTCGACTAACTCTCTGTGCAGTTGCGCATAGAGACAAATGTGTGTTTAACCAGTTACCAACTGGCCCATAGCCAAATGACGGCTGCAGGGCGGTTCGATAACTCTGGGAGCACGTACTATGACGTGATCCCAGAAAAACGCTCCTGTGCGCCCCCCGAGGGCCCACATGGGAACATCTGTAACCGCCAGGTCCAGAGGACCCGGCGCATCACGGTAAACGCCTGCTAATCGTGGCCGTTTACCATGTGATCGCTCCGTCAATTGAAAACAAACCGCCGTCATGTCATGAGAGGGGGAGGGATCTGATGGTAGCAGCGCTGTGGGCTGGATGTGTAGTGCCCACAGCGCTGCTCTGTGCAGTCTCAGCCATCTCTCCATGCTCATGCATTACCCTGCAATACTCTGCAATTCCCTGTGCAATACTCTGCAATTCCCTGTGCAATACTCTGCAATTCCCTGTGCAATACTCTGCAATACCTCGCAATAGTCTGCAATACCCCGCAATAGTCTGCAATACCCTGCAATACCCCGCAATACTCTGCAATACCTCGCAATAATCTGCCATACTCTGCCATACCCTGCCATACCCAGCCATACCCCATATCCAGCCATTCACTGCCATTCACTGCCATTCACTGCCATTCACTGCCATTCACTGCCATACTCTGCAATACTCTGCCATACCCAGCCATGCTCAGCCATACTCGGCTGTACTCGGCCTCTGTATGTGGCCAGGCTGTGGAAGTCTCACACATGTGGTAGCGTACTCAGGAGGAGTAGGAGAATCTATTTTGGGGTGTCATTTTTGGTATGTACATGCTATGTGTTAGAAATATTGTATAAATGGACAATTTTGTTAAAAAAAAAATGCGTTTTAACCACTTCCCGCCCGCCGGCCGTCATACGACGTCCTTGACTTTGTGCGGGGATATCTGAATGATGGGTGCAGCTACAGGCATCATTCAGATATCAGATTTTTCAGCCGGCGATTCCCTACACCATAAGAATGATCATAGCGGCTGTTCCACTGCTTGATCGTTCTTACGAGAGGCGAGAGACGAGACCCCCCGCCCGCTGCCCTCAGGTGCTTCTACCGACTCACCGCTACGAACGAAGCCAGGGTTGTTTTTTGTTTTTTTTTTTAATTTTTTTTTTATTTCAGGCTTCCCAGCCTAAAGGTGAGATGTGGGGTCTTATTAACCCCATATCTCACTGTAAAGAGGACCTGTCATGCCACATTCCTATTACAAGGATGTTTACATCCCTTGTAATAGGAATAAAAGTGATCAAAAAATGTCAAAATTTTTTTGGACAAAAGCATCAAACTAATATAAATAAAGTAAAATAAATTTTTATTTTTGTCCCTGTGTGCTTGCATGCAGAAGCGAACGCATACATAAGTCCTGCCCACATATGAAAATGGTGTTCAAACCACACATGTGAGGTATCGCTGCGATCGGTAGAACGAGAGCAATAATTGTGGCCCTAGACCTCCTCTGTAACTCAAAACATGTAACCAGTAAAAAAATTTAAAGCATCGCCTATGGGGATTTTTAAGTAGTGAAGTTTGGCGCCATTCCACGAGCGTGTGCAATTTTGAAGGGTGACATGTTAGGTATCTATTTACTCGGCATAACTTCATCTTTCACATTATGCAAAACATTGGGCTAACTTTACTGTTTTTTTTGTTTTTTTTTTAAAGCATAAAACTGTTTTTTTCCCCAAAAAAAAAGCGTTCCAAAAATTGCTGCGTAATTCCCGTGTGAGATAAAAAGTTGCAACGACTGCCATTGTATTCTCTAGGGTCTTTGCTAAAAAAAAATATATAATGTTTTAGGGTTCTATGTAATTTTCTAGCAAATAAATGATGAGAGAAATGTCAGAATTGGCCTGAAGGTGCTCCGTTCATTTTGGGCCTCTGTATGTGGCTACGCTGTGTAAAAGTCTCACACATGTGGTATCGCTATACTCAGGAGTAATAGCAGAATGTGTTTTGGGGTGTAATTTGTGGTATGCATATGCTGTGTGTGAGAAATAACCTGCTAATATGACAATTTTGTGGAAAAAAAAAATCTTGATTTTGCTAAGAATTGTGGGAAAAAAATGACAACTTCAAAAAACTCATCATGCATCTTTCTAAATACCTTGGAATGTCTTCTTTCCAAAAAGGGGTCATTTGGGGGGTATTTGTACTTTTCTAGCATGTTAGGGTCTCAAGAAATAAGATAGGTCGTCAGTACTTCAGGTGTGATCAATTTTCAGATATTGGCACCATAGCTTTTGGACTCTGTAACTTTCACAAAGACCAAATAATATACATCGATTTGGGTTATTTTTACCAAAGATATGTAGCGGTATAAATTTTGGCCAAAATATATGAAGAAAAATTAATAATTTGCATCATTTTTTAACAGAAACAAAGAAAAATGCATTTTTTTTTAAATTTTCAGTCTTTTTTCTTTTATAGCGCAAAAAATAAAGAACCCAGTGGTGATTAAATACCACCAAAAGAAAGCTCTATTTGTGTGAAAAAAAAGGACAAAAATTTCATATAGGTACAGTGTTGCATGACTGAGTAATTGTCATTCAAATTGTGAGAGCACCGAAAGCTGAAAATTGGTCTGGTTATTAAGGGGGTTTAAGTGCCCAGTGGTCAAGTGATTAAGGCTGGGGTCACAGATGTTGCGGCTCACAGCAGAAGGTCCGGTGCGTCCCTGTTCACCGATTCAGGTGCGAATCAAGTCAGAATTTTGCCTGAATTCGCACCTGAATTAGAACCAAAGACGCACAAGACCCTTTCCAAATGTGGACCACGGCCACCCTGGAGGTATGTAAACTGGCTCCATTGTGGGGAAACCCACATCCTATTTGCATAAGTGTGTACCCAGCCTTAAAAATGCTTGTTATTGCATACAGGTGTTTGACTTCTGATTGCACTGGTTATAGCCTCCAGTCTTGAGGCTGGGTTCACACTAGAACACACAGCGGCTCACAGCAGGAGTCCAGTGTGTCTCCATCCACCGTTTCAGGTCAGATTTCAGCCCGAATTCAGACCTGAAACGGACCAAAAAATGCACAAGGCTCCTGTGCAAGTCACACCAGAGCCGCTCCGGAGATGTGTGAACCTGCTCCATAGAGAGCCAGTCACAATCTCCTGCTATGTGATTTGGATGCGGGTAAACCCGCATCCAATTTGCATGAGTGTGAACCTAGCCTAAATGTTTGCCACCTCTTCTTTGGGTGTGAGCAGTTTTAATTTACCACTAGGTCTAAGCTCCTGGTTCACCGATTAATGTGCGAATCGGGTCCGAATTTTTGCCTGAATTCGCACAGAATTACTTCTGTTCCAGCTAAGACTTTTGGTTATGTTCAGATCTAGAGGTTGAGGGGGTCCTCTTATTCGATACCAGTGTTTTTTGATGTGGTTTAGTCTCCTGGGTGCTTCCACTGAATAGATATTCTGTGTGAATAGGGGCATAAACCATTCATTATTGGGCTTTTTTTTTTCTCTCAGGGTTAAATGTTTTATATTGATAAAATTGAGGAAATCTGAAAATACCACATTATGGCCACGAGATGGAGCTGTTGATTATAGGAAATAAGTATTTATTTCCTGTGATCATATTTAGATGGCTATAATGTGGTATTTTCCTGATTTACTTTATTCTTATGAATAAAAAACTTTTGACCTGGAGAGGAAATTATTTGGTACCATTCCTTTTTTGTCCCCATCCACACAGAACGGATGTACATGCAATTTCACAGGATAAATCACTCTGCAAATTTTTATAGATGCATCCCTATGTATTCATTTGCATATGTGATTTCTCCCGTAGCCTTTCATGTGATGACTGGGAAAACACTGTTCATTGCCTGGTAACTCAATTTCTAGGAATCTTTTGGGACAGCAGGGAACTTCCTCTCATTATTTCAGTGACTAGGAGTATGTTCTACTGTTTTTGTCTTTTTTTTTTTTTTCTTTTTGTAGTGAGTCTGAGCATGTCACAATTAGTCTTGACAAGCCTCTCTAGGAAGGCCTGGCTTGTTCTACTTATTTCAAATTAGGCTTGATTTAGAGCGATTGTAGACCCTGCTATCTGCATGAGTCACTTCTGACAAGTATTTCTGACGCCAAGAGAAAAGCATGACAGGGGAGGGAACTCCAGCTGATTGACAGCCTCAGCTCTGTTCCTGTGTGCTGTGTGGAGAGGGGTTGTGGCCCTTCTCTCCAATCAGCTCTCAGAGCTCTCCTCACTGAGGTCTGCGGAGTATAACTTCAGCTTTTTGCCCCCTGTTTTCTGACAGCTCAGACAAGCTTTATAAATCCTGGACTTTGAAGGGATGTATAATAGAGGAGTCTGCAGATAAACAGGTACAATTTAGGCGGATTTGTCTCATCTTGGTGTATCGTCTGAGGAAAGTCACTAAACTGTGTATACATAAGGGTTTAAAACTACTTTTAAGAAAAAAGTTTTCAATGGCCTGAATTCTTAGTTAAGTTGTACACATTAATGTTGGTTGCAGTTAAAGTAAAGCTGCTTACACCCTTTCCACAGGTCTGTGAAATATTTATTACTTTTAGTTTTTTTTATGTTTGTGTTTTTTTTGGGGTTTTTTTGTTTAGGGTTACCTGGTATGCATCAACTTAAACTATTGTATTTTTACTCTTTGTTTTAACATAGACTGTGTGTTGGAGGCAGCAGCTTTGAGCAGGCAGCAGCAGGGGCAGTGCTGGATCTGCTTGGGGACCAGACTGAGGATCTCAACAAAAACAAGACTATCCTGAAGTGGTGAGTTGATGGGTTGACATTCCTTGTATTACTAAACAGAATAAATTAAAGTTACGAGTAATCTTTCACAATAAATGTGGGGACTCCCTACTAACTTTAATAATAATACTAACTTAATTTTTTTGGGGGGGGGGGCTGGGGTTTATTTATTTTTTGTTTGTATTTTTAACAATTTGCTGTGAATTTTGAACACTACTTAGGTTCCTGAGTAATAATAAAAAAACCTAGAAGTAAGTCACTTGGTGGCTGTGTTTACATATACTCGCTTTGTCTTTCCATTAAGGGATCGTAAGAAAAAGAAGTTTGTGGGAGCCGGAGGACATGAGGATAAAAAGAAAGTAAGGACAGAGAGTGGAAGACTTATCAGCAGCTCTTATAAGACAAACAAGTATCCTTTTTGTGACTTATTTGTTAGGTTGTTAATAAATTATATTAACAACCTAAGTGTATTAAAGGCCTATTTACACCACTCAGCGCTAAACGGCTAATGAAGTCAATTGAACATACATGCAGCACACACATATAAAATATGATTTCCAGTGTTAATGCAAATGACAAATTTCAATGCATATATGTAAAGCAGCCACTGAACAAAAAAACCCAGATGTAAACAAAAAGTAAAGAATTTTAGTCCAAACAAAGTTTTGTGAGGATTCCAATACTTAAGCAGCGCTCCTGTCAATTAGTTAATATATGATCGGCATTCATATGTGGATCATATGAGAAACCTGAAGTATGACATTAGGTGATGAAAAAATTCTATTATTGGGTAAATATTCTAGTTGATATTCAGAATAATCAAGATGTCATCCAATTGGCAAGGTTAACTTGAACAGCACATCATTGAAAAAAGAGAAATGTCCACAGTTGTCAGATGCAATAAGGAAACGGAGTGCTTTGGGAGGCTGTAGAAAGTAAAATCATCAGTCAGTGATCACCAATAACAGATCTTCACCCGGGATCTGATCGATGATTGGCTACAATGTGGCGGATCTCTCCTCTCCCTGGATGATGAGACTAAAATTCTTTACTTTATGTTTACATATGTTAATAAATTATGTTTCTGGTTTGATGAATTTCCTCTACTCAGTAGATTTCTATGCACTTTTTAAAACCTTACCTCTGGTTTCCCCCCATTCGGTCTACTTTCTTTTTCCTGATAATTTGGCTGGGCCGTCTGCTCATCATTCCTCTCTGTAGTGGAATTTTCTGCCAATGTCTGAGTTCATGAGCAGAATGTCTTGCGTTTGTTGAGGCACTGGACAACAGGGCTCATGGCGTGTCCCCTCCTGCATCTCTCTTTGACTTTGCCCTTGAGCCAGACACAGCGCAAGAGAAGAAGTCAACTGATGAGAGCATCCCACCTTTTGAGGCATCAGTTTAGGATGATGCACCTACTACAGACATTTCCCTTAAGTTCAAGGATTCTATCGCTACACCTATTGAAGCTGTATGCTCTTGTTTCGCATGGGAGTCTGCTTCCCCAAAGATTTTAAGTATGTGGACTCTAAAATATTCTACACCATCTAAGACCTTCCCAGTCCACACGCTGGTTGAGCCTCTCCTGCATGGAGGCTGGCCTCACCTGGAGATTTTTTTTTCTCTTCCAAAATGTAGTACAGTATATACTAATTTTCTATTGAAGGTTTCCTTTTGGAATTGAGCATTTCCTGTGGTAGATTTGAATACAATCCTCAAGGCCTCCATGGAGGATAATCCTGTTTTAATGATCCGGTAGATAAAAGGTTAGAGGCCCTCCTTAAAGTAGTATTAAACGCTTAAGCACTTTAGCTTAACACATGGAGTACAATAAAATAAACGTTCTCCAGTAAACTATTTACTACCATTTACTATTTTCTGGTACAAGGATTTTTATTGACAATAGTATAGAAGGAAAGTCAGCAAAACTCCCGTGCAGGGGAGATACAAGAAAAGGCACATGCTGAATACAGAAGTGTTATTATACGTAATACAACAATTTCGAATAACTATTAAACAACAAAACGACCACCTGGTATGTACCGGAGGTCGGTACTGGGTGCCTTAGTCCTGGGACCCAGAAACAGGATGGAGAGGCAGAAGGTTTGGACAAGTCAGACCAGATATGAAAAGAAAAAAAAAGGGGAAGGGGAGGGGGAAAAGGAACAGGTAGTGTTCCCACAGGCTCGAGAACAGGTATAATCAACAAGGGTTACCCAAACTGGTCAGATGCAGGGTCCAAAGAGCATAAGACCACCACGGAGCCCACACTTTGAGAAAGTTGAAGTTGGAATCATGTAGCATGCTCGTCATCTTTTCGTTAACCATTAGGGTGGTCAGAATGCTCTTCACCTCTGCAAACGTAACAGAGGGCTTTTTCCAGGTTCAGGCTATTGTGTGTTTTTGCAGCTATTTAATAGGTAGGTTGCCAGTTTCTGTTGGTAAGAAAATAGACCTCTGATTGGGCAGTGCGGGAGCACAAGTTTAGCATCTTTAAAGACGGGTATTTGAAACAGAGTGAAAAAGAGCCCAAAGACCCTACACCAAAATTCTACAAGTCGAAGGCAGGACGACCATATATGGACCTCATCCCCGTGTTGATCACACCCCCTAAAGCACCTGTCACTATAGGACGGGTTCCAGTTCGCTATTCAGGCTGGAACTTGATACCAGCGGAGGAGGACCTTGTATATGCTGCCACCAAAGTGATAGTGTTGAAGGAACATTTTGCTATGAGACCAGGCTTTGCTCCAGACCTCAGGGTTGATGGGGAATGCTAAATCTTGTTCCCATCTGGACATATAACAAGAGAATCTAGGGTGCCAACAGCATTTAGGGAAGAATAGATCGCAGAGATGGTTCTCGGACAGCCGTTTTCTGGAATAGATAAGAAGACTTGCGTCTAAGAGGTTATCCAATGGCGGAGCTAAGCATAATGGAAGAATTCCGATGGGGGTGCTTCGTGGGTCTCCTGGATTACAGGCCAGGAGGGAAAGATATGAGACATGACAAAGTAACAGACTTGTGAAAATACGTGGGCTGGCCACCATGAGAATGCGCTCAGTTCAAAACCCGGCCAGAACAAGGGGTTGTTCAAGAGCGGAAGAAGGAGCAGAAACGGGGACGTGAGATTGCCAGAGTAACTGAACGAGTCCCAGAATCTTAAGCTGGTTGTCATTGGGGAGCTTATGGAGGGAGGTTGAAGTTTTGGAGGAAGCCACAGTAGGGCTGATGGGGACTCAAAGCCCTCCCTGTAGTCTGTGTATACAGTGTGGAGCAAGACATTCTTGGCTGTTTGTAGGCCCATATAAAGGAAAGAATCCTGTTCTGAAGAAGGCTCAAATAAAAGGAGAGAATCCGGACTGGTAGGATCCGAAAATAATATAGAATTTTAGGCAGGACAGTCATCTTAACTGCATGAATGCGATCAATCCATGACAAGGTGGGAAATTGCCAAAATTCAATGAGAGAGTTGATGGATCGCAGATGTGGAAAATAGTTGGTTGCGAAGAGGGTGGAATAGGAAGACACCCAAGTAGTCCAGAGAAGCGTTTGCCCAGCGATATAAAAAAGTCAACTGGAGGCGCAGGACCAGTGCGTGGGGAAGAGTGATATTCAGGGCGGTTGTCTTATGGGGGTTAGTCCGAAGACCAGAAATGTCAGAGAAGTTGGTAAGGACCCTTTAACATGGTTAAAGGGTTAGTAAGAGTCAGGAGGACGTTGTCCTCAAATAGGTTCACTTTGTACGACGTATCTGCATATTGAATTCCCAAGATGTTGGGGTCGTCTCCGAGTGCGATTAGCCAGGGGTTCAAGCGTCAAAATAAAAAGAACCGGGAAAAGGGAGCACCCATGTCTCATGCCCGAAAAGATAGGGAAGGGAGTAGCAAAGCAGCCTGTGTATATGATGGATGCTAAGGAAGAGGAGTCGAGAGCCATGTGAGGATTGATTTCCCCAAAGTCCCAGCATTCCAACACTTAATGCAAGTAATCTCAGGACAGAGAATTGAATGCTTTAAAAAAAACATTGAGTGAGAGAAGGAATCCTGGGATGCTGTGGTGATTCAGTAAATGGATTACTTTGCAAATATTTATCACCTGCCTTGTGTCCTGGCACAAATGCCTATGGATGTAGGCATATAAGTATTTGTTGATACGGGTGCTTAGGATTTTCCCCAAGAGGTCCATTTAGCAAGGAGATCAGCTGAAAGGTCTGGGGGCCAAAGGCATCGTCAGCGGTTTTGGGGATAATGGAAATGTGTGCCTTCAGGGGTAAACTATTAGTTTAAATTGCTTACCTCAGCACTTTAAAAATTTCAATGCTGCTTCTGCTCTGTCTTCACAAGAAAAGAATTAACAGTGGACAGTGCAGTCTCAAATCAGTCTAACCCTATAGCCTTTCCATCCCAGGCTATAGGGCTATATGTTTCTGTGATGCATTCAAAGTAGGAAGACACAACTCTAGTCCCTGCATGCAAGGGTAGCGCCATAAGATGCTGCAAGAGAAAGAAATGGAAAACCTGGGATACTGGTCATGGCACCAGCTTAAACCGGACTATGGGCAAGGATTAAAAGATAAAGAAGCTGAAGTAATTAAATTTTGCTGCTAAAAGTGCTTTAAACTGAGGTTTTCATATCACCACAGTTATGTCTATGACATTCTGTCAAACCATTGCTGTCTGAACTAAGCAGATGGTCCAACTCCATCCTTGTGGATCCCTCTGTAGTCAGCTGGATCTTTTGTTTACAGCCTTGAGCTTCTGTACGAATGGCTTGCCTGATGCACTTCGTCTAATTTCTAGGATGAGCCTACTGTTTGTATATACGCACAGGATTCTCTGGCACAAATGCTGGCCAAAAAAAGGCCCTGAGCGGTTAACCTTATTGAAGGTTAACGCATAATTGATCCCTCCTTGGATAAGCTTGCACCTTTACCAGTAGGTCCATTCCTTAGTTTAAGAAGGGTTCCTTTCAGTCTTCTAATGGTAATTCCAAGACAGGAGCATACAATTGTAAGACATGGATGTCCATTCAACCAAGACTAGCGCCAAGACCTTTTCACAGTCATTTTAAGACATCTGGGTCCAGAGTGTAGTTTTCAGGGGCTACAAATTAGGGTTTGGCATTCTACCTCCTCCACTTCATGCTCTCCCACTTGTCTCCCTCTCAATCAAGTGGGCAGATCTGCTGCAGCAAATCTTGGAGAAAAAGGGGTCATTAGCTCTGTACCAACAGGAGAACACTTTCAAGGTTTCTACCTCCTTTATATTGCCCAAATTGAATGGGGAGTTTGACCCATTGTGGATCTGGAGACACTCAACTTGTTCCTACATGTTAACTTTTGCATGAAAAATTCTAGGTCAGTCATTGCCTCAGTAGACATCCAGAATGCCTAGCTGCGCATTCATGTATTTCCATCTTAACACTATCTGCATTTTGCAGTGGGCAATCAGAATTACCAGTTTGTCACTCTTCCTGTTTGAAGGACTAGTCCTCCCTTTCAGCCAGCAGACAGTGCAGGCTTGGTAGAACTTCGGTTGGATCCTCAACCTCCAGATTTCATTGCTAGATGCATCTAGATCTAAGACTGGAGTACCTGGGTCCGATGCTGGACATGGCCTTCTCCAGAACCTGCTTCATGACAAACTTCTGTTCCTTTGTTGTTGTACCAGGGTTGTTGGTTTGAATCCCAACCACAACATTACCTGCCTGTAGTATGTGTATGTATGAATGTAAGTTAAGAACCTTAGATTGTAAGCTCCTTGTGGGCAGGGACTGATGTGAATGTATAATTTATATGTAAAGTGCCGTGTAAATTGACGGTTTTAAGTACCTATAATATATAAAAACAATTTCTGCTTGCTAAAAGGTCTTGGGTCTCAGGGTGACCTCCTACGAAGTGGTACCCAAAGTCACTCCATCCACCCATTGAACTTATCAGAGATCTTTCCCTGTTAGACTTTTCCAGTAAGGTTACTTTTCTGGTGGCTCTCACCATGGCTAGGAGAGTCTAAGTTAGGGACCCGATTCAATAAGGAGCCTGTCTTGGTATGGCACAAGGACAAGTTTTGTTTTGAGGACCAAGGCCTCCTTTCTGAGGAAACCTGGTCTATGCATTCCATTTTAATTGGGATATTGTCTTTTCTTATGCTCATCTCCGAAACATCATAGGGAAACTTCTCTCCTTCAACTGGTGTGATATGCACTGTGAGAATTTATGTCCAAGATGATGCTGCTTTTACATAAATTAATTCCTATTTTGGTACTTCCTGAAGGTTCTTACAAGGGTCTCCCTGCCTCTCACTTCACCATTGCTCGGTGGATCGGACACAGTTTTTTCATTAGAGCCCATAGTCTGAAAGATAGGATGGGTTTCTCAGATTTGCGTAGACTGCCACGTGAGCTTTTGTTCACATGCCGGTAAGTTCGGGTGGATGCTCAAGCCTTCTCTGATGCCAGGTTTGGGTGTAAGGTGTTACAAGCTGCTCGGAGACTGTTGAGCCTTTTTTTACCTTGTTGATTATGTTCTCCAGTTTTTGTTGTTCGCTGTGTTGCCGACCCCTCAGTTGGACTGCTTTTGGATGTCCGGGCATAATGATTTTATAAAGCCCTTGTCCTGTACTGTAGGATCAGTAAAAGGATTTTTAACTTGCCTCTAAAATCTGCTTTTTTTTTTCTTAGTACTGTACAGGACACCGGATCTTTATGATCTTCCTACTGATTGCTGCAAAACTGAGACTAGCTGTGAGTGGTATAGGTGATTTCCCTGAAGCCTCCTTTTTTGCCATTGTCCAATCACCTGAACGTAGCTGCATATAACCCAGTCATAATGATTTAACGAAACCTGTGTCTTGTACTGTACTCCAGGAAATGGATTTTATTGAAGTCAAAATCAAATTTCCTTTTTTTTTTTGGCTGCTGTGCAGAATTGTTTGTGTGTAGCACTTGCCAGAAAATAAAAAGAACAGATGCTTGCTTTAAAGGGGTTGTTAACCCACATATCTTACTTTATATAATCTGCTCGGTCTGCTAGGGATATGTCCCCCTGTGTGTGTGTGTGTGTGTGTGTGTGTTGTATAAAAAAAAAAGCTGTATATACCTTATTTGTGAGCGCTGATTAGCGGTCACGTGACGTGCTGCATCTCTCCTCTCCCTGTCTGACAGATGCAGGGGGAGGGGCCGAGATTCCCCTGCTGACAGTCTAGAGGGGAG
Source organism: Lithobates clamitans (assembly GCA_037952925.1). Taxonomy (NCBI): domain Eukaryota; kingdom Metazoa; phylum Chordata; class Amphibia; order Anura; family Ranidae; genus Lithobates; species Lithobates clamitans. The sequence continues at coordinate 3,606,789 of JBBGZY010001350.1, forward strand.
GAGGAGAGCCGGAGAGAGGCAGCACGTCACATGACTGCTGATCAGCGCTCACAAATAAGGTATGTATGGCTTTTTTTTTTTTTTATACAACACACACACAGGGAGACATATATCCTTACAAGACCGAGCAGATTATTTAACGTAAGACATGGTGTTACAGCAGGAGGGAGGAGTAGCCCTGACACACGAGCAGACAGGCAGGAAGGGAGGGTGAGGACATGAGCAGAGAGGAGAGACAGCAGGGCTGCGGGTGACGGAGGCACGTAAACGGACCACGATGTCAGAACTCAGCAACCAGGATTACCGTGGTCCGTTTACAGAGGGGAGGGGAGAAACTGGCAGGAGCAGCCACGTTTTTTAGGTGTTACAGGGGTCCAAAGGACACAGCACAAGCACTGTGTCATATAACATGCTTTAAAGGAGCAGGATCCATTTTGTTTGGGTTAACATACGCTTTAAGTGTATCTGCATTCAATCCTATGGAAAGTTTTTACTTTAGTGGATTATGAACTCATATTGGAAAATCACAATGCATGCACAATATACACTAACACCATTTATATAGAGTATAGACTTGCATCTTCAAGATAATATCTTGTAACGAATGTAAGTAAAAAAAAAAACCTAACCCTCCCTTATATCTTAATTTGTAGCAGTGTTCTCAGTGTCTGCACTTCAAATAGTGTGTAACAAGGTTATGTCTGCAAATGAGTGTGCTTTTAGTCCTTTACAATTTTGTAGATATGAGGACTGGAAGAAAAAGTACAAGATTGATGACCAGGACTCTGAGGAAGATGAAGCGATACAGACAGGAAGAACACATAGGAAGGGAAGAGGTAAGTGTTCAGCAGTAGTAGACATTCAGGTATATACTTGAGAGTAGATTTCATGATACTGTACGGAAAATGAAAATGTTACAAAAATGTATAGGCAAGCTAGCTATTCTGTTAGTTATTGTGTTTGTTACAAGGCTAGCTACTGTAGGAGAACAATGTGACCCGACTTGCAGCCTTTACTTAAAGTGATTGTAAAGTCTTTTTTATTGTTTTTCTAAAAAAAAAAAAAAAAAAACTTGGTATACTTGCCTGCTCTGTGCAGTTGGTTTTGCACAGAGCAGCCCAGATCCTCTTCTATCTTCCTGTCCCTCCCTCCTGGTGAGTGCCCCCACAGCAAGCCTTTTGCTATGGGGGCACCCGAGCCAAGCCACAGCTTCCTGTGTCCATTCAGACACGGAGCCGCGGCCCCGCACCCTTTCTCTCCTCTTTGGCTGACTGACTTTGACAGCAGCGGGAGCCAATGGTGCCGCTGCTGTGTCTTAGCCATTCAGAAGGGAGAGTCCCGGGATGGCCCAGGCAGTCATTGACAAAGATGGGCTCAGGTATGTATTGGGGGGGGGCTGCTGCACTCAGAAGACTTTTTATCTTAATGCATAGAATGACTTTACAATCACTTTGAGAGCCCTTTCACACTGAGGCAGTTTTCAGGTGTTTTAGCGCTAGAAAACTGAAAACTGCCTCCCATGCCGCCTGAATGTGAAAGCCCAAGTGCTTTCACACTGGGGAGGTGCGCTTGCGAGACGTTAGAAAAAGTCCTGCAAGCAGCATGCTTGGAGCGGTTTGGGAGCGCTGTATACAGCGCTCCCAAAACTCCCCTGCCCATTGCAATGAATGGGCAGCGCTTCGGAAGCGCAGCAACATGGGGGTGTTTTAACCCCATCTTTCAGTCTAAAAGCTCCCCGCTGGCGGCCAAAAAGCTCCGCTGTAACGAGTGGCGCTTTACCGCTAACGCACGGTGGCAGCCCCAGTGTGAACGGGCTCTAACACCCTCTGTTAAGTCAAATGGATATCAAGAAAGACAAAAACAACATTCCATAGCTCAACTCCCCAACCAGCCTGCCAACCGCCCAAATTAACCTGTCCTACAGTCTGCGTTAAAAACAGGGGTTTAGTTAGCACGCATTTGCCTTTACGGGGGATTGGGCTGCCTCCAGGCCCACTTGCCCCTCATCTATCCATTTAATGCATGTGCTTCCATTGTGGGGACGCTTATAAATTCAGTAGCGTTAGGACTGCAAGCATATACAGGGTGCCGTGAAGAGGCCTTGCAGCTTGGGCATGCGTTTGCAAATACATGCTAACTAAATACTTGTTTTTAACGCAGACTGTTGGACAGGTTAATTTGGTCGGTTGGTGAGTTGAGCTATAGAATGTTCTGTTTTTGTCTTTTCATGTGTTCGCCCTTCCATATGCTCCTTGCTGTGAAGGCCAGTTATAGGTGGGGGCAGGGGCCATTTGTTACAAATGGATATCAAACTTGAAGTCTTTAGAATGGATACTTAAATAATTGCTGTTGCCATGTTTTGCACCCTTACTAATTGTCTTCATGTTTGTAGAGTAATTTGGAATCCAAGTGTAAAAAAAAAAAAAAAAATACGGAAACGTGCTACTGTGTAACCTTTGTGCATTGTCAACAGGTGGACGTGGTGGCTCTCGAAGCTTGCCCCGTACAGAGGCATCAGGCCCTCGTGGCAAGATCCGATCTGAGCTGCGCACCAAACAGCAGATTCTCAAGCAGAGAAGATTACAGGATAAGCAGCGTTTCTTACAAAGTGGTGGAATGAAAAAGCTGAAAAATAAAACAAAGCAGAGAGTACAGGAAATGAGGAAAACTGCTTTTGGTAGAGGGAAGAGCAATGGATTTAAGAAAGGAAAGATGAAGAAAAGATCTTGACACTTCCAAGCAGATCGATGAGCACTTGCCGGGTAATTTAGAACACCACATGGCTCATTTGGAATAAATGTACTTGCTGTGCAAAGGAACACTACATTGGTCTGTATTGGACAGGCATTTAATGGGTTCCTGATTCAAGGCTTGAACAGTTTCAACTTTGCTCAAATAGACAGAACCTTGGCAAATTTACCTTCAGAGTAAGAAGATTTATTTATCTTTTGGATAAAAGCAGTCTTCATTCTTTTGTGTCCACTGAGGGAAGGAGGCCAAACACCCAGGACTGCATTGCAGATACTTCTACATCTGGACAGTAAAACATGGCAAACATAAGAACACATGGCTATTGCAAATGGTTTTTGAACCTTATTAAAAACATTGGCTAGATTTTCAGAGTTTTTGTGATGTTTATTCTGTTATTTCCAAATGGTATTACCAGTATACCATAACATGCTGGGATTACTGTTTACTTTCCATAGTGTTAGTTTGTCAAATTTATACATTTGATAGAACACATTTTATCTGCTAAACCATCACTTGAATAAGGAAATTTTTTAAAATATATTTTTTTAATGTAAGTGGTTACATGAACATTTCCTTGTGTTGTAAATAGACTTGTTTACAGTGGATGGCTTTTTTCCCCCTTTTGGCCTACCTCAAAGGGACTATGATTACTCATTGCTCTCCAAGCCCTATGCCAAAGACAGCATGGCTTCAATGCATTGCACTCATGATGGATAATGACACCGAAACAGTTGTAAGCAATTGGAAAGGAGTTGCTTTCTATTACACTGTATTTTTACTGTAAATGTGGAGATCTGAATTCAGTTAGTGCAGTGGAGAAAAGGAATGATTTGCATGGCTCTGCCTATTTTTTCTTTTTTTAAAGGATAAGCTTCCAGTTTGGATTTGTCAGAACTAGTCAATACCATCTACTTTAAGGCCTTATGCACACTGGACGTTTTTCTAACTCTTCCAAACTCCTTTCCTCCTGGCAGAAAAAAACACTTGACACTTGTAAACTTGTGTAATGCGTTTAGGTGCTTCAAGTGCTTGGGCTTTAAGTAATTTCATTGGCCATAATAATTTATTCTGGCTAGTGAAATTAACGCTCAAGGCCTAACTACGCCTGATGTACAAGTGCGTTTTACACGTTTTTAGGCACGTCAAGCGGTTTTTCGGCCAAAACTACTGGACACCTAGGTTGTGTGTGTGTGTTTCTTTTTTTTTATTTATTTTTTTTGCCTCAAAACTCCTCCAAATGCCTATGTGTGCATGCAAACTTAAAGTATATCTAAAGCCAAAACTTTTTTTGCTCTCGGTTGTCATCAGAACAAGTGTCCCCACCGGAAAAACCTGACAGTTGTTCTAACTCCTCACAACTAGGGGAACCCTATGCAAAAACCAAGAAAAAAAAAAGCCTGGGGTCTCCCTGAAAATCCATACAAGACACATGTTCAAGCATGCAGTCTGGAAGAGGTCAGGAAGGGGGGGCTTATCAAATTCTGGAAGCCCCCTCCAGATACCCCCCCTTGTAAATAATGGGTACATAATGCCCATACATTTTACATAGTTTAAAAAAATGTACATCCCCCCCCAACAATCACATCATCCAGTTCTACAGATTAACATAGATTACTACTACTGAATGACAAGTCAATGTCACCTTGGAGACCCCGTCCCTTTATTTTAATTAGCAGTGGGGACCTGGAGATGTCATGTGGGAGAAAAGCCCCCCTATGTCTATGTTTTCGGCATCACTGGCATTATGGCCCTGTAGCAGTATAAATTCTCATACCTAATCTTGCAATCATTTTCTCTTCTGAGATCTGTTGTCATAAATTAAATGGATTCAGTGGTCAACTTTGTAATTCTCCATTGTACTCCCACCTAAGACCCCTTTCACACTGGGGCCGCGTTGGCACTGAAGTTAAAGGGTTAAAGGGTTAGCACTGAAGTTTAAGGGTTAAACTCCCGTGTTGCAGCGTTTCCGAATCGCTTTTCAGGCGCTTCGGAAGCGCTGCCTATTCGTTCCAATGGGCAGGGCGTTTTGGGAGAAATAAATACAGCGCTCCCAAACCGCCCCAAAGATGCTGCTTGCAGGACTTTTTGGAACATCCCGCAAGCGCACTGCCCCAGTGTGAAAAGTCACACTTGAATGAATGGGAGGCGGTTTTGAGGCTCTTAGAGGCTATTTTGAGCGCTAAAGCACCTGAAAACTGCCCCAGTGTGAAAGGGGGCTAACTGTCTTCTGGACCCACTGGTCTTTGATTGTCGTCCAAACCCTCTAGAAGGAGGCTACAATCATCAACTTCACTCAGTTCCCCTGGCCCCAACTGGAAGAGACTGGTTGGACGCACCTGCAAAAATAATTCCTGCCATCTTAGCAACTTGCTCTGGACTTGATTTCATGTAAAAAGAAACTTTTAGGCACCTCCACTGTGATCTGTTAAATCTACAGTCTGTCCTATAAGATTTTGCCTTCTGTACCTTTCTGAAGTTCAACAGGCTTGAATGAAAGATGGTGGCCTCCTTTTACTAGTCTGTGGCCAGTCCAGACTTTCATTTGCTTAATTGCGTGGTTCAACGTTTGGCCAAACAATAACCTCTCATTATAGGAAATATTGAAGGCTAGTGTAGAAGTCCTGCCTGCCCTCCACTGCTGTAACCACAACGCTCTCATAGCAGTGACTGAGTGCGCCAGCACTTGTACTAGATCTATCAAAGCATCCACCAAAAGTTAGTTGCCAGGTTCAACTCCTCCAAAACTTGTAGTTTCCAGTGTTGAATTTAATGCCATTTTTAAACAGTTTATATATTGAAGATAACACTATTGTTGGTTGACAGGCAGAACCTGTCACTGTATAGATTATATACAAGCCTGATGGCCAGATTACCACAATTTCTGTGTTCCAGATGTGTTTCTGCATGAGTGTTTTTGATGCATTCTCAATGCGTTTTGCCACTTTCCAGATGTGTTTCATACAAAAACAATGTAACATTCTACTTTTGTTGACTGCACTAGAATGCACTGCACTGGTGTGAACTAATTAGTGGTTAACTTGGATTCCAATTAACGACCAGCCACCGCAGTTATACTGTGGCAAGTTCGCTCACCTGGGCAAATCAGCGTAGATATAGGGTGGCCGCTTTAAGACCACCAGTGGGCGCGCAAAGACAGAGCTGATGCATGTGCCCGGCAGCCGCGATGTTCGCCTGGCACCTGTGATTTCTCCTGAGAGACACAGAACTGAGGTCTGTCAATGTCAACAGACAGATCTCCGTTCTGTCGAGTGAGGAGACACATCTGTTGTTCATACTAAGTATGAACAGTGATATGTCTTCTCCTTCAGGCAGTCCCATCCCCCACAGTTAGAATAACTCCCTAGGACACAAATTTAACCCCTTGATCCCCCTAGTGTTAACCCCTTCCCTGCCAGTGGCATTTATACAGTAATCAGTGGCTATTTTTAGCTCTGATCGCTGTATAAATGTCAATGGTCCCAAAAAAGTGTCAAGTGTCTGATCTGTCTGCCGCAACGTCACAGTCCCAATAAAAATTGCAGATCGCTGCCATTACTAGTTAAAAAAAAATAAAAATGCCATAAATCTATCCCCTATTTTGTAGACACTATAAGTTTTGTGCAAACCAATCAATCAATACGCTTATTGCGATGTTTGTTTTTTTTACCAAAAATATGTGGAAGAATACATAGCCTAAACTGAGCAAGAAATTTAGTGGTTTTTTTTATATCTGTTGGGGGGATTTATATTATAGCAAAAAGTAAAAAATTGTTTTTTTTTTTTCAAAATTGACGCTCTTTTTTTGTTTATAGTGCAAAAATTAAAAATCGCAGAGGTGATCAAATACCACCAAAAGAAAGCTCTATTTGCGGGGAAAAAAAAGGACATCAATTTTGTTTGGTTACAACTTCGCACAACAGTGCAATTGTCAGTGAAAGTGACGTAGTGCCGTATCTGCTGAAGTGGTTAAACGCTGTCCATACGTTCTTGATGCAGAATAAAAACATACTGTAAATTGGTCTTCTAATGAGGTCTCTGCCATCCTTCATCAATGAGCTCTTTACGCTCTATCATCATGGGTGTTGCTTGTGGTGTGGATATTTGCAGCACACTTTCTGCTATAGCCGCCATAATACACAACCACATCCCAGTGAGGCAACCTATGCAATTTCATTTCTCTGCCACTGCAGACTGCATGCAAGCCCAAAATGCACCCTGAGCTTAGTGAGGCATTTCCTATCATGCTGGCATAAACGCATGTGAGCCAGTGCCTCATAGAGTGCTTGGGGAAGCCTTGCAGAGGATTCCGTGGGATGCTGATTGTTCTGGTCGGGATAAAATGATCGTAGGCGGGTCTTATATTTTTTGGAGTGTTTGCGTTCAGGGTTTCTGCTCCTAAAATAATGCAAAACACCTTAGTTTGCATTCCTTGATCATTCTTTTAAAAACCATGTCACAAGTGGCCCCCTCCTACCTCTTTTAGTCTTCTGTGCCACTAACAAGTGTGGCAAGCTCATATTTGCACAAAATATATGGAGAAAATATATTACCTTTCACCAAAAAACAGGTAAACTGTCTCTTTAAGGCCCATCTGCCTTCATCCACTCACTTCAGAAGCAGGTGAGCCCAGGCAGCACTTCCAGAGGCAAACACAGTCAGAGTCTGAGACAAAACCAGTCAGACTGTCAAACCCACAGAAGCACACAGCATAACAGGGGAGCCAGGACAGCACATCCAGAAACAGACAGGAGACAAGTCTTTACCTGGCAGGACTGAAGAGGGAGAGAGAGAAGCCCTCTCAACTGCAGACCTCCAAGATCATTTATACCGTTGCATGGCGACTGGCCGTTACCATCCCGTGCTGCCGGTCTCCCCGCCCCCTGTGACATCATTCACGGCCGATCTCAGACTGACAATAAAACCAGGAGAGCAGTGCTGTTCCGGTGCTTCTCCAGGCTTGCTACTGCCATCGGCGAACCGGAGAAGGGATCCGCCAGGCACTGGATGCTGACCATAGAGATTTCCAGCAGACCAGATAGTCCCTGGAGGCTCTATGATCGTTCGGAGACCGGGCGCGATGTTATGACGTCATGCCCAGCCTCTGAATTCAAAAATGGCACCGCCTTGGCTGGGAAGCTGACAGTTTTTTGGGGTTTTTTTTTTTGTTTTTTTTATTTCAGGCTTTCCAGCCTAGAAGTGAGATGTGGGGACTCTCACTGTCAAGAGGACCTGTCATGCTTATTCCTATTACATGGGATGTTTACATTCCTTGTGATAGGAATAAAAGTGATCAAATTCTTTTTTTTTTTTTTTTTTTTTTTTAAAGTGTAAGTGTCAAACTAAAAATAAAATAGAAGTAAAATTAACAATAAAAAAAATGAGAAGTGCCCCTGTCCCCTTGTGCTCGCACACAGAAGCAAATGCATACGTAAGTCGCGCCCACATACGTAAACGGTGATCAAATTACACGTGAGGTATCGCTGTGAACGTTAGAGCGAGAGCAATAATTCTAGCCCTAGACCTTCTCTGTAACTCAAAAAATGTAACCAGTAAAACAATTTCAAGCGTCGTCTATGGGGATTTTTAAGTACCGAAGTTTGGCGTGCAATTTTGAAACATGACATGTTGGGTTTCTATTTACTCGGCGTAACATCATCTTTCACATTATTCCAAAAGTGTTATTACTGCGCTATCCAAAAAACAAAAATATATAAAATTGAACTTAATTGCTGTGAACTAGCTGCAACTAATAAATGCAAGAGACACGCATTCAAAATAACATACAAAATAATAAGCTGCGCTGTATATTAAGATTCTCTACATGAATCTTTGCGAGCCATGCTAATATACACTTATGTATAAATGTGTTCGCTATCACCAGTGATAAGTGCACAGAAAGCAAAATAGTAAAAAAATATATCAAAACATTTTATATGTTATATGAAATAAAAATTATTTGAATAATAAAGTCCGCTCCAATAGACCAAAAAATAATCAAAAACAAAAAGTCCACTAATATAGACACTCCTCCGGGGGGTGACTTGATGATCTTTCAATAAATGGTGACATGCAGTTCAAACACTGGACGTGATGAGTGTAGGGGTACAATGCAAAAAGTGCCTCCACCACAGGAAATACTGCTGCTTACCAGCTCCCTAGGTCTCCTTTTACAGAGACCCCACGTGCCTTAGGCTTTTACCCAGCCTCGGGTGTTGCGGTGGCTGTCAGCGCTAGAAAGATTCCCCACACTTTCAATAAGAGATGTCATCTCATATGGCATATGTTCGTTCATAGGCTGTGAAAAGATAAAAGGCTTCTTCCCCTATATGTTTCCTACAAACTTTACAGCAAAAATGCTCAGGATGCCAGGTACAGACGAGAGCGGTCACCAAATTCTTGAGGATGGGTAGATGGCACGCTGGGCTAACTTTACTGTTTTTTTTTTTTGTTTTTGTTTTGTTTTTTTTAAAAGCGTGAAGCAGTTTTAAAAAAAAAAAACGTGCAAGATAAAAAGTTGCAACGACTGCCATTTTATTCTCTAGGGTCTCTGCTAAAAAAAATATATAATCTTTGGGGTTCTATGTAAATTTCTAGCAAATAAATTTATGATTTTATCATGTAGGCGAGAAATGTCAGAGTTTGCTTGGTAGGCAAGTGGTTAAGCATCATTTTGCCCTTGGCTCGGCCCACAGTTTTTAAGAGGGTTTACCATACAACATTTCAGGGTCTTCCAACTCCATGATAGGCTGAACATACCACAGACACAGAACCACAGTAATAACTGTATGGATTATATGGCACCTTCAGGTGATGCACACTGGCACACCCTAAACAGGAAGTTCAATTCCCCATATAACCCCTCCCCTTACCGGAAGTACCTTAGTTTTTTTCGCCAGTGTCTTAGGTGTTGGTCACGAGTAAAGATGTGCTATGCTGAGCTCCGCTGGAATATTCCTTGCTGGGGCAAGCCATGCAACCGGATCCATTCAAAGTGTCTTTTTCCAGGCAGAATTTAATGGTATCCGGGCCTTGTGTCCGAAGAAACGAGGTTTTGCCTGTAACGCTTCTCTTTTTAGAGAGCTGGGTCCTGGGATCCAGTATTTGTTTTTTTCAGCCATATTCCTGGTGGGGTGCTTTTTACAGGCCCAGGGCTGTGGATCCCCCGAAAAAAAGGGGGCCCCAGTCCCTGAACGTTTTTTAACGGAGCCCACCGTGAGAGGTGAAGATTGGGTATGTTACCACAGAACCCTGCAGCTGGATAAGGTAAGGGAGATTCCTAAGGAATTTTTCTAATTCTTGTGGGTTTTCTTCTTTAAAGTAAATGTTGCCAAGCCTATAGTCACCACCGGGGGCTGTCAAGAGCACGTATCTGTTCCATGCTTCTCAGTCTCGCCTCTGTGTACAAGCTGCACACTTCCCCCGGCCCAGGCTCTAGGTAAAGTCGTGGGAAAGGGGGGGGGTTTCTCCTAGGAATATCCCCCCACCTGGATAGCTTTCCTCCAGGCAGAGGGAGCATGGCATTAGACGGCAGTGTGCTGTGCCGCTCCAGCCACCATTACGGCGGTTCCCTTCGGCAGCTCTCCTCCATGCGATCCAGTCAGGATCGAAGCCCGCTCGCGTGAGAAAATGTTCTATTTTAAAATAGATGAGGGAGGGGGGTGCGGTGGGTGGTCTGAGGAAGGGGCGGGGCTTAGCGGTGTTGACACACTTCAGAGTCCACAACGCGGGCTGCATAGCTATAAAATGCACCTTTTTCAGGTGCATACAGCTAGGAGGGACACAGAGCGGACGGGTGGCATGTGAGTGGGTGACACAGGCATTCCCAGGCACATTTACTTAAAGCATCAGGCTGAGCTTAATAGCAGTGGCAGTTGCTGGACTATTGCTCAGCAGTGGGTGCATTTTTTTTGGTGGTACCTCTGCGTTTGTGCTCAGCACTATGACCAGAGGAGGTGGTTCAAATGCCACAAAGACCAAGGACACAAAGGGGTCGCCCTCAGGTCCTAAGGACCCTCCCTCTGCAACACCATCCCGTTCTAAGGAGGCTGGTCAGAGTGAGCCATCAGGGGCTGCAATTGCTTCCGACACTTCAGCCCCTGTCTTTATAACTGAGCAGGTTTTCTCCTCAGCTATGAGTGGATTGGAGGAAAGATTAGTAGCTTTAATCACTTCTTCACAGAGTGGAAGAAAACGCATTAGGTCCCCTTCTACCACCCAGGATCCTCAAACAGAGGAACTGTGGGACGGGGAAGATGAATCCCCCTTAGGGGACCAGGAACGGGCTGATGATTCCTCTTCAGAGGAATCAAATGGTGAAGGACCTTCTTCAGCTTCACATGCTGAGAAGTTGCTGGTGCATTCTCTAACTGAAATGGTCCATGCCACATTTAAGCTACCTTTAACGGAATCGGTTGAAGAGCCCACTTCCTGTTTGGGTTCACTAAAGCCTCTACAAGCCTTGCATGTCTTTCCTGTCCATTCATTACTAGAAAAGCTTATGTATTCTGAGTGGAATCATCTAAACAAACACTTTTTCCTCCTAAAAAGTTTTCAACACTTTATCCTATGGAGGAAAAATTTACTAAGATGTGGAGTATACCAGCAATTGACGCTGCTATATCCTCTGTGAATAAAAGTTTGACTTGTCCGGTTGACAATGCGCAAATGCTTAGGGATCCAACTGATAAAAAATTGGAATTCCTGTTAAACATTTTCTCCCTGGCAGGTTCAGTGGCTCAACCTGCAATGGTGGCAATTGGGGTATGTCAGTCCTTGAGAGACCATTTGAAACCGGTACTCAAGGTGTTCCCTGAACAGCAGGCCCAGGAGTTAGCTGAGCTGCCAGCAGCTTTGTGCTTTGCAATTGACACAATCAGAGATTCTATTCTTCAAACCTCTCACCTTACGCTTGGGTTGGTACCTATGCATAGAATCTTATGGTTAAAAAGTTGGTCAGCCGAAGCACCGTGCAAAAAGCTTCTGGCTGGTTTTCCTTTCTGCGGTGAAAAGCTGTTTGGGGAGGATTTGGACAAATATATCCAAAAAATATCAAGTGGGAAAAGTACCCTTTTGCCAGTTAAGAAAAAGAGTAAACGTCCCTCATTTAAACGGGCTCCTTCTCCAGTGCCTGGGGCATCAGCCTCCAGGCAGTCGTGATGGCCTCCACCGTCAGGTTCAAGAGGTAAATCTCAGGGTCAACCCCAGGGATAAAAGAAGACCTGGGGGAGGAAACCCGCAAGACAGAACGCTAAAGCCTCTTTATGAAGGGGTGCCCCCGCTCGCTCGAAAGGGGACAAGACTTCTGCAGTTCTCTGTCAGGAAGAATTTTGGGACAGATGGATGGTCTCCACAGTAGCTCTAGGGTACAAACTAGAGTTCCGAGAATTCCCGTTTCCTCAGGTCAAATGTCCCCAAAGATCCAGAGAAAAAGAAGTCTCTCTTTCTAGCGTTAGACCGACTTTTGTCGCAAAAAGTGATCATGGTGGTTCCCGTGGAAGAGCAGGGGTCAGGGTTTTATTCCAACCTTTTCACGGTACCAAAACCAAATGGGGTTGTCAGACCCATTCTAGATCTCAAAGATCTAAACCGGTTCCGGTTGAAGATTCGCTCTTTGCGCATGGAATAAATCCGATCAGTCTCCATCCTACAAGGGGGAGAGCTTCTGGCATCAATCAACATCAAGGATGCATACCTGCATGTACCTATTTTCCGCGCTCACCAGAAGTATCTGCGTTTCAAAGTAGCTACTACACCTTGGGTGTTTACCAAACTTCTGGCCCTTCCCCTGGCTAGATTAAGGTATAACAATAATAGCATACCTAATAGACCGGTCGTTAGTCCGCTTGGACCAAAGCATGGTCACCACAGTCAACTACCTGGAATACCTAGGTTTTGTCATCAACCTAGAGAAATCTTCTTTAAAGCCAGTAAGATTAGAGTACTTGGGTCTGGTCATAGATACAGCCCAGAATAAGGTGTTTTTACCCCAGGCAAAGATCGGCACCATAAAGGAGCTGGTCCAAGGGGTCAGGGCAAAGAACGGTTCCTTCATTCGCCTTTGTATGAGGTTGTTGGGGAAAATGATGGCTTCATTCGAAGCAGTTCCCTATGCTCAGTTTCATTCGAGACTGCTGCAAAACAGTATCCTATCGGCCTGGAACAAGAAGATTCAGGCACTAGATTTTCTGTTGCGTTTGTCGCCAAAAGTGCTGCAGTTGGTGGAGGATATCCGAGAATCTGCAGAAAGGGAATTCTTTCTTACCGGTTACCTGGAAGGTGGTAACAAAAGATGCCAGCCTTTCAGGTTGGGTAGCAGTCCTGGAAGAAGCGTCTGTCCAAGGGAAATGGACCAGAACCGAAAGGACCTTGCCCATCAACATTCTAGAAATTCGGGCAGCGCGTCTAGCCCTAAGGGCCTGGACATTCAAGTTGCAGAATTCTCCTGTCAGGATTCAATCTGACAATGCCACAGCAGTGGCTTATATCAATCCCCAAGGGGGCACCAAAAGTCAGGCAGCCCAGGGAGAGGTAAACCATATACTAACCTGGATAGAAAAACACGTGCTGTGCATTTTGGCAATCTTCATTCCAGGGGTAGAGAACTGGCAGACCAGACTACTTAAGTTGCCAGCATTTGTTCCCGGGGGAATGGTCCCTTCACCCTGACGTCTTCCTGGCTATATGCCAAAGATGGGGGATCCGGGATGTAGATCTGTTTGCGTCCAGGTTCAACAACAAAGTCGATAACTTTGTGTCAAGAACAGGGGATTCACTCGCATGAGAAACAGATGGTGACCCCGTGGGATCAGTTCTCACTGATTTATGCATTCCCTCCTATTCTGCTGCTACCACGACTTCTTCGCAGGATCAAGCGGGAAAAGAAGTGAGTAGTTCTTGTTTCCCCAGAAGATCTTAGTATGCAGAAATAGTAAAGATGGTGGTAGGGGCCCCATGGCCCCTACCACCACATCCAGACCTGCTATCGCAGGGACCAGTGTTCCATCCTACTTTACAAATGCTAAATTTAACAATTTGGCTATTGAAACCCACATTCTAAGGAATCGCTTTCAGGCTCAGTGATAACTACCTTGATTAATGCAAGGAAGCCAGCTTCCAGAGCCATTTATTATAGAGTCTGGAAGGCATGTTTCTTGGTGTGAATCCAGGGGTTGGCATCCTAGGAAGTATGTCATAGGTAGAATTCTTGCCTTTCTGCAAAAGGGGCTAGAGTACTATCAAGGGCCAGGTCTCATCCTTATCAGTATTGTTTAAGCGTCCGCTTGCTTTGCATTCTTTGATCCAAAGCTTTATACAGGGGGTAACATGGCTTAATCCACCAGTTAGGGCACCCCTGAACTTTGGGACTTGAATTTAGTTCTGTCGGCATTAAACAGAAACAGCCTTTTGAGCCGATACAACATATTCCTTTGGTCCTTTTGACAAGGACGTTAATTATTCTGGTAGCCATTTCTTTTCTTTTTTTTTTCAAATATAATTTTTATTGAAATTTTTGACAAAGAAAAGAGAAAACAAATAAGGAAGAAGAAAAAGCATATCATAATCGATAGAATACATCCGTGGTCTTTCTAATAGCATTCTGACAAATACAGTCATCATATATCCTTTCCATTAAAATGCTCCATTCTATCTGCATAGAAACTGGCCTATGACATCATTTATCCTCTTTAAATTCGTGAATCCGTCTTTGTAGTCCATAGGTATATCAACCACCATGTAGTATTACTATATAACAGGGATGACAGCTTCCAAATATTTGCTTATTCTTACATAGTTCCAACATAATTGGTGTTAAGGGAAAGTTGTCTGTTACTGAAATAATAGACCACTTATTGCACAGAAAAAAGAAAAATATATATACAAGAAGTAAAGACAGAGTGGAAGGGGTAAGAGAGGGGGGGGTTCTAAATAGGCGCGAGCGCGATGGACCCGGCCAAGGTTCTATCCCGCAGCCGCTACCTAATCAAGGGATTCTCAAGAATTTAATAAGGTTTGTCCTTCATCTGAGAAAATATATATGTTCCAGGATAACCAGTTTCTTGAATGTTTGTCTTGCTTGTGTTGGGCAGTCAGTATTAGGTCTTCCATCTTTTTGATTTCTTCAACTCTGCGTAGCCACATTCCCACCGTAGGGGGTGTACTCTGTTTCCACAAGGCTGGAATACAGGACTTCGCTGCATTGAGCAGATGCCTGACCACTGACTTTTTATATGATTTAATTGGGGCTGAGGTGGCATGTAACAGAAAAACGGCTGGATCTCTCCGCATTATGTGATTCGTGAATTTTTTAACAATTGTCTCTACTGCTACCCAAAACTGCTGTACTAGTGAACAGGTCCAAAAAATGTGTAGGAGCGTCCCTTTCTCAGAACCGCACCTCCAACATCTATCAGAAGTGTCGGGGAAAAATTTGTGTAATAATTGAGGTGTGTAATACCATCTAGTCAGAATTTTGTAATTTGTCTCCTGAATTTTTGTACAGATGGATGATTTCAGCGTAAGTTGAAGTATGTTTTGTGTTTGTACTGCTGTAAAATTACATTGTAGATCCTGTTCCCACTTTCGTAAAAACAGCAAGTCTGGTTGTTCAGTTGGTGTGTTGAGTAGTGAGTATGTCTTGGAGAGCACCTGAGGCAGAGTGCCCTCCCCTCTACAGTATTCTTCTAGTGTCGTCATATCGCGCTTATATCGCATCGGTTCTGGTATTGAGTACAGGAAATGGTGTAGCCGAATCGCTTTCCAAAATGACAATTGAAAACCCCCATTATCATTCGTCAGGGACTGAATTGAGGTCCAGTGGTCGTCTTCCACATAATGTGATGCACAGTCTTTACCTGACTCCCAGAGCGTCTCATAGTTTGAATAGTCTAGCCCTGGTTCGAACGCTGGGTTCCCCAGAATGGGGAATAAGGGGGATTGTTTGGAGGTCAATGAAGTGTTTTTAAGTATATTTAAGCCCACGGACAGCGTGGCACCAATGGTTGGGTGTGAAGTCATGTCCCTAGGTAGTTTATTGTGACACCAGATAGCACCTTTCAAGGGTATATTAACCTGATGGTTCTCTACTTGGATCCATAGTTTAGTTTTGTCGTGTCTGTTCCCGTCAATGATCCTCCCTAGATGCACAGCTTGATAATAGTGTTTTGCGTCAGGGAGGGCGAGACCTCCATAGTGTTTCGGTAGAGTCAAATAGCATCTTTTTAGTCTAGGCTTAGAGTGTGACCACACAAATTTTATGAATAGGGAATGTATTTATTTAAAGTAGTTAGTGGGGATTCTTATAGGTAAGGCTTGAAATAGGTATAGAAATTTTGGGAGAATGCACATCTTAATTAGATTGCATCTCCCAAAAGATGAGTGAAGACCTTTGCCCCACTCTGCGAGCTGGTAGCCATTTCTTCTGCAAGAAGGGTATCGGAGTTGGCGGCTCTTTTTTGTAAAGAGCCATATTTAATCGTTTACAAGGATACAAGCATAGAGTAGTATTGCGTCCTCATCCTAGCTTTCTGCCAAAGGTGGTTTTAGGTTTTCACCTAAACCAGGATATTGTTTTACCTTCGTTTTTTCTAAGGAAGAAAAGTCACTACACTCTTTGGATGTAGTGCGAGCAGTCAAGATCTATTTGAAGGCGACTGCTCAGATTCGGAAAACAGATGTTTTGATCGTGTTGCCTGAAGGTCCTAGGAAAGGACAGGTAGCATCGAAATCCACTATTGCCAAATGGATTCGACAGGTAATTATTCAAGCTTATGGCTTGAAGAAGGTTCCACCTTTTCAGGTCCAAGCGCACTCCACCAGGGCTGTTAGTGCTTCGTGGGCAGTGCATCACCAAGCCTCCATGGCTCAAATCTGCAAGGCCGCAAACGCACACATTCACCAGATTCTATCAGGTGGATGTAAGAAAGCATGAGGATATCGCCTTTGGGCTCAGTGTGCTGCAGGCAGCAGTATAGGTCCTCAGGTCTGATTGCACCCTACATTTGTTTGTGTCCCCTCCCCTCAGGTGCCATCGCTCTGGGACATCCCATACGGAGTTATTACTGTGGCTCTGTGTCACGTGATGTACAATAAAGAAAATAAGATTTTTATAAAAGATTACCTGTAAAATCCTTTTCTTGGAGTACATAATGGGAGGTCCCTCCCCTCTTTATGGTTACACATGTATTGCTTTGCTACAAAACTGAGGTACTCCTGGTAAGGGGAGGGGTTATGTGGGGAATTGAACTCCCTGTTTAGGGTGTGCCAGTGTCCATCACCTGAAGGTGCCATATAACCCACACAGTTATTACTGTGGCTCGGTGTCCCGTGATGTACTAAAAAAAAAAGGATTTTACAGGTAAGCTGTTATTTTGCTGGCATCACTCTCCAGGCTGCTAGAAAGGTCCCAGATGAAGTGCGCTTGGTATCACTATGCTACGGACAGGAGCCGGAACTACAGAGGAAGCATCCTGCTTATGCAACTCCTGCTCAATCCGCAGCTCCATGCACTCTGATACTCTGGGATGGTGGGTCGGCAGGCCCAGATCGTAATCTACAGATTGCCAACCCACCATCCCAAAGCATCAGAAGTGCATGCACTTCCCAGGTTTGCGGTTGCAGGCCACATCAAAGGGCTCTGCAGGCCACGGGTTGAGCACCCCTGAGTTAATCCATGCGCCAATTTGAGCATGGATACTACTTTGCCGTGAAGTGATATGAACTACTCCACCATAAGGGGCTTGCTAGATAACTGAAAAGAGATTACAACATGATATGAGTGGTTATACTCTGTGTAATTTCTGACGATAAACTGAAGATATATCCTTCTTCTCGCTAATGTATCCTTCCACTAATGAGATATACGAATGTGATCCATAATTTTAGTTTTATTTCTTACTTTACTTACTTGTGTTGTTTTTTGTTTATGTATTATTCTTTAAAAAGGTAAAATAAATAAATAAAACCACATTACGTATGCCAATTGTACACTCCTGCTCATGCACTGAGGTAATACAAGTGCCTGGCCTAGCTACAATATCAGTCACAAACACTCCATCCAAGCTCCTCCCATATGTAATGACATCACCTAGTCTCCACCCTATTTGTTACATACATAGCCTTATCAGAAGAAGTTTTAATAGCACTGCATGTGTTTAATTTTTGAAGGTCACTTTTTCTTTTTTTTTTTTTTTTATTAGTGTGTGAAACAATTAGGAGTGGTAGCTTATCTTAGTATAGGTGTATAATCGCAGACCAGAGGGATTATGCTATATAAATCATGTATAATAATTATTGCTGGTAGCAATACCACTACTAAATGTTTCAATTCTAATTTTGCACATGTGGTAAATACCGAATGGATAGATCACAAGATAATAAACAAATTACTTTTTTGGGGAATTGACTTTAATGTAACATCATATTATTTTATGATATTTAGCTCAGATAATTACTGCATTTGCCGTATTTAATTGTAGTCGATGGACATTTTAATTATCAAATGCAATACTGCCTATAAAACACAAATATTGCATGCGATAAACGCTAGTGAACTTAACCCCAGGAAGTGTTTTTGCAGGATTACCAGGTGAAAATAAAAGAAAGAAAAAAACTAATACTGTATATAATTTTTTTGTTTTTGGGTTTCATTTTAAAATGAGACAGAAAATCTTAAGGCCACCAGCAGATGGCACTACAGATTCTGGTTTATTTTATTTTATTTTTTTTAGCAAAAGACAATCCATATAGATGCAAAAAAAATTGCTATTTTGACAGACATTTGTTTTTTAGAAAACGGCTATTTAACATTTCATTTCATGAAATGAATCAAATGTGTTAAAACCTTTGAGCCATGGCTGGTAAAATGAAATGACTGTTTGGACATACTGTAAGGCGCAAAATCATTTTCAACATAGTGACAGCTGTACGCTCCAGAACAATTAAGCCCTGTTGCTCCTAAATTAAAAAAGAAAAGATAAATGCGGTTCAGTTGCCTTAAGGTGTAGCTCTAACCAGTATTTTAAAATGATTCTAAACGCTAAAGGTTTTTTTTGTTTTTTTTATTACTTTAATGCATTACCTATGTAATGGAAATTTGTAAGTTCTGTATATAATTGTATTGTATTTTGTATGTATTGCACACTGCCCTCACTGTGCACACGACACTAATAATGTTTTCAGTACATGTTTGCATTCTTTCGAGTCCTGATTAGAATTAGCCTGCCTATGTAACGCCCCTTGTTACCATAAACGTACAATTGTAATATTATATACCTACGTAATCATGTGTATAAAAACCTTCAATTGCGTAATAATAAAGCAGAACAGTTATTTGGAAAGATGCTGAGCGTATCTTTTGTATCTATTCCCTACTGCAGTAGTTATTATTAATTTTGAACCACTAATGAATATGAGGATAGGAGTTGCCTATCATCAAAATTTCCAACTCGCCTACATTAAGGTAAAAAAATCTTCCACTATCTGTTCCCCCTCATTAACACTTACCTACATCAATCCAGCGTTGTGCCTGGGCTGCAGGTCTTCTGTCCTCTCTCCTTTATCCCTGCTCTCATAGGCTTTGCTGAGTGCAGCAGGAGCCATTGGTTCCTGCTGCTGTCAGTCAAATCCTGTGAGGGGGGAGTGTAGAGTGTGTGTGTCTTTTCAGCCTGGGT
Source organism: Lithobates clamitans (assembly GCA_037952925.1). NCBI lineage: Eukaryota > Metazoa > Chordata > Amphibia > Anura > Ranidae > Lithobates > Lithobates clamitans. Next base: position 3,626,207 of record JBBGZY010001350.1, read on the forward strand.
GCCTTGACAAAATGCCTAAAAATTGCCCTAAAATTGTATACAAGCCAGCAAGATGGATGAAGCCTGCCTTTTCGTTACACAAAGCCAGAGGTCTTCATTGTGCACCATTAAGACCTTCTATCTGCTGGCATGTTAACAACCAATGACCCTCCCCTGCCCCTCTCTGTCAGCACTGGGGTCACATTAGCTGAGTGATTTAGAAAAACTGAGGGAGAAGAGAAACATTGGATTGCTAGTCAGTACCAGTGTGCAAAAGTGTATTGGATTTGGAAGAATAAATCACCTGTAACATTGGGTGTCCTACGTGTGTGTGGATGTTAAGGTATTATGTAAAACTATTAGAATATTTTTTTTACATTTTAGATGGGGTGCCTTGAGATTGTCCATAATTTTAAAGGGTGCCTTGACTGAAAAAAGATTAAGAAACACTGGTCGAGAGGAGAGCGCTGGCAGTGGACACCAGGCAAGGCGGTAAGGCGCAATACCCTTGCACAGAGCAGTTAAGTATAACTTTTTTTTTTTATTTAAAGAGTAAAAGAAGGGTTTAAACCCTTGTCAGTATTTTTTGCCATCTATGTCCCATTGGGGAGATTTCCTTTCACTTGCTGTCCCATAGCCAAAACAGGAAGTGAGAGAAAATCTCTCCAAAAGTGAATAAATCACTATCACCAGGGCCACCAGAATAAGTGTCCCCATTAGAAAATTTCCCCTCTATTACTGTTCTGATGTCAGCCCAAAATTTGGGATTTTCTTATGTTCAATGATAACAGTAAACAGGACAAATAGAGAGGGCGAATCTCTGCTTCACGGACATAAACCTGACAGGGTTTCTAATCTCTCTGCACTCATAAAAAAAAAAAAGGTTTTCCTTTAGTGACCTGTACCTCCTGTCCCAAAGACACAACAGGAAGTAGTGGAAATTTTACCCAAAATTAAGGAAATCCTCTTGTCCATTGTCACTTTCAATTTGAACATATGTATATAGAGAGGGTGACCCAGCCAAAGACATAAAAATCTAACAAAAAGGTATTGACCCCTCGTCTCTCTAAATCTAAAACTATAAAAACTAATTTTGAGTACAGACACTTTAAAGTGTTAATTCACCTTTCCCCCCCAAAAAAACTGCCTATGCAGATAAGGGGTGTCTGTAGATAAAACACAAACTGCAGTTCTAGATAAAGTTGAATAATGACCTAGCTATACCTGTAGGCCATTTACATACTTCATGACGCCTGACCTGAAAACTCCCAGGGCGTTTCTACGCGAGGTCCAGCTGTTACAGTTCACCATCACAGGAGGGAGCTTTCAAACTCTGAGCTCAGAGCTACTGCATCAGGGGGCAGAAAGCGCATGTGAGGGGGTTTGAATCAGAGAAAGAGCTCACTCCTGCGATTGTTAAGGTGAACAGTATAGCTGCGCCTGGCATAGCAATGTCCTAGCAACTTCCTGTGAGTTTTCGGCTCCGGCTTCATGAGATACGTAAATGGTCTATACCTATAATAAGGGCATTATTACATTTTGGTCAAAGCTGCACAGTTTGCTTTCAACTACAGCCTCCCCTTATCTGCATGGGCAGTTTTTTTGGTAAATGTAAACTAACCTTTTAACATATAAAATGTGTGTGTCATATTTTATTATATATACACATACATACACACACACAAAAACATACACATTGTGTAACTCAATCTAGATTTTTCTAAATCCACAGTCCTCTGTAATTTCCTGGTCATTACTTCGTTTATTATTGTGCTGCTCTGAAGAATGCCAATGCTGCATTTTCAGCAAGTACATAATAAGGAATGGGTGATGCAGAAAAAGGCATGGTGGACTCGAGTTCTGCACGAGTAACATTTGCACACAGTCAGTTGGCAGTAGACATGGCTGGTGTCTGTGGGTTTATTTCGGCCTTCTTTAGATCCTTATATATGGCATCAAGGTCCGCAAAGCAGATCTTAATCTAAATGTACAAGAAAATAATGTTAGTATTAATTGGACATGGCAATGACATTGCTTAGGATTGCAAAGGGCATATAGCAACTGGTGGTGCTTTAAGGCTACCTTCAAACGACGAATATCTGTGGCCAGCAAGACTTGGTAGACATTGCTTGGACACACTGTGCGCAGGTATATGTTCTGTACAAATCAATGGCAGTTGCCACTGCTATTCACATGTAGCCACTCATTCAAGCAGTTATGCCGCGTACACACGGTCGGACTTTTCGACCGGACGCCAACGGACCAAATCTGGCGGACAATCCGATCGTGTGTAGGCTTCAGCGGACTTTTCCAGTTGCAAATCTGACGGACTTTAGATTTGGAACATGCTTCAAAGCTTTACGTCGTAACTCCGCCGGACCCAGAAATCCGCTCGTCTGTATGCTAGTCCAATGAACAAAAACCGACACTAGGGAAGCTATTGGCTACTGGCTATCAACTTCCTTATTTCAGTCCGGTGTACGTCATCACGTACGAATCCGTCTGACTTTTGTGTGATCGTGTGTAGGCAAGTCCGGTCGTTAGAAAGTCTGTCGAAAGTCTGTGGAACGGGCTGTCGGACTTTTGTAGCTGAAAAGTCAGACCGTGTGTACGCGGCATTACATGCAAATGGAGCTTACGACTGACCCTGGACACAGCCAATGTGCATCTAGGGACGACGTTTCTGTGGCCTCACACAAACTGGCTACAGGTAAAAGGCCAATTTGCATTCCACCATACCGCAGAGTGTTTCTAGGTCCAGGAATGGTGTTTATCAACCTCTGAATGCAGTAAAATAGCTGCAGACATTAGCCGTATGAATGTAGCCCTAGCTAGATCTATGGTAATACTGGGCATTATGGACAAATAACTTGTTCTGTGAAAAAACAGGATTACTAATGAAGTTAGACCATGTTCACTTTGAAAAGATACATTTTTACGTAGTGAATGAGGTGAAGCTATGCTGATTTCAATCATCCAACCATGTGCAAGCAAAGTGAACATGTTCTACTTCTAGTAAAACAACTCCCATAACAACTGTATCATCTTAGTGTGGAAAGGACTGATAATGTCAGATATACAGCATTTTTTGTAAGGCACACACAGAATGATAAACTCTCATGTGACCCTAGCATTTAGCCTAATTTCAGCCTAGCTTTTAAATATAAAACATGACTGTCAAATGCTAAAGCAAACATCATGGATGGTTTTTAGAAGTTTTATACAGCTAGGGGTTAAAACTGAGCACATTTCACACTAGCAAACACATAATTATAAAAATCTATCATTTGGTAAAAACCCTAGGGGGTGGGGCATTCACTTACAAGCTTGCCACAGAGAAATGGTGTATTTTCTCTATTTAAAAAGGGTTATGTGAAAACATTTTCCAGGGAGGTTTGTGATAAATGTGTACAGTACTTGATATGGCAATTAAGTCATTAAAGCAGTGGTTGGTTGTTCCAGCTATGTTGGGGAGTCCAGTCTAGGAGTTGCCATTCCTTTAGTATCTGCTGGGTTTCCAGACCAGACCTTAGTTTATCCTTGGATCTGCAGCCAGGAAATGTCTGATCACATATGCCTCTCTGGTACAGAACTACCCTTGTCCCAGGATCAGGGGTCTGCACCAAATCTGACAACTGCATCAATAGTACAATGCTTTGAAAAAAAGTATTTATAACCCTTGGAATTTTCCACATGTTGTCATGTTACAACCAAAAACCTAAATGTACTTTATTGGGATTTTATGTGATAGACCAACACAAAGTGGCACATTATTGTGAAGTGAAAGGAAAATGATAAATTCTTCAAGATTTTTTACAAATAAAATATCTGAAAAGTGTGGTGTGCATTTGCATTCAGCCTCCTTTACTCTGATACCCCTAACCAAAATCTAGTGGAACCAATTGCCTTCGGAAGTCACCTAATCAGTAAAATAGAGTCCACTTGTGTATAATTTAAACTAAGTATAAATACAGCTGTTCTGTAAAGCCCTCAGAGGTTTGTTAGAGAACCTTAGTGAACAAATAGCATCATGAAGGCCGATGAACACACCAGACAGGTCAGGAATAAAGTTGAGGAGAAGTTTAAAGCAAGGTTAGGTTCTAAAAAAAATATCCCAAGCTTTGAACATCTCACGGAGCACGGTTCAATTCATCATCTGAAAATGGAAAGAGTATGGCACAGCTGCAAACCTACCGAGACATGGCCATACACCTAAACTGAAAGGCCGGGCAAGGAGAGCATTATTCAGAGAAGCAACCAAGAGGCTCATGGTAACTCTGGAGGAGCTGCACAAATCCACAGCTCAGGTGGGAGAATCTGTCCACAGGACAACTATTAGTTGTACACTCCACAAATCTGGCCTTTATGGTAGCGTGGCAAGAAAAAAGCCATTTGTTGAACATAAGAAGTCCCGTTTGCAGTTTGTGAAAAGCCATGTGGGGAACACGGCAAACATATGGAAGAAGGTGCTCTGGTCGGATGAGACCAAAATTGAACTTTTTGGCTTAAAAGCAAAATGCTATGTGTGGGGGAAAACTAACCCACATCACCCTGAAACATGGTGGTGGCAGCATCATGTTGTGGGGATGCTTTTCTTCAGCAGGGACAGAGAAGCTGATCAGAGTTGATGGGAAGATGGATGGAGCCAAATACAGGGCAACCTTAAAAGAAAACCTGTTAAGCCGCGTACGCACGAGCTGACTTTTCGACCGTGTGTGGGCTCCATCGGACCTGCAGCTGACTTTTTCGGTTGAAAATCTGAAGGACTTTAGATTTGGAACATGTTTCACACCTTTCCGACGGACTTGAGTCCGGTCAAAAAATCCACTGTATGCTAGTCCGACGGACGAAAACCCAAGCTAGGGCAGCTATTGGCTACTGGATATCAACTTCCTTATTTTAGTCCGCTCGTACGTCAGCACAAACGAATCCGTCAGACTTTGGTGTGATCGTGTGTAGGCAAGTCCGTTCGTTCAAAAGTCAGTCGAAAGTCCGTCGGAAAGACCGTCGGACCAGTCCGGTTGAAAAGTCCACCCTTGTGTACGTGGCATAAGAGTCTGCAAAAGACTTGAGACTGGGGCAGAGGTTCACCTTCCAGCAGGACAATGTCCCTAAACATACAGCCAGAGCTACAATGGAATGGTTTAGATCAAAGTATATTCATGTGTTAGAATGGCCCAGTCAAAGTCCAGACTTAAATCCAACTGAGAATCTGTGGAAAGACTTAAATTGCTGTTCACAGACGCTCTCCATCCAATCTGACAGAGCTTGAGCTACTTTGCAAAGAACAATGGGCAAAAATTTCACTCTCTAGGTGTGCAAACCTGGTAGAGACATACCCAAAAAGACTTGCATCTGTAACTGCAGCGAAAGGTGGTTCTACAAAGTATTGACTCAGGGGGCTGAATACAAATGCATGCCACACTTTTCAGATATTTATTTGTAAAAAATGTTGAAAACCATTTATCCTTTTCCTTCCACTTAACAATTATGTGCCACTTTGTGTTGGTATATCACATAAAACCCTATTAAAATACATTTACGTTTTTCGTTGTAACATCACAAAATGTGGAAAATTTCAAGGGGTATGAATACTCTTTCAAGTAGGGATGCACCAAAATTTCGGCCGCCGAAACATTTTGGCCGAAAATGGCGTTTTCGGCACTTTGCCGACAGAGAAAACATGCCGATAATAGAGCCGAAACTGGGGCGGGGCCTGGGCGGGCACCCCTGGTGCCGCCCAGTACGGGGTTGTCATTCTGGAGGGCCCCCGTCCTGTCCTCTCTTCTCTCCTCTCCTCCCCTCCCTCCCTCCTCGACGAGGCGGCTGAAAGGCAGAAAGCAAAAGAATGCTCTATGGAGGAAAGCTGTCAGCACACTGCGATAAGGAGCTAAGCTTCACAGAGCGGACTCACTGTTTCGAACAGTATGTCAAACAACAAGTCCTGCACTCTTAACCCCCGTGGCGCTGCACACTGATAGTGCTCCTCCCGCTGATCATAACGACAAACCGCTCCTTAACGCGGTGTGCTGACAGCTTTCCTCCATAGATAGAGCACTGTTCTTGGCTTTGCCTTGCTAACACTGCCCTGTCCTGATCCTGTCTGACATACTAAGGCATGCTGCATGATGGGCACTGGTAAGGTACAGGCAGGCTGCAAATGATGGGTACTGGTAGGCTGCTGGGTACTGGCAGGCTGCATTTGATGGACACTAGTGAGGCTGCATTGATCTCCTGTACCACGTCTGCAGTCTCTGACCATCTCCTGTTGTATGTCTGCAGTCTCTGACCATCTCCTGTTGTATGTCTGCGGTCTCTGACCATCTCCTGTTGTATGTCTGCGGTCTCTGACCATCTCCTGTTGTATGTCTGCAGTCTCTGACCATCTCCTGTACTATGTCTGCAGTCTCTGACCATTTCCTGTACTATGTCTGCAGTCTCTGACCATCTCCTGTACTATGTCTGCAGTCTCTGACCATCTCCTGTTGTATGTCTGCAGTCTCTGACCATCTCCTGTTAAATGTCTGCAGTCTCTGACCATCTCCTGTTGTATGTCTGCAGTCTCTGACCGTCTCCTGTTGTATGTCTGCAGTCTCTGACCGTCTCCTGTTGTATGTCTGCAGTCTCTGATCGTCTCCTGTTGTATGTCTGCAGTCTCTGACCATCTCCTGTACTATGTCTGCAGTCTCTGACCATCTCCTGTACCATGTCTGCAGTCTCTGACCATCTTCTGTACCATGTCTGCAGTCTCTGACCATCTCCTGTACCATGTCTGCAGTCTCTGACCATCTCCTGTACCATGTCTGCAGTCTCTGACCATCTCCTGTACCATGTCTGCAGTCTCTGACCATCTCCTGTACCATGTCTGCAGTCTCTGACCATCTCCTGTACTATGTCTGCAATCTCTGACCATCTCCTGTACCATGTCTGCAGTCTCTGACCATCTCCTGTACTGTGTGTGCAGTCTCTGACCATCATATCTGCTAGAGGCGCACCGCATGGAAATTTTGCTAATACTATTAGCAATGTGTTATATAAAAATATATACATTTTATTTAAAATATAAAAATACATTTTTATATAAAAATATGTTTTAAAAACAGTCATTTTCAGTATCGGTTTCGGTTTTCGGCCTAGTGTTTTTTTCATTTTCGGTATCGGTTTCAGCACCAAAAAATCAATTCGGTGTACTCCTACTTTCAAGGCACTGTACTGTAAGGCCTTTTGCACACGAGAGTAAAATCGCCACTTTTTTAACAGATTTGAAATTATTGCATTATTGTCTATAGAACATTGCACACAGCTGAGTAAAGATCAGTAATGCAGCAATGAGTATAGTGTGTAAAGCTTCGTTTAGATGAGCATAAAGACCCATCCTGCACGTGCAGGCTCCCTTTGTTGTTGCACCTGGAGCATATGCTGGCACAAAAATGAAGGGAGCGTGCACACAGAATGGGTCCCCACACCCATCTGAATGAAGCCTAGTTGTAATAATAACGCCCCAATAAAATACATTTACGTTTTTGGTTGTAACATGACAAACTGTGGAAAATTTCAATGGGTATAAATACTTTTTCAAGGAACTGTATTTGGCACAACAGGTTGGGGGGAAACATATGTATATATGTATTGCGGGCGGGGTCGGGAGATACACGGTATGTATTTTGGCTCATTACAAAGAAATTTACATGCCAAGATTAAGTTTAGTTTAAAGATTACATTTTGACCTGGAGACACTCATATGAATGGTTCGGCTTAAAACTATTTAGTTATGTGATCGTTCAGATAAGGAAATGTGTTAGTTGGAGTTTCACCTTTTCAAGCTGCCCTTCAGTGTCTTCTATGGATTCATCCGACTTGATATGCATCTGCTTAGTGATGATTTGGGAGAGATTCAGAGTTGCCATTCTGATTCGACCCAATCGTAATGTATTTTCAGCTGCAGTATTTTGAATTTGTGCCCAACGGGACTCCTGCAGAATGATTCAGAAAGCATTAATTGTCCTATTAATTCAAAACATTTTGGGGGCAATATGAAAAAAAATTACATCCAGATGATGGTACATATTGAGTGAGCGTCAGTTAGCTTAAAAGGAAAAAAAAACCACACATACTCTCCTCAATTTTGCAGCATTGCTGTGATGCTGGAGCTGCCCCACGTTGGCTCTAAGACTGGGAACAATCTGCTGTGAAGCAGAAGCTCCTTTCAGAGCTTGAAGCGGCTCTGCCATGTCAGCTGACAGCAGGCAATAGGCCACTATTAGCTAACTCTGGGTCACAGGAGAGCAAAAGTAAGTGCACTCCTGTGACCCACAAGAGAAGTATGGCCAAAACAGCTTTGGTCATACTTCTTTTAAAAGGTCAGTCCACCCAGCGTATATTTCCTTTCTCATACATTGAGAGACAAAGGAGTTCTGAAACTTTGAGTTATAACCTTACTACTAGCATGCCTCAGTTTTTTGCTTGTATCCTAGAAGGATCGAGGTATTTTCTTCAGCTCTACTAGTTAAATACTGGTTCTGGCAATACAGCTGTGGTGCGCCTTCCAGGCATTGCCATGTGTCTGCCCGTCTCTGAAGACTCTCTCTTGTGTGCAGGTCATTCAGGCTGGGTACTGAGAGCTCCCTCCTTTCTTTTAGTTACTAGGCGACAAACTTTATTCCCCGTTTCCTGCTGGCTTGCTGCGGAAGGTGTGACACTGCTGATGTCATTCCACTGGTTGCAGTGTCATGCACTTTCACTCTGTGCTTTTTTCCAACCTGTTGCAAAAGCCACATGGAGCCTTGATCTTTTTCTGTTGGCTGCCTGCAGTGACGCTTAGTCACCTCCAGCCATTCGACCCTTCAGTCCTGAGCTTTCTGCCAGCTACCAGCTGTCTAGGTTTCATAAGTAGGAGGCAAGGCCTTAAAATACCTTGAGCTTACAACACCGGCAGCTGCAACATGTCTTATTATAGACATCCCCGCTGTACCAGACGCCCCAAACACACTATCCACTAAAGGGGTGGAGACTAATTGCAGCACACCTCCTAATAGTGGCAACACCCATAGCCTGAAACCTTATTACCCTCTGGTGTTAGTAAGTCTATCCCCTCACCAGAGTCTCTCTGCTGGGTGTAGCTTGGCCTGCTGCTCTTCTTGACAGAGGTCTTTACTACAGTCATACAGGACTCTTTCCCTAGCAAATTTATCATTGCAGAGGCGGCATATGCGTTACTGCATCCTCCCTAGCACACTCAGCATCTGATCTGCCTGCGATCTTAGCAACAACTGAGCTATCAGCCGCTGAAACTTTTTCTGATCCTGAAGTTTCTCAAAATCTCTGACTATTGTGCTTTCTCCTGAGAAGATACTCTTAAGTTGAACAAGATCATATGGACCCATATTGAGCTAAAGCAGGAGGATAATCCTATTGCTCCTACCAGTAAGGTGTGTAGCATTGGGTCCTAGAGTACTCCTAAGGCCTCACAAACCTTCCCCTGACACCCACTTTTTTAGTTGTTTAGGGTGTTTCCAATCTTCATACACAATCGGGTGTTTGCTCCTTCAAAATGCTTGTTTTCTATCTACCTGCTCAGCGAGTAGTTTCTCACAAAGTGGTCTGTTCTTACTGTGGAGCCAGCTATTTCTCGTCTTACCAAGGCAACTACTATACCAAATGAGGATGCCCCTTCCTTAAAGGACCCCATCAATAAAGGCTGGAGGCTATATGTAGGACCATATTCTCTCTAGAAGGCTCTGCTTTACACCATGTTCTGATTGTAAATCTCTTCTGCCAAACCATATGTGACTGGTTCAGTTCCCTTAAATGTGATCTAACTGATGCGGACATAGAACCGCAGATCACGGATCGCGTGGACCTGATGTCTCTGGCTCTGAACTTCAACTTTGATGGGTTGTTAGAAACCTTCTGTCTTCTGTCTCTCATTAGTCTCCTGTCAGTACATATGCACAGGGCTCTGTGACTAAAATGCTGGACTGTGGTCCACATAGCCTTGAGGAACAACTCAGGACTGACTCTGAAGGCCATCATCAAGGATCCTACTGGGAGGAAGTATACTCATCTCCCCCAGCTGAAAAAGCCTAAAGAGCATACATCACTATTTTGTTACTTTGCAGAAGCATCAACCTCAGCGTCGACGTTGAGACCCGACCCCCCCCCCCCAAACTTGGTTCTCTGACCACCCTAAAATCCTAACAAAATCCAGTCTGAAAAATCCACTGAGCAGCCTTCATCAGTACGAAGGTGCACCCCCACTTTCCAGAGGACTGTGTGTGTGTGTGTGTGTGTGTGTGTGTGTGTGTGTGTGTGTGTGTGGGGGTGTCTGCTAGCCTTTTGTGAGCACATTGAAATCTTGTATCCTCAATACCCAGATGCAAAAGGTGGTGTTGTAGGGTTAAAAACTCAAGTTTAGCTACCTGCACCTACACGCTTTCTCACCTTTAATCTCTCCACATTGCCATTCTCCCTATCGGACAGTCTGTGTAAGTTTGAACTAAGGGGTTATTGCCTCAGTCCCTACCATGGAATGTTTTTAGGGTTTTTACTCCAATCTGTTCACTGTTCCTAAACTCAAAAGGGAGCATTAGCCCCATCTTGGACCTCGAGGCCCTAAATGATTACCATTTGAGTCAAACAATTCTGCATGGAATCATCAAAATCTGTTGTTGCTTGTCCTCACCAGGGAGACTTTTTGGACTCGGATGTAAAAGATGTTTTCCTATACATGCCCTTCTTTCCTGGGCATCAACACTTTCTGTGCTTTACAGTGGAGCCTCTGCACTACCAGTTCATAACATTCTATACAGCATGTCCTCCACATCTCAAGTGTTCACCAAAGTACTGGGTCCACTGTGGGCCCTACTACGTTTCCAAGGTATACTGATAGTAGGCTACTTAGACTTCCTCCTGAGAAAACAATCAATAATGGCTCTATAGTTCTCGGTTTCTCTGCCTGTCCAGAAGTTACAGAGGTCCGAAGGATTCTGAACCTCAAAAAGTGATTGCTGGTTTCAACCCAATACTTGGAGAATCAGGGCATAGTCCTGGACACTTACTGCACCAGAGTGTTCCTTCCCCTGGAGAAACTTCAGACTCTCTGGTCTCCAGTTTGTGTGCTTCTGTCCAGGAGTTATCTGACCCTCTGCTTCTGCATGTAGGCAGGTGCAGTCTGTTACCTCCACTGCAAGTGGCGCTCAACTGCAGCAGTAATGCAGAGGGAGAGGAAGTCATGGGGAACAGGGTTCCTCTATGGCAGGGATATGCAATCAGCGGACCTCCAGCTGTTGCAGAACCATCATGCCTCTGCCTCTGGGTGTCATGCTTGTGGCTGTCAGAGTCTTGCTATGCCTCATGGCACTTGTGGTTCTGCAACAGCTGGAGGTCTGCTAATTGCATATCCCTGCTCTATGGTTTCCTGAGTCACTGGGGTAGCGATCTGATTTGATGCTGGCTGCCCATGTGACTCTGGTGGCCATCTTAGGTTTGGCAGATTCTGTTTAAAACCCTGGCCCCTGTGTTTGGTGTGCTTTATGCGAGTGGGTAATGTAGGGAAAGGTACCCCGTCTGTTAAAGACAATACTAGCATTAGAGAAAGGTTCCCGAGAAGAACGGAAAGCTTAGGGTCGCATCTCTGGAAACCTTCTTGACTGGGCACTAGATGGCCAGACTGCATTCTGTCCCCTCTCAGCAGACATTGTCAGTTCGTCTGGAACCTGCTTCTTCACGTCATTGCAAACTGTGAATGTGCCCGGCTGGGTAGCTGTCTCATTGGGTCCATCGTGAACTGCTGCTGCATTACTTCAATAATAAACCACTGCATAAGAGCCTCAAGACTGATAGTAGCCTCTTTAGAGGGAGTTCAATCCCAGGAATCTGCAACATAACATTCTCTCCTTGTGAGTAATCCTTGTCTCTGGACAAGCCATTTCATTTAACACCAAGGACCAGGCTGTCTCTGTCTTAGTGACTTCGAGATCCAGCTCTGACATTGGGTAAATGGTTCCTTCCATTGTTTTGAAAGATCCGGATGATGGACAGCAGCCTATAAGTCTGGGAGGAAGTCCTGGACACTATGTCATGCAGGGAACTTGGTCGTTGGGGGGAATCTTGCTCCTGATCAATATATTGGAGCTTCAGGTGTTTTGGCTATCCCTTCAGCATTAGACTGACCTACTCAAGGGTCACCTGATCCAGTGTGCCAATACCTGTGTACATCAGTCACGAGGGAAAAACAAGTCTCACTACAGGAAATGGGGTAGAGCAAATACTGTCATTGGCAGAACATCATGTTATCACGTTCCACCTGTCAGTTGTATGCAAACAGTTAGTAGGCTAATTTTCTCATCCGACAATGTCTGGACCTGGGAGAGTGGTCTCTATACCCAGAGGTGTTGCAAGATGTCTTCAGATTCAACAACAAACTGTACTAGTTTGTATCCAGGTTTAAGGATCTGCTAGCTGAAGCACTGGATACAATAGTAGCTCTGTGGGATCAGTACAGCCAGATTTTTGTACTTGCTACTGTGTTCCAGAGACTATTGGTGTCCTACTGTATGGGAAAGACTTTTGTGTAGGGCATTTCTCATGTGGCTGTCCTGGTCAAATCCCCTTTGCCTCCATGGGATTTGAAATTGGTCCTCTCTGTACTTCAGAAGCCCTGAAATAAACCTACCAGAGACATTTCTCCCTCTGTTATGACTCACAAGTTAGTTTTCCTTCTAGCTTTTACCTCAGATAGGCAAGCATCTGAACTGTCAGCCTTACTTTGCAAGGAATCCTTTTTAATCCCACTAAAGGACAAACAGGCTTTGAGGCCCAGGCATTCTTGTCTCTTTAAGGTGGCCTTGCACCATAATAAAGGCACTGTCTTCCCATCCTTGCATCTTCCTCCGGTTCACCAGAAAAAGGTTTCTCTCCATGATTTGGATGTTTGGGCTGTGTAAGTTTATCTCTCAGACGCAGCTTGTTTTAGGAAAGCAGATTCCCTTTTTGTTAATATAGATAGGTGCAGAAAGGGCACCTGGGCTTCTTGTTCCACCATTTCTAAGTGTCTCAGGCAGACCAACATTCCAGCTTCTTGTCTCAAGAGTTACATTCCCCCTTTTTAGTTAAGACTGACCCAACCAGGGCTGTGAGTGTGTCTTGGACATTTTGGCATCATGCCTCTGTATTCCAGATTTGTAAGGGTACTCGGTTCCAGAATTCCTTCGTCCCTTAAAGTGATACTAAAGTCTCATTTTTTTTTTAGTTAAAAATAAAAAACACGTTATTCTTACCTGCCCTGTGCAGTGGATTTGCACAGAGCAGCTCTGATCCTTCTGTTCTCAGATCCCTCTTTGGTGCTCCTGGCCCCTCCCTCCTGTTGAGTGCACCCACAGCAAGCATAATGAATAGGAGAGGAAAAATAAGGATTTTTGTACTCATCATAAAATCCTTTTCTCTGGGTCCTTTGAGGGACAGGAATTCAGAAACCTTTGGGTTATACTGCCCCTTAAAGGAGGACTAGACACTGGCAGACAAAAAAACAAACAAAAAACTGTAGGCCAACCTTGAGTAAAACTCCTACTACTAGCTTGCCTCAGTTTGGTAGAAAAGCAGAACCAAGAGTGTCAGGACAAGCGTCCTTTAGTGAACTCCAAAAAAGGGATTTTAAGGTGAGTACGATAATCCTATTTATTTCACTTGTGTATATGCCAGTTTGCTAAAACATCTATCAGATTGTTATGTTTCTTGATTAAGTCAACATTAAAATCAAATGATTTATATATTTTTTACCCTTTAGCTCCATGTTCCATGTTACAGTCATTCCTATCCATACACCATGAGTCTGTTAGGAAAACTCTACTAAATATTTCACTGGAGTAGCAGTCTTTGTTAACATGTTGTGATGATCCTACCAGTGCAAAGCTAGGGACAATCATACCCATTCCAGCACTACAGCTCTTGCTTTCTCCAGCTCTTCTTGTAGATCAGCCAGTTGGTTATTGAGCTCCAGGATCTGGCTGCGGGCTTCCTCCTGGTAATGCAGCAGTCGTGCCTTTTCTTTTTCAGTCTTCTCCTGGTTTTCAAGCTCCCGTTTTAGCAACTTGTCTTGTGTGGCCATTAAAGTGTTGAATCGGTCTATCATCTCCTGTACCTCTTGGAACTAAAGAGAGACATAAAAGAAAGAATAGTGCTCGAAACGTGTTAAATTTCCCATAATCCTATTTATGAACACAGAAATAAAATGACACCTATTTGTAAATTTAAAGTGACCATCAAAATTCACGAGCACGTATATTCTTGGTATGGTTACAGCTTGGTTATGACCTTTTAATAGGATTATTCATGTTAATCTGCTTAAAGAGGAGGTCCACTTAAACAAAAAATATTAAAAGCCAGCAGCTACAAATACTGCAGCTGCTGACTTTTAATAAATGGACACTTACCTGTCCCAGGGTCCAGCGATGTCGGCAGCTGAAGCCGATCGATTGCTCGTCTCTCGACTGCCCCCACTGCCATACTCGGTCAGGGAATCAGGAAGAGAAGCGTTGCGGCTTCACTGCCCGGTTCCCTACTGCGCATGCGCGAGTCGCGCTGCGCGTCTACACTGGTCCCTATTGTGTTGTGGGAACTGTGTATTTCCCAGAACACAACGGGGGTGGGCGGGCATTTGTGGCTAGCTGCGGCTAGCTATTCCAGGAAGTGGGTGCAGATACATGTATTATACAGATAACTGCACCCCCTCCCCACTGAAAGGTGCCAATTGAGGCACCGGAGGGGGGGAGGAATCTGATGAGCGGAAGTTCCACTTTAGGGTGGAACTCCGCTATCCAGGGTACACAGGGGCTGCTTTTGAGGAGCAAGATCACAATGTTTTAAAGAAATATCAACTGATAAGTGACATTTCATAAATCTGTATGCTGCAGAACCAGCAACACTGAAACCATGAGGCTTTTTTTATCCACACATTAGGGGAGCAGAGAAGGATGTCCTGTTATTACAGGTGAGTGGAGAAAGGCCAGATCTGTCACTGTCATTATACAGCCAGGTGTAACAGTTTTATAAGAAATATAAATAAATAGACAAATGAAAAGAAGATATTGCATGTCTCTGGTTAGGCAGTTGGTTCACCATAAACAGAACATTAGGGTGCAAACATAACCTCCGTACCTCATCAGTCCTCTCCAGTACTCTCTGCAGGTAGTTTTGGTATATACTGGTCTTCTCTTGTCTACACAGCAGTCTCTCCTTACATGCTAACAGCTGCTTGTTTTCAGCCTGTAAGCGTATGGCTTCCCTTTCTTTCTGAGTTGCCAGCTGTCGCTCCTCACCTGCTTTTCGCAGTGCGCGTTTACGCTTTGAGTCATTTTCCTGCAGAAAATCAAAGTGCAAGGTATAAAAAGGTGACCTGTGCTATAAATAGTAATATAACAAGTCTTTTTATGAACAATGTCAGTGGCACACATCACTCAAGATCCAATAACTCTCTCCAGCATTTTTCAGGTACAGTAATTGCTCCTTGCAACACCAATAACTTGATAAAAATATTCTGGTCCTTCATTTCATTACTGACGGTTTTAAAATTGTGATTTCTTACAGACTGCTCATTACTTAAAGAGGAAGTAAACCCTGATGGGTTTACTTCCTCTTTGTTTCCCTGCAAAGGTAAAGCATAATGGGCTACTATGCATCACCGCCTGTCTTTTTGCAAATATCTCCTAAACCGTGTAGGTTTAGGAGATATTTCTTTGACCTACAGGTAAGCCTTAATCTAGTCTTACCTGTAGGTCAAAGTGGTCTGTACAACCACTTTAAAGTAAAACTATTGGTAAAACTTTTTTTAAATTATGGATAGAGTAAGGGAGGGTTATAACCCCTGTTCGATTTTTTTATTTTTTATTTTTTTTTATGCCATCTGTGTCCAATTGCTAAGATTTACCTTTACTTCCTGTCCCAGAGCCAAACAGGAAGTGAAAGGAAATCCCTGCAAATTAAGGGAATTCCTAGAGGACCCCTAGGTCACCAGAACTAGTGTCTCCATTGGAAGATTTCCCCCTGTTACTTTTCTGGGGGCAACCCAAAATTTGGGATTTTCTTTTACTTTCACTTTCAATGATAATGATAAACAAGACAAATAGAGAGGGTGGATCTCCTTAAAGCAGTAGTAAACCCACTGACTTTTTTTTTTTTCTCTACACCTGTAAGGGAAAAGGCATAATGAGCTAGTATGCACCGCATACTAGCTCATTATGAGATACTTACCTTAGAACGAGGCGCCGGCATCTCACCCGGTCCACGCCGAGGGAGCTGACATTTCCCCTCGGCGTGCCTTCCGGGTATCGCGGCTCCGGCGCTGTGAGTGGCCGGAGCCGCGATGTCGTCACTCCCCCGCATGCGCGCAGGAGGCTTTTTTCCCGGCAAAGTCCGGCGGCTGCCGGGCTTTCAGCCGAGAATCCCCTGTGCGCATACGCCGCTGCAGTAAGCGGCTCATTGCGAGGGGAATATCTCCTAAACCGTACAGGTTTAGGAGATATTTTTTTTACCTACAGGTAAGCCTTATTATAGGCACCCACTCCCACTTTAATGGGGGCACAGACAGCAATAAAAAATGATTGATGTTCTAATCCATCTCCACTCTGTACAGAATAAATAAGTTTTGCCTTTAGTTATACTTTAATTTTAAGTTCACATAGCGCAGGGTGATACGACATTGGTATTTATGTTTTAGGGTACATTTGTATAACTGAAAAGAAAATCACCTAAAGACAACATTTAAAAAAAAAATGCATTTTGATTTATGTTGTTGTTAATGGGGTGCATTTAAAAGAGTATTTTTTGCTGTCCAGATAAACCTCTAAACATATTGTCCTGTTTGTTTTTTTACAGGCATATTAAACTTGAGAGTGTTACCAACAATTTATGCTTATCACTTGGGTTAAAAATAAGCAAATACATTTCATGTCACTTTGTGTAGAAGCAGATATGGAGAGGCTTTACATTGCAAAAAAAGATTAATGTATATACACCATTAATAAAAGGTAGTGTAGTGCAACTAAAATCTACCATATACTAAAAAAACTATACTACAAAAAAGTTATTATTAGAATATACTCAAATTATATAGTGTACAAAAAAATTGTGTTTACATTCCAAAATTGTGTAAAATCAAACTTTAAAGTCCAGTCAATAAATAGTACGATCACCACTGTGCCACTGCTATCCAAATAAAAGTGCTCCGTGTCTCCACCACCATATAAGTTGGCCGCTCACCTCAAAGTCATGACTCCTGCATTACCAGAAAGGTCAAAGCAAGCTGTGTTATAAGTGCAATATTTATCTTTTATATATTAATTTTTTAAACAGAGAGCATTAGATCTTGTGTGCTTCCCTTTACTTCCCATATAAATTTGGTGTTCCTGAGTGTCTGAGGACCTCTGTATCCCATTTTGAGGAAAAGAGCGAAAATTTGCCAAGCGTCTGTCAGAACCATTATCCCTGTGGGAAACACAGCTTGCTTTGACCTTTCTGGTAATGCAGAAGTCATGGCTTTGAGGTGAGTGACCAACCTATATGGTGGTGGAGATACAGAGCACTTTTATTTGAATAGTGGCACAGTGATGATTGCACTACTTATTGATTGGACTTTACAGTTTGATTTTACACAATTTTGAAATGTGAACACAATTTTAGTTGTACACTGTATAATTTGAGTATATTGGAATATTCAATTTCTTTGTAGCATAGTTTTTTAGTATATGGTAGATTTTTTTTAACAACTAGGATTGCTTTATTAAAGGTGAATATATCACATTATACAAGAAAAGAAAAGAACATTTGACCTGGTATAACATAAGTGCATACAATACTTACATACAAAATCCAGAAAAACATCCAGAATGAGTATACAGATGTATATCACTAAAATAGCCAGAGGACTGATCACAACTATCGACATATGGGAACAACATCATTATCCCAGAGAAAAGTGAGGAGCAATATAATTGTGAAAAAAAAGAAAAAAAAAAAGGTGGGGGGGGGGGGGGTTGGGATAGAGGGCACCAACCAGAGACAATCGGGCTCTACGGAGCATCAAACAATCCTCAAGGGGAAAAGGGCAGCATACACAGGAAGATATCTCTACTGGGAGATCCACAGTTGCCAGACTTTATCGAATTTCCAAGGACATGCACGATTGATGTAAGTTAACCTATAAAGGAGCAACGCAGCAGCAATCATGGCTTCCCAGGACAATATAGTAGGAAGGGTGGGAGATGACCATTTACATAGAATTTCCTTTTTTAGAATAGAACAAGAGGTAAGATATTAACAATTTACTATGATGGGATCTCTGAGCATTATCGAGTATATGGTAGATATTGGCTGTGCTACACTGCCTATTATTATTAATTTATGTCATCATTGAGTGTTGTGAATTCACTTAATTGGTGTTAGCTGGCAACATTACTTTAAAATATTTGGAGCACTGGTCACATATTTATTACTGTGGTTGCACTAATTGATTTTGTATCACATTGGTTCAGAATATACACCACCAAAAAAAAAAATCAATGATATGGTGTGAAAAGAAGGCCCAGTTCATACAAAAACAATGTAATTTTGTTTTGGCTTTATAGCACTATGGTACTATAAAATTAGTAGCAGTTTAATCCACACATTGGAAGATGGCAACATTTGTACCAGTTATCAAGGAGTTAAAGTGGTTGTATACCCTCAATGCAGAAGTTGTACCTATAGGTAAGCCTATAATAAGGCTTACCTATAGGTACTGTAAATATCTCCTAAACGTGCGCCGTTTAAAAGATATTTAGCTTGAAGTGCGCCGATGATGGCATTGGCGCATGCGCTGTGAAGAAACGGCCTTCCGTGATGTTTCTTCACTAGCAAGTGCCATGAATGACGGCTCCCGCGAGCACGCAAGGGAGTGACGTCACGCAATTCCAGCCAGTCACAGAGCCAGAGTCCGCGGCCTGAAAAGGATGAGGGGCGAAGATGGATGCGGCCGACAGCGTGGGCTTCGTTTGCAGGTAAGTGGTAGATAATGGGCTAGTATGCGATGCATACTAACCCATTATGCTTTTACTTGTAGGGGAAAAAAGAAGTAAAACCCATCAGGGTTTACTTCCTCTTTAAGAAATAGATTAATTAGGTTAAATTAGAACTTCTGCACCCTTCCACCTCGTTTGACATCTGATATGACAAAAGTATGAAACAAAATGATTCAAAGGTGCGCAGTCCCTTTAAATCCAACAAAAATAAAAAATACCAAGGATAAATACACATAACAGTTCATAAATGCATAAAACCCAAAAAACTTAATCAGATATCTCACTGGTTAACAGAATCACCCTACATGTGGTATTCATTGTCAGTAAAAAAAAAAACTATAAGGCTCAAAAGTGGTTAAGTACAATGAGTTTTTTTTTTTTTTTTTTACTGCTTTATGATCTGATCACTGGCCAGTCATAGTGCTCAGTAAGTGAAGGCCACTGAGGAGTAAGAAAAGGTCTGAAGCTGTAGATAAACCAGGGCAGAACACTTCATTTTACTATAGAGTCATGTTCAGATTTTTGAAAAGACCACATAGACCATGGCCTACCAGTACACTTCTAGTGCACCGCATTCTGCTGCTCCATTCCGTACCACAATTATTTACCATGTAAGGATGAATCAGTCTGGAACTGATATTTCATTAATTGAAAAATATATAAGGGTCTGTGTGGCCACAAAGATGAGTGGCACAGGGGGCATTCCATTAAAATTTTTAACTGTAAATATAGCACACACTATTCAGAATAAAGATCAAAGCACTCATAAATCAAGGATGTCCAAAGATGATTCATGCAAACACTAGGCTCTTACATTTATGTGGGATCCTTGTTCAAATAGAAAGTTTCAAACTGTTTTATACCATGAGCACTGGCTACTCATAGTGCTCAGTAAGTGAGAGCCACTCTAATTCTGCCATGAGCAATGTACACAGGAACATGTACACCATGACATTAGTTAGGGAGAAAGTCTACTGCTGCATTTAAACCAGGGCAGAACACTTCAATTTACTGTAATGTTGTGTACAGATTTTTGGAAAGGCAACATATACCCAGGCCTAGCAGTACATTTCTAGTGCACAGCATTCTGCTGCTCTATTCTGTACCACAATTAATTACCAGAGATGGCCAGAGATGAATCATGCAAACACTAGGCTCTTACATTCATGTGGGATCCTTGTTCAAATAGATATTTTCTCTTTTGTATTTTGTAGATAGCAAATATTTAACATACTGCAAAGGACAATAAAACACCATCATCATGATATCCATCTCTAAATGGTTGTTGCTGAGGAATATTGACAGATGTATTGACCAAGAAGCTTGACTCTACCTTGAGAAACTTATCAAATTTAAACAATGAATCCTTAAGCTTTTCTTCCTTGTGTTCCAACTCTGCACGACGCTGCTGAAGGCTCTCGGTTTTCATTTGGAATTCCTGTAATAAAATGAAGGGTTAAATTAGTAGAAGTATGTTATTTTATGGTAGTATGTATAATTTAAATATGTAATTTTTTTTGAAAATTATTTTTATTGGGTTTCAAGTTGAGATACAAAACAGAGCATATTGGGCATGCCCAGGATCGGTCCACATACAGTACCTTGCAAAAGCATTCACACCCTTGGCTTTTTACCTATTTTGTTACATTACAGCCTTTAGTTCAATGTTTTTTTTAATCTTAATTATATGTGATGGATCAGAACACAATAGTCTAAGTTGGTTGAAATAAAATTAGAAAAATATATACATAAAACTATTCTTCAGAAATAAAAAACTGATAATTGGCATATGCGTGTATATGCATTTCCTTTGTTATGAAGCCCATAAAGAGCTCTGGTGCAACAAATTACCTTCAGAAGTCACATAATTAGTGAAATGATGTCCACCTGTGTGCAATCTAAGTGTCCCATGATCTGTCATTACATATACACACCTTTTTGAAAGGCCCCAGAGGCTGCAACACCTAAGCAAGATGCACCACTAACCAAACACTGCCATGAAGACCAAGGAACTCTCCAAACAAGTAAGGGACAATGTTTTTGAGAAGTACAAGTCAGGGCACACCAAAAATCATGGACTGGGCAAGGAGGGCATTAATCAGAGAGGCAGCACAGAGCCCTAAGGTAACCCTAGAGGAGCTGCAGAGTTCCATAGCAGAGACTGGAGTATCTGTGTAGGGTGACAATAAGCCATACGCTTCATAGAGTTGGGCTTTATGGCAGATTGGCCAGAAGAAAGCCATTACTTTCAGCAAAAAACAAACCCGGGGCATGATGGGGCAGTGATTTCATAAGGGGCGGGGCCTCCGGATGACTTCACCCAGTGACCCCGTCACATGCCAATAAGTAGTGGCACACCGCGCACCCAGCATTAGAGTGGGAGAAAGCGCTGTCAACATTGGAAGAAGAACAGAGGGAGAAGACAGCGGAGAAGACCCGGCAAAAGAGCGAGAGGACAGAGGACAAGACCTGGCAGAGGCAGGAAACAGCGGACAGAGGGAGAAGAACCTGAGAGGGCTAGAAGACAACAGTGGAGAAGAACCGGCAGAGGCAGAAGACATCAGCGGAGGAGGCAGAAGAGCCGGAGAGGGAAGAAGGAATCGGAAGAGACGCTGGAGCTGCCTTAATAAATTACTTTAAAAACCTGTGTACTGCGTTTTATTTTTGACACTTTTTTTAGATGAATGGGTAGGGGTACAATGTACCCGATACTCATTCACATAGGGTGGGGGGCCGGAATCTGGGGGCCCCCTTAAACGGGCTTCCAGATTCCAATAAGCCCCTCTGCCCACAGACCCCAACAACCAATGGCCAGGGTTGTTGGGAAGAGGCCCTTGTCCTCATCAACACAGGGACAAGAGGCTTTGGGGTGGGGGGGCGCAAAGCCCCCCTGCCCCAAAGCACCCACCCCCCCCATGTTGAGGGCATGTGGCCTGGTATGGTTCAGGGGGGGAGCGCTCGCTCGTCCCCACCCCCTTTCCTGACCTGCCGGGCTGCATGCTTGGATAAGGGTCTGGTATGGATTTTGTTATAGCTTGAATACGTTTTGTTAAATACCTGAAAAAAACTAAAATTGTGCCGTTGTCCAAATATATATGGACCTAACTGTATGTGTAAGCTGCTGCGGCCATGTCATGGCACCCTAGTGTACTGCAGTCTTAACACTATAAATTTTGAGTACTGAGTAGGAGCACATCTACAGTGCCGTGCAAAAGTATTCACCCCTTGGCTTTTTACCTATTTTGTTACATTACAGCCTTTAGTTCAATGTTTTTTTTTAATCTGAATTATACGTGATGCATCGGAACACAATAGTCTAAGTTGGTGAAGTAAAATTAGAAAAATATATACATAAAACATTTTTTCAGAAATAAAAAAAACTGATAATTGGCATGTGCGTATGTATTTAACCCCTTTGTTATGAAGCCCATAAAAAGCTCTGGTGCAACCAATTACCTTCAGAAGTCACATAATTAGTGAAATGATGTCCACCTGTGTGCAATCTAAGTGTCCCATGATCTGTCATTACATATACACACCTTTTTGAAAGGCCCCAGAGGCTGCAACACCTAAGCAAGATGCACCACTAACCAAACACTGCCATGAAGACCAAGGAACTCTCCAAACAAGTAAGGGACAATGTTGTTGAGGCTCAGTATTGGTAGACAGGTCCTCTATCCAAGTGTCCCAGACCTTGTGGAATTTTTTAGGGCATCCTCTCGCTAAATGGGTGCTTTGTACAGTTGTAAGTTGACATTAATACATTTTTTCCACAAGCTTAGGGTTGGAGGTGATGGGGATTTCTATTTGAGAAGAATAATTTTCCTTGCAAAGAACAACAATAATAATCAGCGTCCTGGGAGAATGAAGATGAGCCAGGGTGTCCACCAAAGCCAGCAAACAAACCTCCACTGTCCTGGGCACATAAATAGTGGTCACAGAGTGTATGACCGAGACCACCGCTTCCCAGAAAATTTGAATATTAGGGCATTGCCAAAATATGTGGATAGTCTGCTGAGTCTGCCGCAGACCGTCAACACTCTGCAGGAACGGAGGGATATATTCTGTGTAAACGCGCAGGTGTGAAGTAGATCCTATGTAGGAGTTTGTACTAAATCAACCTGTCCCTTACGGAAGCCAGCTGTAAAAATGCACATTTCCATGTTTCTGTTCAAAGTTTTTTATTGGTAACAATCAGTAAACAGTAAATGACAATCTCAGTATGACATTGAAAAAGTACAACTTACAGACTATACTTTAGTGTAACAATATAGTAAGAAAACATACTGAATGAGGGGATACAGAATATGGTTGGATTACACAAACGTATTTGTATTAAAGGGATTCAAAGAGTGCTAAAACAGGAAAGGCAAAGGCTCATTGTTGTAGGTGGGTAGGATAGGAGTATCACTCTGTGGGTTGTGAGCAAGGCACCAGTGAAGTAGGTTATAGCAGTAGGTTACGTTACCAGTGGTAACCATTGAGCTAGGAGGGGAGTAGGAGGGAGGGGAGGAGGTCAAATAGAGGAAAGACTAGAACGAAAGGAAGCAAGAGTGGTTGGGGGGAGAGTGGTCAGGGGGGGTCCATGGGTCTCCGATATACTGTGCCATGATCTCAGGGGACCAGGGGAGAGCTAAGGTTCTAAGAGGTGATTGTCAAAATCTGGAGGTAGGAAGTGTTGCCAGGGATGCCAGATTTTGAGATGTTGGGGAGTTTTATCTAAAATTGTTGCCTCAATTTTGCTATGTATCATGGCTTGGGTGATTCCATTTTTTACTTTGGTTATGTTTAAGTTCAGGGTTTTCCAAGCTCTAGCTATCATTTCCTTGGCTGCTGTGGTGAGTTGTAGGAGGAGATGGAATTGTGCCCTAGTATAGTCCAGTGTGATGTGGTTCAATAATGCTAGGGATGGGTTGGGGTCAAGGGTATCTTGAAGCAAAGTAGAAGCCATATGAAATATTGCCGTCCAAAAGCGTTGTACTATCAGGCATAACCACCATATATTTGAGTGCGTGCCTCTCTCGCCACAACCTCGGAAGTAATCTGGTGGGTAGCTCGGCAGGAATTTAGAAATCTTAGCCTGGACTAGATACCACCGCATGAGGACTTTATAGTTCGCTTTGAGCGTGATGATATTGTGGGATGAGATTTTTGTGTTAGCCGTATATTTACCCAATCCTCCGCGTCTAGATCTATTGCCAGGTCTTTGGGCCACTGTACAGCGTATGAGGGAAGATTGGCTGGGGGGGACGTAAGATGGCTATAAAGGCGAGATATGATACCTGTGGCGTGTGGATCTGAGTTGCATATACCTTCATACATAGATAAGCTGTGTAGCGATGAGCAAGAGTCTATGATCGTTTGAGCAAAATGAATGATCTGGAGATATCGAAAACACTCCTTATGCGGGAGTTGTGCTTGTAGAGCTGGGAATGATTTCAGGGCGTTACTACATTCCCATGTTTCTTCCCACCCTTCACATCCAGGTCAGGGACGTCCAGCGTCCATTTAGATTTAAGAGCTTCCAACCCCAAGTGGACAGAGGGAGACATGGTCTTATAAATAGTTAAGAGGGGTTTGGTGAGGGTGTCATCTCTAAGTACTTCTTCTAGAGTCGAGGTATAAAAAGCTACTGGTTGTTGTTTAAATTGTACTTGAAAGGTGTGTCTCAATTGTAAATATCTAAAAAGGTATACATTAGGCAGGTCAAAGTACAGTTTTAAGGTGTCAAAGGGTTTCAGTTCTCCAGCAATACATATCTGCTCTAAATATTTTATGCCCTTCACTGCCCAAACCTGTGGATCAGATATTGAGGCAAATTCCAGTAATAATGGATTGAGCCATAGGGGGGTATGTTGTGAGATATGACCGGGGGGTGCTAGGACGTAGAGCTTGAACCAGCAACTAGGCTTTCAATACGGCTTTCATGGCTTCAGTCAAAAAAAGGGAAGCAGAGGCCCTCTGTATAAGAGGTTTTTAAGAGCCTCAAAGGAGCCTACACAGGAAGCCTCTAATACTACCACCGCATTAGTCTCATTCTGTGTGAGCCAGTTATGGGCATGTGTGAGCATGGCAGCTAGGAATTATTTGTAGAAATCCAGGCACGCCAATTCTCCCTGTAGCCACGGCCGTTGCAAAATTGTCAACTTAAATCTCGGTTGTTGTGAGCCCCAAATGAAAGCAGTTAGACTAGAATTAATTATTTTAAAATATGTTTTGGAAATCCACACTGGCGCATGCCAGAGCACCTAGAGAAAACCAGGTAATACTTAATTTTAAACAGATTTATGCGCTCTATTAAAGACAAGGGGAGATTGGCCCATGCCCTTAATTTAGATTTCATATTGTCAAGAAGTGGAACTAAATTTAAGAAACAATAGTCCAATGTATCCAGGGAAATCTCAATGCCTAGGTATCTGATACTGGATGACCATAATAGAGTTAGGGTAGGGTCAGCTGCATCTCGGGCCTCTGTCAATGGGTAAAATTTGTGATTTTCCCCAATTAATTTGTAGTCCTGAATGAATGGAAAATTCAGACAGTATATGTAACACTTCCTTAAGAGATTGCCCTGGGCTATTCAAAATCAATATGAGATCATCCGCATACATGGCTATCTTTTCCACCAAGGTTCCCACACGGATACCAACAACAGCAGAGGCCCTCTTTATGGCCACTGCCACCGTCTCCATCACAATAGCGAACAGAGCCGGAGACAGTGGGCAACTCTGTCTCGTACCCCTCCTAACTGTATAGGGTTCTGAGAGCTTGCGCCCCAGCTTAACCTGGAATAAAGGGCAGGAATAAAGCAACTGCACCCATTTCGAAAACTCGGGCCCAAACCCCATAGCCTCCAGCACTGAGAGCCAGGCTACAGAGTGAAAGGCCTTCTCAATGTCGAGTGCTGCTAAGAATCTAGAGGTGGATTCAGTTGGGGGTAGCTGTAAATGAGTGAAAACCCAGCGGACGTTGATATCTGTGGATTTCCCCGGTATAAACCCTGTTTGATTTATGCTGAGTAGATCAGGAATCATTTTCATCAGTCTCATGGCCAAAATTTTAGTTAAAATCTTTTACTCCTAATTTAACAAAGAAATGGGCCTGTAGGAGGCACATTTGGAGTGGCCCTTTTCTGGTTTGGGAATTAAGACTATATGGGCCTGATACATAGCGGGAGGTAGCGTAATTTTTTCTAAAGATTCAGAATACAAGCTGTGTAGTTTGGGTGCCAGGGTAGAGGTGTACATCCTATACCACTCCCCCGGGATACCATCTGGACCTGGAGTTTTCTTACTGGGGAAGGAGTGTATAGCTGCTTCAATTTCCTCTAATGAAATGGGTTTATCAAGAAGTATTACTTCTGGTGAAAGTGTGGGGAGGTCTAGGGTACCGAGTGATTCCTGGATAGCGGTTTTGGACGGATCTGGGAGTGCAGAATACAGCTGACTAAAATAGTCGGTAAATTTATGTAGAATGATAGCGGGATCAGGTGTTAGAGTATCATCTGCACAACGTATGTTCGAAATTACCATTTGAAACCTATGTTCTGCCACAAGATTAGCCAGCATTTTCCCATTTTTGTCCCTGAACTCGAACATCCTGCCAGCCACAAAGCGCAGATCAAAATGCCTAGCCAAAGCCATATGTAAAGACAATTCACGTCTCACCTGCGCAAGTAGCTCGAAGTTATCCACAGTCGGCGAGCCAGAAAAGGTTTCAGCCGCTTTCACCTCGCATTCTTCCAGGTGTTGTATTTGTAATGACAAATCTGATTTGACTACTTAAATGGCAGGTGCAGCTGTCAGAGTACAGTGTCCCGGCAGGGAGATTTCTCTATTTATCTCGTTTGTGTGGATGGAGGAATCAGTTAGCTTTTTTCTTTCAGCTCACTGGCTGTACGAAAAAAGTCTACTTGTATGGCCAGCATTACATTCACACAACAGCGAGTGGTGCTTCCGAAATGAAAGCTATAACACAAGATAAATAAACATAGAGAAATAATACAATATAGTGGTATAAGAAACAAACATTAAAAGATATTGGCTTCACCTCTTTTTCTGTATTTAAAGCTTGCTCAACTTCAATCATCTCTCTTTTCTTTTCTAGAAGACGGGTAGCTGGAGTTAGGAAATCATCTTCTCGATCTGGCATTCGCCTGTTATAAATAGTAGAGGAAATCTTGCGTTTAGTGAACGTTTTAACTGGTACATTTCTCAACAGATAAAAACAGGAGTCACATGCGAGGAAAAAAGGAAATCTAAGAGATTACCGTACATCCCTATTCCTGCAAGTGTACAATATGAATACTGAGCCTATCACAAACTTAGGCAATGGATGATAAAAAGCAGCATAAGCAGAGGATACAATAAGCAAAAGGCACAGGTCAAAGTGATCAGTAGATTCAGAAATGCAAAATGTACCATGCAAATCTTGAAATTTCCTTGAAAGGTCAGCTGAGTCCTTCCACCTCTCAAGCCTCTCCGCTGAGGAGAGATTGTCCATCGGAATAAAGGACCAATTTTGGTCTATACCTCTGAACCCAGGGAAGGACTGAGTGGACAAGGGGTTTGGGCAGAAAAGGTGACTGCCTTGGGTGCCACAGTAAGGAAAAGGGGAGCAAAAAGAGCAGGAGCTGCAATTTATGCTGCTGAGGTAGTTTACAGCTTATTGTGTGGGCACACTTTAACCTTTTCTCCTCGGTTTCCGAAAGCCCTTGTTCCAACCCTGTTTAAATTTACTTATCAATTTTTCTTTGTAAAAAAATAAATCAATAAATAAATCTACTTATCATTTTGACATGTGAAGTTTTCTAAAAACTTCCCTCTGCTGATATACCGCACAGATGTCTCTGAAATCGCCCCCGAAGTCGGGACTGACATGCGGGAATGAAATTATGCAAGTTCATCTGAACTCGTGCAATTTCATTAAATCAGAATAATTACCGCTCCAGGTGGTATCACTTGTATTCACATCGTCCTAGTGTGTAGGAGATGAAGGGTTCCGACTCGGCAAAGTTCGGGGCAAAAAATGAGAAGAGGACAGCTGCACTCCAAAATAATGCCTTTATTTGACAAAGCTTAGCCCATACACCTATAAAAGACACAGGTCCAGGTAATAGCTGACACGTTTCGCACCGTTAAGGACCACCGATCGCAATCTGTCTTTTATACACATAAAATTCAATGGTCGCGTGATCAATTGTATCTAATCCCGATTGCGGTCACCTGTGGTCCTGCAAAAGCTTTCACACATATGGGGGAGGAGTGATCACGGAGGTGATCGAAGCAATAAACTTGCTGAACAGCTTTAACCCATGAAGAGAAAAGCGAACTGAATAATAGATGTAAATTAAGACAACTTCATGACTTCAGGGTTAAATTAGTAAACTGCAACAGATCGGTCTCTCCTGCACTCCATACATACAATGTACCTGGGAATCAATGTGTGACACACGGTCTTCATGTGTCTACCAAATACCCAATAAAACCATTAAGTGAGGCATAAACCTCAATGAGTGCACAAGAGCAAAACATGTGACGTTAAAATATGTAGAAAGATTCTAAAAATGCGTGTTTACACATTGTTGCATGGATATCGCTAGGCGGTATTAATGATGAAAACAAGACAAAATAAAATTATTCACCCGCATTGTAAGGACATAATAAACACACACATGCATGTATACACACACACAAGTAGATAGGGACCCTTATGTGATTGAAATGGCAAATCAGCAACACAATTGTTATATATTGTATTTGGGTAAGAACATATTTGCCTTCAGCAACCTGAATATGACCCCTGGCCAAATAAAGCCGTCCGTAATCCATATATCTACATGACTCCTAATATATAGTTTACATATGAAGTTGGAATACTTATTGGCAACTCAAGATATTAATATTAATATAGTCCTAATGAGTTGTAATGACAAGACTAAATAAAGTAAAGCGACTATAGAGTGCCTACTGTATAAAGGAGAAAAGATTCTTTATGTACAACGTAAAATTAAATAAAAATAGGGGACAAATAGTCAGAAATATACCAGAAAATTGAAGTCTAAAACAAGTAAACTGATGAATGGGATAAGTTATATGGAATCATATACTGTAGCTAACGTTTTCAATTGTAAAAATGAGATACGTTCCATTCAAAGTTTAACCCCATTGGACCATTGATTGCAATCTGGATTAGATAGAATTGGTCAGGTGACCATTGAATTTTATTTGTATAAAAGACAGATTGCGATCTGTGGTCCTGCAGCTATGATTAAGCGCCATTAACAGTGCGAAACGCTTCAGCTATTACCTGGACCTGTGTCTTTGATTGGTGTATGGACTAAGCTTTTGCCATTATTTTGGAGTGCGGCCTCCCTCTTCTCATTTTTCGCACAATTTCATTCCTGCAGTCAGTGTGAACCTAGGCTCAGCATTGCTTCCACCAGATTACTCTACCAGAATAAATATGTAAGCAATTTCAACACCCCTGTAGACTCATGGGCTTGTTTAAGTGGCAAGTTTACATTTAGAACACTGTACTGATAATCAGATTTTCTTTGCATTACTCATTTGATCACTTGCACGTAGTGAATTCTCTTTCCTTCTTTCGGGGTTCATCAGTTTGCTTTGTCCTGGGACTCTTGGGTGGACACACAGAATTTCTACCAAAATTAACCTAAAACAAACTTTGCGGGACAGGCATACGGTGGTCTGCAAAAGCGGTGATTGTATGGGATGTATATACATTATAGTCTCGGGTGCTGTACTATACATATGATGTCTACTGTACAAGTTGATTAGGTTTTGTTTCCAATTTCTGTATTACTTTTTGCATGGGGTTTCCCCATCAGGGGCTTGTCCCCATCTTTTAATATCTGTAGTTTTTTTTTACTATTTGTAATAACGTTTCATATGATTTACTGCTGTACAAGGTATAATCTTGACGGTTTTTGGATTATACAGAATGGGGTCTTAGAAGTTACACAACGAGGTAAGTCCCAGTTCCTTTGGATATAGATATAGTGGGTAGGTATAGTAGGTAGGTGAGGTTGAAAAAAGACACAAGTCCATCAAGTCCAACCTATGTGTATGATTATTTGTCAGGATTACATTGTATATCCCTTTATGTTGTGGTCATTCAGGTGCTTATCTAATAGTTTCTTTAAACTATCGATACTCCCCGCTGAGACCACCGCCTGTGGAAGGGAATTCCACATCCTTGCCGCTCTTTCAGTAAAGAACCCTCTACGTAGTTTAAGGTTAAACCTCTTTTCTTCTAATTTTAATGACTGCCACGTGTCTTGTTAAACTCCTTTCCGCAAAAAAGTTTTATCCCTATTGTGGGGTCACCAGTACGGTATTTATAAATTGAAATCATATCCCTTCTCAAGCGTCTCTTCTCCAGAGAGAATAAGTTCAGTGCTCGCAACCTTTCCTCATAACTACTATCCTCCAGACCCTTTATTAGCTTTGTTGCCTTTCTTTGTACTCGCTCCATTTCCATTACATCCTTCCTGAGGACTGGTGCCCAGAACTGGACAGCATACTCTAGGTGCGACCAGAGTCTTGCAATACTATACTGTGCTCAACACAACTGAGTATTGTGCATGATAATGTTTTTATTTGTGTTAACAGTAACATTTTCAGGACAGGCTTTTGGGGGTCTACATCCTTCTTTAGCAAAATATAAGTGAAACTCAAGAAAAAAGTACTTTTTTTAAAAATTGTGATTGGTCTAGGAAGTTATGTGTAATGCTTCGCCAACTAAATCCACATGGCAGCTGGGAATGCTAAAAAAGTTATCCTTATTCTTCCAAATACTAGCACTGCCATAAGATTTGACTGCTCAGGCTTACAATTGTGGCTCTAGTACGGTGATGATAGTGGGTTGCCCACTGTCCACCTCATAATTTCACAAAATATACATATTATTTCACTGGATATATGGTATAGGGGTAAACCACATGATCTCTTCTCATGCATTCACAGAATGCATTGAGGGGAATTTACAAAGACTGCAGCAGACAGATTCTGGAGTAGTTGTGCATGACAACTGATCAGCCCAGGAAGCACTAACTGGATTGATAAAGTGCACCCTAACAGAGAAGGCAGGATTCTTTAAACCATAGGCTCTTATGAGGACTTGTCTAACCTACCTAGCAATGGTGGAGCAAGAAGCAGAACCCCCTGTGGGAACCTTCTGGAAATACAAATGAGTAGTCGGATTGTCAAAAAGAGGCTGTAGTTGAGACTCTCCTAGCTTGTCCTAGGAAAGACTCTTACAGACTAATGGCCCGTACACACGGTCGGACTTTGTTCGGACATTCCGACAACAAAATCCTAGGATTTTTTCCGACGGATGTTGGCTCAAACTTGTCTTGCATACACACGGTCACACAAAGTTGTCGGAAAATCCGATCATTCTGAACGCGGTGACGTAAAACATGTACGTTGGGACTATAAATGGGGCAGTGGCCAATAGCTTTCATCTCTTTATTTATTCTGAGCATGCGTGGCACTTTGTCCATCGGATTTGTGTACACACGAAGGATTTTGTTGTCGGAAAATTTTATATCCTGCTCTCAAACTTTGTGTGACGGAAAATCCGATGGAAAATGTGTGATGGAGCCTACACACGGTCGGAATTTCCGACAACAAGGTCCTATCACACATTTTCCGTTGGAAAATCCGACCGTGTGTACGGGGCATAAGGCCGCTAACTCAGAGACCCTCCCATGGCAAGCTGATAGCAACAAGAAAATTCACCTTGCGAGGTCAGACAAGAAAAAATCTCTAATGGTTTGAAAGGTGGCATTTGAAAGGCTGAAGATCTCATGGAAGAAATGTGTGCAACACCCTCCACATAATCCTTACCTAAGAAATGAGAGGACATGGTCTCTGAAACAGAATGGCCAGGATTTGCCCCTTTATGGTAATTAGATACTGGCACAGACAAGACTGCAGAATGGACAAGATGGGCCCCAAGGAATACTTCCTAGGATGAAATGACTAGGAAAAAGCTGTACAGGGAAGGCATATATTAGACTGAACTGATCCCACCACAGTATCCTCTGTAATAGTCCGGGGGGTTCCCAGACCTGGCAACAACCCTCTCCAATTTATTTTTAAATCTGAATGCCAGAAGATCCATGTCTGGCATCCCCTACCTGTGGCAAAAGGTTTAGAACACCTTAAGATGAAAAGCCCAATTCTCTGGATCTAGATACTCATGGCTGGGAAAGTCTGACTGCCAACTTTCTACAGCTGGGATATGGATGGCAGGCAGGCCCAAAACGTGTAGTTCCATCCAAGTGAGGTTCAAGTCTGCTTTAAAATTTGCAGCGTGACTTCTGGAGCCTGGTACTGTATATGTAGGCCACATAAATATACAATATAGTGCAGCGCTAAAATTAAAGAACAAATGCATCATCTATTGTGAAAAAAGAAAAAAGAACAAATGCATCAAACAAAAGAACCATAATAAATATGGCACAAAAAAGTCTTATAAACAAAAATTGTAAACAAAAAACACTGTAAACAATTCAAAGGTGTAAAAAGTGATCCACACAATAATATCTCAATATTCCAATGCAAAAAAAAAAAAACTCATAAGTGAAAATTTATATAATTGAACAATTGAATAGTCCAGTAAGCAGTAATCTTGTTGTAGGGAATGAGTCCCAAAGAGAATCAAATTGGTATCACCTGTAAAGAAAATCCACTATAAATCTGTGATCTACCACCAAAGTGTAAGGCTAGCATGCTTACCAGAATAAGTGGACTCATATACCAAAGTATTGTGTCAAACAAACGTTGCGGAGGATCTAAATCACTCATCACATATTTTTTCTGGGAAAAGAGGGTACCCCTGGTGCTCTCATTGATGTACCTTTACAAAGAGGAACCAAACAGGCATTCTTTCTCAAAGAGCAGTTGCTCAAGGCACTTTTTGCAAGGAACTTTCTCTGACCAGCACTTAAGCCAATGGATCCTCTGCATATGGAGAGAGGATTATCTTTCACAGAGACTGTTAGTATCTTCTTATGACAAACAAAATGGCTGGGTCAACTACAGGGACCCTCCATTTCCATAGGAAAACCCCCCCCCCAATACAATATTGCTGAGCAAAACACTTAGGAGGAGCAAAGAGTTTATCATTGTGAGATTAGTTGCCATACAAGACAGGTTCTAAAAGCAAGTTGACTGGGAAGGTCTAAGCAGGTTTGGGCAATTTCAGGGAATCCATGCTGGAGATCTTGGAAAGAGGAGAACCAGGCTGATCTAATGGTAAAGAAGAGTGCACCGTGTCAGTAAGGGTAGCAATAATATCCTTAAGCTTTGATGAGATCTCAACTGAAGGTGTCCCATCCTGATGGGATTACTGTTTGACACTTTCTCAGGAGTCGTCCAAGATAGACTAATGCAACTATGTAAAAATTGCTATAACTGGAATTCAGCTTTTAAATTATGAAAGGTGGAGCCTTTCATATCCCCTTTCCTACCCATTCTCCAGCTTTTGAAAAATCCTCTCCTCCCTTTCGGGCCTTTGAACAACCGGGGGTGTTTTCCTGGTCGACCTCGCACAGTTTCACACAGGTACGTCACGTCACTTCCTCACGTCCCGTTCCTTTCCATTCTGGCCCTTCATTCAAGAAACCTACAAAGCACTGTCCTCTGATTTTTTTTTAGATACCTTCAGTTTCGCCGTTGGCCAACCCTTCTATGACACACGATTGGTCAAATTCCATACGAAAATCACACAATGATGTTGGATAAAATGTAATTAACAATATCTGAAAATATTAACTGCTCTCTCTTCTTAGTGAAGTTATGTTCCTTTCACCTCTTCACACCTGTGCATTTTACGTGCGTTTTAGGTGCGGTGCATTAAAATAAAAGTGCTGCATGCTGCAACTTTGATGCGCTTTCATCAAAACACTTATTCTATAAAGTTCAAGGCCTAAAATGCATGTACAATGTGCCTTAGACACAACGCACTAAAAAAGCACCACACAGATGTCAGCTGCCTACATGCCAGAGTGGAACACTCCTGAGAAACTGCACTCACATGAGGGGAGATCACAGCAGCATGCAGCTATGGACTGAAAGCACACAGAAGTCTTAACCCTTCACTACTTTCCATAACATAAAAACATGTAATCATACATACACATCAATTACTCAGTAAACAATAAGATACATTGGTTTTGCTATCTGTGGTGCTTCACATGAACTAAGAGATTCTAGTCATTTAGCTGGAAGCTATTACATATGTATTACAGCAGAGACAGTACTGGATGTGTGATGATTACAGCCTTCACTGCAGCAGATGAAATATAGAGAACATTGTGTACAGGTGATGTGCACTATGAAAGGTCACTCATCTGTACACAAAGAAATAAGTCTGGACACAGGCAGGCAGATAGAGAAAGAAGCCCGGACACCATGAGGGGCAGATAGAGAAAGAAGCCCGGACACCATGCGGGGCAGATAGAGAAAGAAGCCCGGACACCATGGGGGGCAGATAGAGAAAGAAGCCCGGACACCATGAGGGGCAGATAGAGAAAGAAGCCCGGACACCATGCGGGGCAGATAGAGAAAGAAGCCCGGACACCATGGGGGGCAGATAGAGAAAGAAGCCCGGACATTTGGGGGGCACATAGAGAAAAAGCCCGGACACCATTGGGGGGCACATAGAGAAAAAGCCCGGACACCATTGGGAAGAAGATGGAGAAAGAAGCCCGGACACCATGCGGGGGGGGGGAGATGGAGAAAGAGGCCAGGATACTGGGGGGGGATAGAGAAAGAAGCCCCAACACCATGGGGGGGGGGAGATGGAGAAAGAAGCCCCGACACCATGGGGGGGTTGGGGGGGAGATGGAGAAAGAAGCCTGGACACTATGGTGGGGGGAAGATGAAGAAAGAAGCCTGGACACCATGGGGGGGGGGGCAGATAGAGAAGGACGCCAGGACACCAGGGGGGTGGGGGGTGCAGATAGAGAAAGAAGCCTGGACACCATGGGGGGGGAGCAGATAGAGAAAGACACCAGGACACCATGGGGGGCTTGCAGATAGAGAAAGACACCAGGACACCATGGGGGGGTTGCAGATAGAGAAAGAAGCCCGGACACCGGGGGGGGGGTGCAGATAAAGAAGCCCGGACACCAGGGGGGGGGGTGCAGATAGAGAAAGAAGCCCGGACACCGGGGGGGGGGTGCAGGTAGAGAAAGAAGCCCAGACACCATGGGGGGGGGGGGGGCAGATAGAAAAAGAAGCCCGGACACCATGGGGGGCAGATAGAAAAAAAGCCCGGATACCATGGGGGGGGGGGGCAGATAGAGAAAGACGCCAGGACACCAGGGGGGCTGCAGATAGAGAAAGAAGCCCGGACACCAGGGGGGGTGCAGATAGAGAAACAAGCCCGGACACCATGGGGGGAGCAGATAGAGAAACAAGCCCGGACACCAGGGGGGGGTGCAGATAGAGAAACAAGCCCGGACACCGGGGGGGTGCAGATAGAGAAACAAGCCCGGACACCGGGGGGGGGGGTGCAGATAGAGCAAGAAGCCTAGACACCATGGGGGGGGGTACAGATAGAGAAAAAAGCCCGGACACTATGGGGGCAGATAGAAAAAAGCCCGGACACCATGGGGGGGGGGGCAAATAGTGAGACGCCAGGACACCAGGGGGGGGCAGATAAAGACGCCAGGACACCAGGGGGGGCAGATAAAGACACCAGAACACCAGGGGGGATGTAGATAGAGAAAGAAGCCAGGACACCATGGGGGGGGCAGATAGAGAAAGACGCCAGGACACCATGGGGGGGCAGATAAAGACGCCAGGACACCATGGGGGGGCAGATAAAGACGCCAGGACACCGGGGAGGGGGCAGATAAAGACGCCAGGACACCGGGGAGGGGGCAGATAAAGACGCCAGGACACCGGGGAGGGGGCAGATAAAGACGCCAGGACACCGGGGAGGGGGCAGATAAAGACGCCAGGACACCGGGGAGGGGGCAGATAAAGACGCCAGGACACCAGGGGGGGTGTAGATAGAGAAAGAAGCCAGGACACCATGGGGGGGGGCAGATAGTGAGACGCCAGGACACCAGGGCGGGCAGATAAAGACACCAGAACACCGGGGGGATGTAGATAGAGAAAGAAGCCAGGACACCATGGGGGGGCAGATAGAGAAAGACGCCAGGACACCATGGGGGGGGGCAGATAAAGACGCCAGGACACCATGGGGGGGGGAGAAAAAGACGCCAGGACACCATGGGGGGGGGGGAGAAAAAGACGCCAGGACACCATGGGGGGGGCAGATAAAGACGCCAGGACACCGGGGAGGGGGCAGATAAAGACGCCAGGCACCAGGGGGGGTGTAGATAGAGAAAGAAGCCAGGACACCATGGGGGGCAGATAGAGAAAGACACCAGGGGGGGGCAGATAAAGACGCCAGGACACAGGGGGGGGGGGCAGATAAAGACACCAGGACACCGGGGGGGGGCAGATAAGGACGCCAGGACACCGGGGGGGTGTAGATGGGGAAAGAAGCCAGGACACCAGGGGGGGGGGGGCAGATAAAGACACCAGGACACCAGGGGGGCAGATAAAGGCGCCAGGACCCCGGGGGGGGGGGGGCAGATAAGGTCGCCAGAACACCAGGGGGGGTGTAAATAGAGAAAGAAGCCAGGACACGGGAGGGGGGGGGGGCAGATAAAGACGTCAGAACACCATGGGGGGGGGGGGGGGGCAGACAGAGAAAGAAGCCAGGATAGAGGCAGGCAGATAAATGAAGATGTGTAGACACAGGAGGATAGACACAGGAAGGATGTACTCACACTAGCAGCTTGTCTTCGAAGGCAGCCCGAAAATATTCCCGCAAATCGAACTCCATGGCTAAAGCTCACAAGTCACGATACAGGACAGCTCCAGTGCCGAGCGTTTTCTCGTTACCCTGGAAACGACCTGTCCCGCCTCCTTATAGGTGAGAGGCGGAGACTGATATGGTCGGCAGACATCTTTATTTCGGGCATCCTCTCACATGTTTGCTGATACACTGATGTATGGACTGTGGTGGGTTACGCTGTCATGTATAGGTACCCATATCCCGCCCTGCTCATAATTATTCTGTAGGAGAAGGAAGTGCAAGCTCAGACCTCACATGGCGGATTTTTGTCCCTCACCTCCACAAAACCCACACGAACACTTCACCTTATTTCCTCTCACAACTCCTCTGTGTGCTTTACATTGCTTTCATCTGCTAATAGGGGAGCTACGAGTCTCTTCTACAGGAACAATGTTGACAAGTCATATTCCTTAAAAATAAGGCAACATTGTCATGGTCAAGACACTACCATTAAATCTGGATGTTTGGAACTTGGGTGCTAAAATAATGTGAGCAGGCAGGATTTTTAGCCACTTGCTTACCGGGCACTTAAACCCCCTTCCTGCCCAGTCCAACTTTCAGCTTTCAGCGCGGTCATGCTACACTGTACCCAAATGACATTTTTATCTTTTTTTTCACACAGCTTTCTTTTGGTGGTATTTAATTGCTGCTGGTTTTTTTAAATTTTTGCTGAATAAAACAAAAAAGGATCTAAAATTTTGAAAAAAAAACAACACTGTTTCAAAGTTTGTTATAAACTTTTGTAAACAGGTAATTTTTCTCATTCACTGATGTGCGCTGATAAGGCTGCACTGATGGGCACTGATAGGTGTCACTGATGGGCACTGATAGGCGGCACTAATGGGCACTGATAGGTGGCACTGATAATCACTGATGAGGTGGCACTGATAGGGGGCACTGAAGGGCACTGATAGGTGGCGCTGAAGGGCACTGATAAGCGGCACTGATGATCACTGATGGGTGGCACTGATTGGAACTGGTAGGTGACACTGATAGGCAGCACTGATCCGTGGCTCTGATTATGACACTGATGGGCATTGATTGGCAGCACTGGTGGGCATTGATGGGTGGCACTGTGGGCACTGGTAGGTGGCACTGGTGGGTACTGATAGGTGGCACAGTGGGCACTGGCAGCTGACACTGGTGGGCACAGAAAATGCAGCCACAGCTTTCTGTGTGAGGGACTGATGTCCCTCTCACAGAAGCCGGTGATCGGCTTTTTTTTCCCAGTGTGAGGGAAAAAAAATACCAATTACCGAGCTTCTGTTTACATCACGTGATCAGCCATCATTAGCTGAGAGCTGATTACATGGTAAGGGGCCAGGATCGACCCCTTACTCCGATCTGTGATCAGCCGAGGCTCATAGACTCGGTGATCCACTGTGCACTTGCAGTGCACAGTGGATTTGCCTTTAGTAAATCAACCCCCTTTTATCTTCTGCAATAAACTATACTACATACATGTTGCATAGTTGCCAACATTGCAAAAATTTTTATAGGGGCTCGTTTTTGTTTGTAGGCAGAGCCCTGCTGTAATTAGGAGGTGGGGCATTTGTTTGAAGGCGGGATGTAGCGAGGAGAGGAAAAATGGGTGTGGTTTAACCTGGAAATGGACGTGGCTTAAACAGGATGTGTCTCAAAGGGAGTGTGGCTAGAGTCTGAGATGAACGAGGGATGGAGGAAGAAATTAAGGGAGAGAGAAAGAAATAGGGAGGGAAGGAGAGAGAAGGAAGGAAAGAGAGATTGAGGGACAGCAGGCCCAGATCCTACGCCACGATAGAAATATGTGTATTCCAGAAAGTTTTACAATCAGCAGATAAAGATACTCCAAACACCTGCAGAGTCTCCCTATAAATCAGATGTGTCCCCAGCCAGCGGAGTCTCCCTATACATCAGATGTGTCCCCAGCCAGCGGAGTCTCCCTGTACATCAGGTGTGTCCCCAGCCAGCGGAGTTTCCCTATACATCTGGTGTGTCCCCAGCCAGCGGAGTCTCCCTATACATCAGGTGTGTCCCCAGCCAGCTGAGTCTCACTATACATCAGGTGTGTCCCCAGCCAGCGGAGTCTCCCTATACATCAGGTGTGTCCCCAGCCAGCGGAGTTTCCCTATACATCTGGTGTGTCCCCAGCCAGCGGAGTCTCCCTATACATCAGGTGTGTCCCCAGCCAGCTGAGTCTCACTATACATCAGGTGTGTCCCCAGCCAGCGGAGTCTCCCTATACATCAGGTGTGTCCCCAGCCAGCGGAGTCTCCCTATACATCAGGTGTGTCCCCAGCCAGCGGAATCTCCCTATACATCAGGTGTGTCCCCAGCCAGCGGAGTCTCCCTACACATGAGGTGTGTCCCCGGCCAGCGGAGTCTTCCTATACATCAGGTGTGTCACCAGCCAGCAGAGTCCTCCTATACATCAGATGTGTCCCCAGCCAGCGGAGTCTCCCTATACATCAGATGTGTCCCCAGCCAGCGGAGTCCTCCTATACATCAGATGTGTCCCCAGCCAGCGGAGTCTCCCTATACATCAGATGTGTCCCCAGCCAGCGGAGTCCTCCTATACATCAGATGTGTCCCCAGCCAGCAGAGTCTCCCTATACATCAGGTGTGTTCCCAGCCAGCGGAGTCTCCCTATACATCAGGTGTGTCCACAGCCAGAAGAGTCTCCCTATACATCAGATGTGTCCCCAGCCAGCGGAGTCTTCCTATACATCAGGTGTGTCCCCAGCCAGCGGAGTCTTCCTATACATCAGGTGTGTCCCCAGCCAGCGGAGTCTCCCGATACATCAGGTGTGTCCCCAGCCAGCAGAGTCTCCCTATACATCAGGTGTGTCCCCAGCCAGCAGAGTTTAGGTTATGGGCCAGAAGATAACGCTTGGGAGCCTGAAAACAAGAAATTGATGCAATGTCCCTCTACTCACACCCCTCTGCATCGGTCTTGGTAAATGGCACATCATCAGAGGCGTTTGACATATCTAATGGCACCCTCCAGGGATGTACCCTCTCCCCGCTCCTGTTTGTTATTGTAATCCAGCACCTGGTGTGTGCCATTCGCCAAAACACATCAATACAAGGTATCCAAACACCCTCCGAACACCATAAACTATCTCTCTACGCGGATGATTTATTAATCTACGCCCGATAGCCCCACACAACCCTCCCCTCACTCTTTAAACTCAACATCTCCAAAACAGAGGCCCTCAACTTCTCCCTTTCCACATCAACCATGTCCTCACTATGCTCCAACTATACCTTTCAATGGCAGACCAAATGCATCTCCTATCTAGGCGTAACGATCCCCGTTAATCTCTCTAATCTCTTCATAATAAACTATATCCCCCTCCTCTCCCGTCTCAGTAAGGATTTAGCCTCCTGGGGGGAGTACGGCTCTACCCTGGTTTGGTCGCATTAATACCCTCAAGATGGATACCCTACCCAAATTATTATATCTTTTCCAAACCATTCCGGTCACCATTACTAAATCCTTCTTCTCTGCCCTACGCTCCCTCTCTATCAGTTTTATATGGAATAAGGGACTCTCCAGAGTTAAATACAAGTTACTCACGTGCCCGAAGCTACAGGGTGGCACAGGCTTACCAGATTATGAGCTTTATTATAAAGCCACTCTCATGGCCCGTACCCTAGAATGGTTCCCACAACCTTTTCAGAAAGCCTCACTGATGGTCGAACAAGATCTGTCCCCTGTCGATACGGGCTCTCCTCTGGGGTTACAAGGGCAACTTCCCTGATTTATCATCCTCCTCACCTCTAACCATAGCTGTCCTTGTGCTCTGGTATAGGAGAGGACTGTGTGAGATTCTCCCCTCAGATCCATCCCCCCTATTACCTCTATTTGACAATCCGGCCTTCCCACAGGGCATAGGGGCCCACACACTTGGTTCATTTCACCGCTCCTCCTGGCCTCAGGTACACACCTTCATCCACTCAGGAAATGGGACCCCGATCGTCCCTGAGGGATCACGTGACTGGCTGAAGGAATGAATGGATGAATGAATGAATGAATGAATGAAAGACTTGTATAGCGCTCAAATGCAAACTTAATCACCTCAAGGTCCTTATCTGTCCTGTGTTGTCCAGCTCCTTAGAAGAGGTAGGTCTTAAGTTTTTTCCTGAAGGCCTGATGGTTTTCTTCCAAGCGGATGTTAGTTGGTAGAGCGTTCCATAGCCGTGGTCCTTGCACTGTGAATCTTCAGTCTCCCTTTGATTTGTAGCGGGACTTGGGAATGAGGAGGAGGTTTTGGTTCGCTGATCGAAGATTGAGATTAGGTGTGTAGTGTTTTATTTTCTCGCATAGGTATTGAGGAGCGTTTCCTTGTATGCATTTGTGGGTGAGGCAGAGGGTCTTGAATGTGATCCGATTCTTTACGGTTAGCCAATGTAGTCAGGGACGGGGAGATGGATTCCCAGAGATTTTTCCTGTTATCAGTCTTGCTGCTGTGTTTTGGATGAGTTGTAGGCGTGCAATCTGATATTTAGGAAGTGGGAGTTTGCATAGTCGAGTCGGGAATTAATAATTGTTCCAACTACTGCTGCTTTGTCTTCTTCTGGAATGAAGGGGATGAGTCCACGTAGCAGGCGGAGAAGATGATGAGATCCGTTGACTACTGATCCTATTTGTGCATCCATTGACATTTCTGAGTCAAAGATGACTCCGAGACTTTTGGCTTTGGTGCTTTGGGGGATAGTCTGTCCAAAGATGGTGGGAGGTGTCCACGGGGTTTTGGTTTCAGTATTTCGGTTTGCGTGTAGGAGAAGAAGCTCTGTTTTGGATCCATTGAGTTTGAGGGAGCTAGTGGTCATCCAGTCGTCTATCAATGTGAGGCATTTTTCTAGTTGGTGATATTGGTCTTTTTGTGAATGCGAAAGTAGAGTTGAGTGTCATCGGCGTATGAGTGGAAGCAGGGGTCCGATTTTCTGATGATTTGAGGAGAGGGCGGATGTAGATGTTGAAGCGCACTGGTGACAAGGGTGAACCTTGAGGGACTCCATAAGAAATAGCGCGGGTTTCAGAGGTGAAGGCTCCAAGTTTCACTGTCTGAGAACGATTTCCCAAGAATGAGGCGAACCATTTTTGATCTGAATCTGTAACTCCTGCTACTTCTGTGAGGCGGATGAGTAGGGTATTGTGGTCCACTGTATCAAACGCTGCACTGAGGTCCAACAGTACCAGAAGACATGATTTCCGTCATCTGCTGCCTCAAGGGCGTCATCCCATATTTTGAGAAGTGGGTGGAATCCTGATTGCAGAGGGTCTAAGAGTTTGTGTGTGTCCAGGTAACGTTGTAGCTGTTGTACTACTGCTTTTTCCATAATCTTCGAGATGGTGTTAAGGCTTGTTATCGGTCTGCGGCAGTTAGCCCCGGTTCACACAGGGGCGGCACGACTTGCAGGTCGCCTCAGCGAGATGGTGTTAAGGCTTGTTATCGGTCTGCGGCAGTTAGCCCCGGTTCACACAGGGGCGGCACGACTTGCAGGTCGCCTCAGCGAGGCGACCTGCAAACGACTTCCGTGGTGACTTGCAAAACGACTTCTGTATAGAAGTCTATCCAAGTCGCCCCCAAAGTAGTACAGGAACCTTTCTCTAAGTCGGAGCGACTTGCGTCGCTCCTATTAGAACGGTTCCATTGTACAGAAAGGGAGGCGACTTGTCAGGCGGCTAGGTCGCCTGACAAGTCGCCCCAGTGTGAACCGGCACTAAGGGTCCTTAGGGTCGAGGTTGGGTTTCTTTAGGAGGGGTTTAATGATACCTTGCTTGAGGGCGATCGGAACAATCCCTTCTTTGAATGACTGATTTATGAGATGCGTTATAGTTGGAGCCAAGATATCGGAACATTCTTTCAGGAGTTTTGTGGGAATGATGTCGTTTGGTGATGTGCTGTCTTGGAGGCTTCTGATGATGTTTTTGGTGGTGTCAGTGGTGATAGGGCTCAGCGAAAAATTCCGTGATTTTGTGATGTTCGTAGCGATTTCCTCTTTTGATTTTGTGGAATGAGGTTGGTTGTTTTTTCCTGTTGAATTGTTTTCCGAATGTTGTCGATTTTGTTGATGAAAAAATCTAAAAATCTGATAACTCATTACAGAATTCTTGGGTTTCGTTTGCTGGGGGTTCTAGGCAGGTAGGGTTCATAGTCTGGGCGACTATTTTAAAAAGTTCCCGAGAGCGATTTAAGTCTGTTGAGATGGTGTTTGAGAAAAAGGTAAATTTATTGTCAAATACCGTAATTTTCCTTTCCTGATGGACTCCATGGCAGCCTACGTGTGGGTTAACCCCGCCTCCTCTCCAATGCTATAGGACCCCATTCCCATAAATGAGTACTCACCACTAGCTACTGCGTTCCGTAACTAGCCTACTCTTTGACCAATGGGTGGAAACTCCATCTGCCATGGAGTCCATCAGGAAAGGAAAATTACGGTAAGTATTTGACAATAAATTTTCCTTTTTCCTGACAGACTCTATGGCAGCCTACGTGTGGGAAATAACTGGCCAACCACATGGGTGGGTATGCTGAACAAAACATAATTTTCATTTGCCCTATCAGCCGATAGGATTTTAAAACCAAAGTTTACAGAAGACAGTGAAGCAGGCTCTATGCAGTAATGAGACATGAATGTATTAATAGAGGCCCATGAGACTGCTTAGCAGATGGTGTCTGGGGCCACATGTCGGGCAGCCGCCCATGAGGCTGCCATTCCCCTGGTGGAGTGAGCTGTCACCGCCTCTGAAGGAGCCAAGCCCTTAGCCCTGTATGCTTGCTGGATGGTCTGCATGATCCAGGCTGCGAGTGTCCTGTTTGAGGCTTTCTTCCCTTTATTGCTACCAGAGTGCAAGACAAAGAGATGATCAGAACGTCTAAAGGGAGAAGTAATTCGCAGATATTCCTTTATAGCTTCGCCTACATCCAGGGGTTGAGTTTCAGTGGACCCTGGGGACCTGAACGTAGGCAAAACAATCTCCTGATTCTCGTGGAACACCGAAAAACCCCGGTCCAGGAAAATTGTCAAGAAGGGTTCTTCATGACCCAGTGATCCGATCTCAGAGACCCTTTTAGCCGAGGTTATGTCTACTAAAAAGGCGACTTTTTCTAAAAAAGTCCTTGATGGAAAGCGGGGAGGGCCCCGTGGTACTGAGTCCAGAGATTGAGTCAAGGACAAGTGGTCCCACTTGGGAAATCTGGGTTTCCTTTGGGGCTTGAGCCTTGATGCCCCGTGAAAAAATTGCAGAATCAAAAGGATGAACCGCCCATGAAGTACCGAAGAAGGCCGACAATGCAGATATATGGACTCTAAGAGAGCTGATAGATAAGGGTAGATCTAGGCCTTTTTGAAGGAAGCTGAGAACATCCTG
Source organism: Lithobates clamitans (assembly GCA_037952925.1). Lineage (NCBI taxonomy): Eukaryota > Metazoa > Chordata > Amphibia > Anura > Ranidae > Lithobates > Lithobates clamitans. The sequence continues at coordinate 3,670,502 of JBBGZY010001350.1, forward strand.
GACATCTGGATGTCTAAAAGACCTGTCCATAGAAGAGCAAAATTCCATGAATTTGGACCAGATTCTTCAATAGAACTTATTTGTGCTTAATCTTCTTGAACTCATGCGTCAGTCCGTCGGGCATACAGAGGTGACCACCTATCCACCCTAATGGAATACTCTAGCCTCTTAAAGCTACTCGCCCGCCCAGGGCTGGGCTCTGAGCTGCACCGCATAAGGTATGCCAAATCCTGGATCCATCTGATCCTACGCGAACAGCATGTGTAGGTCCATTGGAGGAGGACAAAAAAGGAACGCAGTAGCTAGTGGTGAGTACTCATTTATGGGAATGGGGTCCTATAGCATTGGAGAGGAGGTGGGGTTAACCCACACGTAGGCTGCCATGGAGTCTGTCAGGAAATGATCTTTTTTTGCTTTGAAGATTGCTTTGTGGTATTTCTCAGTGAGTGCTTTGTAGTTTGTGTAATTTTCCTTAGTAGGATTTATTCTCCAGGCTCTTTCAGCTCTTCTGCGTTCTTGCTTCAGTAGAGTAAGAGTGCCATTAAACCATCCGGAGTTTCTTTTGCGGATGAGTGTTCTACGTTTAGGAGCCACTGAGTCTGCTGTTTGTAGTAATGCCTTGTTAAAGGGGTTGAGGGTTTGTTCCATTGAGTGGTTTAGATTTAGCATTGCATGTTGTTTGATAATGTAGTTTTGAAGAGTTCAGAATGTAGTTTCCTCTGAGGTCTGGTCCAGTGTGTTGGTATTGCGTGTTTCCGTTTTTCGAGGGTGGTGTTAGTGGCGATTGTGAATTTGATAGCGTGGTGGTTCGTCCATGGTAGCGGTCAAATATGTTGATGTCCATATTTTGTTTGAAGATGAGGTCCAGAATGTGTCCTGAACCATGCATGGGGGCTTTTATCAGTTGCTGAAGACCTAGTTCTTCCAGTTGGTTAATGCAGGCGGTGGCGATGGGGTCTTCAGTAGAGTTTGCCCAGAGGTTGAAATCCCCAAGTACTAGAAGGTTTTTGGTTTTCAGGTTGTGTATTGAAATTAATTCAGTGAACGGTGTCAGGAGATTAGTCTTCGGTCCTGGTGGTCTGTGGCATAGTAGTATGTGGATTGTGTCTTGAGGTGTTGTTTGAAGATGTAGGGTGAGTGTATCCATGAAAGGCACTGGGTTCTGTAAGGTTGGTTTGAAGAGCGCAAGGTGAGATTTGAAGATTACTGCAAGGCCTCCTCCTATTTTTTCTATTCTATGCTCGGTTAGGATGCTGTAGTTCTCAGGCACCAATTCAGTTAGGATAGTGTTGCAGTCAGGTGTTAGCCAACTTTCTGTGATGAAGAGGCAATCTATGTTGTTTTGGGTGAAGTCGTGGACTTCCAGTCTATGCTTGACTGCTGATCTGGTGTTGATCAGGGTGCACGCTAATTGTTTTGGTTGAATTGGTGTCTTCCGGTGAATGATGGTTGATTGTAGGTTGGTCCTTAGTAGTTGTTCTTTTCGTAGTATTTTTTGAGTGGAGGTAATGTTGAGGTGGTATTTCTTAGTTTGTGGAGAGCGTCCGCTGAGTATTTGAAGTTGCACATGGCGAGAAAAAAAGTCGATGGTGATAGGATGACTACGACAATGATGCTGATGTAGCGACGATCAGGTTGCTGAGAAGATGATGGTCTTGAATGATGCCGCTGATAACCAGGTGGCGTGCTGATGCTGCAGATGATGGTGTGAATAGTTCAGGAGGAGGTGATGGAGGGGGGCCCCGTTGACCTACCGCCCTCCCGTTGATCCAGAGGAAGGCGAAAAACCCCTAATTGAGCTGGCCAATTGTTACAGTGGAGGAAAAAATTCCTTCCTGACCCCCCGGGAGGCGGTCGGACCAGAGGACCCTGGATCAACTGCTAGTGGGTGACGCCCTGAAGTACTTACCTCCCAGGGATGGAAGGGAGAGAAGAAGAGGGGAGGAGGGGGAGATGGGGGGGTTGGAAGGAACGGAAGGAGAGGGCTGAGAGACCTGGATCACTACTTACCGGTGCTGCAACCGGGTCTGGTGGCTCAGGATGGATGCCGGGCTAGGCCTGAGCTGTGGTTATCCTGATTCTCAGTAAACCTGGTGCCCCTGCGGTGAGGTAATGGTAGTAAAGGAGGAGGTGTTCGGGTGGGAAGGGGCAGCAGGCCCGCTGAAGAGGAAGTGGGGTGAGCTGAGGTGCAGGCCGGAGCTAAGCCACAGCCGCAGTCTGTCCCTAGTGTCTAGCTGGCTAGACCAGAGGTGACCGGACAGCGGCTATGGATGGTGCCCGAAGGGCTGGGCTGAGAGGGGGTGGGGCTGAGTGGGGGTCGGGAGGGACTAACCTGCTGCGGGGGTCCAGGAATGAGCTCCAGGTGAAAGGTAGAGTGATTATGGCTGCCCTGGGTGGACCAAACTGGCCGATGGGCTAGGCCCAAGCCGCGGGCTGTCCTGTTGCTCGGGCTCCGTGGATGGTGGGTTGGGCCTGGTGAATGGAGCATGCAGGCCTGCTGATGGAGGCTGGGGGGGTGGCGGCAGGCCGGCGCTGGCCGGAGCTGGGCCGGAGCTGGGCCAGAGCCGCGGTGTATCCTGTGAGAGTGCCCCGGGAGGCAGGTGGGCTGTGATCGAGGCGTTCCGAGGCTGTGGACGGTGCGGTGGAGCACTGGGGGCAGGGCTAGGTGGAGCTAGGCGAGAAGGGTCCGGGGTAGTCTGGGGTGATCCTGTTCTCATTCCTGGTCCACGCAGCTGGGGGTGGGGGGTCCCGGGAAGATGCAGCTGGGGTCCGGGGATAGTCCTGGATGGATGGAAGGCTGGGGTGGCTGGATGGCTGGAGCTACTAGGAGTCGGGGGTTCCGCACGCACGTCTGTTCTCTGCCTCTGGCTCACACCTAACAGATGATACTCCAAACACCTGGTGTTGGCACTTCAATCATCCCCGCACCATGGTTGTTATGGTGTCAGGATGATTGAAGCGCATTATTTCTATTATTACATTGTAATATAAAATGAAATCATTCAACTCACCATAATGCAGAATCAGTGGGAACCCTGAGCGTGTCACTTGCCACGTTGCCTGCCACCAGATGCCATCAGGTGTCCCCAGTGGAGTCTGTCCTTACATCAGGTGCCCCCAGCAGAGCCCCTCCTTACATCTGTGTCCCCATCAGCAGAGTCCCTCCTTACATCTGTGTCCCCGTCAGCGGAGCCCCTCCTTACATCTGTGCCCCCCGTCAGCGGAGTCCCTCCTTACATCTGTGTCCCCATCAGCGGAGCCCCTCCTTACATCTGTGCCCCCAGCGGAGTCCCCCTTTACATCTGTGTCCCCAGCGGAGCCCCTCCTTACATCTGTGTCCCCAGCGGAGTCCCTCCTTACATCTGTGTCCCCAGCGGAGCCCCTCCTTACATCCGTGTCCCCAGCGGAGCCCCTCTATACATTTGTGTCCCCAGTGGAGTCCCTCCTTACATCTGTGTCCCCATCAGTGGAACCACTCCTTACATCTGTGTCCCCATCGGAACCCCTCCTTACATCTGTGTCCCCAGCGGAGTCGTTCCTTACATCTGTGTCCCCAGCGGAGTCCCTCCTTACATCTGTATCCCCAGCGGAGCCCCTCCTTACATCTGTGTTCCCAGCAGAGCCCCTCTATACATTTGTATCCCCAGTGGAGTCCCTCTTTACATCTGTGTCCCCGTCAGTAAAACCCCTCCTTATGTCTGTGTCCCCAGCAGAGCCCCTCCTTACATATGTGTCCCCAGCGGAATCCCTCCTTACATCTGTGTCCCCAGTGGAGTCCCTCCTTACATCTGTGTCCCCAGTGGAGCCCCTCCTTACATCTGTGTCCCCTGCGGAGCCCCTCCTTACATCTGTGTCCCCTGCGGAGCCCCTCCTTACATCTGTGTCCCCAGCGGAGTCCCTCCTTACATCTGTGTCCCCTATGGACGGGCCGCCACTGATCCAGCTGTCACGAAGCCCAGAGCACCCACAACTCCGATCCAATAAGTGCCACTACTGTAGTGTATGTGAGCAACACTGGCGCTACCGCTGTTAAGGTCAGGCTGGGAGGGAGAGCGGCCTCTGCGACGGGGAGGTGTGGTCACATGACCTTGTATAGGAATCATATGGGCAGAGAAGCTGCAGAGCTGGCTGTGCGAGGGAGGGACAACAATCACTTAGGGCTGGTGAGAGTGAGACAGACAGGTAACACTGGTCATAGAGGCGCACGGCGCAAGGGAAGTTGTTTGCTTCTGTTCCGGCGTCGGGGGTCTTGGGACACAGTCCTCCGCCGCCGCTGTGCCTCTGTGACACTAAGTACGGACGAAGTGACTGCCTGCTGAGAGTTCGTTACATGCTGGCTGCTGCAGAGCCAGAGGAGAGTAGGAACACCAGCGGCCGGGCGCTCTAGGCGGCAGTGCGTCTTAGGTGGCTGCCTAGTTTGCCTAGTGGCAGCACCGGCCCTGCCTGACACTGGCTTAGCCAGGCCCAAGGTAAATGCCTTTTACAGGCAGGGACCGCGGGCCCCTATGGTGTAGCATATAGAAAAGTACCAGTGCTAGCTGTCCCTGTGGCTACTGCTCCCAGTACCACCTCTTCAGGCACTGCCAGCCCTCCTGGCTGCAGCTGCCTCGCTTCACTGCCCATGAAACCACCATCTTCCAGACTGGCTCTGCACCCATCCCAGACTGCTGCTCAGTCCTCTCAGGCATGCCTCTCAGTCCTCCCAACGGTGTGCTCACTCACCAACTCACCAGCCCTTCTGGCTGCCTCTGTGGAACTCCTGGAGACTTGCCTGGCAGTGTTCTCCCGCTGTCCTCTCTTGCTGTCAGGGTGATAACCGTAGGACGGGTAATTCTGCCAGTATTCCTCATGGTGGCGCCCTTCTGCCTATTTAAGCCTGCTGCTGGTGCATGCTGGTTGCTGGATTATCATCAGCTTCCTGTGTTCCTTGTGCCTGTTGTGATATCTGCTTCCTGTTACTACTCGGCTTGCCTGACTGCTCCAGTATTCTGCCTGCATTGACCCCGGCTTGGACCTGACTATTCTTCGGCTCCGTATCTGTACCTTGATCTTCCTCCTGTGTTTGACCCCCGGCTCGGCTACCTTCCCTGTTCTCTGTTCCTGATTATCCTGCTGTACCTCACCTTGGACTGATTTCTGTGCTGAATGACCATTGGCCTGGCTCTGTCTCCGCTCCTGGCTGCTCCACGGCTCCATACCTGGAATCCCTCCTTGCACGGTTGCCCTTTAACCTTACCAGCGCACCCCAGCAGCTCCCTGCTATCTGCTACTCAGCAACAGCGCTCTGGCAACCCGTGCACCTTTGGGCACTTACTCCCTGTCTCACTCCCAGGGTTACGCTGCACTTAGCCGCAAGGGGCGCCCCCTCTGCAATCCAGCCTCACATCCAGGACTCTGACAGTATAATCCAGCCATGACTGAGGCCGGCGGAGGTGCGTCCCCAATAGAGACTTTATGCCAACAGGCCGCTACCCTTACACGAGTGGTCCAAGTTCTTCAGGAAAGATACCTTCAATTAGAAGGAAAACTCCAACATTTTATGCTACCATCTGCCTTTTTGGATCCTGGTTCTTCCTCCACCAATCTCCCTGCTACGGCCTGTTCAGTACTGACTTTGCCCCCACAACCGCGGGTACCTACCCCTGAACGTTTCTCTGGAGACCGGCAGAAATTCAGATCCTTCAAGAATGCCTGCCTGTTATATCTGGCTCTGCAACCCCGTACCTTTTCCTTTTCTTATCTCCCTGCTGACCAATGAACCCCAGGCATGGGCCCACAGGTTATGGGAACAGAAGGACCCAGCTACTTGTTCAGTGGAAACGTTCTTTACGGCCTTGTCGCAATTGTATGAAGACCCCCAGCGTACAGCCTCCGCTGAGGCTGCTCTGCATTCTCTTCAACAGAAACGGCGCCCGGTGGAAGACTATACTGTGGACTTCCGCCGGTGGTCTGCCGATACAGACTTGAATGAGGCTGCGTTGAAATACCAGTTTCGCCTGGGGCTTTCTGAATCCGTTAAGGACGAGTTGGCCAGGGTCGGCATCCCTGCTACCCTCGAGGGGCTCATTCAACTATCCATCCAGTTGGATAGACGCCTTCGGGAGCGGCAGGCTGAACGTTCTCAGACTCCCAAAGTGCTGGTACCAGTGATCGGCGCTATGCCCGTTGGTTTGGTGCGATCCGCACTGACTCCTGAGGAAAAACAGCGTCGGCGTCAAGCCAATCTCTGTCTCTATTGTGGCCGAAAGGGACATTTCCTGAGCAACTGCCCCATAAGGCCCAGCAAGGTACCCAAGAACTCTCCAGTGTACTTCCAGATGTCCGGAACTTCCACTTCTCACCTTTTCCTTCCCATCACGCTACAGTTGGCCGACAAGGGGATTCAGCTTCAGGCCATAGTTGACTCCGGGGCATGCAGTTGTTTCTTGGACTTGGACTTAGCAGTAAAGCTCGGTCTGGCCCTACTTCCCAAGAACCGTAGATTGGAAGTTCTCCTGGCTGATGGCACCCTGCCTAGTTCCGGTCCTGTGACACAAGAGACCGTTCCTCTTTTGGTTACTACTCCTGATGGTCATCAGGAATTCATACGTTTCGACATTCTAAGCTCACCTATGTTCCCCGTCATCTTGGGTACCCCATGGCTACAAGCCCACAACCCCCAGATCAACTGGATCAGGAAAGAAATTTCATTCACTTCACCTTATTGCCTACAGCACTGTCTTGCCCCTGAAACCAGTCATGTAGCCAGTTGCCTGTCAGTTCAACCTGTACCTGTACAACCAGAGTATTCCACCGGCCTACCAGGAGTTTGCAGATGTCTTTGACAAGAAAACGGCTGATGTCCTGCCACCACACCGGTCATACGATTGTCCAATTGAATTACTCCCAGGAGCCGAGATCCCATTCGGTCGCATATCCCCCCTCTCAGAGATGGAACTAGGAACATTGCGACAATACATTGATGAAAACCTGGAGAAAGGCTTCATCCATTCCTCCTCTTCTCCTGCTGGAGCCGGAATCTTTTTTGTCGAAAAAAGGGACAAATCCCTAAGACCATGTGTGGATTACAGGGAGCTCAATAAAATCACTATAAAAAACCGTTACCCTCTTCCTCTAGTTCCGGAACTTTTCCAGAGACTCCGTACTGCTCGAATATTTACTAAGCTTGACCTTCATGGAGCCTACAATCTCGTTCGCATCCGAGAGGGTGACGAATGGAAGACAGCATTTAGAACTCGCTTTGGACATTTCGAGTACTTAGTGATGCCATTTGGATTGTGCAACGCCCCGGCCACATTCCAACATTTTGTAAACGATATCTTTCGAGAATTTCTGGATTACTTCGTCATCATCTACCTGGATGATATCCTGATATTTTCAACCACCCTGGAGCTCCATCGTACACATGTAAGGACAGTTCTGCACACTCTATGTAAGCACAAACTCTATGTAAAAGCAGAGAAGTGTGATTTCGAAAAGGAGTCAATACAATTCCTGGGGCTAATTATCTCCACTGGTGGTGTTGCCATGGACCCGCAAAAGGTACAGGCAATCTTGAACTGGCCAACTCCATCGGATAAAAAGGGAGTACAAAGATTTGTGGGGTTTGCAAACTTTCATAGGAGGTTTATAAAGAACTTTTCCTCCATCATCTCACCAATCACCCAAGTTACCCGTTTACATACTCGGTTCCTGTGGTCTTCAGAAGCCCAATCAGCTTTTGATAAGCTCAAATCCCTCTTTACCTCCGCACCTATCCTGCAACATCCTGATCCGGCCCTCCCTTACATCTTAGAGGTTGACGCCTCTGAAGTTGCCACAGGGGTAGTCTTATCCCAACGTCAGGGTCTTAAGTCGTTACTCCATCCTGTGGCCTTCTCCTCGCGGAAGATGAGTCCGTCTGAAAGGAATTATGATGTGGGAGATCGAGAGCTCTTGGCTATTAAAACTGCCCTGGAGGAATGGCGGTACCTCCTTGAAGGTGCTCAGCATCCCATCATGATATTCACGGATCACAGAAACCTGGAGTATCTTCGCACTGCTAAACGATTGAGACCCCGACAAGCTCGATGGGCCTTGTTTTTTGCCAGATTCAATTTTCATATCTCCTTCCGCCCGGGGTCTAAGAACGGGAAGGCCGATGCCTTGTCCTGGATGTTTCCTGACACTCCTGAAGAAATTACTCCTAGCACTATATTGTCTCCATAGAATTTTTTCATGATTCAAATCGACCTGAGTTCCTTACTGAAACAAGCTTCTTCCCAATGCTCTGAACCAGAAGCACTGTCTTTAAGAAACCAGGAAGGTTTTCTTTGGTATCAGAACAAAATTTTTGTTCCGCAGCAAGCCAGAGCCCAGGTCCTAAAGACTTTACATGACCACCAACTTGCTGGTCACTTCGGGGTACGAAAGACTTTGGAGCTTGTTCAACGATCTTTTTGGTGGCCCACTCTGAAGCCTGACTGCAGGGAATATGTCAGTTCCTGCACCATTTGTCAACGTAACAAGGGGTCTAACATCAGATCTTGGGGTCTACTACGCCCATTGCCTGTGCCGGAGCAACCATGGAAAGAAATATCTATGGATTTCATTGTAGAGTTACCACCCTCTGAGAAATTTGCAACCATCTTGGTAGTCGTTGACCACCTGTCCAAGATGGCGCATTTCTTGCCCATGATGGGTACACCATCTGCTGCTGACACGGCGAAGATCTTCATAAAGGAGATAGTCAGACTTCACGGCCTACCGAGCAACATTGTGTCCGACAGAGGGGTGCAATTCAACTCTAAGTTCTGGAAGGAGCTCTGCAAAACACTTTCCATTAAAGTGTGCCTATCTTCAGCTTACCATCCTCAAAGCAACGGTCAAACCGAAAGAACTGATCAAACTTTAGAACAGTACTTACGTTGCTTCTGCTCCGACGACTGGTCCTTGCTACTCCCGTGTGCGGAGTTTGCATACAACAACTCAATCCATGCTTCCACCAATCAGTCACCTTTCTGGGCCAACTACGGTTTCCATCCCTCATTCTTGCCTAATGTTATACCAGAGACCTCAGTCACCGCACTCCAGGACAGGATAAATGCCATTCAGGCTAATTACCTAACTCTCCAGGCAACTATGCAGAAGGCCCAAGAGAATTATAAAAAACATTATGACAAGGGAAGGAGAGATCCCATCTTTAAAGTTGGAGATAGAGTGTGGCTTTCCTCAACAAATCTTAAGCTTCCTTGCCCCTCCCGGAAGTTAGGACCAAGGTTTATCGGTCCATTCACAATTAAGAAGGAAATTAACCCAGTGGCATTTGAATTGTCTTTACCAAGTTCCTATAAAATCCACCCAGTATTCCATGTTTCTTTATTAAAATCTGTTGTCTCAAGTCCTTTTCCAGGGAGAGAAGAAGCTCCGCCGCCTCCAATCTTGGTGGACAATGAAACAGAATACGAAGTAGAAGCCGTCGGAGAGGTAGGACTGTTCCATTTCTTGTTAAATGGAAAGGTTACTCTGTAGAAGATAATTCTTGGGAACCAGCAGATAACATTCATGCCCCTAGACTGTTGCAGAGGTTTCAAGCCCGATACCCTGAAAAATGGGCCAGATTGGGCATCCAGAGGCTGCCCCTAGGGAGGGGGCACTGTCAGGGTGATAATCGTAGGACGGGTAATTCTGCCAGTATTCCTCATGGTGGCGCCCTTCTGCCTATTTAAGCCTGCTGCTGGTGCATGCTGGTTGCTGGATTATCATCAGCTTCCTGTGTTCCTTGTTCCTGTTGTGATATCTGCTTCCTGTTACTACTCGGCTTGCCTGACTGCTCCAGTATTCCGCCTGCATTGACCCCGGCTTGGACCTGACTATTCTTCGGCTCCGCATCTGTACCTTGATCATCCTCCTGTGTTTGACCCCCGGCTCGGCTACCTTCTCTGTTCCTGATTATCCTGCTGTACCTCACCTTGGACTGATTCCTGTGCTGAATGACCATTGGCCTGGCTCTGACTCCGCTCCTGGCTGCTCCACGGCTCCATACCTGGAATCCCTCCTTGCACGGTTGCCCTTTAACCTTACCAGCGCACCCCAGCAGCTCCCTGCTATCTGCTACTCAGCAACAGCGCTCTGGCAACCCGTGCACCTTTGGGCACCGTACTCCCTGTCTCACTCCCAGCGTTACGCTGCACTTAGCCGCAAGGGGCGCCCCCTCTGCAATCCGGCCTCACATCCAGGACTCTGACACTTGCTCTTCCTGTGCCTGTGCCAGGACACTTCCACGTTTTTTTGGAGGGCTCTATCCGCACCCGAACCCAGGCCCAAGGTTACCCCCCTCAAAGGCCCCGACAGCCTAACACTCCATCTCCATTCTTACACCTGATACAACTCCCCCTCAGCTGGGCTTACCCTGGGTATTTAAGGAAGCCTTCCCCCTGACAATTCAAGTTGAGGATTGGTCAGGGCTCCCTAGAATACTCCAGATGGCTCCACTTCCCCTCCAGGCTCTCTTTTCAGAAAACACTGGAAGATTCTAGAAAGAAGTAGGAGGTCCTAGTGATGCCACCTGTGAGTCACCCAGCATTGCTCTGAGCCACACCCAACCCAAATCACAAAACATACCCAGGCTTGGCTACCACCCATGCCTTGAAATTTACCTGTCCTAAGAGAAAAAAACACTTTACTCTCCTAGCACACTAGAGGGTGCTACATACATAAAAAAGAAAAAAAAATACAAAAATCTGTGATACTGGTCAGCATTTTAAAGTGGTAGTAAAGTCCCTGTTGTTTACTTGTACCTACAGGTAAGCCTAAAATAAGGCTTACCTGTAGGTACAGTAAATACCTCCTAAACGTGCATAGTTTAGGAGATATTTACTTTAGTAGCAGCTGGTGACGTCACCGGAACATGTGCACTGCACTCTTAATGGACGGCCGTGACTCGGCCAGTCAAACAGCCGAAGCCCACGAACTAGGAAGGAAGACTGGGTGAAGATGGAAGCCCTGTCAGCAAAGACAGCGTGTCGCTGGAGGGCTTCATTCTAAGGTAGGACTTTTTTTAATGTTCTAGTATGCGATGCATACTAGTACATAATGCTATTATCCTGCAAGGGACCATTTTGTTGCAATTTTGTTTTGCAGTTTACTACCGCTTTAAGCACATAAATCACACCTTCTCCCTTGAATAGTAAATTACTGTATATTTGCATATTTGGCATTCTGGGAACTAGAATTTTTTTTATGCATATATACATGCACATGTAAAATAGACTTTTTGCAATTGCACATATGCCGTACTCACATTTTTGATTGCCATATACACAAGTATAGTGGCATTTGGCGATGCCAGGCTGTACAGTGCACCCAGCCTGCCTTGGCAGAAGAAATATCTCTGGAGGACCCTCAAACAGGTTCAACCTGGCCGCAAAAAAAATAAATAAAGAGAAGAAATATGTCGCTATTCCGGATTTTGGCCCCAGCCTTATCATTTTTGCCACATTTACTGTATTTGGGAACATAATAATATATTTCTAAATACAAAGTTTTTGCCTGTGAAATATTTGCTGTTTAATTCTGATGAACATAAATGCTAGTGTATGTTTTCTTTCACATGCTTAGACCTTGAAGTTAGACAGGCAAAGCACCCACCTCTCCAGTGGGCCTGTACAATCCTTATATTCCTATGGTACCCATTCTTGCTTCATACTCTGTTGCTGTGGAAACTACTGGCAGGGTGGTAAGAGGCAAGGACGCATTCACACGCCAATTCTCTTCTATTACAAAAGAGCTGTGGGATTAGCGGAGGCAGGGAGCTGAAAAGTGCTGCTTTTAAACATCAATCCTGTAAAACCATAAGATAAAACAATTACCTCCACCCATACATTCTCAGAATGGCTGTAATTCTTCAAACAGCAATCCAAAACGATGCAATCGATGAATGCACTACAAAAAGAGATATTATATCATATAATAAGGCCACATGGGGTTAGAGTTAAAAACCAACGCATTTTAATCTCGTTGGGTAGCAGTTGTCAAAAAAAAAAGTTAAAAACAGAGCATACATCTACAATTGACAAAAAATGTGAAACCTATAAGCCACGCACCCTGGATCAAACAATCAATAATGAATAAATAATAAAATATAAATGTAAATTTAAATGTAATTTTCAAAAAAAAGCAGCCCGTAGTGTAACCAATGGTCAAAACAGTGAAAAAGAAATTAATAAATTAATAATTTCATACCATGCTCATTTACATGTGACAAAAATAACAATTAACAATATAACAAAATTAACAATAATAAAGTCCATAAACCACCACCAATGGGTTTTCAATCATGTGCACAGTGATGTATGCAATTTCAGTCAAGAAAAAAAGGTGTCGTCTTCCACCGGTTTAGGCAAACATCCTACTTACCAGACCGATCAGACACCCATGACAGATGTCAAATAGGCAGGGATGTGTATAAAGATGTATCCCCCAATGCAAGCGACCCTCCCCAGTAATGTAGCCAAACGAAGATTAGGATCATAAATCAAGAAAAGAAGAGAGAACTCCTCATAATGCAACTTGTAGCCAGTTTTACTTATATAAAAAGTAGTAACTTACATTTCAGTATCCTTTAAAAAGCGCATAAAACAGAGCAGGCATGCCAGATCGCGTTCCACTTTCGCTCCAAGTACAAAGGCGGAAGTGACGTGGCACGCACTACGCAACCCAACGCGTTTCATCAGCAACGTCTAACATCATCAGGGGTCATGTGATCAGACCCATCACTTCCTCTACAACAATTTTTACAATCATCGTAAATTGGATATCCAATCCACTCCAATCCTTGCAAACAGCTCTAAATACAGAGCTGGGAATTAGCATAATTGACTATAACGTTTGGTAATATACTTACTTATAAGGTTATTGTATGTTATGTTAAAGGAGAAGAACTTAAAAAAAATTCAATTAAAAAATTAAATCCATTTCTTGTGCGTCCTCTAGTGGTGCCCCACAAGAAATAAACAAAAACTTGAAAAAACAGAAAGAAATCTAATCTGATGGGAGCACCATCTTGTGGATAAATGTGGTACTACCCTTAACAGATGAAAATTGGATAAACATACTGAAGAATAGGACATGATTGAAACTCCATAACAATAAAAAATAAAAAATTAGAAATGTAACAGTTCAGATCAATGTCTACATTAACCACTTTAGCCCTGGAAGGATTTATCTCTTTCCTGACCAGAGCACTTTTTGCAATTTGGCATTACGTCGCTTTAACTGACGATTGAGCGGTCGTGCGACGTTGTACCCAAACAAAATTGACGTCTTTTTTTTTCGCACAAATAGAGCTTTCTTTTGGTGGTATTTGATCATCTCTGCAGTTTTTATTTTTTGCGACAATTTGAAAAAAACACATTATTTTTTACTTTTTGCTATAATAAATATCCCCCAAAAATATATAAAAAAACTATTTTTTCCCTCAGTTTAGGCCGATATGTATTCTTCTACATATTTTTTGTAAAAAAAATGCAATAAGTGTATATTGATTGGTTTGCATAAAAGTTATAGCGCCTACAAAATAGGGGATAGTTTTATGGCATTTTTTTATTAATTTTTTTTTTTATTAGTAATGGCGGGAATCTGCAATTTTTATCAGGACTGCGACATTATGGCGGACACATCGGACATTTTTTACACTATTTTGGGACCATTGTCATTTATACAGCAATCAGTGCTATAAAAATGCATTGATTACTGTGTAAATGACACTGGCAGTGAAGGGGTTGACCACTAGGGGGTAATGAAGGGGTTAAGTGTGTCCTAGGGAGTGATTCTAACTGGGGGGGGGGGCTACAACACACATGACAGTGATCACTGCTCTCGGGGACAGAGAGCAGTGATCTCTGTCCTGTCACTAGGCAGAACGGGGAAATGCTTTGTTTACAAAAGCATCTCCCCGTTCAATCTCTCCGTGACACGGGGGGCACCTGGCGGACATCAAGTCCGCGGGACCTGCGGTCACGGAGAGCGCGGCGCGCGTGCGCCTGCAGCGCCGCTTCTTAAAGGGGACGTACCTGTACGCCCTTTTGCTCACCATTGCCATTCTGCCGACATATATTGGCGTGCGCTGGTAGGGAAGCGGTTAATACCAACAGGATGTAAAGTATTTAATGTTATAAATTTAAATAAATATTAGGTGGTTATGGATTCCCTCTATTTATTCCATATATGTATTAACTTGTCTATACTTATAATTAGCTAGACTATCAAAGCTCTGATAATGTTATTGGTGATAGTACAATGATATAAGGTTAGCTATGAAAATAAACACACTGCTTAATAAAACACGTCTTATTTATTTCCCAAGAAAATAGGAAATGCTAACATTAAAACACTAAAGGAACATATTGCAGAGCAAATAACAAAAGAACATCAATGATACTTTACGTAAGTTCATCCTCTAGATATTGTCTCGTCAGCTGAGCTCAAAATGGCAAGAGAGAGCCATGAGGCATGAGAGGAAGTTTTTCCTCCCGGTCAGCATTTTTAAACTCCATTCCAGACACAATCCCATTATCAGCCCATCTAGTATTCTGACAAATCCAACCAAATAGTTAAGAGGCAGTCCTTCCTAATATATTATTTTTCTGTCCGTCCTACAGTAGTGGCCTCTAGGGCCAGCATTTGTCCATGAATCATCGCTATGTGACCTGGGTCATCTTCAGTGACAGCTGGCCCTTTGATCTTATGTAGCCCAACTCATCAATCAACTTGGCAGCCGTTGCTCTCTTTTAAGCTTGTTTGTAGATGTGTTAATCAAGCATTTCAATCTTTATCACACCAGTTGGTCTGGAGCCAAGCTTTTGTTCCCATATTTCCAATGCCAGGGGGCATGACACTTCTTTCAGATGAAGGTTCTGATATGTTACCAAGCCTTGATGGGCAACCTGTTACATTCCAGTCGGCCCCCAAGAGTGATGATGCTAGGCGTATCCAGATTTCATATTGAAACACATCTTGTATTATGAAATAAAACATGTTGCCTTCCAACATAAATCCATTCTGTTTCATTTCTAGATACTTTTTGTCTCATATTCCCCCCCCCCCCCGCCAATGTGGCATGATCCTATCAATACCGCAAAAGGAGGCCAGACAAGGGTCTTGGTTGTAATAAATTCTAAAGTGGTTGGACAAACTATGTTTGGGGAACCCCTTTTTGATATTGTTGAGATGCTCATTCACTCTAATACCCAGTTTCCTGGTCGTGTGTCTCACATACTGGACCCCACACGGACAGGAAATCAGGTAGGTGACATGGGTGGAATTAGGGGCGTTGCTAGGTCTACAAAAAATCTGGGGCTAGAGCCCATAGCAGCGAAGTAAAGAAAGTCATACGCTTGGGCAGGCATACGCATGTATATAATATACATGTGTGTGTGTGTATATATATATATATATATAATGTATAATTTTGTTACATATCTGAGTGTGAATCCCCCTTAAATCAGGGTCACCAGAAAGCCCCCCCACTTACATGAGGTTCCCCAGAGAGCCAGAGAGACGTACAGCACATACTGTAAGTTCATATATGAAATACTGAAGTTATAAAATAACTTGGTTCCTTTCTTATTTCTCCTGGTGAGATGCAACTCTCCTCACAAAAGCCTTTTGTGGTGCACCCTCTTGTGTGCTACTAGAATGGTGCAGGCAAATGTATGTTTGGCTTATATCTAGTGCATGAGTCTGAATTAAGGTCAGGGTTTACTGCAGGTCAGGCTGGATGACCCACAGAGGCAGGTCTCTGGTGCCTCCCCCTGGTTCTGGAAGTTTGGAGAAACTTCTAGAAGTTAATGGGCTGAGGCTAGGAGGGTTGATCTGCATACTTAGGGGAACTTGGCCAATCTTCAGGCAGAGGGCCTGCTAGGGTGGCTGAGTCAGCCTGTAATATGGATGAGTCATGCTAGCAGGGGAGTCGGGTGGAAGGTGGAGTGATGAGGAGACTGTTGGTGGCCTAGGAGGACCCCCCAGTGTCTGGGAGGGCTCTGTCTGCCTCCAGGCTGAGCTCGGGCTGGCTTGGGAAGATCCTGAAAACAGTGTGGTTTGAAAGGAATCTTGCTTAAGGAGCAGCAGGGAGCAAGGAGGACAGTGTGAGCACATAAGCACACCCAGGGATTCACAAGACTAGAGACTGCCACATGTAGTAAGTCTTTCAGGAGGACAGCATTGTGCTTAACCCTTCCTATCCTTAGCAGTCAGGTGGGCTGGTGTAAAAGCAGCCCATCCGGCTGGTGGAGAGGCAGCCAGGTGGGCTGATAGTCCTGCAGGCAGTAGAGCTGGGATCAGCGTCTACGGTTGAGTTGGAGATATTCCTGTTTGCAGCTTACAGCACAGTGTGCTACTTTCTAATAGGACTGAGAGTTCCTAGTCCTTAAGGGTTTTTTGCATTTTATCTTCAGAGACTGTCAGTGTCCGAGAGGGAGGACAGTTCAACATCTTGTACATAGGGAAACATTTTTCCCTGGTTATTTTTTCAGTCAAGTTGGGCCAGGGGCGTAGATAAGGGGGGTCAGGGGTGTTCAAACCCCTCCAGAGCATCCTGGCAAAATGCACAGACAGTGTCCCTGCTGTTTAGCCTCAGTATTAGCACAGTAGAAGCAATCAAAGTTTCGGGGTGCAGCAGCCAGCCCCCTTCCATTGTGCCCCACCCCCTCAGTTTAATAAGGGGTCCCCCTGAAAAGCATGAAATTATTGTGAGGTCTCAGATGCCAGCAATTGACAGTGCATGGTTGTGGAAACTCCTAGACTCATCCTCAAGGTATCATATGACAGCTGAAGGGAGACTGGGGATGCAGAAGTTTTCCTACTTCTGTGCCGTGCTGAATCTGAGGTCTGGTAAGTGGGGAGGCATCAATTTTCTGTTTTGGGAAGGAGGAAGTGAGAATTCCAGTCTGGGGGAGTTTCTTTTGGTGGGGGTTAAGGAAAGGGGGGTGGGTCCGCTTTTGGAGAAGGGGGACGTTTCTTGTAGAGAAGTTTACAGGGGGTGGTTAATGGCAGGGATTTGCTTCTGAGAGGGAGTTTGATTGGATGAAGGGAGATTTTCTTCATAATTAGGAATCTTTGCTGGGGGAGAGGGTGTTGATTGGGGGGGTTTAATTTTTGGGGGGATATTTGAGGGAGGGAGATATTTTACAGTGGGAATCTTTGCTTGGGGAGGGAGTGGGGGATTTTTTTTCCTTTAAAAGAGATTTTATTTTTTAATTATACTTACCCAGGTGGATGGAGCATTGATCCAATGTTGCATCTGTCCCCAGCTGCTTCTAAGACAAACAACAGAGCGATCAAAGACCACGAATCACTCAGTTCTCAGCCTTCAGTGAGCAAAGAGTGGTGACTGTCAGTCCCTGGCTCTGCCCCCCCTCCCCCAAGCTCACTGGAATGCCAGGCTGTGGAGGGGGCAGGAGCAGCTGGCTAGCAGCTGGTCCAGGCATCATGGTGAATCCTGACTTTAAAGTTAGGATCTTTCAACAGCCTGGACCTGCTGAGCGATGTCAGCTGACAGCGGGCTATAGCTGGCTGTTGGCTAAAAATGGGTCACAAAAGTGCAGAATGAACTGCACTCCCCTCCAAAAGAAGTATAACCAAGCGGTATGCTGTCCCTTCAGAGCTCATGCACCGGTGACATCATGGCTGCTTTCCATGTGAATATCTCCACACCACAAGTTTAGGAGATATTCACTGTACCTACAGGTAAGCGTTATTATAGGCTTACTTGTAGGTACAAGTCCAAAAGCTGGGTTTACTACACTTTAAGACTGTATAAAAGCCAACTGTATTGACCAGGTGCAAAGGGCACCATCCTGTGGTAGGCAGTGCACAATATATTTTTTTTCATCTCTTAAAACATTTCATAAAATTTCTTAGGACACAGTTTTTTAAGGTTTAAATAAATCACTGAATTTACTGCCTACCACAATATGTTGCCCCTTGCACCTGCTCAGCTTGCACAGTAAGGTTAGCTAAAATCCAGTCTTGGGCCTCATTCATACATCCTACATGATCATGGTGCAGCAAGTATACTGCAAATACCTGCACCCGGGATCTCAGATGTTCTAATATCTGCTCAGCCTGTACACCTGTGATGGGCTGAATAGAGCCAAGGCTGTCTGCTGCTGTAAACATGTAGCCACCTGTATCTGCACATCCAGTGGTTACCTGCAGGTAGGGATACATTTTTGCCGTTGGATAAAATCTCTCTGCATCCAGGGTCAGAAATGTGTCCCTAACAGCAGGTAACCACTGTGAGCCACGGTTTGTTGATGTGTCGCTCGGGCTCAATTGATGTGCGGAGTAATGTAGATGATACTAAATGTGCTGCTGGAGTGCCGGCGAGGGAATGAGCTCATCCCAGCTCATGTCGTCATGGAAGGGAAGAGAGAAAAAAAAATCCCTGGTGCCGCACATCCACGGAGTCCTATGGTAATGTAGCGGTGATGGGAGAGACTACCTCAGCCCGGGTTCCCGCCAGGCCACACCCCAATGTGTTTTGCTTTGTCCCCCAGAGCTTAAACATGGGGACCACTGGATGTACAGATACATGTTAACAGCAGTGGCTCTTTTCAGCCCATCACTCAGGTGAACAGGCTGAGCATCTGACAAAAATTGGAACATCTGGGATCCTGGCTGTAGGTATTCATGGTATATTTGCCATTCCATGGCCATTTAGAACATACCAATGAGATCTAAAGCCTGGTTAACACTGTAAGTTTTTTTAGTTCAACCCAGCGGGCTGAAGGAAAAAAAAACTAGGGAGCTTAGGAGGAGCTCGCTGTACTAATGATTACGCTACCGCACCACAACTGCGTGCATTGCGTTCTATTCAGTTGAATGGGGATCATTTTTGCTGCACTGCATTGCAAAGCCTCATGGCCCCACTCTGCTGTCACATGTTTTTACCGTACCTCTCCCAACATTAAAGTGTAAATAAAGCCTTTAAGTTTGAAAGACCAGAACCCCCCCCCCCCCAGGAAAAAAAATGATCTACGCCCCTGAGTTGGGCATCCCATATATCCCTTCACCCTATCCAATTTGGGTCCCATAATAAAACATCAAAACAAAGCCAAGGGAAGGACTTGTGTTTGGATACAAGCGGAGAATGTGTGTTGCCTGACTGTGCAGAAGTAGGGGAACCAGTTACCAGCAGCCCTTGCAGGGGCAGTGCTACATAAGGAAAGTACCAAAAATCTTATTAGCCTGGGTTGTTTTATGCATTATAGAGGTACATATTTTTTGTGTAAATATGCTCACTTTGCTTCCTGCTTAGTAAAGCTGCACAACGATTGTGCTTTAAGACTCATATACTGTATATTGTGGCAGTGCTTTAACGCACACACATTAACATGGATCTATTTATGCGTTGTATTAATCAATTGTGTGTGCGCTATCAACACATTCAACGTTTTCAAATCTGTGGTGTTGTGGCGCACTATAGCGCAGGAGTATTTCACCTTAAGGCATATGTCTGTTATAGTGTCATTCATAATGAATGCATTGTATCACAATGAACATATACTTATTCGGTAACATTAACACACATATGTAAACAGGTCCATATTGTTCCCTTCTCTCATCTGACAGTCTGCCCATGTTCAGATTGAAGAATAAGTGCAATTTGATCATCATATCTTTAATACGCACTCCTGGCCCTCTTCTTTAAAATGACGGTTAAAATATCAATCCTCAGATCCAGATTGAAGCTCTGCTTGGTGTAGATAGACAGGGAGGTCTTTATAGTCTATAGAATCTGGTCTGTGACTGTACCCAGGCTGCCATGGTAACCAGAACCAGAATCTGCATTCTTATTTTCTAACTTTTATTTTGATGAGGAGGTGGGGCAGCATATTGAGTGCCCACTTACACATTTTCAATGCTTGCATGTTAACACACCTTTTCACCTTTTTTTTGTTTTTTTGGACGTTTTAATGTGTGTTGCATTGAGTCCGCTCATTCTTTTTCATTGAGCTGTCAGCACACTTCAGTATGCAAAAATGCACCAGAACTATATTTGCAATGCAGCTCATAACAATGCAGCGTTTTTACATCTGCCCTTTGTGGTGCGGTAAAGTGTAGGCATGTTTTGGTTTACTACAGGGCCTCAGTACTCTAGCTGTATTGAAACTACAAATTCCCATCCTGCTTCTGCCTCAGAGTTTTGCAATGCCTTTTGAGATTTGTAGTTCAGCCATACCTTCCAACATTTTGAGATGGAAATGAGGGACACCTACTAGCAAAGGTATGCAGGCATAGGACACACCCCCTGCCACACCCCCTTAAAGGAGAATTAACCCCAAAAAAAGGTTAATTAAATCCACAAGGGCTTTTTTTTTAACCACTACTATTCCTTTATATTGGCTTTTAACCTTTACAAACGCAGCAATTTAGAATTTGGATGAAAGGTTTAGTACTGGGAAACACTTTTTGAAAGATAAAAGGTGCATTTTATATATAACTATATATATCAGACCAAAATGAGGGACAAATGAGGGGGACAGAGGGACAGAGGGACATTGCTCCAAATCAGGGACAGTTGGGAGCTATGGTTCAGCAACAGCTGGAGTGCTGAGGTTGCCTACCCCTGGTTTGCTGTATATAAGCATTGGGGTGCCAATTAGGGCCGCCGATAGGCTCTCCCTGTCAGCGCGAACCGAGGAAAGCTGTCTACCGTCACATCCTGGTTCACGCTGTGATTAGCTGTGATTGGTCACAATTGGTCACAAGCCTCCGTCAGAGGCTCCTCACTACGATCGGAGATGCAGTGTGTCAGCGTGACACACAGCACCACTGCGCTGGCATGTTATCCTGCTGGCACGTCCTGCCCAGTCAGGAGAACTGAACCACCGCCCGGCTGTCATTCTGCTATATGCAGGAGGGGAAGTGGTTAAAGTGTGAGAGCGCTGAAAGCTGGAAATTGGCCTGGTCAGGAAGGGGGCATATGTGCCTAGTAAGCAAGTAGTTAATAAGTTTAAAAAAAAAAAAAGACAATTTATTCTTGAATATCTATATGGATAGATAACAAAATATCTAATCCACTTTGAGAATAACAGAGGAGATATATAGGTTGAATCTGGTAGGTATCATTAAACCCCAATATCAACATTTTTTATTCAAAGAAAAAAAAAATGTAAAAAGACCTAAAATGTTTTGCAGATTTTCAGACAGGACTGTAATATAATATTATGCAGGACAGACTCCCTAGTCATAGGCAGGTAGCCTGATACAACCTACGCCTGTTGCCACTTATGCTGGCCATACACAAATGTTTCCTTAGAAAATTATTGTTTTTAGAACGTTTGTTCGATTTTCAAAAAGTTTGTGGGGTCAAATTGATGTTCGTGTTCAACCACATTGATGGGAAAATTTGAAGGAGCAGAATAAAAAACTTCTCGATCGAACAAACTTTTGGACAGTGTATGTGGTTTTTGTTTAGAAATTACATTCATTTTAAAGTTGAATGTTAAAAGCAAGTGAAATTTTTGAACAACATTTGTCTATTTATCAGATGTACAAAGAATTTTCGTATGAATATTCATACAAATATTCTTGTCCAAAAATCGATACATATATGGCCAGCATAGGACATTTAGTAGCAACAGCAAGCTTTTCTTTTTACTTGTCATGATGGGTTTAAAAAACAAAAATTATCCCTTTATAGTACACAAACAGTAGATAATCACTACTATAATATATATATAATAATAAATACACCCAGAAGTAGGATATACAGGGTATTTTAACTAGGAGTCGATATAAAGCAAAGTAAAGGGTGGGGGGGGGGGGATATAAATCCTTTATATTAAGGCTTATGCCGCATACACACGATCGGATTTTCCGTCGGAAAAAACTTGGTTGGTTTTTCTGACGGAATTCCACTCAAGCTTGCCTTGCATACACACGGTCACACAAAAGTTCTCTTAATATTCGACCGTCAAGAACGCGGTGATGTACAACACTACGACAAGCTGAGAAAATGAAGTTCAATGCTTCCGAGCATGCGTCAAATTGTTTCCGAGCATGCGTAGGAATTTTGCGCGTCGGAATTTGTACAGACGATCGCATTTTCGGATAGGAACTTTTCCCAACCGAAAAATAGAGAACATGCTCCCAGTCTTTTGCTGGCTGGAATTCCGCCAGCAAAAGACCGATGGAGCATACAACCGGTCGCATTTTCCGACAAAAAGCTCTCATCTGAGTTTTGCTGGCGGAATTTCCGATCGTATGTACACGGGATTATACTTTTTTGCAAGGATATAATTATTTAAAATATAATGCACAATACTGATAAACTTTTACTTTAAATTTAATTGTAAGGCCATTTATTACCTCCAGTCTATCAGCCTCCAGCTTCTCTGGGTTCAGATTTTAATCTTCCCTGCGCAGAGCCCTTAAAGTGATTGTAAACGTTGGATTATTTTTTTTTTTTAACAACAAACTTGTCATACTTACTATACCTGCTCTGTGTAAAGGTTTTTCCCCCACTGTCGCTTCTGGCTCCTCCTTTCTTCAGAGTGCCCTTAGAGCAAGCCCCAAAGTATAGTATAGAGTGCCCCTATAGCAAAGTAAAAAAAACTTCTGCCTTTAGAATCACTTTCTTCTCCTGCCCAGGATTACATGCCCCACAAGGCATTGCTTCTCACAAATTCACAAGTTCTCAGGCACTTACTGGCATGGATGGACGGTGTATTGAGCTGTATGTGTGCTGTACTGTATATACTGACATGTATGGACGGTGTACTGAGCTGTGTGTGCTGTACTGTATATACTGACATGTAAAAAAAAAACACATTCTGTATGCAGGCCAACTAATTGGCTGACCAACTAATCGATTATGAAAATAGTTGACAACTATTTTCATAATCGATTATAATCGATTATGTCAATTAGTTGCTTCAACCCTAGTGCCATTCTAAAAAGGGGATCCTGTGACTGACTAGAGTGTCTATTGGTTTCACATTTATTGCCAGATTTGTTTTCCATATTTGAGTTATTCATTATAGATATTTCAAAATTAGTCAATAGAGGGAGCTCTTACTACCTCCGTACAGTTTCTCTTACACTTTCTTAACAACCTGTTGTCAGGGCTGGGCTCAGCCCTTCCTTATCTGAACTGGCCGCTCAGCTGTTGGCTAATTGCTAGCTCCCATCTCTCCACAGTGACTCACCTGTTGATGATATCCAGCTCTTCAGTCCTGCCTACTTAAGCCGTCCAGCCCAGATGATCTCTGCCTTCGCCTTGGTCACATCTCAAGAGACACTCTCCTGTGTTCCCATTAAAGACTTGCTTGACTGACATTCCTTCTGGCTCCAGATTCTGCTTGCTGTTCTACTACCCTCATCTCTGGCTCCCTGATGTTTTTGGCTTGTCTGACTATTCGTTCCGGTTCCTGAACTCTGGCTATGTTTTGACTATGTTACTCTGTTTACCTTTTTTTATTATTATTATTTAACATGTATGTTAACATGTACATTACAAGGAATGTAAACATCCCTTGTAATAGGAATATGGCATGACAGGTCCTCTTTACAGTGAGATATGGGGTCAATAAGACCCCACATCTCACCTCTAGGCTAGGAAGCCTGAAATAATAATAAAAAACAATCCTGGCTTCGATCGTAGCGGTGAGTCGGTAGAAGCACCTGAGGGCAGCGGGAGGGGGGACGTCCCCTCTCCCCTCCTGTAAGAACGATCAAGCAGTGGAACAGCTGCTATGATCATTCTTATGGCGTAGGGAATCGCCAGCTGAAAAAGCTGATATCTGAATGATGCCTGTAGCTGTAGCTCGTATCCCCGCACAAAGTCAAGGACCTCATATGACGGTGGGCAGGAATATTGTCCATTTATACAATATTTCTAACACATAGCATGTACATACCAAAAATGACACCCCAAAATAGATTCTCCTACTCCTCCTGAGTACGGCAATACCACATGTGTGAGACTCCCACACAGAGTATGGCTGGGTAAGGCAGAGTATTTCAGGGTATTGCAGAGTATTGCAGGGTATTGCAGAGTATTGCTGGGTATTACGAGGTATTGCAGAGTATTGCGGGGTATTGCAGGGTATTGCAGAGTATTGCACATGGTATTGCAGAGTATTGCACATGGTATTGCAGAGTATTGCACAGAGTATTGCAGGCTATTGCAGAGTATTGCAGAGTATTGCGGGGTATTGCAGAGTATTGCGGGGTATTGCAGAGTATTGCGGGGTATTGCAGGGTATTGCAGAGTATTGCACAGGGTATTGCGGGTTATTGCGGGGTATTACAGGCTATTGCAGAGTATTGCACAGGGTATTACAGAGTATTGCACATGGTATTGCTGGGTTTTGGGATCGCTCCGTCATTTGACGGATCGATCACATGGTAAACGGCCGCGATCAGCCGAATTCTGGGAGGACGTCACTGTACGCCCTCCCAGAGTTAAGCAACCACCCTGTAGCCGTCATTCGGCTATGGGCTGGTTGTTAAGTGGTTAAAGAATGTTGCTTTATTAGTGCCGCATGTGGACTTTTTATTAAATTATAGGTATTGGAATTTCCTGTCAAATTTCGCTGTTAGAGAAAGTAACGAATACGAATTTATACGAAGTTACGAATTATCTGAAATAACGAATTCCGTATCTAAACGAATGGAACATAACAAATTATTAATAATAAATAACAATAATAATAATAATAAAAACTTTTTATTATTATTTATATGCCAGGTACACGGTCGGAATTTCCAACAACAAATGTTCGATGTGAGCTTGTTGTCGGAAATTCCGACTGTGTGTATGCTCCATCGGACATTTGCTGTCAGAATTTCCGAGAACAAATGTTTGAGAGCTGGTTCTCAAATTTTTGAGCATGTGTACACAATTCCGACGCACATAATTCCACGCATGCTCGGAATCAAGCAGAAGAGCCGCACTGGCTATTGAACTTCATTTTTCTCGGCTCGTCGTACGTCTTGTACATCACCGCTTTCTTGACGTTCCGAATTTCCGACAACATTTGCGTGACCGTGTGTATGCAAGACAAGTTTAAGCCAACATCTGTCGGAAAAAAATCCACAGTTTTGTTGTCGGAATGTCCGATCGTGTGTACGTGGAATTATTATTATTATTTAATTGCGTTCCATTTGTTTAGATGCGCCATTCGTTATTTCAGGTAATTCGTAACTTCAGATAAATTCGCATTCGTTACGTTGACTAACAGCCAAGTTTGATTGGAAATTTCAATACCTATAATTTAATAGTTAGCTATTAATAGTTAGTTAGTTATTATTTAGAATTTTTGGATTTTCGTTCTTTCGAATTTTTGGATTTTCTTTCTTATTTTTAGATTTTCGAATTTCTGAATTACCCGAATTTTCGAATTTCCGGATTTTTTTCAAATTTTCGAATTTATGAATTTCGATCATAACGAATGACCCGAAAACAAACAAACAAAAAAAAAAAACGAATAAAACAAAAACTGACAAATTTGTCGGCAGTGCACATGTCTACACAAAACATAAAAAATGGAGTGCAGAAAAATGGCAGCAGGTGCTTTGGACTGATGAGTCAAAATTTGAAACATTTGGCTATAGCAGGAGGCAGTTTTTTCACTGAAGGGCTGGAGAACAATACAATAATGAGTGTCTGCAATCAACAGTGAAGCATGGTAGAAGTTCCTTGCAAGTTTGGGGCTTCATTTCTGCAAATGGAATTGGAGATTTGGTCAGGATCAATGATGTCCTCAATGCTGAGAAATACCGGCAGATACTTATTCATCATGCCATACCATCAGGAAAGTGTATGATTAGCCCCATGTTTACTCTGCAGCAGGACAACAACCCCAAACATACAGCCAATGTCATTAAGAACTAGACATGCGCACACTGAAATATTTCATTTCGGAATTTCGTTTTTGGCCGAAAAGTTAATTTATTTGGTTACTCCCGAAATTTGTTTTTATTTATTTCGTTTTTCGTTAAAAATTGCATTCGGCCGAAAATCCAAATTAATTAAGGTCAAATCTGTCATTGAAGGCTCATGGTGTCTGTTGAATGTTCAAAGAAGATTCGACGGAGCAGCTAAACTGTACGTGTACATTTCCGGTCGAATTTTCCGCCTACAAGCTAGCTGTAGTAGAATTCTAATGTTGTATGACTAGTAATAATTATATGTATTAATTATTTTACTAGTCAAGCAACATTAGAATTTTTCTATAGCCTATGGGCGGATGCATTTAACCGCAAATGTACAATTGCAGCGTCGTACAGTTTAGCTGCTCCGTCAAATCTTTTTAGAACTTTCGACAGACACCATAAGCCAAAGATTCAACGTTTGTATGTTTTTCGTTGCTTTGTCGAATCTTCGTCGTTCATGTTGAATGGTCTACTCTACCCCAACAGTCAGCCAACTTTCACATTTGTTTCTCAATCTCCAAGTGCAATGGCGGGCGCGGCATCCGACGTTGTGTCAGATATTGAAATGGCATTATAATTTAGAATCTATAATAATAAATCCCCCCCCCTACAACACGGGCAGCCTCTGAGGCTATCACAACACTAGCAACACTAGTATCACTATCAAGTTCACAACACTAACACAATAGCAGCAGATTATTATGAAAAAGTTAAGTTGAACTGTAGCTTGCTTCACTATTGTTCTGCTGCTGTGCTTATGCTTAATTGCTAATAATTAAGGTTCTCTGACAAACGGACCAGCTAAGATTGACTGTCTTCTGAAATGATTCAGTGTGTGTGTCTCTCTCTGCTAGCAAATCGTAAGTGAAAATAAGTTGGCTGTACGTGTGTACTTAGTTCTAGTTATTTTACTGCCCCTTCTCTTTGGTTACAATCGGCCAATAACATTCATCATCATCATTATTTTTATTTGACTTCCCCCACCCAATTCCAACATCCATTCCAACGATCTTTTCTCTCTATGTCAAATCTTTTCTCTCTATGTCGAATCTTTTCTCTCAATGTCGAATCTTTTCTCTCTTTGTAGAATAATCTTGGACTAATAGAGTTAAGGTTAGGCACATTCGACCACAGGTTCGATAGACACAGATTGTTATTGTCAGTGTCATGTCGAATCTCCTATCTGTATCGAACTGTTGTCACAACGAAAATGAAAATAAAGCATTTGTTTATGTCGAATCTTTCGGTTTTCGTATTCTGCACTTTCATTATTGTTTGTTAAAACGATAACGAAAATACCTGAAATTCGGACGAAAATGCATTCAGACAAAAACGAATGCACATGTCTATTAAGAACTATCTTCAGCATAAAGAAGAACAAGGAGTCCTGGAAGTGATGGTTTGGCCCCCACTGAGCCATGATCAAGTCTGTCTGGGATTACATGAAGAGACAGAAGGATTTGAGGCAGCTGGGGGACACGCTTTCTCTCTCTCCACAGGCTCCAGGCTCTTGATTGGATAGATTGATGGCAGCGCAGCCATTGGCTCCCACTGCTGTCAATCAAATTCAACGATGCGGGCACCGGGGTGCGGGGCCGAGTCCTGCATTCAGCCTCTATGGACACCGAATGCTGGACTCGGGAGTGCGCCCGCAAGGTAACCCCCTCGGAGAAGCGCTTCTCTGAGTTATCTGATGCGAAAGCTGATGGGGGACCCCAAAAGACCAGGTTCGGGGCCACGCTCTGCAAAATGAGCTGCACAGTGTAGGTAAGTGCCTTTACAGTCACTTTAAGGAGGGTTTGTGGAAAAAAAAAAAAAAACTCTTATGCTCAATGAAGCTCAAAGGAGCTCAAAGAAGCTCAATAAAAACGTGCACAAGAGCACAAAAAAGCACAAGCTTCTTTAAGCTGAAATAAAAGCTCAAATGCCTGTAAAATAGGGTGACCAGACGTCCCCGATTTCCGGGGACAGTCCCCGGACTGACCATACAGTCCCCGGAGGAAGTTTGTCCCCGTTTTTGTCCCCGTTTTGCAGGGCTGGGGAAGTCTGGTCACTGACAGTTCGAGAGAACAGACTGCTTTCTCCCGTCCATAGGACAGGAGAATCAGTCTGCATATTAGGGGCCGGTGGCTGCAGCTGAGCAGAGTGTCTCTGACACTCGTCTCACACACAGCTCAACGAGTTCACTCCCCCCTCCCAGCAACTGACAGGAGGTGAGCGATGCATACAGCTCCTCCTCCTGTACCTGTGTCTGCCCAGTTCCCGCCCACTCTCCTATCCCGACATACAGCTGTGTGCAGGAGAGAGAGGGGAGATGTGCGCGGGAGATATGAAGAAAACAAGCTACACATTCTAAGCTGTGTGAAGTATGCAGAGCCACCAACATCCAGCCTCGTCCCTCCAATGAGTGAGCTCTGCATTTACACTTTGATCAGTGAACTGTCCCTATCTCCCTCCCTTCTCTCCTCTATCTATCTCCCCCCTTCCAATTTCCATTTAGCACTTTTATGCAGCAAATACTTTGCTTTTTTTTTTTTTTTTTTTTTGTGTGATGTGAAACATTGTGGAATGAATACAGCTATCCTTGATGATCACGCTGCATAGACTTTTGAAGGACTCACACTTGTCTTCAGGATCATCCATGTTTGCATTTAAATGTGTACACGGACTTCATATTATTATATATGGTTTAGATTGTTCAGTTTTTAATCAATCATTACACAAGCGCTGCCATTAGCTTTTTAAGCTTTTCATTTAGAGCCCTTGCACACTGGGGCGGGGGGCGGCGTCGGCGGTAAAACGCCGCTATTATTAGCGGCGTTTTACCGTCAGTATTCGGCCGCTAGCGGGGCGGTTTTACCCCCTGCTAGCGGCCGAGAAAGGGTTAAATACCACCGCAAAGCGCCTCTGCAGAGGCGCTTTGCCGGCGGTATAGCCGCGCCGTCCCATTGATTTCAATGGGCTGGAGCGGTAAGGGAGCGGTATACACACCGCTCCGAAGATGCTGCTGGCAGGACTTTTTTTACCGTCCTGCCAGCGCATGGCTCCAGTGTGGAAGCCCTCGGGGCTGTCACACTGGAATGAAAGCAGCGGCACTTTCGGGGCGGTTTGCAGGCGCTATTATTAGCGCAATAGCGCCTGCAAACCGCCCCAGTGTGCAAGGGCTCTTATGATTTCGCAGTGTTTTTTCTAGTTTTAGAGGCACTATTTGAGGCGGCTGCTGTTGCCATTAATTTTTGGCTGTTGTTATTTACTCTGCTTACTATATTCACTTCCCCTGAGCGCTCGTTTTTAGATGTGACATTGGGCCTTGTCAGATTTAGCTTTGAAAAAAAATATATATGATCCAATTCCCCCATCTACACATTCTAAGTGGATGGGGGAATCCAGTGGCCAAACAACCAGGGTTGCGGTTCTGCCCCTGTAATAGACAGCACTTGTCTCTGTCTCCATGGCAGCACATTAGGACCCAGTGCTGGTTACTTTATGAGGCTGATGGGCACATGTGCAGAAGCACGAGTACAATTGGTTGTAAACAGCTGAGCCTTCCACGGTCGCTTAGCAGCGGTAGCACTGCCTTGCCATCTCTGACATGCTGATCGAGATGCGATCCAAGTGATGCTCCCAGTCGGATCTAATAATAAATAAAATAGTAATTTAATTGATCAGAGCCCCAACTTTACTGGCATGGAGCCCACGTATCTGCTAAACATATTTTTGATATATACAGTATGATTGTACTTTTGATTCCTATAAATACTGTGTTTATTGGATCCGACTGGGAGCATCACCTGGATCACATCTCGATCGGCATGACAATAATACTGCTTCCAGGTGACCGACGTGGGACTCAGCTGTCTACAACCAATAGTGCCAGCCCTCCCCCGCATGCACCCATCAGACCCATTATGTAACCAGACTTCCACCGCTGCCATGGAGAAAGAGAAGTCAGAGCAGCGCTATCAAAAGCAGGTGCTCTAATGGCAGCAGATCACCAGGGCCTGATCACAAGTGTGACCTTTGCAACCCTGGTAATTGTGCCACTGCGTTGGACCCTTATATGGAGTTCCCTGGTGTGCTGGTGACATATATATTGCTTTCTGTCACCGTAGGGTGGGTCCAAGATGTAGGAAGGGAGCCCACTGTAGAACACATGAAAAGGCACTGCTGCGGGCCATAATAAAAGGGCCCCGCAACAGGAGTAAAGAGCCCCAGGATCAGTGGGAAGGGCCATGGGACCAGAAAAAAGGGCCCCGGGACCAAATAAATTAGGGGGTCCACCAAGGATTTTTTGCACCAGGGCCCTAAAGGTTCTAGTTACACCTCTGGATAACCCTACTCTATATTTAAGTTAAGTCCCACTGGGCCCATTGGGGCTTGGGCTGTCTTGGATGGTGAGGGGGGGGGTTTCGAGCGCTGCTGGATTATACAGAGTGGGGATCTCCCACTTACTCAACTGTCAGAGGAAGTCCTGCCTCCTGGACTGCCTCCTATGATAGGCAGCACACTGGTGATACCTTTTAAAGAAGGCAGGACATCCTCTGAGAACAGCAGCCACACGGGGTAAACAGGAAATCCCCGCTCTGTATAATTCATCTCTTCTCCTCTAGGTGAGGCTGCATTTATGGGCACTGAACAGGCTGCATTTATGGGCACTGAACAGGCTGAGCTGCTGGGCACTGAACAGGCTGAGCTGCTGGGCACTGAACAGGCTGAGCTGCTGGGCACTGAACAGGCTGAGCTGCTGGGCACTGAACAGGCTGCATTGATGGGCATTAAACAGGCTGCATTGATGGGCACTGAGCAGGCTGAGCTAATGGGCACTGAGCAGGCTGCATTGATGGGCACTGAGCAGGCTGCATTAATGGGCACTGAGCAGGCTGCTTTAATGGGCACCGAGCAGGCGGCATTGATGGGCACTGAGCAGGCTTCATTGATGTGCACTGAACAGGCTGAGCTGATGGGCACTAAACCGGCTGAGCTGATGGGCACTAAACCGGCTGAGCTGATGGGCACTAAACCGGCTGAGCTGATGGGCACTAAACCGGCTGAGCTGATGGGCACTGAAAAGGCTGGGCTAATGGGCACTGATCACGTGCATTGATGGGCACTGAACAGGCTGCATTGATGGGCACTGATCATGTGGCATTGATGAGCACTGAGCAGGCTGCATTGATGGACACTGATCAGGCTGCATCGATGGGCACTTATCAGGCTGCATTGATGGGCAATGATCTGGCTGAGCTAATGGGCACTGAACAGGCTGAGCTGATGGGCACTGGAAAGGCTGAGCTGATGGGCACTGAACAGGTTGCATTGATGGGCACTGATCAGACTGAGCTAATGGGCACTGAACAGGCTGAGTTGATGGGCACTGAACAGACTGAGGTGATGGGCACTGGTGAGGTTACATTGATTAGCACTGGTGAGGCTGCATTGATTGGCACTGGTGAGGCTGCATTGATTAGTTTTGGTGAGGCTGCATTGATTGGCAATGGTGAGGCTGTATTGATGAGCACTGGTGAGGCTGTATTGATGAGCACTGGTGAGGCTGTATTGATGAGCACTGGCGAGGCTGTATTGATGAGCACTGGCGAGGCTGTATTGATGAGCACTGGCGAGGCTGTATTGATGAGCACTGGTGAGGCTGTATTGATGAACACTTGTGAGGCTGCATTGATGGGCACTGATGAGGCCGCGCTGATAAGCACTGGTGAGTATAATACACTCTTCAAATGTTCTTTAAAATGCATGGTTTTCCCTTTTATGAACAAGAAAATTATGACGTTATGCGGTTGGGCTGGCATAATAATGCTATGGGGCTGGTATGAAATGATTTCCAGAAATAATTGTATATATCATACAATCATTACATAAACACATACCACATACACTGCATATATAATTTGAGGAAAATATGCTTATAAAATAGTTTACTATTTGCCAGTAAAAAAAAAAAATGTCCCCGGATTTCATTTTAAAAATCTGGTCACCTTACTGTAAAAGCAGCTGTTTTTTGATTTGCAGTGTGCAAGAGCCCTAAGTCGCATCCTCATCTTAAGTGATGTGATTTGGAGCCGACATTACAGGAAGATGCTGCCTTGAAGTCCCATTGCTATAATCTTTTTATAGGGACTGTAGACTGAAGGACTTATGAATAAGTTGTGGAACGAATCATCTCGCAATCCAAGGTTTTACTGTATATGGACTTCGTGAGTTATGATTGAGACTAGTACACTTTGTATATGAATGTATGAATTTTGCTATATTTATGAGAGCACAAGAAATTTGTGTATGTACAGTATTCTAGGAGCAGAGCTACTATATATATTTTTTAAAATTGGTCTAATAAGGTTATTTAACTCTATATTATAGCAGGAGCTTTGCAGTTAACATCATTTTGTTTAGTTTGGGTAGCACTGTTTAATCACATGACCATAGCGTGGGTATATTATTAAAATTTAACATCATATAGTTCTCCAAGATGTTTGGAACAACTTACCTGCCGAGTCCTTCAAAAACTGTGTGCAAGTGTACCTAGAAGAATTTATGCTGTGAATGCAAAGGGTGGTCACACCGAATACTGATTTGATTTTGATTTCTCTTCTGTTCATTTATTTTCCTATTTTGTTAATTGATAAAAATAAACTATTAACACTTCTGTTTCAGAAAGCGTTCTTAATTTACAGCCTTTTTTTCACACCTGCTTTAGACTTTTGCACAGTATATGTGCAGTGTATTTAATTGACAATCATACAACCTACTGGAAATCAAGGTTTTTAAAGCAAGACAATGGAGCAATAGAATTATGTTCAGCAACCAGATCTCCTTATGTGTTGCAAAAAAAAAATTTGAAAAGACTCTACATTCTGTTTCCTGAGCTCCAGAAAAAAAAACAAATTTTGGATAATGTTGTGTACCAATAACTCACCTCTGATGAAGTGTGTACCATGTGTGGATGGCTGCTGTGTTACTTTAAACTGTTAATTTAATTTCATTTAGTCCTGGCTGTATGGTAAGTGTTGAAGTTCCAGCACTGAGACTTATGCCTCGGACATTTTGACAACAAAATCCATGGATTTTTTTCCGACGGATGTTGGCTCAAACTTGTCTTGCATACACACGGTCACACAAATCTTGCCGGAAATTCCGAACATCAAGAACGCGGTGACGTACAACACGTATGACGAGCTGAGAAAAATGAAGTTCAATAGCCAGTGCGGCTCTTCTGCTTGATTCCGAGCATGCGTGGAACTTTGTGCGTCGGAATTGTGTACACGCAATCGGAATTTAGGTCAACGGATTTTGTTGTCGGAAAATTTGAGATCCAGATCTCAAATTTTGTGTGACGGAAATTCTGATGGAAAATGTCCGATGGAGCCTACACACGGTCGGAATTTCCGACAACGAGCTCCCATCGATCATTTTCTGTTGGAAAATCTGACCGTGTGTACGGGGCATTACTATTCCGGCTCTCATACAGCACATACAATGAAGGCTTTTTGGGTCACCAAGTCCCGGTTCACACTGATGCGCTGTGCGATATCGCATGTGATTCACACCACAATGCAGCTTAGCTGAATAACAAGATCTCTCTTTCCCTTCCTGACAGATCCGCTGTTTGCCTTGTTTACACAGGCGGACGGCTGATCCATCTCTACTGTGAACGATCTGGCCGCCGGACCCGCTGATTGGCTCCCGCTGTGTCAAATCACAGCGGGAGCGGCGCGCCAGTGGCGCACATGCGCTCCCTAAACCGCATGCACGAAATCACATACAGGTACGTGATTTTGCGAACCTGGGCCGCCCTGCTGCAGTAAATGTACGTGGTTAAGAGGAAGAGGTTAAACAAATCAATTATCACCACTATTAAAATACGGTGTCTGTATGAAGCAATTCTATTGGAAATGACTGACCCTCTTTAGTCTTAGGAAATATTCCAGATTTACTGTCTGATTTACAGAAAATAGAGAAAAAGAAGGCAAAGCAAAGTGACAGAAAAGGGACTAATTAATACACAAGACATTTGCATCACAGCCCTCTGGGTCCTCTGGGACTTTTTGTTCTGCAGACTTTTATGTGATTTGTAGATGTGCATGTCTTTCGCACACTGCATCAATAGGATGAAATAGTTATAAATAACATGTTAACATATCACTCCACTCAATCATATTGCATACAACTGTGACCAACCTAATGCTGACCCATGGATTTCAATTTGTTTTGTTTTAGATTCAATTGGAATTTTATGATTGGATTTACAAGTATTTTGTTTATGTGCCACATGTGATTTTAATAAAAAAATGAATTCAATAATTTTTTTATGTTCTAAAATATTAACATAGATAAAAGCATTTGGTTTTCCATGCAATGAACCACACTGAAATTAAAGCGCTAGTAAAAAACAATGCAAAACAATGTCATAATGTGCTAGTAAGCATTGCAAACTAGCACATTAAGAGAGACTCACTTTTAAACGAAGCCCTCAAGCGGCGAACTGTCACCGCTAAGAGGGCTTCCATCTTCACCCAGTCTTCCTTTCAAGTACGCAGCCTCCGGCTACATGAGTGGCCAGGGGCGTGATGACGTCACTCCAACGCATGCATGCGGGAGCCGCCGTTTATGGCATGGGCTCTGAAAGTCTTGACTTTTAGAGCTTCGTCCCGGAACCAAGGGCTCCTGTGCACATGTGGCTCCGGCCAATCACACAGCCGGAGCGCCCGAACCCAAAAGAAAGACCGGGGGTAGATGTTAGCCCTCTCAGCGATGACAGCATGCCGCTGGAAGGCTTTGTTTCAAGGTAGGTATTTCATAATATGCTAGTATGTAATGCATACTAGCACATTATGCAATTACCTTACAGGTGTTTATTTTTTATTTTTTTAATCAGCCGCAGTTTACTACTGCTTTAATGTGATGGGAGGCCTCAACTACACCATCACAAACAATGAGAAATAAACAGATACAAAGTATTTCTCCATCAGCGCTCATGCAAAAAAAAATATGATAAATAAAAATATTTATAGCTGCTACTATAAAAATGTAAACTGTATCAAAAAATATGTTAAAAAAAACAAAGTCTTTTAAACATTGGCAGCGCTTAAGAAGTT
The DNA here is from genome assembly GCA_037952925.1 of Lithobates clamitans. Classification (NCBI taxonomy): domain Eukaryota; kingdom Metazoa; phylum Chordata; class Amphibia; order Anura; family Ranidae; genus Lithobates; species Lithobates clamitans. The sequence goes on from JBBGZY010001350.1 coordinate 3,705,535, forward strand.
CATATGTGAAATAACATACAAATAAAGATGAAAAGTTCCACTTGTGTCTTAATTGACAGGGTGTGGAGTGGTAGCTGATCCGTTTATAAAGAATGTTGAACACCAACTCTCTGCTGATCAAAATCCCAGATAAATCCTTTACCACATTGCTTTTATTGGGAATCCCCTATAGGTAATTCACTTACCAGAAGGTGATGGGTTAACAGCGTGCCTTTCACTGGCTTAATATCGACGGACTTAGTTCACTCAAATAGGACTGGATCCGTGAATGGATATTTGGATAGCTGTCAGCACACTCTGCATACTTCTATCTAAATTAAGCTCATAACGAGCGAAGAAATAGAAGTACCCATAGCGTAATCCAGTGAATTAAAATACTTTAAAAAACAAAGTGATCCCATATAGATGTACACTTACAATGTATCAAAATAAGATAAGCATGTACAGTATCATAGATCGTTGAGTCCCGAAATACCTTATTAACGCTGAGAGCGGTATTCCCGGGTAAGGTATCACAGGAGATCAACGGCGTGGGTAGCTGTATGGTCATGCCCATTTACACCAGTAGAAATACCCAAGAGTTAGAGGGTGGGGCCAAAGTGAACCTCACAGGAAAAGTCAAGATTTGCAAAAAAAAATTAGAAATCCTTATCTCCCCACCACAGTGCTCTTTTGACATTCCCATTCTAGCTTTGTGTTCAAATATAGTCTTCAGTAAATGTAATCTCCGATTATGCAGGTTTTCATCATGTATTCATTATGAATTGCTCTGGTTTCTCATTGGTTTGCTTTCACCGTCAGCTTCTTTCCAGCCTTTTGATTTGATATGATGTACTCTTTTTGGTTAGCTTTGCCTTCCATTTATTGTATCAAATTTCTTTTCTATAAAGATCCCAGTGGTATTTCTTTTTGTTTTTCCAGTAAAACATTCAAAGCTATTAAAATAAATCTATCGTCACAGCATGTTATAGCATTAACATTTTACTTGTAAAAGCAATACAAACGATAGCAAATTTTGACAATTCAATACAAGTTTACTTCAAAAATGTCCTTTCATGTTGTATGTTCTGCCTGTCTGCTGTCCGTCTCTTTTCACAACTCCCTGGATTCCCTGCACGCTTTGCAGCTTCTCCTCTGTGCATTCCTTCAATTTACTTTCAATTTCTAAGGACTACATATCCCATGGTACCTTGCTGCCTGCAAGCAATGATTCCTGTACTGACTCTTCCTCCTGAAACTCCTCCTTTCAGCAGCTCTGTAGAAGGCAGGTGTCCTGTCAGAAAGCCGCTACCCATCAGAATATGTAACAGAAGTGATGTTCCGGCACGGCCATCTTGGTACACCCGCACTCGCCTGCAGTAAGCCTACAGTCAGAAGGTGGCAAGCGGACATATTTTTACACCTACTGAAGTCTTGTATTTCGCACTTAGAGAGAGGAAGAGGATTTGTGCTTGGAGGGTAGTTTTGTGGGAGGGGAAGAAGATTTGTGCTGAGACCGGGGGGGGGGATGATTTGTGTTGGGAGGGGGGATGGAGGGATTTGTGCTGGGAAGGGGAATTTGGGGTGGAAGATGATTTGTGCTGGGAGGGGAAATTTGGGGGAGAGGAAAAGGTTTTGTGATGGGAGGAGAGATTTTGGGGGGGAGGATTTGTGCTGGAAGGAGGGATTTTGGGGAAGTGGGAATTTGTCCTGGGGAGAGGGTTGGGGCAGAGTATATGTGCTGGGAGGGAAAAATGAAGGGACAAATATTTATTCTTGGAGGGGGGATTTCAGCAGAGCGAGAAGAAATTAGGGGGAGAGAAGATTTGTGCTAGGATGGGGGTGAAAAGATTTGTGCTAGGAGGAGAGATTGGAGGGGAGAGGATTTATGCTGGGAAGGGGCTTAGTTAGATCTAGGCTTGAGTTATGTATAAATAAAAGGTTTTATATTTAGGCCTCATGCACACAGGGCTTACAAAATGCTGCTTTCCTGACAGACTCCATGGCAGCCTACGTATGGGTTAATCCCGCCTCTCATACCTCATAGGACCCCACTTCCATAAATTTTTGTTTCTAGGCAGAGACCGTGTTGCTTTTTTGTCCTCCTCCTAGGACCAAGGTGTATTTTACCTTATGAAAGTTTCTATGGTCCAGTCCTGGTTGCACGAATGTTTTTGATGGCGGTTCCATCTATATCCATCTAATAGCAGTCCCAGCTATTAGCAGGGTGGCTATGGGCGACATATGCGATGCCATGAAGAGCTTTCTGGCCTTGCCATTGGCAGACAAGCAGCAACTTGGCCAAACGTCCTTTTTATTAGCAGGAGGCCCCCTTTTGAAATGCCCTGGTCGTGCAGTGAGTGATCGCTCCCAGTCAGGCTGGATTGGGATCGTGCTATGGTGGTATCATATATTTTTTTTTCTATACATATAACAGCAGTATTTGTATGTATTGTCTGTTATGATTCCCGTCTTTTCTTTTGCTTCCTGGCCTCTATGGCGGCTGGAGCGCATCTACGTCCTAGTCCGCCGCGTCTTCCGGGTTCTTTGTGCATGTGCGAGCCTTGTCTGAGATTGAGGCTTGGTTCGTGCATGCGCAGTTCCAGAAAATGGCGGCGGTCGCGCATGCGTGCGAGCTCCCCTGGGCTACGCCGGTCCCATTGTGGGCACGCTGGGGGCGCGGTGACGTCATCATTGGCACCAAGTTTAAATAGCTGTCAGATTCAGCTGTTACTTGGGATGTCCTGCGGGTTCTAAACGGCGAGGTTGACAAGGTAGTAAGCTATCCTGCTGGCTGACCATGTCTTTATATTGCTTGTGTTACCTGTTTTGATTGTGGGTTGATCTTTTCAGTTACCAAGCCTTCTGCTATGGACGTGTCACCGCCCCCCAGTGGCCAACCCTTACATTGCAGGTAGGAATTCTTCCTTCTGCTTGTTTGTTCGGGTTGTCTTTTTTCTTGGATCCTGTTTATTCCTTTTTTTTCCTTTACTTTCCCTCAGCCCCTCTAGGTCTGAACATAGGCCTTCAGCACGTGAGGATAACGATCATTCTAGATCACAACGCCATCATTCTTCATCAAGTTCCAGGCGTCCTAGATCAACTTCTAGACGTCATATTGAAGAGCCCAAATCCACATCTGTGTGTCATTCTCACCGCCATTCTAGCCACTCTGAAAGGAGAGCTTGCTGTAGAGCTCAGGTCCCAGAGGGTAAATCCCTCTGTGAGTTATACTATTCTCGAGCTGCAAAGAAAAGAGGTGTTGGAGACCAGCAAGTGGAGGCTCTGGTCAGAAAGGTGATTCAGGAATCTCTGATCAGAACGGATCCCGACCGTACAACCATTCCTCCTTCTGCTCCAGCACTAGTTCCTGAGGGGTTGACCCTGGGACTTCTGGTCCCTCTAGACGTAGTCCCTCTTTAAGTGGATCTTTGGATAGCGAGGCAGAGGTGGATGACCCTGGCGCAGGTTTTGATTGTTCCCTGGTTCCACAGTTGGTCAAAGCTGTTAAAGACGCATTGAGATGGGAAGAGCCAGTAGAAACACCCTCTAAACAGAGGAAATACTTCAAGCATCTCAAGAAAAAACGCCCAAATTTCCCCTTCCTGGGTGAACTTGGCGAAATAATTTCAGATGAATGGGGTAAAGTTGAGAGAAAAAACTCGCTAATCTCCAAAGTAGCAAAGAAGTATCCATTCAAGAGTGAAGAGGTAAAGCATCTATAGTCGGCTCCTCTCATTGATGCTGCTTTAATGAGGTTGGTGAGACATGTCACACTCCCTCTGGAAGATACCGTTTCTTTCAAGGATGGTCTAGAGAGGAAGATCGATACTGATCTTAAACGCATCTATATCACGGCAGGTATGGCTTGTAAACCAGCCCTAGCTCTTGCAGCCTTATCTAAAGCTATGGAGTCCTGGATGGATGATGTGGATGCAGCTTTAGCAAGTGTTTCTGAAGAATTGGTCAAGAGCTCACCGGTCCACAAGCTGAAGCTGGTGTCAGTCTTCCTGGGGGAAGCATCCCTTGATATTATTCGCCTAGTGGCACGTGTCATGTTCTCTTCAGTCACAGCTAAGCGCGCCTTGTGGCTGTGCCCTTGGGTTGCGGACCCTGCCTCTAAACAGGCTTGGTGTATAATTCCCTTTGAGGGCTCCTCCCTCTTTGGGAATAAGCTTGACTCTGCCATTACCCATGCTACGGGGGGTAAATCAGGGTTATTACCCCAGGACCATCTCCTCTTGGGTCAGAGAAGAGCTTAACCCAGACAAGATCCGAAGTGCACTAGAGATGCCCGCCACTACAGGCCTGGCCGCAAATTTAGAAAGAACTGGAAGAGAAGTCAACCTTCTGGCCAGAAATCCTCAAAGACGGCCTCTTCTGGAGGACGGAAAGTCTCCAAGTCCTTTTGATATAAAGCCTGTCCAGGCGGAGCAAGTTGGGGCTCGTTTACCCCTTTTTCAGCATGTCTGGGCAGCCTCAATCAGGGACTACTGGATGGTCAAAACAGTCTCCTCAGGTCATTCCAGTGTATTCAGCAGTCCACCCATACACCGGTTTGTTCCCACAGTCCTACCACACTTGGAAGAGAAGAAACTTCTTCTGTCATATACAGACTCACTGATGGCTCAAAGGGCCGCCATTCTGGTACCAACAGAAGAAAGATTTCAAGAGGTTTCCCCCCCCCCCTTTCATGGTCCTCAAAAAGAATGGCTCCTGGAGGCCAGTCATCGACTTGACACACCTGAATTCCTTCACCAAGAAGGAAAAATTCAAGATGGAAACACTGCTAACAATACGTCAGACAATACAACCAGGCGATTGGCTTGTCTCCATAGACCTGAAAGATACCTATTTTCATGTCCCGATTGCAAGGGAATTCCAGAAGTATCTCTGATTTGCAGTAGACCAAAGACATCTTCAATTTACATGTCTCCCGTTCGGGCTTACAACATCGCCTCGGGTATTTTCGAAGCTCTTACTGGCTGTTGTGGCATTAATCAGGGTCAGAGGCATCCGGTTACACCACTATTTGGACGATCTACTCCTGCTTTCGCAAGACAGGGAGCAGCTGTTGTCACATTGAGATCAGGTCATCTCTACTCTGACAGAGTTCGGTTGGCTATTGAACAGGGAGAAAAGTCATCTAGACCCGACGCAGTCTCTAATATTCCTCGGGGCCCAATTCGACACGGTGAAGAGCATAATCTCCTTACCTCTGGAGAAAATTCCGGTGATCCGAGACAGAATTCGTCTCGAAATATCATCATCTCTTCTCAGAGCCTCACAATGTCTCAAGATAATTGGCACCATGGGAGCCAGAGTCCCATGGTGAAATGGGCACAATGGAAGCGCCCTTTCCAGAAGGGTTTTCTCCAACAGTGGCATCCGGGGTCTTGAGACCATCTTGTCCGGATAACCCCTTCCATGTGGAAGAGCCTCCCCTGGTGGCTGCAGTGGAAAAATCTCCTCAATTTCCATTCCATAGCACCTGTCTCCTGGATCACGGTGACAACGGATGCCAGCAACAGAGGTTGGGGCGCTCTCTGTCTGACAGAGGTAGCCCAAGGCAAATGAGATTTCTCATCCCGAGGTGTAGTCTCGAATGTTCTGGAGCTCCGAGATGCTTTCCCTGCTCTACAAGCTTTTCTCCACTTGACATCAGGAGCCTTAGTTCTCCTAAGGCTGGACAATACGACAGCAGTATATTAGGGGGGCACCCGCAGTCTCTCCTTACTGAAGGAAGTAAGTCCGATCATGTGCTGGGCCCAGGCAAACTTGACGAATCTGACAGCTGTTTATCTTCCCAAAATTCAAAATGTCCAGGCAGACTTTCTCACAAGGTTTTCCCTGGACAACAACGAATGGTCTCTCCACACTGAAGTATTCAACTGGATTCTGTCTCTGGGAATCTTGCCGGAAGTAGACCTGTTTGCCTCCCGGTGCAATTTCAAACTGAAGAAATATTACACGAGATGTCGTTGTCCCCAGGCCTTTGGAGTGGATGCCCTGACGGACTAGTGGAGATTCAACAGGGCTTATGCTTTTCCCCCTGTTTCGGTCATTCTCCAATTTCTATCGAGGCTCAGGTGGGAAGAAGCCGAGGTAGTGGCAGTTGTTCCGTATTGGACCAACAGACCATGGTTCCCCCTCCTGATGCAGCTCAGCTACTGGGATCCAGTTGCTCTCCCTTCCAGACCATATCTCCTGTTGCAGGGAACATCTCTTCACCCATGCCCATCCCATCTCCATCTGATGGCTTGGTTTTTGAGAGGGGAAGGCTGGAAGCGCTAGGATATCCAAGTACAGCTATTGCTACTTTACTGAATGCCAGAAGACCAGGTACCAACAAAGTTTACCAAAGAATTTGGTCGAAGTTTGCAGACTATGTTTCCACCACTGACGGTTCCTGTAATGATCCAAAGATACAGGATATTCTGGGCTTTTTACAAACAGGCCTGGATCTGTCCTTATCTGTGAGTTCACAACTGCCGGGCCGTGGCCTGTTTGCAGCTGGGCCGCGAAGGCTGCACTGTCTGACGAGTGGCGGCGGTGGAGCGAGCAGAGAGATGACATCATCTCTCGCCGTCCCGCCCGCATCACCGCTGTTTCGTGCTCACAGCGGGGCCGCTATACTGAGGCGTGCGAGCAGAGAGATGAGATCATCTCTCACCGCCCGTCTGCATCTTCACTCTTCCACGCTCACAGCGGGGCTGCTATAATGCTGGAGCTGAGATCATCTCTCACTGCCCGCCCGCATCACTGCTCCTGTGCCGACACAGCACGGCAGAACACCAATACACTGCTGGAGGTGAGGCAGATCATCTCTCACTACCCGCGCCCCCCCCCATTACCGCTGTTCTCCCTCACTACCCACTACTCCAGGCTTGCCTCTGAACTAATGCGCACATCTGTGCTGCCACCACTGCAGTGACAATCTTCCTCTGGTGGCAGGCGTTGTGGCAAATGACAAGCTGCATCTGATGGCAGGTGACGTGGCAAGTGACAATCCAAATCTGGTGGCAGGTGACGTGGCAAGGGACAAAAAAGCATCTGGTGGCAGGCAACGTGGCAAGGGACAAAATGCATCTGGTGACAAGCGACGTGGCAAGTGACAAGCTGCATATGAAGGCAGGTGACGTGGCAAGTGACAATCCACATCTGGTGGCAGGTGACGTGGCAAGGGACAAAATGCATCTGGTGACAAGCGACGTGGCAAGTGACAAGCTGCATCTGAAGGCAGGCGACGTGGAAAGTGACAATCCGCATTTGGTGGCAAGTGACAATCTGGCATATTCTGCATTATGGTGAGTTGAAATATTTCATTATATATTACAATGTAATAATAGAAATAATGCGCTTCAATCATCCTGATACAATATCAGTGATGATGCGGGGATGATTTAAGCGTCAACACCAGCCATTGCCCCGATAAATTGCCCGCGAAAAAGCCGCATACACCCCCCCCCCCCCCGGGCCTTGGCACAAAAAAGTTGGGAACCACTGTTTTACAGGTTCAAGTTTCCGCAATCTCTGCCTTCACAGGTGTATCCTGGGCCAGACACCCTCTTACCAAGCAGTTCTTCAGAGGAGCAATAAGGCTCAGACAAAGAAAACCGAGATTTTCCAAGTGGGATCCTCCTTTTGTCCTGTATTTCTCAGGAAAAGAAATACAACATATGGATCAGTTAGCTATTAAAGATCTTTCTCTCAAAGCTGTCTTCCTAGTAGCCATAACATCGGCTAAGAGGGTCTTCGAGATCAGTTCTCTAGGATTCAAGGAGCCATTCCTTACTTTCTTCCCTAATTGGGTAGTATTGATTCCTATGCTAGTATCAACTCCTACCTACAAAAGGTAACATCTGTATTCATTGAGAATCAAGAGATTGTTCTTCCAACTTTCCGGACAAATGAAAACTCTAGTATTCATCCTTTAGATGTTGGAGAAGTTTTAAAGCAATACTTAGAAGCCACAGCTTCTTTTCGGCAGTCTGATTATTTGTTCATTTATTTCCATGGAAAAAACAAAGGATTGCGTGCTTCTTCCAGAACAATGGCAACTTGGATTGTTCAAGCCATCCAAGGGCTTATAAGGCTAAGGGTTTGGCTCCTCCGGAGGCAGTGACTGCTCATTCTACCAAGAGTGTTTCTACATCGTGGGCAGCTTTCCGTCATGTATCCCAAGAAGTGATCTGTAAAGCGGCCTCGTGGTCGCCAATTAACACATTTATGACGTACTATTGCATTGAACCGGCTTCTTTGTCTTCGGTTAATTTTGGTTTGCATGTCTTATCTGTTGACGGTGCCAATTAAGCCTTTTTTCTTTAAAACCAGCAATTTTCCCACCCAGGTGTGTATGGCTAGTTATTTCCCATACGTAGGCTGCCATGGAGTCTGTCAGGAAAACTGAAAATTTATATCAAATACTTACCGTAATTTTCCTTTCCTGATGGACTCCATGGCAGCAGGAGTTCCCTCCCATTTGCTGGAGTAGGCTAAGTTACGGAACACGGTCTCTGACTAGAAGCAAAGATTTATGGGAGTGGGGTCCTATGAGGTATGAGAGGCAGGATTAACCCATACGTAGGCTGCCATGGAGTCCATCAGGAAAAGAAAATTACGGTAAGTATTTGATATAAATTTTCCGTTTTTACAGGCCTTATCAGTAGGGATGAGCTTCGAGTTCGAGTCGAACTCATGTTCGACTCGAACATCGACTGTTCGCCAGTTCGCGGAACAGTGAACAATTTGGGGTGTTCGCGGCAAATTCGAAAGCCGCGGAACACCCTTTAAAAGTCTATGGGAGAAATCAAAAGTGCTAATTTTAAAGGCTTATATGCATGGTATTGTCATAAAAAGTGTTTGGGGACCCGGGTCCTGCCCCAGGGGACATGGATCAATGCAAAAAAAAGTTTTAAAAACGGCCGTTTTGTGGGAGCAGTGATTTTAATAATGCTTAAAGTGAAAAAATAAAAGTGTAATATTCCTTTAAATTTCATACCTGGGGGGTGTCTATAGTATGCCTGTAAAGGGGCGCATGTTTCCCGTGCTTAGAACAGTCTGACAGCAAAATTACATTTCAAAGGAAAAAAGTCATTTAAAACTACTCGTGGCTATTAATGAATTGCCGGTCCCGACAATACACATAAAAGTTCATTGATAAAAACGGCATGGGAATTCCCCACAGGGGAACCCCGAACCAAAATTAAAAAAAAATGACGTGGGGGGTCCCCCTAAATTCAATACCAGGCCCTTCAGGTCTGGTATGGATATTAAGGGGAACCCCGTGCCAATTTTTTTTTTTTAAATTACGTAGGGGTCCCCCTCAAAATTCATACCAGACCCTTCAGGTCTGGTATGGATTTTAAGGGGAACCCCGCGCCAAAAAAAAAAAAATTGGCGTGGGGTCCCCCCAAAAATCCATACCAGACACTTATCCGAGCACGCAACCTGGCAGGCCGCAGGAAAAGAGGGGGGGACGAGAGAGCGCCCCCCTCCTGAACCGTACCAGGCCACATGCCCTCAACATTGGGAGGGTGCTTTGGGGTCCCCCCTAATGCACCTTGTCCCCATGTTGATGAGGACAAGGGCCTCATCCCCACAACCCTGGCCGGTGGTTGTGGGGGTCTGCGGGCGGGGGGTTTATCGGAATCTGGAAGCCCCCTTTAACAAGGGGACCCCCAGATCCCGGCCCTCCCCCCTGTGTGAAATGGTAAGGGGGTACAAAAGTACCCCTACCATTTCACAAGAAAACTGTCAAAAAGGTTAAAAATGACAAGAGACAGTTTTTGACAATTCCTTTATTTCTTCTATCTTCTTTCTTCTAACTTCTTTCTTCCTTCATGCTTCAGGTTTCTTCCTCCATCTTCTTCCTCTTCTGGTTCTTCTGGTTGTTCTGGTTCTTCTGGTGTTCTCGTCCAGCATCTTCCTCCGCGGCGCCTCCTTGTCTTCATCTTCTTTTCTTCATCTTCTTCTCGGCCGCTACACATCCACGATTGGATGGAAGACTCCCGCTGTGTGACGCTTCTCCTCTTCTGACGGTTCTTATATAACGGAGGGTGGGGCCACCCGGTGACCCCGCCCCCCTCTGACGCACGGGGACTTCCCTGTGGCATTCCCTGTGATGTCAGAGGGGGGCGGTGTTACCCGTAACGGTAAATGAGCACTTTTGATTTCGAACGTTCGAGTCCCATAGACTTCAATGGGTTTCTAAAGTTCTTGCGAAGTTTTGGTCTGTTCGCAAGTTCTAGTGCGAACCGAACCGGGGGGTGTTCGGCTCATCCTTACTTACCAGCACCTCAAAGTAAGCCTATGTGTAATGCATCTAAACACTACGCACGTTTAGTTGCATTTGAGCGTTAATGCATTCCAATGCCCAGAATAAATAAATATTCTGGCAAGTGAAATCTAACAACGATCAAATGCTTGTGCAATAGGCGGTTTAGGCACATTTTTTAGCACCTTTTTATCTACCAGGAATTCTGGCATTTAGAAGCGAAAAGCAAACACTGAGTGTACATGAGGGCTCAGAGTAAAGTAGGGGAAAAAAATGTGAAATGCAAAGTCTGCACTATGTGCGGGCAGCGATCGTCATGATGGATGCTGGATTTACTTAGGGGGACATTTATTGTTTTTTTTTTTTTTTAATAAATGACTTGTTAAAAACTGGCTCCGGGTTTTGATTTATTTAGACCTTTTTTTTAGGTGAATGAGTATGGGTACTATATACCCTATACTCATTAACATAGAGGGACCGTGATCTGAGGGTCCCCTTGTTAAAGGGGACTTCCAGATTCCGATAAGTCACCGCCCCCCAACGCACCCTCACAACCACTGGGCCAGGGTTGGGGGGGAAGACACCCTTGTCTTTATCAACATGTAGACAAGGTGCTTGGGGGGGGAGTGCCCCCAAAGCATCCACTCCATGTTGAGGGCATGTGGCCTGGTATGGTTTTGAAGGGGGGGTGGCGCTCACCTGACTCCCCCCTTTCCTGGCCTGCAAGCCAGAATAAGGGTCTGGTATAGATTTGGAGGAACCCTCACGCCAATGTTTTTATTTTTGGTGTGAGGTTCCCAGGCCCCACACTGTTTTTTTTTTTTAAATGTTTAATGCAGGCTTTTCTTTTGATTACATTCTGCTGTCAGTGGGGAATCCCACTGACCCCAGATGGGTCACGGTTGTTAAGGACACAGTGGGTGCCGACTCCTTAACAACCAGCTATTAACTGGTTGTTAACCACTTGACCTCCGGAATATTTACCCCCCTTGACCAGGCCATTTTTTATGATACGGCACTGCATTAATTTAACTGACAATTGCGTGGTCATGCGACACTGTACCCAAACAAAATGCATGTCCTTTTTTTCCCCACAAATAGAGCTTTCTTTTGGTGGTATTTAATCACTAGTGGTGTTTTTATTTCTATTTATTTGCGCTATAAACAAAAAAACACAGACAATTTTGAAAAAAACTAATATTTTTTATTGTCTGCTATAAAACATACCCAGTAAAAAAAAAAAAAAATTCTTAATTAATTTAGGCTAATATGTATTTTGCTACATATTTTTGGTAAAAAAAATCCCAATAAGTGTATTTTGATTGGCTTGCGCAAAAGTTATAGCGTCTACAAGCTATGGGATATTTTATTTATTTATTTTTTACTAGTAATTGCGGTGATCATCGACTTATAGCGTGACTGTGATATTGCGCCAGACAAATTGGACACTAACTGACACTTTTGACAGTTTTTGGGGACTAGTGACACTAATACAGTGATCAGTGCACTGTCACTGTACTAATGACACTGACTGGAAAGGGGTTACCATCAGGGGCAATCAAAGGGTTAACTGTGTGCCTAGCCTGTGCTTTCTCACTGTGGGGGAGGTGATTTGACAAGGGTAAGGCAAAGCTCCGTTTTCCTGCTTTGCAGGAACACAGAATCAATACCTTTCCTTCTGAAAGAACGACAATCTACCTTGTACCTGTGT